>VDFB02193867.1:729759494-729939913 GCA_007258455.2 Sequoia sempervirens | reverse complement strand
GGAAGGATGAGTCATATTTCGATGATGTCAACAAAGTTTGAAAAGGCGGCCAATGAGGTCGAAGATTTCCCAAGGTTAGTTGCAGATGGCGAAGATATTTTGGAAAAGCGGTGTTTTGCTATTGATGGCATAGATGCACCAAACCGGGACACAGTTTCTTGCTTTTTAGCGGATGTCATAGAGATTTAAAGCAGCTTTCTTCTAGACGCTTTCTTTCCACTTTCTTTCTATTCTTTTAATAATTCTTATCCATTCTTTGAGAAGAGAAAGAAGATAAATGTAATAGTTGGCGTTTCCCGCTTTTTCCGCTTTCTTAGGTGTTAGATGTTATCTTCTTTCTAGATTTAGAAATAAAGCTTGCTTGCTTAGCAAGCCCTAGATTGTGAAAGCAAGGAGATTTTAGGGTTCCCTACTCCTTTGCTTGCCTATAAATAAGAGCCTTTGCTTATTAGTTTTTTTAACCATGCTAGTGATAACAAAACGCTGAGCCTATTGTGCCTTCTATTTGTTATTCAAGTGTTCAATTGTTTTATGATAGCAAATTGTTGAGTCTCTTTTAGCCAACAAGGAGTTATTGTAATAGCTGTTCCTATTGTGTAAGAACAAGATTGCAAGTCTCTTTAGCTGCAACTTCTTGTTCCAGGCATGTTAGAAGTAGATTTTGTTCCAGTAGTTTGAGTAATAAAATCATGAGCCTCCTTTGCCTTGGTATAACATCTCAGATTTCCGTTATTTGTGTTCTGCTTTTATGATCTTGATTTCAGCTTACATTGAAGTGTGTAGATGTTTGTTGAGAAAGAGTTTATTGAAGCATTTTGTCAGAGAATCAACCTTGTTCATTTCTAGTTTCTCTTGCTCTGCATATTACTTGAGAAGTTAGAAACGTCTTTAGTTTAAGTTAGTTGTAGTTGAAGTTCTTAAATCAGAAAATCTCAGCTGCGGCGTTTGTGTTTAATAAACCTTGTGCTCTAAGTTGATCAAAAAGATAGGCAACTTAGTTCTTAGTTTACTTTCTTTCAACACCATCAGCAAGAGGGAGTTTCCCCTCCTAATTTGAAGAGCAGTTTATCTGTGCATAGCTGTCCGTTTCAAATACGCATTCCAGAGGTGCGAATTTAAATGCCAACAGATTACAATGATCATACAATGCAAAGACTAATGTTGGGACAACAACAATCTATGTGCAAGGAAACCTATCGACTCAATGAAAATATTATTGTGAATACAAATACAAATATATGGTGAACCTGGATGAACGACCCCTTCAATGACAAACTGCTCTTGAGCTTGGTTGGCAGCAACTGTGTTGAGGATGGTATGCAAAATCGCCCAGCTCAGCTTGTTCACCAATGATGCCTCTAAGACACCTCAATCAAATGTTGCGCGTAAAGTCCAAAATCGTCCCTCCATTTGTAGTGCTTGAATTGCTTGATGGGCTGCGACTTCTTTCTAGGAAAAATCAAATTTTATTATGGATCCAATCAACAAAATCGAATCTGAATATCTTGCTGGAAATTGCGCCCAGATTTTTTAAGAAAACCACGACTGATCCTCAATAGAAATCGTCCCTTCAAAAAGTTAAATCGATATAGCATGAACTGATGATCCTTCCACAAGATTTCTTCACCAAATTGAATTCAAAACTGGCTGCTAATAATTATTGCTCCAAGCTGCAAAATCGATTTCCTCAAACTGAAAATTATCTAGAATCCACACTTGTCTTCTCCACAAATTTGGTCAAAGATCATTAAATTTGTCAACAAGAAATAAACTTCTTTCAATACTAATTTGCAACAATACCTCATCTATTGGAAAACCCCAATGCAATAATGATTGCAACAATAAACCAGCTGTTGCAAACCTGCAAATCCTTCAATAATTGCAATAATAAACCAGCTATTGCAATTGTGTAAACTCCCTAAATAAATGTAATAATAAACCAGCTATTGCATTCAATCACTTCTTATTCAGTAGGACAATAATACATCAGCTATTGCATCTGTCAAAACTCTTCGATGAAGCACCTGTAGAAACCCTGGATGGATTCCTCCACAATTTTCCAGCTAGGGTTGATCTTTCACAACCAAAACCAGTACCCTAGAGTCTTCAAACCCTTAGGCAATGCAAACACTTAGCTTTTACCATACAGGTATGAAAATAGAATAACTCAAGACATGACCAAATGCTTAGCCAACAACTCCTTATAAAGATTTCTCAATGCCTTCCAAGAAGCTTCTAGAAATATTATTATTTTATTCTTCAAAGTGACTTTATAATATATTATTTTATTTAGTCATCTTTATTAAATTAATTAAATATAAAATCCTTTTTATATTAATTTATTGGAATAACTTTATAAATAATTAATTTAATATTCCCACTTTATTTTAATTAAAATAATCAATTAAGCTATCCTTTTGAAATATCATTAATTTGGACAACTTAATCAATTAATTTAATTAAATTACTTCACCTCCAATTCGGGGACATTACATGCTGAGAGTGGCGAAGCAACTCATCAAGATCCAAACAAAATGATGTGCCAAGCATGTCACCATCTGGATCCCAAACCACCACATCCTCACACTTGTCAAACATGATAAGATGGAAGCATCTCAAAGTGCTGGCAACACAAAACCACTTTCCAACTTTTGTAGATCTCTCATGGATGTGAAGAATACCCATTATAGGTGCCAAAAAATATATAGTAGCTCCTCTTGGGTTGCTGATATAGAACAGATCAGCCTCCTCAAGACTTAAAATCCGACCTATGGGGATGCAAATAATACCTCCAAGGTCATAGGATGATAGAGTATCAACCCTATGGCGCTTTCCAATGACGAGGAGATGATGTAACTCTCCTCCAAACTCTTGAACAATCGCTGTCCAAAAGTTATGAAAGAAATCCATGTTCTGTGAAGTAGGACAGCCATCTCCTATCAAATTGTGGAGTGGAACTCCGTCATTGAGGGCTGGAACACCAATGTCATTATGCTCACTAGGATCATAGCTCCATTGAAACTTCATTCCTCCAAGTGTATGCTACACAAGGGTAAGTGACTCCATTGTAAATCCCTGAAGTAAGGGAGCTGCAAACTCTACTAAAGAGTCATCTGCATGATGAGACTCTATTTCCTGTACTTGTAAGCAACCATTTGGAGGAAATAGAGTAGGAGACCCGTAGGATTTGGTTTCATCTTTTGGAGATGGAAGCACATCATACCAGCGTGGACTGTGTAATCTTTAATCCAACCCACATTTTTGTATCATCAAATCATTCTTGTGGCCTGAAAGAAAAATGATGAGCATTCCTTACAATGCAACCAAGGTGAAATTCACCCGCTTGCGTCAACAAAATCCCTGCATAGTCACTTGGATTCCACATCTCATCACTCCTATCGCATGAATCAGGGGGTGTCTCACATCTTAGATCACGATGAGCAGATTTTGTATTGGCTCTGTGAGTCTTTTCTGCAAACTTGATGGCTAAGTCCCTATTTGAGAGCAAATGGAGGAAATCTGATTTCAATCCCTTTAGGGCATGTTTGATAGTTTGCAGACTTGATATAGAAGTTTGAACTTTTACCCCTTTCTGCCTTTCTTCCACTTGTGTTGACCAAAGGAGGTATTCAACGAACTTGTGTGTGCTATCAAAGAGGGTTAAGGTTTGGACAACCTTATCTTCAGTGACTTTTAGTTGTTCCTTTAGTTCTCGTGACTCACTAGGCTCAGGATTACAATCAGCCTCAACAAATGCATTTCCTGATTTGCTTACAAGTGTAGGAGACATGCTCCCACTAGATGATGCCCTGCAATCCTCACGTAAAATGAATGGAACAACGTTATGATCCAACACGCTAGCCTGACAAGAAACCGCCTCCTCATCACAAGACTTACCAATGGCAATCTCTACATCGCCGATATACAGACTTGTGCCCCTATCACTTGTGGATGCATGCACTTCACTGTTGGCTGGTCCACAAGGTGTATGCTCAACTAACTCTTTCATATCTATGTCTTGAGCCCTTAATTGGCTCTCCCACAAAGGTGACTCATGATCTTCATGATGCAAATTGTTTGTGTACTCAAAAATTTCAGAATCATTCTTGTCCTCAAACCCATGCAAATCTGAAAGCTCCTTGTGCTTGACCATCATAAGAGGTTCTCCCCTCAAACCATGAGTACCACTATCATCCCTACGTATTATGGCAGCCATAGAAGACTAGATTTCTGTTGTGGATGATGATGATTGAGCCAAGCTGAATTCCTCAAAGAGCTCATCAATCTGAATTTCTGATACTTGAAGGGCCATCTAAGTACTCTTCAAAGAATCCTTGGTAACCTTAAGCTCATAGGAAAGCTTTGTCCAATTCCTCTTCTTTCGCTTTCAGCGCATCAAAATAGATCTCACCAAGCATGAGAAGGTGATCTCTATCGGAAAGTAGGTGTAGGTAATGTGACATCATTACCACCAATGCTTCTCTGAATGCCTAAAAATCTAATAGGGAAAGTTCTCCATCAAGGTCCTTATGTATCCTTGAAGACCTCCAACAACATTTTGCTATGAACTTAAGAGTGTCATCAAAATGATTTATGGCTGCAGCCTGTTATAATCTAGTCTTCATTTACCTTCGATTGCCTTGCCAACTGATGGGATCCTTCAGACCTATCAACTTCATACAAATTTTCTAATTTACAATCAGCACCATGCTTTCCAAAATTAGCTTCCTCATTGTCATCCTTCGGGCATAACTCCCGAGAAGTTAGATCAACATCATGCAATACGAAATCAGATTTGTTCTCAAGATTAGTATCAATACCATCAATGCCATCCATGCCATCCTTCATGCATAACTGTGGAGATGAAGATAGAACAACACTATGGTCAAAAGTAGATCCATCCCAAATAGTTTCTCCGTCATACATTGGGGCCATCACACCCGGATCCCAAGTGCTATAAGGCTGTTTGCTCTATTCAAGGAAAAAGTGATCACTGTACTCCTCATGATTGGTTGCCTCTGTGAAAGAAACACCCTCCAACTCCCTAGTACTAGTATCATGATAATCATTCCCCTCCATATCTTGCGATGTCAAGTCAGTCTTATCCAAACCTCTTTGTTCACCACATACTAAATTTTTGGAATTGCCATCATTGGTATGAAAACATCCATCTCATGGACACCTGTTGTGACCTTTTCACACACCGCCCCATTCAAAATAGGGACCCCCTAATTTTTGCCCCATTTGAGTCTTTTGGCTTTGGTTTGGGGTGGTTTTGTGGCAGTCTCTCCTAGTTCCTTATGTCTTTCCGGGGATGTACCCGTCTTTGGGCCCAATTTGGAATTTTGGCTAAGTCTGGAGTGCGTTTTGTTGGATTAGGGTTTTCATTCTTTAGGCTTAGTTTGGGGTCAAATTGAGTAAGCAGATTGAAATTTGAGCTTGGCATTGCGATCAGGAGACTTCAAGCAGGTTCCCATTAAAATTTCACTGAATTCTAACAACTTACTATTTTTAGTATGTACTCCATTTGGGACCTTTTTCTCAGGGCTTTTGAAAATCCAATTGCTACATCATGTTTAGAGCCCTTTGAGGAACTTGCATGCAAAATTTGAACGAATTTCGGGAACTTACTATTTTTAGCACGTCCACTTTTAGCAGGTGTGATGTCATCCGAACAACTCTAGATCTTCAGTTTCCAGAGTAGAGAAATACGTAGCAGAAGTGTCAAACGGAGGTCAACAGAAGCACACGCAATGAAATTAGGGTTTCCTACTTTTATGCCTAAAATGAAGGGCAAAACTCAGGAAAAACAAAAAAGAGTATCCCATTGCGGTCATAATCTTCCAATGAGTCTATAGGTGAAATTTGAGCGCAATCCGCACACTTACTATTTTTAGTAAATCATCTCTAGAACGAGTCCAAAAATAGCAGGTGAGCATAAAAAGCAGGTGTGAACAAGTTAATTAGGCCATGAGGACCACATTGAGCGAATATCAAGTCTTGAGGAGTTGCAGATGTTTGAAAATCACGAGAACTTGAAAAGTTACTAAAAGTAGAAATATGAGGGCAAACAGGGCAAAATTGACTAAGTGTTCAAAATTCACCTTTATGTATATGCGCTAAGAGGGAGACAAGAGGGGCGTAAAAATTTCTAAGGCATTGAGATCCAGCATTCCCCCCCCTTTTGAATACGCCTAGAACATAACTAAGAGTGCGCCCACAATACAGAAGCTCAAATGCGCCCAAGGGATGAGGCATGATGAAAAGCGCCCAAGGCATTGAAGAATCAACATTAGACCCCTCTTAAATGTGCCCATGAAAGGAAGGCATAGATGTGCCCATGGCAAGGGAAATTCATATGCGTCTAACACTAAGGTCAAGATGCGCCCAAGGTCAAAGTGCGCCATGACAACACCCCCTCTAAAATGCGCCAAGGTGTGAGGAGACACATGAAAATTTTACTAAGTATTGAAAACTTTATCTCTTAACATGGGCATGCGCCCAAGGTCTATGGTGAAATGCGCTCAAAGGGGTGAAAAATATTTGTAAGGCAAAGAAAATACTAAGCTCCCCTCTCATTTGCGCCCAAGGTGGGGTGTATGCATGGAAATTGTTCTAAGTGTTGAAGACTTCACCTTCCAACATGAAAATGCGCTCTAGGCATGGAGATGAAGGCGAGATTTGTTTAACACATGAAATTTGAAGGGAGTCTATATCAAATGCGCCCTATGGAAATGCGCTCATGGCTTGAAGTTAAATGTGCCCAAGACAAGGTATAAAATCTGCCCAAGGAAAGGGGTAGAAGTGTGCCCAAGAAGGCATGGTGGTTAGAATGCGTCCAAGTTTGACATGTAAGGGGTAAGATTTTAAAACTTGGCTACAATGTGGGAATTTTCTTTTATCAAAGGGGGTAAATATTTAATAAAAAAAAATGATTCCCCATGAATATTTGAAATAATAAAATGTTACAAGAAACCAAAGGGGAAATTCAAACTTTTACAAAGGGAAAGAATCTTCGACAAAGGAAAGGTTTATGACAAACGGGACCCGCTTTGGTGACAACTCGCCCATCACCTCTCCAAAATTGGAAATTACCGAGTAGTGGGAAGGGGAAATTTAATGAATTTGCTAAAATAAACTCCCTCACGGATTAGCAATATTTTTTGACACGATTATTTAAGCCAGGAAATTTTCAATTCTTCTCACCATTTCCAAGTGCGAAGTTGTGGCTTTGAGGGTGAGAAAAAAAACGTTGAGGTGAAGCTGCTGAAGTGAGCAAGTCAAATCAGCAAGCTAGGTGCTAAGGGTGAAATTCTTAAGTGCCAGAAGTAATATTCATACTGTTGGAAAAGTGTTGAGGTTTGGAGTTTGAATTTTTAATGCTAAGACTCCTTATTTTTGAGGTTTGCTCCACATTTTGGCTATCCCAGGGTTATTTATTTCCTAAGTTTAAATTTTAATGCCTATCTTCTGTTTTGCAAGATGGCTGAAGCAGGTAGAGGAGCAGCTGCAAAGGCCAACAAAGCTGCGGGCAAGGCTGCCAATGCTGAGTCAAGCAAGGCCAATTATCCAAGCAGGCGGTGATAAAGAAGTTAAGCAAAACATTTCTTCCCGAGTGCAAGTTTACATCGAAGTTGGGAGAGCTAAATGATACGCATCTCAATTCATACAATCTTGGAGCACTCAGAGGTTGGATGTACGGGATAGGTGGCTATCCTCCATCAGTCACGACACATCAAATTATGAAGGGTGGACTTTATGCAGCTGTTGGTTTTCCACTAGCTATCCAGTGTCCAAAGTTAATCCTGGAATGTGCCAACTACTACAAGCCGGAGCAAAGGGTTATTATTTCCGGTGATGGCAAATTGTTTGCCAATCTTACGCCTGAGGCCATCGAAGAGGCGTTTGGAATCCCTACTTTCAATTAAATGGTATACAAAACGAGGGAGAGGGCTGAAAGGATGTACGCTTCTACTTTCGAGAGATGCGCTGGAATGATAAATTCTGTTTGGTGCAGAAGCCCAGGCCTCCTTGCACCAAGCTCCCCAAGCAAATTATTTCAGATGATGTGAAGTAGGAGTATTGTGATCTAATTATGATGCTCAGCTGAGTGAATGGAAGTCCTCAATCGTACATCTTCAAGCCATGGATGTTCTACTACATTGGGATTGTGCTAGAAGGGAAGGACTATGTGGACTGGGCAAGAATGATAAGTGATAATCTGGATGAACAGTTCAAGAATCTGAGGAGAACTAAAACTTTTTACATGAGCTCATATGTGATATACATGCTGGCTCGAATGACTAAATACAGGGGAATAACTTATAAGGAGCCGATTGGGTGTGGTCCTGAGCAGTTCAAAATTTACGAGGCTTGCCCACAATTGCACCTGAGCAGCACCTGCAGCTATAGAAGGGTAAATGATGCCTTCACAATGCACATAGCCAGGACCCTTCAGTGAATGACTCAACAGAGGATATCAAAAGAAGCTCAGAAGTTGATCGAGAGATATGGATATTGGTTTATCCAATTTCCAAAGTTCACTTATATCAGGCTGCAAGGGCTTACATCATATCCTTATAGATTACCAAGGTACCCCATAGATAGAATGGTGATGTTAGAGATATCTAGGCAACTCACTGCCTATGATAAAATTCAGAAAAAGAAGAAAGGACGATTTGACTTCCCGATCATCATGGGGAATTCAAATGAGGTTTGTCCCTCCTTGCAGGCAACCAAAGAAGCTGAAGATGAGCTACAACTTTTCCACCTCTCATACCACACCAGCAGGCAAGATTTTGATCCTTATAAAAATATCAGAGTGGTGCAAGGTGTGGAATATAGGCACAAGGTGCATATTGAGGACTTCTAGGCCAACGCAGTGGATGATGCTGAGGTTAGAAGAAGAATGTTTTCCAGAATACCCTTGAAAATGATCAGAGAATGTGAGATTGTTCTAGTTCCGGATCAGGTAGATGGGGACGTAAATGTTATGCAGCCAGACTATGAAACAGTAAGAAATACAGCGGTCCCACCACCTGATTGGTTAGAACCGAAAATTACTGACTTAGATACATTATGCATATCGGTTTTGACATTCACTAGAAATTGGGTAGAAAGGCACATGAATAGACTTAAAAGTAGATCAATCCCCCTCTCTTACAATTTGATGGGTGACGAAAGGCCGCCAACAACTAGAAAAAGGAAATAGGTCGCCCAAGCTTCAGAACCACAGAGAGAGGTGCAAGTTCAACAGGTGCCTCAGAGGGTAGAGGAAGCATCATCCATGCCATCGTAGACTAGCTCTTCGAGCGTGCAGGAGGTCTCATTGTTTGCGAGCCAGAGAAACATATTGAATGAGGAGCGAGAGTTTCAGGAGGTGAACCAGCCACCTCTTAGAGATCCAGATAGTCAAAGTGTCAATGCTCCTAGGAAGGAAAATCAGCAAGAAGAAGAAGAGGGGACATAGATAGACACCCGCTTCCAACGGTTGATTGAGACAACTTTGGAGGAAGAGACTGCTACAGGGCAGGAGGCTCAAGGTTCAGGAGAAAATACTCAGGAGATGGAAACTGATGAGCTTTAGCAGAATGTTGTTAGAGAAGAAGTGCATGGAGAGGAAGCAAGAGAAGAGCAATTGCTTATTATTTGTGACTCGTAGCAGGCAGTGACAGATTAGCTCAAGGAAAGAATGAGAAGGGATCCTGTTGAGGAGACTGACCTGGCAATTGAAATGGAGGAATTCCTTAGCAGAATCAGTGGACCGCCAGAAAAGAAGGCCAGGAAGTTCTCAAAGATATCTACAGATAAGTCTGGTTCTTGCATGCTCCATGTGGTTGTTCCTAGGGTAGAATGTGACCGAGATGAGGCTATCCTAGAGAATTATGTAGTCACTACTTTGGAGTTGGGCCGCCCTACAGGAGCTCAAATAATTGAAGAATGTGATAGCTCCTATCAGGCTCTCAAAGATAGGTTGCTTCAGACAGAAGGGAAGTATAAAAGATTGAAGAAAGAACATAAGACATTGGTTGGCTATGTGCAACACTTAGCCATCCGTGTGGACAAGAAAATCCGACCATTGATCTTCCAGTTGAGCTTCCGAGGGAATCAATTAGCGGCCTGGAAGATTTAAAGAAGATGGCTCAAAAAGCAGATAAGTGGGTTGGCCATATTTGTGTAGAGACAAAAAAGTTCATGGAGGATCTCGCCCATTCTTTTGAGCAGGCCTCCAGTATTTTGACGCGCATAAGCAATGTTGATCAGGCCTAGAGTGAAACCCACATTTACCAGAATAAAACTGTTCCTTGCTTGGCAGCTTTAATGCATATGCCCATACAGACTTTGGTGGAAGGAGTGATTCAGGAGGGTGACAGATATGACTTCCCCAGTTGGTATTCCTCAGCAGTCACAGGTCGAGGCTTCTTCGATGCAGCTCAGGCAGAATCAGCTAGAGTTAGAAGGGCCATGGGAAATATTTAGGAGGGAGTCTTGAACATGCTTGAAGCATTATTTGCTAAAAGGCTGACTCCAGAAGGAAGTGACTACGGATGGCCTAAAGAGCAGATTGAAGCCTTTCTTCTTGGGTGTAAGGTCATTTGCCCAAGGAGATTTTGAAAATATTTCGACCTTCTCCAATATCATTCAGAACACTCAGGATACCTTAGTTGCTTGGGGAAAATCTTGTACTCGGCAGGGGGCAAGCGGTCATGGTGCTTGAGTTTCAACTCAACCATATTCCACCCATCTTAGTTTAGGAGGTTGAGGCAGTATTGGCCAGATTCATCGAGTTTGCGGTCAGAGAGAAGGAGAATGGGAATGCCTTCCTGGATGATGACCTTCTGGATGATAGTGGGCATTAAATGCTCATAGTGATGTAGGGAGAGAGTGGGCATTATGTGCTCATTTATTAGCCCACTCCACTTTGTGGCTGTTTTTAGCAAAACCCTGAATAGGGCTTATGTGGCTCAATCTGAGTTATTCATTGTAATTAAATCTAAGCCGTTTGTTAGACTGGACCAACTATAAAAGGGGCATCTCCCCTCATTTGTAAGAGAGGAAGGAAAGCTTTCAATTGAATGCTTCATAAGAGACTGTTGTGAACACTACCATAATAAAAAGAGTTGTCATTGCTTGTGATTTCATCTTTTATTGTGGGTAGCTAGCAAGGTTTCTTCATCCTTCCAATTAGCATAGAATCTTAGAGTAGAACTTAGATAGAGTAGAATAGATTTTATTTCATGCAAGTAGATAATTGTGGAATGTGGTGATTGATTTGAGCAAGCTTTGCTAGTCCGTACCACTAGCGGGCTCACTGATGGTGGGTTCACCTTGTGTGGTCAACTGGAATAGTTTGGGCCTAATGTCGGTTATAATTTACATGTTGGTATGCGTTGTCGTGATGGTGTCTTTGTGTTAAATTGTAATCTGAATATCTCTAGTTCACTCCTTTGAAGATTGCACCAGTTTTGTGGAAGCTGTCCAAGGTGAGGCAAAGCAAAGCTTGGTTGAAGTTTGTGAGATTTGATCGCCATGTCCCGCGCCTAGGGTAAATTAGAGCTTTTTCTAAATCTCTGTAGCCATTCAAATTCAGTATTTTTTGGTTAGTTTAGGGAACTCGAGCTTCATTGATATATCTTCTGAATCTTGAAAGTCACTTTTTCTTGAATGAACAATTGTGTAAGTCCCCTTGAAATACCAACAAAATCATATCAAGCCAACTGAGTCTACGTCCATTGCATGAAGGAACCTTGGAGTTGAATGCATGATCTTTCGCAATCTTAGCATGCAGGAGATTTTGATCAAGAGAGGATAGAGTGACCATTGGAAACTTTATTCTGTGGTGGTGCGGTCATAAAACACCTGTCAACAACACCCAAACTACAATTTGATTGCTTGCCAAAATGAGGTAAGGGTGATGAAACAATGCTAAGCTCAAATAGAGGAGTATCATACTGAAATCTGATTTCATTACCTACTGTAACATCCTTCCTATGACTGAAAATTGCACTTTCAAGTGAAGATTGCTCCTTGGATGTGGCTGCAATAGATGACTAATTTTTTGATTTGCTTTCCTCATTGTTAGAAGAAGAATGTTTTCCAGAATACCCTTGAAAATGATCAGAGAATGTGAGATTGTTCTAGTTCCGGATCAGGTAGATGGGGACGTAAATGTTATGCAGCCAGACTATGAAACAGTAAGAAATACAGCGGTCCCACCACCTGATTGGTTAGAACCGAAAATTACTGACTTAGATACATTATGCATATCGGTTTTGACATTCACTAGAAATTGGGTAGAAAGGCACATGAATAGACTTAAAAGTAGATCAATCCCCCTCTCTTACAATTTGATGGGTGACGAAAGGCCGCCAACAACTAGAAAAAGGAAATAGGTCGCCCAAGCTTCAGAACCACAGAGAGAGGTGCAAGTTCAACAGGTGCCTCAGAGGGTAGAGGAAGCATCATCCATGCCATCGTAGACTAGCTCTTCGAGCGTGCAGGAGGTCTCATTGTTTGCGAGCCAGAGAAACATATTGAATGAGGAGCGAGAGTTTCAGGAGGTGAACCAGCCACCTCTTAGAGATCCAGATAGTCAAAGTGTCAATGCTCCTAGGAAGGAAAATCAGCAAGAAGAAGAAGAGGGGACATAGATAGACACCCGCTTCCAACGGTTGATTGAGACAACTTTGGAGGAAGAGACTGCTACAGGGCAGGAGGCTCAAGGTTCAGGAGAAAATACTCAGGAGATGGAAACTGATGAGCTTTAGCAGAATGTTGTTAGAGAAGAAGTGCATGGAGAGGAAGCAAGAGAAGAGCAATTGCTTATTATTTGTGACTCGTAGCAGGCAGTGACAGATTAGCTCAAGGAAAGAATGAGAAGGGATCCTGTTGAGGAGACTGACCTGGCAATTGAAATGGAGGAATTCCTTAGCAGAATCAGTGGACCGCCAGAAAAGAAGGCCAGGAAGTTCTCAAAGATATCTACAGATAAGTCTGGTTCTTGCATGCTCCATGTGGTTGTTCCTAGGGTAGAATGTGACCGAGATGAGGCTATCCTAGAGAATTATGTAGTCACTACTTTGGAGTTGGGCCGCCCTACAGGAGCTCAAATAATTGAAGAATGTGATAGCTCCTATCAGGCTCTCAAAGATAGGTTGCTTCAGACAGAAGGGAAGTATAAAAGATTGAAGAAAGAACATAAGACATTGGTTGGCTATGTGCAACACTTAGCCCATCCGTGTGGACAAGAAAATCCGACCATTGATCTTCCAGTTGAGCTTCCGAGGGAATCAATTAGCGGCCTGGAAGATTTAAAGAAGATGGCTCAAAAAGCAGATAAGTGGGTTGGCCATATTTGTGTAGAGACAAAAAAGTTCATGGAGGATCTCGCCCATTCTTTTGAGCAGGCCTCCAGTATTTTGACGCGCATAAGCAATGTTGATCAGGCCTAGAGTGAAACCCACATTTACCAGAATAAAACTGTTCCTTGCTTGGCAGCTTTAATGCATATGCCCATACAGACTTTGGTGGAAGGAGTGATACAGGAGGGTGACAGATATGACTTCCCTAGTTGGTATTCTTCAGCAGTCACAGGCCGAGGCTTCTTCGATGCAGCTCAGGCAGAATCAGCTAGAGTTAGAAGGGCCATGAGAAATATTTAGGAGGGAGTCTTGAACATGCTTGAAGCATTATTTGCTAAAAGGCTGACTCCAGAAGAAGTGACTGCGGATGGCCTAAAGAGCAGATTGAAGCCTTTCTTCTTGGGTGTAAGGTCATTTGCCCAAGGAGATTTTGAAAATATTTCGACCTTCTCCAATATCATTCAGAACACTCAGGATACCTTAGTTGCTTGGGGAAAATCTTGTACTCGGCAGGGGGCAAGCGGTCATGGTGCTTGAGTTTCAACTCAACCATATTCCACCCATCTTAGTTTAGGAGGTTGAGGCAGTATTGGCCAGATTCATCGAGTTTGCGGTCAGAGAGAAGGAGAATGGGAATGCCTTCCTGGATGATGACCTTCTGGATGATAGTGGGCATTAAATGCTCATAGTGATGTAGGGAGAGAGTGGGCATTATGTGCTCATTTATTAGCCCACTCCACTTTGTGGCTGTTTTTAGCAAAACCCTGAATAGGGCTTATGTGGCTCAATCTGAGTTATTCATTGTAATTAAATCTAAGCCGTTTGTTAGACTGGACCAACTATAAAAGGGGCATCTCCCCTCATTTGTAAGAGAGGAAGGAAAGCTTTCAATTGAATGCTTCATAAGAGACTGTTGTGAACACTACCATAATAAAAAGAGTTGTCATTGCTTGTGATTTCATCTTTTATTGTGGGTAGCTAGCAAGGTTTCTTCATCCTTCCAATTAGCATAGAATCTTAGAGTAGAACTTAGATAGAGTAGAATAGATTTTATTTCATGCAAGTAGATAATTGTGGAATGTGGTGATTGATTTGAGCAAGCTTTGCTAGTCCGTACCACTAGCGGGCTCACTGATGGTGGGTTCACCTTGTGTGGTCAACTGGAATAGTTTGGGCCTAATGTCGGTTATAATTTACATGTTGGTATGCGTTGTCGTGATGGTGTCTTTGTGTTAAATTGTAATCTGAATATCTCTAGTTCACTCCTTTGAAGATTGCACCAGTTTTGTGGAAGCTGTCCAAGGTGAGGCAAAGCAAAGCTTGGTTGAAGTTTGTGAGATTTGATCGCCATGTCCCGCGCCTAGGGTAAATTAGAGCTTTTTCTAAATCTCTGTAGCCATTCAAATTCAGTATTTTTTGGTTAGTTTAGGGAACTCGAGCTTCATTGATATATCTTCCGAATCTTGAAAGTCCCTTTCTCTTGAATGAACAATTGTGTAAGTCCCCTTGAAATACCAACAAAATCATATCAAGCCAACTGAGTCTACGTCCATTGCATGAAGGAACCTTGGAGTTGAATGCATGATCTTTCGCAATCTTAGCATGCAGGAGATTTTGATCAAGAGAGGATAGAGTGACCATTGGAAACTTTATTCTGTGGTGGTGCGGTCATAAAACACCTGTCAACAACACCCAAACTACAATTTGATTGCTTGCCAAAATGAGGTAAGGGTGATGAAACAATGCTAAGCTCAAATAGAGGAGTATCATACTGAAATCTGATTTCATTACCTACTGTAACATCCTTCCTATGACTGAAAATTGCACTTTCAAGTGAAGATTGCTCCTTGGATGTGGCTGCAATAGATGACTAATTTTTTGATTTGCTTTCCTCATTGTCTTTCTTTGCTTCTTGACCAATGCAACATTGTTGTTCAAGATTTTCTGGAATACCTTTAAGCTGCAATTCACATTGTAGCAATTCATCTTTCTTCTCTAACCCTTCTTCAATAGTAACTTCTGACTTTTCTTTTATTGTTCTTCTAATGTACTTTACCAAGCCCATTTTTCTAGGTTTCAATGTTACAACTAAATTCAAGAAAGAATCAAAAGAAACCTATTTTTCAAACCCATCAGGCATGCTTTGATACTCTTCATAGAGTTGGATAGCTTCCTGTTCATAACTCCTCTTGATCTGATCTTCAACCCTGCTGAAATCCATTGTCATAACTCTGAAATTTTGAATCTTTCAACAGGTTGGAAGGAACTTTAACTTTGATACATTTGCCAAATAATGCTCAAGAATTAGGGACTCCATTACATAGATTTCATCACGGTTTGAAACATCAACGTACTCTTGATATTATTCACATACAATCTTGCATACTCGTAATATTATAACTGAACAAACATTAGAAGTCAAGGTATCTTAGATTTGGCACCTCAAGAGCATACCAATGTCCAACAACTGATTGCATAGGTTGGCACAAGCTTAGGAGGTGACCCTCATACCATCCACGACCCTTATGAAGTGTACAACTTTGTTAACCCTAGTAGTTGTGCATACAAGACCCACAAACCTCCCTTATGCTCTCACGTCCCTTTCCACCACCCAACGGCAAGTGAAATGGAGCAATAGTGTGGAGTTTTTTGCCCACACATCTCACCTTATGATTGAATCAAGATTCAACGCCCCTAGGAATGTAGATATGACTCCAAGTTCAAGAGTCACCATGTTCAGCTATACCTATCTCCACACCAGTACCAGGAAATGAAGTCATTTCATATATTTGATGCAACTGCTGATATGGGCACCCCAAATCTGAGTGGCGGAGTATTAAATCAATTAGGATCAATGAACAATGTAGCTGCAGATATAAAGTCAGTATCCTCTGAAAACCTTCACTTGAAATATATAATCTGAGTTATTTGCATAAGCTGTGATATCCTCCTGCATAATCTGATAAAACCTTCAAACCCTAGATTGAAGCTTCTCTAAAAATGTTAATGTGCAATACATAACCCCTGAATGGAGCTACCGACAAGCAACCTTGGGAGATCTTTCACTCCTGCAGTTACTGTTCCTCGTGAGGGTTTTTGCCCTCAAGAAGCCAAGACTTTTCAGTCCAACCAGCAAACCCCTTTCCAATTTTTCTCTAAAACATGAATGAGCAAAAAGGCTCACAAAAAGCTTTTATACTCCCAATTTCCCACACCCAAGTTGGCATTTTAAATTTATTTTATTTTATTCACTTTACCACCTTATCCCCTTTAAGTTGGGCGATCAACTTCATAATATAAAATTAACTTTTTAAACCTCCTTATAACTCCTTATTATAAAGTCACTTTAAATATATAAATAGTGCTTAAAGTTAAATATTTTAATTTAACTTTAATAATAACGTTATTTAAACTTTAAACTCCGGACTATGATAACTGCCAAAATTAAACCATGGCGAGAAACCGCCAACATGCCCAACATAAAAATATTGCCAAGTGACCAGGTCGCTGACCACCCCATGACTTGCTAAAACTAGTAAGTGTGGACAAAGTGCCCAATAAAAGCTCCGGAAGGTACATTGCTGAAACCTTGGAAAACACCAATTAAGCACAAATGGTTGACCGACAAGCCACAAATATCCTCAGAAGAGCCCCCTAACCATCCTGATAGTCTATGGGGACCAAGTGATAGACTAACCACAACACCTAATGAGTGCCTAGGAAAAGAGGACATTACAATACAACTTTCGCGCACATAGTAAGAAGCCTCTAACATTCGGACATGGGTTCAAGACACCTGTTTAATCCAGCTCGTCAAGGTCTTGAATTCGATCAATTCACCGCAGGTTTGTCACATGGGTATACGCCTCCTTGTGTTTCTTTTCATCCATCTACAAAGGTTCAAAAAATTTCTTATCCAAGTACTCCTAGATCTTCTTCTCCTATAGATCATGAATCTGCTCTTTGGGTCCCCTTTGAGTAGGTTCAGTATTTGGAGGAAAGACTTAAAGAATTTGAGGAATTTCTAAACAAAGATAACTTATATACTCAAGCTACTCCTGTCGTCTATGGTTTGAGGAATCTACTTATCTTAGACCACAAAGGTCTTGAGTTGCTCCATGGAATAGCCAATATAGTAGAGACTCATGTACCCTTGTACAGGACAATCTTGGGCCACCCTCAAGATACCAAATTGGAGATCACTAGCACCCAGTTGAATCTTCTGATGCCAGTGGTGTTCGTGCACATGGTGGATACAAATCTCTCTATACCTTCTCTCACTTCTGTTGATAACACAAACACTGCACCCCTTGTTAATCTTGGATTCAATGTGAATCGAGTCCCTTTGGGGTATTAGATCCCTGAATCCACATCTTGAACCTCCATTGCCATGACTAGTCAACCTTCCCCACCTCCGCCTTCTAATCCCAACTTAAATACCCTACTGGAGAATATGGGTTGAATACAGTCACAATTAGCCAACCTAACCAACACCGCTTCTCATTCTACGTTGCAACCCTATTACCGCTATAGTCCCTTGGCCCTAAATATTCTAAATGTTCCTATTCCCCAAAGGGGTGGAAACTCCTAAGTTTGATAAGTACAATGGTAGGAGTGACCCGCAAACTCATGTCTCATCATTCATTGCCATTTGTGGTGACTTTCTCTATCAAGATGCGTTGTTAGCCAAACTATTCTCACGGTCTCTTAAGGACATTGCATTGGAATGGTTTTGCTCCCTTCTTGACATTTCCATCTTCACCTTCGCACAATTGGTTAATCAATTTTTGCAGCAGTTCCAAGCTAACATTGAGCCGAAGCTCATCTTTACTAATCTTGTCCACTGTAAGTAGGGGGCTCACGAGAAGGTGACCGATTTTATTGCTTGCTATCAATCTTTGTTCTCTCAGATCTCTTATACCCTGCTTGATTCCGATGTCCAACGTGTGTTCATGGGGAATCTACAGCCAACATTGAGAGAAAAAGTCCTCTTAATGAAATATCCCTCTTTTTCCCATCTGTATATGGCGCGTAGAGACTATCAGCAAACGGTGACACAGTACGGGGGTTCCTCCACGTCCTCTTGTCTTGATAGTAAGATCGTTGTGTCTATTTCCGGAGAGTCCAAAAAGAATGAGGCAATAGCGAATGTGGTTTCCCTTCCTATTGAAAAGAACATTGTAGGACGTAACAAAATTTTCACAAAATTATTTGAATCTTATGTCAATGTTCAAAAACTATTAAAAGATGGCTTAGTCACTCTCCCAAAAATTAGACCGCTACCTAATGAAAAGCCATATCCCAGTTGGTATGATGCACAAAAGTTTTGCTAATATCATCGATTCCCCGGCCATGACATTGAATGCTGTGTGTGTCTTTGGCATGTAGTCCAAGACTGCATAGATAGTGGTGCCATCTGGCTTGATGATAGAAGCAAAGTTCAAACAAGTCTATAGCAAAGGATAATAGCCAACTGCAGATTTACATAGATCCCTTCTCATTCCGCCAATCTAATCACGTTTGCTTCCACTTCTTTTGAACCCAATCATTGTGAGTATGTGAACACGGTCTCGTTCACTCCTATTCCTCCTACGAATCATGTGGACAAGATTCCTGATATAATTTTTACACCACATGACCTCTCCCTCAATAGGGAGCCCTCTCCTCTCTACACCCCCACTCAAGTCAACGGTAACATTGTGACCAGTGTTATGGTTGACCCTGCTAGCTGGGTCAATGTTATCACAAAGGAGACATTTTTTATTAACAATCTGCACAAGGAGAAATATGAGTAATCGAAGGCCACAATTTGTACTCACGATGGCTTCTCTGTACCTCGTATTGGTTCCATTTCCTTATCAGTCTTGGTTGGACCCAAGTCCCTAGATGTTCCTTTTGTTGTGATTCCTAAATCTAACTTGTTCAGAGTAAGACAAGGCATTCCATGGCTAGTCTCCATCAATGCGGTCGCATTAGTAGTTCACAAATGTCTAAAGTTCCCTCATGATAGTGTAGTCCATACGATCCATGACAGAGGATGCAAACCCCTTGTGTCGCGTGGGAGCTTTTCATTAGACCATTTTTGGCCCGCCCCTACTGGACCTTTACCGCTCCATGGAGACTTGTTCTATAGGGCCTACTTTAGGTACGAGATGAGAGTTGCGGCCTCTAATGTTGTTTTCCGCCCTTCATCTCATGCAATTTCCATGAAGGCATCTATGCGTGTGCAACAATGCGCCTTATCCTCTACGCCTTCCTCCTCGAAGGCTATAGACAAGCATGCTTTCGCACATAGACCTTCTTCGGCTATGATTTCACAACCTCCAATGGTGTCCTTAGTTCCTTCTATTGTGCCTGGCATAGGAAAAGGAAAGGCGCCCATGTTGATGAAATCTAATCCTCAAATCTTCCAACTTCCATTCTTGCCCACAATTCCCTGCCCCACCCTGTATGGTAAGGGAAAGCATGCAAGTGGAGTTAGCTCTTCTTCTGTTGCTCTTGCATCTCGGCCTCCGAGGCCTCCTCTCGTTTATCCACCTGCTTTCAAAGAAGAAAAAGAAAAGGAGCCTATGGCCGAGATCCCAATCTTTGTTTCTGGAGCACCTCCTATCCCTCCTTAGGAGCCTACTCTTCTGCTGGTAACGGCTGTGAAGATTACTCCTCTGGCAGAGCAAGACACCTCAGAGTCTTCTTAGGCATCTACTCTTGGTAGTCATAATTGTGAAAACCGACTTGCGTGCGAGCATAAGCGTCACGGCGGGCATTGGTATCATTGTTTCGTCTTAATGTTCATTTCTCTTATTTTCCCCATAATTACCTGTTTAATGACTTGAGGATTGGTATCATTGGCCAAGTACCTTCCATATAAATTAGCTGAATGTGATGCTCTCTGTAGACTAATTTGAAAATCTCCATTCTTCATTTTGGCACTCTTGCTGAATTTACCATAATTTGTTCTATGTTAAAGTTTTCAGAAAGTAGCACTTGTGACTGTTTGGCAAAATAGAATGACTGCCTAATTTTTGTGGTAAATTTTAGTCAGCTTCTCACCATGGCTCTCTCTTTCTCTCTGTTGCTCCTTCTTGGGCTGACCAGAGAGATATGAGTGGTCAGAGTTTATAATATATGATTTGCTTGCTGTTGCACTTGCTATGTTAGTGCATCTACAACATTTGGCAATCATGATCAAGTGTCCATATTGATGGAATTCCCTGTATTTAAGGGGATGATTTGTAATCCACCCACTGTTCCTAGATACAACTATGTTGAGTTGCTTGTCTAGCATTTGTTTTTTCCAGTATAATTTTACACATATTCTAGTGTAAGTGATAAATTTCCTATTCATTGTGAGACCTGCAGTAGAGGTAACCTTTCTGCAGTCTCATTGGGAGCAATGTGTTTCCAGAGCTCTATTGGTAGAGCTAATAATTTGTTCCATAGTGGTATTACAGAGATGGTCAACCAGTCCAATTTTTCATGATCAGCCCTGCCCTGTTCATCAAATATGGACCTCCTGCAAGTATAATCTGATGGTCTTCCTTGTTGGCCAATGAGATTTTGAAATGCAGCTTGGTCCTATCATTATCTCCGTTTCACTTTTATTAAACACCATATATGGATTATCCTGTTCCCAAGCCATTTGGGTGAATGTTCTTGGGCCATAAATCTGCAGATGGGAGTGCTCTCTTTAAAGCACCAACATCTTTTATGGGCTGTTCTTGGGATATCTGCAATTTGTGCTTCACTGGATTTTCAATACGTGCATTCTGATTTTTACTGCTCCTAGTAGTGTGGCTTGTTTTGTATCTTGCTTCAAGTTTCAAGTTCTTTCACTAATTGAAGATCTATATCAGGTATTACTATTTTTAATTTTTCTGCATTGAGGTTTTCGGGAAAGGTGCTGAATCTTTAGTCACATGGAATGATTCTGTCAAGACACTGACAAGCAAACAGATAAGGAACATTCATGAAGTTTATTTGGGTGCTTTATAACATTGTAAACATGACAGTTTTTTATGGTTGAGAGTTCAAAGAAGATTCTATAATTGGTTCTCAGTATAGAAAATGATATATCTGTAACATAATAAATAGATTGCAAAGAAATGTGGGAAACACGATTTGCTATTTCTTTGTTTTTATCATTCCAATTTCTTTTCTTTATGGTACAACTCAAGCTAGGTATAATAACATTGTTTTTCTGTGTCAATACAGTGACTGTCTTATCAAGTTTTTATTTGACATATTAAAATATTTCTAGGTCTCTATTGATGATTGAACCGTTTTGCTATTGACCCTTGTTTTCTAATGTACACAGTTTGGACCGCATCACTGATTGGCTATCTGATGTAAAGAATCAATTTGTTGATTGGGTGGGTGAGTGGAAGGTTGTGCACATAGTTGATTTGCCATCTTATATGAGAGTGATCCTTACACTTTCTGTAATTACATTTTTGATACTGGTATTGACCAGATCTATAGGCTAGTTTAGATATCAGAATTAAAGCAGTGCTTCAGGTGTAGGCCTATTTTTTGACATAGTTTTCATAGATACAGATCATGTACATGTTATTGTGTATCAAGTTTTTGATTAGTAATAAATCAAGTAGTAAATTATATTCACAAGTTGGCGAGTTTATTGCCTCCTTAGAGCACTGAATTATTGTATTATACTATTATTATCTTTGCTAGCTCTCTTAAACAAGTTTAGACCTTCAGAATATTGAGCAGGTGAGCTATTCACTAAATAGGAAATAGCTGTAATGCTATTTTGCAGCTAATAGAGTCTAATATCCAACTAATATAAAGTATTTAAATAATCTGTCATGTTTTCCATCTCATCTTCTTCAAGCATTATTCTGAGGAATGTGGGCGCAAGAATCTGTCATGATTTGTCATTTGTGGAGTAATTTGGATTTTGTAAAGTAAGTTGACTCTTGTTGGATAAACATTAACACATCAATCTCAAGTACTATGATGACAGTCTCAAGAAGTAGATGAAAGTTTTATTCCATCTTTCTAGTTGTAGACTTTGCAATAGTTGAAGGTGACCTGAAGGAAGAACTTTGCATGCAAATTAGAGACTAATTAAAATTAGGCTTATTTTCCCTTTGATGAGCTTTTCACTGAATTTATACTAACTGATTACTTCAACAACATTAGATTTCAGTGTATAACATACTTCATCTCTTTGCTGTAAATATTGTATGCATAATATAGATTGGTAGCAGTCTCATTGTTGACACAGTATTAATGGATCACCTCCATGGCTGTCCCCTTACAACATCAAGAGGGTTTGCCTTTTTCTGTAAGCATCGTGTATCAAACTGTGGTTTGCATAAACAAAACCCACTTGACTGTCGTCTGTTTTTCACCTCTCCTAATAGCCGTTCCATATTACGTTGGCAATATTGGAAGGATGCTGAAATGAATATTCTAATTATAAAATGGCTTCAAACTCAAATTAAAAATCAGACCAAGTGACACTTTATATAAGATTGCCACTAGAGACATTGAAAAAGCAGATTCGGCTAAGATGAGTTATTGTCAAATGTATTTGTAACTTACAATTCTTCACTAAGCACCTAGAGTCCAAAAGCGTTAGAATTTTGCAACAAAGTTCACGGTAACACAATGTTCTATTCAAATACCAAAGGGACACACATTTGAGTAGTTCGTGTTGGCCCCACAGTTGTCGTTGCACCAAAAGATCAACCTGTTAATGCTTGATATAACTGCCAGAGTTAACGGATCTACGGGAGGTGGTTAGTCCATGTCACGAATCCCAAGGGGAACGCTGACCATTTGGCAACAAACTCCCCCTCAACGTTACCCGAGGGGATTCGAACCCGACACCTTTGGCTCTGATACCAATTGTTGGCCCCATAGTTGTTGTTGCACCAAAAGATTGACCTGTTAATGTCTGACACAACTGCTAGAGTTAACGGATCCACAGTGGGTGGTTAGTCCATGTCACGAATCTCGAGGGGAGCGTTGACCATCTGCCAACAGTTCATTTATGATCTTATACTTTAGGGCACATTGCCAACAAATCCATTACACTATGTACATTTTCCTCAACCTGAAACCTATTCTACATTCAATTTCTATTTTATTGAAACCACATAACAAACAAACATATGATTAACACTTATTTAAATTAATGTATATAATAGTTACCACCCTTTATCACACATAGTTATAATATTGGGAGAGAAATGACTATATATGTGAACTAAGATACATCCTCAATTGACATATTTGTAATAAATAGTAAGAATGGTCCACACTACATCTGCACATTGGGATATAATCTTGTTGAATTGCCCTTTAGGAGGGAATTGAATGTCACCTCAACAACTCTTCAAATGGAACTTTACCTCGGAGGACATCCCCCTTGATTTTCAACTAGTATGGACACTACTTAAGAATTTCTCCTAGGGTGGATTTTTACTCACCAAACTATTTCTTAGTTTGGACTTTACCACATTGAACGGTAACACTATATTTTAGTTCCTTTGGGCTTGATTGAAAACCTTGTATTTCTAAATTGAATTTGCAAATTAAACCATATTACAAAAACAATACACATAAAGTTAACCAAGATTACATAAAATTCAGTTATGAAATAAGGAGCAAAATAATTCTTATATAAAATTATAATCACCTTATCCGTAAAGGATAAGATTGACACCTTAGAGGATAAGATTTAGAACTCATAAAACAAAATGGTAAAACTTAAAGTTGACATGACTATTAAAGAAGATTTCTAAAGTCTATACTAAAAGCTAATTGACCATTACAATATAAAACATTATTTTAATACCCTCCCTTGATAATCATTCTACTAACTACACCAAGTTTATCTCAAAACTGTACAAATATGTTAGAACCCAAAGACTTGGTAAGGATGTTTGTAGTTTGATCTTTTGAAGGACAAAATTGCAACATAATCGATCTTTCTTTTACAAGTTGTTGGATTAGTGAAAATGTAGATACACATGTTTGGTGCGCTCGTGGAAGATGAGATTCTTGGCAAGTTTGAGCACTCCTTGATTGTCAGAGAACAAGGGTGAAGGCTTTTCTTGAAGCATCTTCATGTTTGAAAGTATCATTTTGAGCCATACTACCTCAAATGTTACTTTTATTGTTCCTCAATATTATGTTTTAGTTGAGGAGAGAGTTGCTACTTGTTAGTTCATGTGATTGCACCTGTGCTAAGGCTGAAAACATATCAAGAAGTGGATTTTCTATCATCAACAGAACTTGCCCAATTTGAATATGTGAACCCAACCAACTTAGGATCTTTGCTTCTATTGTACATAATGCCAAAGTCAAGTGCCCTTTTCGCATATCTCAACACCCTCTTTCACTATAGTCCAATGTTCTACATTTGTGGTCATGAATTTGGAAATGAAATTCATAGCATAACTCAAATAAGGTCTCATGGTTCTAAGATATACAAGGTTGCCCACTAGTTGCATGTATGTTGACTCATTAACTACCTTTGAGTTAGTTTTGGTTGAAAGTTATTGTTTTCTCCATAGGTGTTGACAAAATTTTGCAATTTGTTGAGCAAACCCTTGGCATGTTTGGACTAAGAAATAAAAATACTGCCCCCTGTTTTCCAAACTTCTACATTTGGACAATAATGTAGGAGGCCTAAATCGATCAAGTCAAAAGCTTTACTAATAACAGATTTGATTTGTTCAATAGCACTTGCTTCACTATTTGTAATAATGATATTGTTGACATTTATGATGAGAAGAACGAGATTATTACCCATACTTTTGACGTACAAATTGGCATTTGAAGGATTTTGTTGAAATCCCTGTTCAACCAAATACATGTTAATTTTGATGTACCATGCCTTGGGTGCTTGTTTCAAGCCATATAGAGCTTTTTTCAATATGCATACAAGATGCTCCTTGCAATCTCAAAACCTTGAGGTTGAGTCATGTACACGTCTTCCTCCAAATCTCCATTGAGGAAGGCACCTTTTATGTCCATTTGATGGATTGCCAAGACAAATTAAGCTGCCATGTCTAGAACCCATTAGATGGTGTTATCTTTGTTGTAGGATCAAAGGTCTCCTTGTAGTCAATGCCCTCTCTCTATGAGAACCTTTTAGCGACCAACCTAGCTTTGTACTTGTCACTTGTACCATTTGCTTTGTACTTGACCTTATACACACGTTTGTAGCTAATGGGTTTCTTCCTTTATGGAAGATCTAAAAAAAGCCGTCTCTTTCTTCATAGGACTCATGTTTGGTTTCTATTGCCTTTTCCCATTCAGGGTTTTTTTTGCCTCAACAAGCACTTATGGCTCATACACTCCCTAAATATTGGCTATGAGAGCATAGTTGACTATGGTTGTCTTGCTCTTGCCTCTCGATGATCTACCGTCAATTATTTTGTGTACTCGAACATCTCCAATGGTGCTTGCCCACCACTTTGGTCTCCTCTTAGAAGACTACATCCTATTAAACAGGTGTAGGACAACTGAGACATGGGTTGGGGGGGCGGGTGAATCAGTTGTCACAAAATTCAAACTTAAGACTTCAACACTTATCACTTCCACAACCACACTATTATCTTATTAAGTAAGAACATGAAACACAAATAACAAAAGGTAAATCAACACAATGAACACCAGATTTTTACGTGGAAAACCCAATAAGGGAAAAACCATGGTGAGGGTTAACTCACAATATAAAGAGATTATAAAACTGAATACAGAGGCTCACTGCTTAGAAGGACTCATTGTCCAAGTACAAAGACTCACTGCCTATAGAAAGGACTCACTGTCCAACAGGAAGGCTCACTGCCTAGAAGAGGACTCACTGTCCAAGTACAAAGGCTCACTGCCTACAAAAAGGACTCACTGTCCAACAGGAAGGCTCACTGCCTACAAAAAAAATTACAAAACAAGTTAAGCCATACAACCAGAATGAACTAAAAAGATGCACCTATCAAGTGCTGATGCAGTTCTGGTGATGCTCAATATATAAACTAAACACATTTCATCTTTTTTCGCACTTCTTCACTTTAGCATTCACAACTCAATCATTTGCCTCTTTTTTTCTTCAAAACTGTTCAATATATATAACCTGATCTTCACCACAAGCATCAATTAGGTTGGCCTAATTAGATGCACTTCTTATTCACGAAAAATATCAACTATCGGCTCCAATCATTCACAAAATATTTCCAAAAACAATTCAAATCTTTAGCACGTTACATCATGTTGGCATAAACCAAAAATAGATTACACATATGTCCACATACCGTATCACAATTAACTCAAGTCGTCGGCTAGGAATAGACTTCAAAGCAAAAAAGGCAACCAACAGAATAATGCCACTACGATGTACGAGCACCAAAGCACATAATAATCTGATCATGCATGCCTTCAACAATCATAAACAATCTCCCAAAACTGTAACTAGTAACTGTCAATTGTGGAGAAATGCAGACTAAAATATCAGAGAGCACTAAAAATATCAGATCCACCACCAGAGGAAATAAACTAGTTGTGCACACCGTTATAGGGTACCGGACCAAGTTACCAACATGATGACATCACTTCTAATGCCCCCGCCACGCAACCCTAGGGGAAGTAGCAATTAACAACATAAACACAATAATTTTTTTTTTTTTTAAAAGGAACACAAGCATGAAGGTTCACTACACATTGCCAACAACCCCTAAGGTTACAAGACAGAGTTTACTTAAACCCAAACAAGAAACATGAATTTAAAACCATTACATTTAATTGATTAACAAAATAATGCGCATACATTCCATCCATGATAAAATTAAATCAAAGACATAAGAATTCCACATGATCCCAATAATACACTTTACAATAAGGTTACAACACTCATTCCCCGAATGAGGTAATTCCAAAATATAATGTTACAATATACAACTTCCACCTCGATACAAAGAGGGGTATTTAAATTACATTAATAACTGAAAGAATAAACCATGAAGAATTGGATCCCTCGAGCTCTCCAACTGGAAATCTCGTCCATACGAACGAAAGCCGACCCAACGGATTAAGATGCACGTTCCACCCAACCATGTGATACCCGAAGGCTCACACCCCGTGCTAGGAGATAGTAACAAGGAATTCCTAGGCAAGACCATCCACCACTAGACATAGGATAACTAACACTGACACAACCAGTCATATGAACCATACAACCATAAGAATAACACAAGTACAACTCCAACAATCACTGACATAGGTCACATTGCTTCCAGAAATAAAGCATATCAAGTATGATAAGAAGACCATATACATAAAACCAAATACCAACTGTTGTCGTAGAAAGAGTGTCATCACACAGCTTGTCATGGGATATCCTCTGGGAATCTTCCTAGGCTCCAACCCCCACTATGGGTTGTCCTGGTGGCCTCTACCGAATCCCGGCACCCATGCTCACTCATGCGGAATCAAATACTGCTCGTAAGGACAAGATAGATGACCTTGCCATTCCAGGCCTTCCCGTCTCATCCCAAGTCTATACAAGCCCTTGCGTCCATGAGTGAGGCTTGAGCAATTATCTTAATTAGTGTGAAATACTACCTAACATCTAAGTACATTGATTTAGTTTTCACTTAATTAAACCACCTTTGAAGGTTTCCCAGTTTACCTCTTTGGGTTTTGGCCCCTAACAGAAGCCACTCTTCTACTTGACAACATACCAAACAAAACCAATCACCAAGAGAATCCCAAGTGTATAACAATACGATAAAACCACTCCAACTCTAGGAGGAACACATAAATACAACTCACTCCAAACACTGGAGACAACAAAAGTCAAAACTCTCTCCAAATACTGGAGGCAACAAAGGTCAAAACCCTCTCCAAACATTGGAGGCAACAAAGGTCAAAAACCCTCTTCAAACATTGGAGGCAACAAAACACATAATTCACTCCTTCTAAAGGAGGCACAAACCACATAAACCACTTTTAATCTAAGGAGACACAAACTATCCCCGTTTGTGAAAACCGAGTAAGACAATAGAATACGGCTATACACATTACCCAAAACAAACCCAAGGTTGACTAACACTTTACGACACCCACGAAATTAAAAGAAACCCAATCTGGAAGACTTCAGAACATTTACTCTATTTTCATGAACCTCGAGAAAGAACAAATCAACACTAAAAAGCACTTCGAGCAATTAAATAAGCTACAGCTAGGATTTCCTAAATCCAGTCAATCTCAGTTTCCATTACTTGCATTTATCCAATCACATATACCAAATTCATTTCACGACGTTGAAGTATTTAAACACCAATCATCTACTCTAAGTTTCGCAATTAAATTCCATAATCAAAATTACTTGATAAATAAAATATTTAGATAAAATAGAATTAATCTTTATTTCAACTTAGAATAAATTAATCAATTAAAACTCATCTATAAATGATACAATCTACACTAAAAAATATATACCTAAAAGTATATACACAATGTATATACTATTAGATAATTATATATTTAAAACACCAGATTTCAGTTCAACACCATAAAAATAATTTATTTAAAATATATAAAATATACATATATACATTATATATATACATAAGTATATATATAATTTATATATAAATAAACTATTATAAAATAATTATTATTTAAATATTAAAATAATATTATATGTATATACATATAACATATATTTATATTATATATATAATATAAATATATATTATTATATACAATATAATAATAAATAATATTAAATAAAAAAAACAGATTAAAATTTTACATAAAAACTCAAACCCCATAAGGGGCGCGAGCCCCTCCCATATGGGGAAGGGCGCTGCCAGCGCAGCCTCCCCCATATGGGCGGTGCTGTGTGGGCAGCGCCGCTGCCTGTAGGTAGCAGCGTTGCTTCCACACAACGCCTCCCAAATGGGGGGTGCTGCGTGGGAGCAGCACCTCCCATACGGGCGGCGTGGGGGGTGCAGGGCTTCGGCCCTCCCCTCCACAATGAAATAAAAAAAATTTCTATAATTTTTTTTTATAAATAAAAACCATTGTCTAAAAAACGTGAGAACAAGGTAGCCCCTGTATTTTCTTTTAAAAAAAAAAACAAAGAATTTTTCCCAGAAACAAAGATGAAAAAGACATTATATATATTTGTAAATATATCTGTGTGTACATATGCACAGGTATATTTACAAATATATATATATATACCCAAATTTTAATTCCCAGTTTAAATTGTGTAAAAGAACAACAAAAAAAAATTGTTTGCAAGAACAAGATTAAATTTGGCAAAACAACAAGAGTTGAGAATAACAAAATGAAATGAAGATTTTCTTTTGGGTTTTCTTCGTACTTTCTATTGAGATTGTTGTTTTGAGTTTTCTCTCCTAATCTAACAACTGTTTGCAAGGTTTAAATTCATTTCTCATGGTTTTCTTTGCATCTAAAATAACATTCAAAGAGTTTTCAAACAACAAACAAGAATTTGAAGATTATTTAAAAAGAAAAACAAGAAATGAAGATGAACCTGGTGTTTTCTCCCAAGTGCTTGAAGGCTTCAACAATGGTGATTCCAATCTCCTCTTCAACTCCAAATTCAGCCACAACCAAACTTTCCACCAAAATCCAAAAAATCCAAATTGCCAAACAAATGAATTTTCATCTCCTTACATAGAACTTTCCCCAAATTTGGTCAAACCCCTAAAATATCCCACCCACTAAATTTATTGGGCTTTTGGAGGATATTTCATTTTTTAAATTTTTTTTAAAACAATTTACTTTCAAAATCCTATTTCATGCATTCCAAAATTTTATAATTTCATTTAAACCACCAAAAATATCAAAGTTGCAAGAATATGCTTTATTCAAAAATTCAAAAGGTGAAATATAATCCTCATTTCTATTTTTATTCTAAATTTAACTTAAATATAAAACATGATTTCCACTTCCATTTAAATTTGAATCCTATTATACAATAATGTTGAAACAACCATTTCATTTAATTTATCACCCTTAACTAAGTTAATCAATAAACTAGAATTTATTTTATTAACTAAACCAAAATAATCAAAGAACTAAAATAATATTCAACATTGAAACTAGATTTGTTAAATCATCACTTTAACCATACCCTCCATTTAATAGCCTTTAAAATACGAATTGAAAAAGCTAACCAAAGAGGAATGAACCAATCAAAACCGCTAAACCCGACGACAACTATGGCTAGGGTGACAACTTGGCACAAAAAACCTAGCTACTATCTCCCAATCGATTACCGTTGGTTAATGGACACACTCAAATTTGTGAAGTCAGGTGGAGTCAATGTCCTGTACCTGTTAACCTGCAAACAAATAGCATATTGAACGTGCAAATATATAAAATAAGACACACCGTGAAGCGAAAATCTCAGAATCATAGGGCGCTCGCAAGCGAGTGATACAATCCCGTCCCCTTCACCAATACAGGCTCTAAAACTGACGAGTCTAACAACCACAATATAATTAAAGCATAAAACATTTTAATTAAATAATTGTTATGCTAATTAAGAACATGTCATAATGATAACATCTAAATAAAATACCATCACATATAAATATAATGTTTACATCGCTCAACAGATAGTGGTCAAAAGTAACCAAGTATCAAAGTCACAGCATAACAGAAACACATAACAAAGAAAAACACTGCCAATCAAAAGATCCAAAATGGAGGGGTGTTACATCACTGACAACATATATACAAACTTGTCCATTCTTCCAACAATCTCCCCCATTGTCATTGATGGAAATATGTAAAAAATTTCTCCTTCAATCTCTCCCATCATTTCAAATCTCTTCCCATAACTTTATATTCTAACTCTCTCCATACTCTAACTCTCTCCCCCTTTGACATCAATGGCAAAGGGCGACAAAAAAAAGGTGTAAACACGGTGACGTCAAAATTTGAAAAAGAATTCCAACTCGTCAAAAACTTTCAACCATCCAAAACTCTTCAAACATTCAAAATTTAAGTGAAGATGACATTCTTCACCCAAAATACCTTCTTGTACCTCTCTTTGAGAGCTGGATACAACTTCTTCCAATTGAATACAGCTGAGTCCATTCTTGTGCACAAACTTTCTAATAAAGCCAACAGAGTGAAAGAAGATGACCAATTTGTAGAGGAGCACTGGTTTTCAACATCTTCTGCATTGGTAAGTATTCCAGAAAGATTGTCTAACCGAACCTCAACAATCTCCTTAAGGAGCCAGAAGGTCTTCACCACATCATCTCTTTGTCTTTGTACAATGATCAGTTCAACTTGTAATTCACTAAATATTAGTCTTTGCTTCCTTTCTTTAACTTCAAAGATATCAAAATTCTTTCCAATGTTGTTCACTTCAGATTCAATTGCTTCAATTTTGCTTATGAAATTATCTACTACTGCAGGCCACCAGAGACAATATTTGTAAATATCTGGTATTTCTTTAATGCACTTTTTTGTTTCCATGATTAGTACAGATAATCTCTACTTAGCGTTACCACATCTCCTTTCAACCAAGGTTTCCAACTTGCATCCTTCCGAACCTTCAAGCAACATTCTTTCTTCAACAATCTCAACTAGATTTTCTAGCAAGGAATCAAAAACAACTAATACTTCAATACCTTTCTGAAGTAGATATTCTACCAAAGCATCATCAATCTTCAGTTTGTCAATAGGAGAAGTTGCATTCCATAATTCACCAATTTTCTTCATCTTTCCCTTAACCATCATAGACTGGATGTCATTAGGATAAGAGGATTCAGATCTAGTCAAGAATTCTTTCTCCTTTTCTTCTGAAATGTCAATGATATCTTCAGTTATAACTTTTATCTTCTTCGATTCTAGAGGGGAATCACTAATGACAACCTCCAATTCTCTTTTATTGGAGGAAGAGCCCACTTCAAACTGAGTCGATGCAGATATACTAGAGCAAAGATTTGTTTTCAGGGATGAGAAATATGATCTACACATACTTATATTATCTGCCAATGACTCTAGATATCTATAGACTTGCTTTCCAATACGAATATTGGATTCCCACACAACATTATCCTTTCTTGGTAGGGAACTGAAAAAGTAAAACACCAAGCACAACAACAAAGATCTGAAACGAAAGGGATAACCCTCAACCAACAACATTCGAGCATTTTCAAGTAACAAGCTACACAAATCAAATTGCATGTTCTCCTTAACCATCATGTGAGCAATGTGTACGACAATAGCTGAAGTCGAGCTTTCGTGATTTTTGAAATAAATTTTATAAGAAATATTGTACGCAACATACCTAACAACCAAATCTGCAAGTGTATCTATCAATAGTTCTTGAGGGTCTTTACTAATGCCAATCAGTTCCTCCATGTCTTTGTACTTCATAGTTTTCTTTCCAGGGAGTTCTCCAATACTGCATAAACTAGTAATCGCTTTGATTGCTTCCTTCGAGATTAAGTAGGGTTTGTCCAATACAATACTGTCATTCTTGAAACAATTCAACAGGAACAAAATAAACTTTTTATTAGTAAACCATGGAAATTCTCTCCACAAATCCATACCTAGGGTTTTTATGTTCTGTAATTCATTTTCGTTCAACCCTAGTTCTATTCCTTTCATCTTTCTATGATCATATTCTTCTAATTCAACCCCTTTCAGCTTCAGAGGGATAACACCACTCGATCCTCTATCCATTGCTATGCTTTCTTGAATTTTTAATCGAAGCCTCTTCAATTTTCTTCTTCCCCTTTTTGGAAACTAAGAAATGTTTCCAGATTACCTAAGACAGTCTCTTCGAATTCCCTTCAAAATTGCTTCAACCTCACTTCAAGATCACTCCATGGCACCATTCAAGTTCTTCAAATGCTCAATTAACCAAGAAGACTCACAAATTTTAACTTATACATTATCGAATTTACCCTAAAACACATTAAATGTGTAGACATCAAAAAGCTGCTAAAAACATTCTTCTTAACACAGAAAGTCTAATTTGGTCCGCTCATCATGACAACATACTTTCTTCCAGTTCTTTTTTCAAGGCCTCTGAATATATTCATTCTTCACATTTCAACCTCGTACTAGCCTCTGACACGTGATTCTTCCAGGGGGTTTTTATAATTTTCTGATAATGCTCCCCCTAAGACCATGCTAGGTCTAATTTCTTAATGAGTCATCTGTACCGAATGAGGATACAAACATATCAGTAGCTTCAATCTTTTCTTCTTTCTTCTTCCATATCTTATTCATCTCTTGCTTCATTTATTCTTTGTCGATCTTCTTTACCTGTTCACTCTTCTCTTCTGGAGCAGACTTCTTTCCCTTCTTACTTCTACAAACTTTTGAGACATGTCTAGGTTTGTTGTAGTTATAGCAAACAACACTTTTCTGATTAGCCTATCCTCCATTATTCATTGATCTACATTGATTTGCTCAGTGTCCAAATTTATTATAGGTATAGCAGTAGCCATTTAAGAGTTGATTCATTCCGCCTTCATTAAACCTATTCCTTATGAACCGACTGGTCATTCTCACCTAAGATCTGCATTCTATAGCCTTATGTCGAATCTTCCTACATTCAAAACATTGTCTAGTGAAGGGACCAAAAATTGGTTCTTCCTACTCTTGCATTCTGCTACTCTATGACCATATTTGTTACAAAAAAAAAAAAACACCATTGAAAGAGGGATACCTTTGTGCATTAGGTTGTCTCACAGGCGGTCTCCTTGCAAAATTCCTTGAATTTCTTCTCTGCTTTCCTTTGTCTTGACTCTTCTGAGTGTTCATTGTATTCTTCACATCTTTAGAACTTTCACCAGTATCAATTCCTAAACCACCTTTGTCTTTACTTGGTTTCTATCCTACAAGTAATTCTTCAAGTTTACCAGAGCTAGATTTGAAATTATTCTCACAGAGTTTTTCCTTCTCTAGTTCCACTCTTAAGTTTACTATCTCCTGTTCAAGTCTAGAGCATTCATCAAACTTGTTTTGCACAATTGTATTCAGACATTCTTCAATCCTCTTCTTCTCTTCTACTATCACCTTCAGTCCAATTATCTCTTGTTTCAATTGTTCACTCACTTCTCTGTCTTTCCTTGAATTTCTTCAATTGTTCTTTCAGTTTCCGGACACATTCATTTGCATCATCCAGATTCTCTTTCAGATCTATGTTTTCTCTTTCCACTTTATCAAGATCCTCAAGGGCAGTCTGAAGCTCTGCTTTATCATCCATTTAACAAACCTTCAGGATCCTCCTTAAGTGATTAAGCTCTTCACCAAGGAACCAACGCTCTGATACCAATTGTTAAATAGGCGCAGGGCAACTGAGAGGGGGGTGAATCAGTTGTCACAAAATTCAAACTTAAGACTTCAACACTTATCACTTCCGCAACCACACTATTCTGTTATTAAGAACATGAAACACAAATAATAGAAAGTAAATCAACACAATGAACACTAGATTTTTATGTGGAAAACCTAATAAGGGAAAAACCACGGTGAGGGTTAACTCACAATATAAAGAGATTATAAAACTGAATATAGAGGCTCACTGCCTAGAAGAGGCTCACTACCTACATAAATGATTCACTATCCAATAGGAAGGCTCATTGCCTACAGAAAAATTTATAGAACAAGTTACGCCATACAACCAGAATGAACTGAAAAGATGCACCTATCAAGTGTTGATGTAGTTCCGGTGATGCTCAATATACAAACTTAACACATTTCACTTTTTCACACTTCTTCACTTTAGCATTCACAACCCAATCATTTGTCTCTTCTTTTCTTTAAAACCGTTCAATATATATATATATATATATACCTGATCTTCACTGCAAGCATCAATTAGGTCGGCCTAATTAGATGCACTTCTTATTCACAACAAATATCAATTGTTGGCTCCAATCATTCACAAAATATTTCAAAAAACAATTCAAACCTTTAGCACATTACATCATGTCGGCATAGACCAAAAATAGGTTGCACAGATGTCCACATACCGCATCACAATTAACTCAAGAAGTCGACCAGGAATAGATTTCAAAGAAAAAAAGGCAACCAATAGAATAATGCCACTACGCTGTACGAGCACCAAAGCACATAATAATCTGATCATGCATGCCTTCAAAAATCATAAACAATCTCCCAAAACTGCAACCAGTAACTATCAATTGCAGAGAAATGCAGACTAAAATACTGAAGAGTGCACCAAAAATACTAGATCCACCACCAGAAGAGATAAACTAGTTGTGCACACCATTTTAGGGTACCAGACCTAGCTGCCAACATGGTGATATCAATGACAACATATAGAAAAACTTCTCCATTCTTCCAACACATCCAAATCAATATTGTTATCATGACTTGGGCTTCTTGTATCTATGCCATCTAGATGTTGATCCAGCTTATCGTTAATGAAAACTAGGTCTATTTCCTCATGCTTTAAACCTTGCCCTTTAGGTGGAGCTTTTTGAAGCTGGAAACCTGAATCCTTAGCTACAATAGGTTGATCTTTGATAATCTGGAACTCTACAAATGTTTGGAAAGGCTCTGCTTCCTCACTAATCACATCTCTACTAAAAGTAAAGTGGTCAATGTCAACATCAATCAACCTGTAGGCCTTATGATTGTCATTGTACCCTATAAACATCAATTTATTACTCTTAGGATGTAATTTGGTTCACTTTTCATCTGGAATCTAGGCATATGCAATGGAACCAAAAAACTTAAGATGATTATGGGTTTCCTCCCAGACCATGCTTCATTTGGGGTCTTATTCTTCATTGCTTGTGTTGGAGACTTGGTGAGTAGATAAAATATAATTATACTACCTCAACCCAAAATCTCTTGGGAACACTCTTGTTCTCCATCATACATTGGGACATCTTCATTACACTATGATTTTGTCTCTTAGCTACTCCATTTTGTTGTTGAGTGTAGGGTGTGGTAAATTGTCTTTTGATGTCATGTTTAGCACAAAAGTTGTTGAATTCTTTGAATAGAATTTACCTCCATTATTAGATCTTAGGAGTGGTTATGGCACAACTTGACTCTTTTTCTACTAATGCCTTGAACTTCTAAAATTCATTAAACGCCTCATTTTTTAATTTCAAAAAATATAACCAGAATTTCTTATTAAAATCATCCACAAACAAAAGAAAATACTTGTACCTTGTATTTGTTGTTGAATGTTAGGAATTCCATCTACCATGTTCTCTTGGGTCAACTAAGAGAGATAGGACAAATTGAGGTGTCTATACCATTGATGCCAAAATATAGTAATTATAGATACATTCTTGGTTGCTAATTCAATTTCCTTGACTTTTCAAGTTTTAACTAATTTATACAGTCCATGATATTCTATGCTAAAAGCTATAGTCTTCTTGGTATCCTTGTCAATTGTACTACATTTGTGTTTATTGAAAATGACATCTAAATTAGGACTATGTCGCATAATCTAACTTATAGAAAGTAGATTGAGCTCCATTCCAAGTACATAACACACATTGAGAAAAAGTAACTTTTTCCCTTAGAGGTTATTTGCACAATTCATCTGCCTTCAACCGTGTACTTCTCACCACTACCAAAGATCATTGAATCATAGCAAGCAATGTACTCTATGAATTGGTCTTGCCTATTGGTGAAGTGACGTGATGCTCCTAAATTGATGTACCATGTAGATGAATTTGATTGATCTACTAGCCATCAGGCCATGAAGACAAAAAATTGATGCCTATTGATGCTATTGACATTCACGAGCCTTATTAGATTGGTGAAATTCGCAACCAACACTAACTTAACTTGACAATTTCATTTGTTAATTAAATCCAATTTAAATTTTGCAAAAACAATGGTTGTAAATCTACACATTTAGATTTCTATTTATATTCAAATTTAAATGACTACTTCAAAATTCAAGCACAAGTTCAATTATTTTATTAAACTCACAATCCATAGACAATAAACATTATACAACCTGCAAGTTCCAATTTTTGTTTGCAAATTCTTTCACTCCTCTATCAAGCACCCTCGCCAATATGTATTTTCTTTCTTTCTCAGTGATCTTGTTTTTCATTCTTTATTGCCCTTTATTTCTTCTCCATGTAGTCTCCATTCTTTCACTCCTTTCTTTATTTCTTGTGCAACCCCATTCCAACCTTCTACTGTTGCATGGCTATTTTTTTCTTTTGTTTACATTGCCTTCTTCATGAAGTGCAACCCCCTATACCAATCTTTATTTCCTCATTTCCTTGGCATCCCCCTTACACCTCTAGTTGCATGGTAAATCTTTGTTTGCCTTTACTTGGCGACTCATTACTCTTCATGCTACATTTTTCTCCTATATTTCTGTGCATCCCCTTATTCTCCTCCTACTATGGCGTGGCCTTTTTATTTTTACTTTTTTTGTTTCCATAAGCTCTAACTCTTCCTATTCTTCACAAAATGAAGAATCCATATGCCACTTTTAGCTTTGGTCAACAAGAAGAGATCACACCCATCTGTATTTGATAAATTTTTTTATTTCTTCCAATAGCTGCTCCATGTTTTTAATTTCAATAAATTTTAAATATGAAAATAAAATCACCTTTTGAAAGCCTTAAATTGCGTTAGTAACCCGAGAACATATTTTTTGTATAAATATTTATCGAAAGCTCCTTTTCACTTGAAAACTTTCCAAGATGTGTTAAATGAAATCAAGAAGCTTCCCTCCAAGCCATTTGGCTCCATCCTTCAAAAATCTTGAGATTTTAAATTTCCCCTAAAACTATCAACACAAACTTCGGGAATGATTTGACCACATTTTTTCACATTTTGCAAAATACATCTAAGATTATCCTTGTAAAAGGTTTTTTTTCCAAATCTTACGAATATCTAGAAACATTTGTTTATGTAAAACTTACTTACCTATGGGGCCTTCAAAACAACAAACTAGTGGAAAAATTGAAAATTGCAATTTGAACTAATCAAAATCTTCTTGTTGCAGAGAAATGTTTGAAATTACCAAAGCAAATCAAATCAGACCAAAATTGAAAATGAAACTAGAATATTTTTTTGGTTAATGTTGATTGCGCTTGCACCTAGACACTCCTGCATCAGACATGTCGGGTAAAAATTTTGCGAGCTATGCTCACAAAATAGAGCTGAGTAGTAGGAATACTCTTTCAAGTTGCAAGAAATTTGCAGTATACTCCAATGTTGAGATAGGTACATTGCAGATTTTTTTTTTAAATTTTTCATCACTTAGCCAAAACATTCGCCATATTCCTCTGCTAGATTTTCCCTTCAATGTCATATCCCTTTGTGGAACTTCTTCCACCATGAGTTGACTTCTCCTGCCGATTATCTCTTCCACTCATTCTTCCTCTTGTGGGATTCAACCCACCACAAACCATCCACCTCCATCCAAAGGTTCTTTCCTTATCTTCATTTGTGGGATCTATCCCACCATATCTTGACCACCTCCACCAAATTCCATGCTCATCCTCCTCCTTTGTGGGAATTAATCCACCATGACCTGTCCTCCTCCTCCAAGAATATTCTTCCCAATGTTCTTTCACCATTAAATTTGCATACATAGTGATATCAAAATGATATAAATTAAATATTTTTCTCAATTTATTTCTTGAATCTACATCTTTCTCTTTGACTTCTCCTCTTTCCATACAAATGCAATGGATTTTTTTAGGCTTCACCTCAACCCTTAACACCTCCATGCTTTCCTCTTCTACTTTTTCAAACTCAAATTGATGCCAACCATCACATACTTCAAATAAAGCTTTACCTCTATTTGTTGCTGCAATTTTTCCTTTCACCTTCAACTACAATGATTTTGTCTTCACCATTCACCATCACCATCCTCTTCATGTCCTCCAAAAGACTCACCACTACTACAACTCATTTGGCCTCTTCAAGCGATATAATTTCACTTTGCTTCTCAAGTACTGCTACAAATTTCATTTTTTCCCTCTTCCATGCCTCCAACAAAGCATGCTCCTCCAATTTCACTCTCCTCTTCGTCATCCTTTTGCACAAGGATCTTCTCAAACTTCAATATTGCAACACTTCTCATTTCTTTAACATCTCTAACATCCAACCACATGTCCTCCAATGGACTGTTGGGAAAATGTGTCTCAACCTTGCAATTATATAAGGTTTATTGTTGATAGGATATATTTAATCTATTTATACTAGTTACACCTATAGGTGTAATATACAATGGGAGCACATGGTGGAGTGGATATTTTGTTGGCTTGTCATGTCTTAGAAGGTAACCCTATTTTTATGAGGGTGTTGTATTATGACTGGGTATATTCTGAGATTTTGATAGTGGTCGTGTTGTCTCTAAATCTTTGGTTGGTTATACTCTTGTGAGAAGCTTGCTTTGCAAGTATATTGCAATCTTCATGATTTTTGAATAATATATTGGGCATCTTTTGGAGTGGGATTTTTCTCCTAAAAGGGTTTTCCCTACGTAAATCACTATGTTGTGGTATGCATGATATTTATGTTTATTTATGTTTAAGTTTTTATAACTATTGAAAAGATCTATAAAGTTTTGCATTATCCCCCTCTCCAGATTAGTGTAGGAAGTTAATTCACTACCTTAGCTTCCTTATAAGTGACATCAGATCCTGATCACCTTTGGTTTTAGTTGTGGGTTGTTGATTTTTTTGAACTAATTCAAATTTGAGTGAGAGCTTGTGCCAAAAATACTTTGTGATCTTGTTGAAGGAATTTTTAGATGGCAAGTTCATCAGGGAGAATATAGATGGATAAATTTTCTAGATTTATAATTTTGAGATGTGGAAGCTGAAGATGGAGGATCTGTTGATAGATCAATATCTTTGGGATGTTGTTGATGAGAATCTTTCAAGGCATGTAGATCCTACATTGGATGCTCAATATGATGTTATGGATTGTAAAGCCAAGGCTCTAATTAGATTGTGCTTGGTAGAATTTTTTTTAATCAATGTGCACGAAGAGATCTCTATACAAAAACTATGGAAGAAGCTTGGTGAGATGTATCAAGCCAAATCTTTAGGAAACAAGATTTTCTTGACTAAGAAATTGAATTAATTGAGAGTGGAAGAGGGTGGATGAATTACAGACCACCTTGAAGCATTTTATATGTTGCTGACTCAATTTTCATCAGTTGGTGTCAAAATGGACGAGGAGGAGAAATTTCAGATCTTTGTTTTTTTTCCTGATTCATGTGATTCTCTTGTTATGGCTATTGAGAGTACTTATGTTATCTTGAAAACTAGAGATGTGGTGGGTTATTTTCTTTCTGAAGAGATGAGGAGGAAGGTATCCATCAATTCCAAGGATGCCCTAAATTTTTGTGGAATACCTAAAAAAAGGAAAGAAGAATGAGAAGTGTGATAAATCTAAGTCCAAGTGGAGATCCAAATCTCTTGAAAATTCCAAATTTATTTGTTGGAACTGTGGTAAGCCTGGACATATTCGTAAGGACTACAAAGAAGAAAAGAAGAAAAAAAAGAGAGACTTGATTCTAACTCTAAGTTTGAGAAGATGGTGATGCATTCATTTCAACTTTGGCAACTCGTGCAGGTAATGATGCATGGTTAAATGATTTAGTTGCATCTTTCCATATGACCTTTAAGAGAGATTCGTTTTCTAAATATGAAGAATTCGATGGAGGTAAGGTGTACTTGGGTGATGATTCTTATTTAAATATTGTTAGCTATGGTAAAGTTAGAATCATGTTTCCTAATGGTAGAATAAAAAGGATTAATGGTGTGTTGCATATCTTTGGATTAACATAAAATTCGTTATCTGTGAGTAAACTAATAGATGTAGGTGTGCATGTAGTATTCTCTGATGCAAGATGCAAGATGGTTAGAGGTGCTATGGTGATTGCTAGAGGTGTCAGATATGACACATTATATAAGCTTGATGCATGCACTATTGAGTGCAATAGTACTTTTCAAGTGAGCTATTTTTGGATTGAAATTGTGTCAATTTTTTATATCAATGTTTTGGATCATACTCCATGATCCATCATTAGGATGATATGCAAGAGAGAGAGAGAGAGAGAGTAAGGTAGCAGACTTGGATGTATAAATAGGTGAGTTTGAGAGAGCTAGAAGTCAACGGGTCAATTAGGCCAATAAAAATAAAATAAAAAGTTAAAGATATGAATAAAAATAGAAACCTATCCCTTGATAATAGGTGAAAATATAATGATACAAAAGAGACCAATGAAACTAAAGAGAACAAAAAAGATAACATGAATAAAATGTTAATCTAACCAATTGAAAATAGCTAAACAATTAATTGAATTAAAATCTAACTAAACAAAAATCAAACTAATTCTAATACCATATATAAAAAAATATAAAAAATAAATAAAAATATTTAATAACAACAAAATAACTTATAATTATAACATAGATTAGATTAATTAGTAAGAATCAAAATAATTAAAGAATATCATCTACTATATAAAGAAACTAATGAACAATATCATATTAAAGCAATGTATATCTTTAACTAAAGATATAATTAAAGATATAAATAATAATATCAATTATATCAAATAAATATTATATACTATATTGAAAAAGATATATAAGAATCAAATAATTAAAAAAGAAAGTATAAATTAGATATAAAAATCTAATTAGTATCATGCTTTTGAAAGTATGATATTTTAAAATAAAAAAGTTTCTAAGAATATATATTTTCCTAATCTTTCTTTTATAAATGATGACAATTTATTAAGGAAGGATTATAATATATATTTTAAAGAGATACAAAATAAATATTATTTTTAATTAAAGATATAATTAAAGATATAAATAATAGTATCAATTATATCAAATAACTATTATTTACTATATTGAAAAAGATATATAAGAATGGAATAATTAAAAAAGAAAGCGTAAATTAGATGTAAAAACCTAACTAGAATCATGCTTTTGAAAGTATGATGATTTAAAGTCAAAAAATTCCTAAAAATATATATTTCCCTAATTTTTCCTTAATAAATGATGACAATTTTATAAAGGAAGGATTAAAAATATATATTTTAAGGAGAGATAAGAAATAAATATTATGAACATAAACAAAAAAATTAAAATTTTAAAGATCTTAAAAAATATATAATGCCAAATACCAAGAAAAATAAACTATAGAGTATAATCTACTATAATAATTATACTATATTATACCTTATCTAATTTATTAAATAAGAACAACTGTTGAAGAAAACATACTATAATATTATATATATATATCTTTAATTGAAGATATAATTAAAAATAAATATAATATTATCAATAGTATCATATAAATATTACATACTACATTAAAAATATATATAAGACTAAAATATATATTCTTAATATTTATTATAAAATTGATGAAGATTTTATAAAAGTAAGATTAGGAATCCTTGGGGTTCCTAGAGAAGTTTCCTCATGATTTCACTTAGTGAATTTATTTTGCAGATCTTCCCATGTTCTACTTTCTCCTAAATGCATGTTTTACTTGGAGGTATAATGGTTGCTTTTAACCTTCTAGAGTAAGAATAGTTTAAGATTTTATTATCTTTATATTTAAATCCATACACATTTCTCATGCATATATTTTTCCTTACTGTTTTTGTGTAGGTCAAAGTTATACAACTCCATTTTATCCATGAAAAAACTTGTTATATATATCTTCTAGAAAATATTGCAGAGATTTAAACTGTACTCATGCATGTCTCTGTTTGTTCATTATTTAGCAACTCATTTTTTTTATACACAATTTTTTTTTGTTATTTTAAATTTATGAATATTTATCTCTTAAACCCTCTTATCAATTTTTTTTCCTTGCAAATTGCAGAGGCTTGCGATGATAATAAAGATACTTGTTTAAATATTTTCTTTTCCATCCTAAACAACATACAAATATACATATTTTTCTTTTGGATTATTGCAAATTAGAGGTCTCCAATTTGTTGTTGATCTCAACATTTTTTTATATTTTTTAAATGTAGATATAAATGAGCATATCTGAATGACATTTGTGGTATTGTTGTGTTATAGACCTCTGTAATAGTGGGTTTATTTTTAAAAAATAAAAATAAATACAAGTTCTTATGAGGTGGCGCCTCTCCCCATAGGAGTCGTGACTCCCATATGGGAGCAGTTATGGGAGCTACCTCCCATTTTGGGAGGAGGCTATCGTAGGGGAAACCCCTCTGCCTCCATGTTTCCTTTCCTTTTATTTTATTATTATTATTTTTAATGTTTTTTTTTTAATAATTTCATAGCAATTATATTTTATACACGATACTTATACATAAAAAAATACACATATTATATTATAGATTTATAAAATACAATTCATATATTATGATAAATGTTACAAAACAAAAAATGTATAGAATATATGTAAAATATATAGAATGAATATAGTTTTAATAAAATATATTTTCATCCTATATATATATTGCATATAACATTTCAAATGAATCATTTAGGAAAGATATGCATATATCTTTTGTATATACATTTATATTTTTGTACATTGAGTGAAATTTATTTTAGATATCCATTTTGCACATCTTATTGAATTTGACTATTTAGATTTAAAGCAAGGATTTTGGAGAGTTTGAAAAGAAGACATAGTCACATATCTCATACAAGAATTTATATTCCCTTTATTTCTATTGCAATGGGTTTTTTTGAGGACAGAGAAGAAACCAATATCTCTTAGCATTGAAAATACCCATATAATAGAAACAACCATTTTGTTTGTACAACATAATGAATACCTATTTTTTGCATAATGTACATTTAAATAACATATTTATTCTCCTAAATGAAAATCTCTCTTCATCACATGTATAGGAAGTTATAAACACATTTGTCTAACTTATAAGGTTACAAGAAATACCTTTCCCATAAATGATTTGTATAGAAATTAACTTCAAAATTTCTTCCAAAGAAAAGTATAAAAGAAATAAATAGGTAATATGCCAAAAGTAGGAACTTAATATATTCAATCTATTCTTTCTTCATTTCAACAAAATAATAACTTTCAATGCAATAATGTTTAGAAATATAATAAACAACATGTCAATCAATAAGAACTTGCTCTCCACCATACCATAAATGACATCATCAAGCCATTTCAAGGCTCTAACCATTCCCTTGACCAAGGAGAACCATAATAAACTATCATCCATGATTACACAACATCATAAGACACACAAAGTTTTTAGCCATCACCCACATCCATTATATACATTCTACTAAAAGAAATGAACTACCAAACCCCACTTTCTGACTCAAGAACAAGTAAATAAATAAGCAACATCACATAATAAAATAACTTGATACTTGTAAGGAGAAGAAGATTTATTTCTCTACATAGCTTGTAGGGACGAGTCTCCTTTTTTCCAACATGATACCAAGATTGAATATTCAAACTTCAATATGCAAGAGTTTCCTTCTTGCCTTGCTTTTTCAGAAGCCTCTCCTGTAAAACTTGAAAACAAGAAAAAAAGTAACCAAAAGAATGGAAAAAATGAAGGAAAGAATCACCAAACACTTCAACCCATGAAGAATATAAAGGAATTAAAACTTGAATCCTCTTGAATGGGGAGGTGACACTTGTCACCTTCCCAAGTGTCACCTCCCCATTCATTCCTTGAACACACTCTCCCACAAGTGCTCACACATGTGTGATCATTTTAGGGGGATGGGAAGGGAAGGAGTGTACTCCACTCCATCTAAGAAAGTCCTCTTCATAAAAGGAGGATGGATTACTTGGCCACTTCATCTCCAATGTCCCATCTTATAAATGAGTTTGGAGGTCAAGACACTCTTCCCCTTTCCCTAAATTCTTCCAAATCTTCCACTTCTCTAAATGTGCAATAAATAAGGGTCATATCTTGGATATGGCCCAAGATATGGCCTTCGATATGCACCCAAACCATAGGAACTTATTTAAGGGCACTAAAAAAGACGAAAACACCTAAAATGAGAATTTTTAAGACCTTTTAAAATAACAGAAAAGAAAGCATCCAAAATTCAAATTGATTAGGGGTCCCCCAACCCTAATTCCCCATTTACACATTTAACCACATGGTATTAACACTTAATTACCCCACAAAACACCTCACACATAACCCACACACTAAACCCTTACAATACAATTATTCATAACATTAAATTCTAACCTTAATTACCTCTTAGGTCAAAGGGGTTCACAATATATAACTTTACAAGGAAGTATTTATCTTAGGTCTATATGGTCCTACCTTTCCTTTGGCATGATTATTATTCCTACATCTTAGCTCACACAATATATACCCAACATATTAGTAAGGTTAGATCAAAATAATAATGTTACTATTGACTAGTCTACTCCTCATTATTTTATTTATTGATAATTCATCCAATTATGCATTTCAATTTTAGTACATAAATCTAATTCTTTCTTTAATGAGAATAATACCACAATTTGAAAGTATCAAATATATATGTATTCTTACCAATTTCTCCTTACCAAATTATTCATCATTGTTGATTACTTACTCAAATAAATATAAAAAATGTTTTACTCACCTCCTCCACACACCTATAGTCGTACCTTAGTTTGATTGACGTTTCATCCATGCGCACCGGGTTGTAGTTGTCCAAACTTCACGTTCCATCACTTGTAAGTTGTAGAATCTAGTCATACTCACTATTAGTATCCACCTTAGGAGACATGAAACTCATTAGTAATTTTATCAAATTAAATCCTAATACAATATCATCTCTTATTTCATGTTTAATTAACTAATTCATTGTAATGTGTCCCCCAAATTACAATTGTCTTCACCATAACACATTAGGTCTAGCTAGAATAGATAGTCACTATTAAATGCCACCAAATAAATCTCATAATTCTATAAGATGCATTTTGAGAAGTTAGATATTTAAATCATAGTTATTTAAATTAGATAGCGATTGTCAAGTATAAAACATGCCATAAGATACAAGGGTTAATTATTCCTTACTTGGAGCAATTAATAATTCAATAACCAATTCCCTTTTATTATTTAAATGCATTCATATTTTGGTGTATTAAAGGGTAAGAGTTTATCCTAGGGTTTATTAATACAATTCCAATGACGACAACGAATAAATACTTTGAATTTATCATTTCCAATCTAATTCACTAGAAATTAATGGAACACACTTAGGAATTTCAGGGTTGCATTAGTTGCACACAAGGTGGGGCATAACATCCCCATCCTCTTAGCTTAGAAATCCTCCTAAAATTCATCAAGGTTCAAGATCATAATCTCATCATCTCGATTTGTCATATCTAAACATACATTTACTATTTTTTATATTTTACTTGGTAAAATAGTTCATCTTAAGTAACAAGCACATACTAAGAGAGACTCTTCCATAAGTATTATACATAATAATAGAAAAAAGTTAGTCATTCAATATATCTTTTGGTTCCTCTTTAAGTGTAATTCGAGGTGCTAATTTTAACTAGTTTTCCTCTTATTTATAATGAACACCCATGCACAAGGTTATGTAAGGATTACAAGCACTTTCATAATGATTTAATCAAAACACAATTTCAATATTAATTAGCCATTACTTAGGTCACAACATCAATTAAAGGTGCCACCAAGGAATTGTTTACTCCTCTACCATTAGTGTCTCATACCCCATCAAAATTAAAATTACACACCATTCCTCTTTTGATAACAAATCTTTTACCTCATAGATCATAATTATTTTACCACATGGATCACAGTTATTTTACACCATATTTATTACCAATACCAAATACACAAGGCACTGCAAGGTTCACATAATGGGGTTTACAAGGATAGACATGCTTAGATGCCATAACCATAAGGAAATATGGTCTTGAGGCCCCCTTCTCTAAGGATCCCTCCATACATTTCCTTGTACCTATCTTTTGTTTGTGCAAGGGGGTAAGCCTTTGAAAGATAAATACCCACAAAGTAACTCACATGAGACTAGGGGGAATAGATTATGACTATCCCATACTAATTCCATTCATAACCCCCATCCTCACAATAAAATTTTCCAACACATCTACTCCCCTATGTTGGGAAAAGGTGTGTTGTACACCTTGCATAATGCTTATAATGTAATTATTTATTTTATGTGTGTGGTGCACCTAGGGAGTCTAGGGGTATGTGCATCACTAGGTGTTAATATTCTTGGGGCCACTTTATGTTGTATGTAACATTGGGACATAAGATAAAGCTGTAAAAATGTAATTATTTAATATTGGGGAAAATAAATTAAATAAAGAACCCAATATTAAATGTGCGGACACGGTTTTGTAATCTCATGGTTTTAGTCACATGGTTTTATGTAATACCACTTGGTGGTTTTGTGGGAGCTTGTTTCTATAAAAGAAACCACAAGGTTAGTTGTTTAGGTTGGTCAGTTTGCAGGTTAGCTCTTGGTAACGTTTGTGAGGATTTGAAGCATGGCATAGGATGTGTGGTTACATACTTGTTCACATGGATTGCTTGGAGAGGGCTTGATGCTTCAATGGTGTTCATGGAGACTTTGAAGATGTATTGTAATATTTATTGCTGCATAATACATGAGTGATGGATGCTTTTGGAGGTTGGGTTTCTCCCTCTTGAGGGTTTTCCTAGGGTATATCTTGTGTCAATTTTTTTTATAGGTATGTTGTCTATTCTCTTGCATGTTGATTCTAAACACTTAGTTGCATAGATTTCTCTTTTGGGTTATGTGGAAATTGTCATTAGATGGCTACAAGTTTCCTTTTATTTGGTATCAGAGCCATGGTTCTAGTTGTATAACCCTTGGTTGAGAAAAAATCTTGTTTGAGTTTGAATCTATGCATTGCATGAAAGAATGAAAACATGGCAAGATATGAGGGTTTTGCAGGTTGTTTATTGCAGATCTGAGGGTTTTGGTTTGTTGTTTTGATGTGTTGTTTGCAGATTTGGGGTGTGAGAAGTTTTGGGTGAAAAGGGTTTTTTAGCTATGTATTCAAATGAGGGTTTTGCGGGGGAAAAATTACAGATGACCTAGGAAAAAATAGACCTCATGGTTGGATCTAGGTTGGCCGAGAGACAAATTTTGATATTTAACTTGACCTACTTTTGTTACTGTGAAAAAATGCAAAAAAAAAATTTAGCCCCAACCTGGTCGTACGACCGTCTAGGGCATTTGCAGAATAAAATAATATTAAAAAAAAATCCTATTGAAATATTGTTTAATCTTGCAAAAATAAATTTAAAAAATAAAAAATTAAAGGGGGCTGAAAAGTTTTGAATTAATTATTTTTTAAAAAAATATTAAACTTTTTTGTGGTGGGGGCGGGGCCACCCCTGTACCTCCCCATGTCGGTTGTCAGCCTGCGCTGATAGGCTCCTGACAGTACTGTTAAGGTATCATTGACAGTCCTGTCAGCAGTCTAACCACTAGCGGGGCCCAATGTACTACCAACCCCTATGGGGTAAAACAAAAAACAAAAAAATTATTTAATTGCCCATGAAAAATTTAATCCACCGGTATTTAATTCAAAAAGGGGCTCGATGGATTTTTTGGTGAGAAATAAATTAAATCGAATTTCATAAAATTTTGAGTCTGCCACCAGTCTGAACAACACTGCTCGGGTGGGGCCACCACTCAGCCACCTAATTTTTTTTTTGCCTTAGATGCAAACTAGACTTTTTCTTCCGAGGGGCATAACTTTCGCCCAGGTGGTCCTTTTTTTCTTCTTCTTGGACTCATTGGAAAGGTGAATCGGAGATCTACACCGTGGTGCTAGATATTTTTGGATATTTTGAAAATTTGATAGTGTTTTTCTTGGTGGAAGTCAGATGTTTGTTTTGAGCTTTGAGAGGGAATATCTTGAGCATATAAAGTTTTATTTTGGACTTCAAATAGTCGAATTTTTTTTTTTTCAGAGCACTACATAGTGGATCAATTTTGGAGTTATTTTGGAATGGTTTATTTGTTGTTTTCCTTATTTGAGATGTTTATGGGTTACTTTGACTATGGTGATACTATGAGTTTATGGATGATCAGATCTTGGAGATTTGATGTTGGATTCATTGTATACTTAGTTGTACATCTTAGATTATTCTCTTTTTGACATGGTTATTAGTATTTGGTTGGATTTGTATGTTGTATTGTTGTATCTACAAGTTGTGCAATGTTGTAGGATGTCTATACTTACATGTTGAATTTATGACTTGGACATGGGTTGTTTATGCCCATAGATATTTCAATGTTGATGTATTTTTCAAATTGGTGGCTTGGTTTAGTCACTTGGTTTGCTAGTTTTGTTGTCATGTTGAGGAGTAGAGATGGTATTACTAAGTGTAGTCATGATGTGATACCTATGTAGTTTGTTATGTGGATATGTGGACACAGTTGGATTGAGTTGTTGGTACATTTGGTGGTGATCATGGTGTCATGGATGTTTATTGTGGTTTAGAGACTTTGGCATGTCATGATGGTTTATGCAGGTGCATTGTTCGTGGTGTTGGATTGGATCCTAATTCAGATTGTGGTGGTGAATCTTCTTGGTATGAGGATCATGGTTTACTTTTCTTTCTTATTGAGGAGCTCATGTTGTATTTGAGTTCTTTGATTGTATGAGGGAACTCTATGGTTGATATTCATTAGGATATTGTTATCACGATGTCATGATAGCTTGTTACATTCATTGGTTATACACTTTCAGTGGGAGTTTTTGACAGTGATGGTTTGGTGGTGATGGATATGTTTATGATGGTTTGGTGGTTGTAGGTATCTTCTTGGCTTGGAGATTTTGGTTCTACTTGTTATGTTACTAAAAATTCAGTTGTGTGTGTAGACCTCGATGATTTTCATGGAGAGGATGGTAGTCACAATGCCATGTGTGACTCGGTATCACAATTCAGTGAGAGTTGTTGGAAGTGATGTGGATTCACCATTCGATGGTGGATGATCTTCTACAGTATTTGATGCTATCATGGATGGACTCTTTGATTCTACTTCTATGCAGTCAAGTTTCATTGGCATTTTTGGTTTCATTAACAGAGGATGGTTATATTCATATTGATTAGTGATGTTGTTTCTTGGTTTAGAGTGTTATGGTATTATGTCATGGTTTACTCTTGATCGTGTGTTAGAGTTTTGGCATGATACGTGTTCTCTTGAGACCAAGATGTATGCATTGTTGTATGTGATCTCCTAGGAGGAGAAAGTTGGATCATGTGTAAACAAATTTTTTGGCACTCTAGGGTCTTTCTTGCACTTATAGGGTTTTTCACCTAAAAGGGGAAAGATGGGCCAAAATGCAATGTAAACACTCAAAATTAATGTAATGATGGATGCAATATGGTTAGATGCAATGTCTAAATGCAATAGACTGAAAAAGAAATGATTATTTAATGCTAAACCTAAGATATGTAAAGTGTTTGAAAATACAGTGAGGTATGCAAAACCACCTAAGAATGTAGGTAAATGATAAGAGAATTAAACAAGACTGGAGAGGTGCACCTAGAATATGAAGTCTGATGTAGAGAGGTTTTGGAATCCTGCATATTTGACTAGAAATGTTGACTGGGACACTTGTGCCAAGCTGGGCGACTTAGTCTAGTTTCAAAGAAAATATGTTAGAACAAGAATTTTCCAAATGGGTATCCAAAAGTACAGAAACCACTTTTCAGGCCTGGCAGTGGGACTAATTCACCACAGATGGTGACTTAGTCCACTTGGGAATTTTGGGAAATTCGGGGGGAATTTTAGGAAATTCAAGGTAGAATTTTGTAGCTTTCGGTCTGCACTTCCTTTTTTGACAAATGTCCGGTCCAGATTTTATAAAAAAAGGGCTAAAATGGGTCTCTAAGCTTCAATTAGGGCTTTGTTGACTTTGATGACTTTGATGGATTGAAAAAACCTTTTTAACATCTTACTCTTTGATAAATCTACATACAAGACCTGAAAACACACATGCAAAGAGGTAAAAAGGGTTAAGGGTTAGTGATCCGGTGGACATTTTTCAGTGAAAATTGAAGTGTCTCATTTTCTTCAGAATCTACACCATCAGAAAGAGCTTGGCATCTTGATTCCAACACAATTCGAACAGAGCGAAAAGGAGTCCGTTTGTGCAAGTTAGGGCCAGTCAAACCTTGGGTCAAATTAGGATCAGGGGCGCTCAGGAAGTGAAAAAAATGGCGTCGTCAAAATTTTTCAAAGTTGGTGTCATCACGAAGAGCTCATTGCAAACTTTCCAATGCAACTAGTTTCGTCGAAATCCGACGTCGTATGCCCAAGATACAGTTGGTCAAAGTTTTTAGTTGACTTTTGAGGTGGACTGTACGGATGCTGACATCAGCATCTCGTACTGTACGGACAATGACATGGACTGTTCAAAATTTGACATGTGGCATCCACGTCAGCACTGTACAGACCAATCACCGTGTGACACGTGTCAATCCGTACATCCATACACACCGTCAGTGATGCGTGGCAGTCCCGGTCAGCATAGACGTGGCAGTCCAGTCAACAGTTTGGGCGAATCAGGTTTGGACACATGGCTTGATGAGTTGGTAGAGAGTACAGTCCAGTGGCAGACATGTCGGTATCCGAGTCGGCATGCGAGTCATCGTCCAATCAGCGACAGAGTCATCCATGTCAACGGAAATGGCCAACCAGCATTAGCCACGTGGCACCCTCCTGGTGCCACACGTGGCCTCGTCATCGATCTTCGGCGGCGGTTGTAAATTTGTTTGTTGGTTTGTTATATTATTGAGTAAAAATGGTTAGCGCCCGGCATGGGAGTCGAAACTCCCAACCACCCGCGAGCGAATTCACCGGGCAGCCATTCCACCAGATCGTCGGCCGTTACCCGAATAATGTGGCCGTTTGGTTTTGTTATTTAAGAAATGGAAATTGGCTATAAAAAGCAAGCGGCCAGGGTTGAACCCCCGACCGCCGGCCTATTAAAATACATAACCACCGATAAGCCAACGAAAGGCTTTAAAAGATTATTGGCATCGGTGTATTTTCTCAACAGTCCAAATAATGACTGCCGTAAAAATCAAACAAATCTCTCTATATTTAACAAACAATAATCCTTTTAAAGGATTAAATAAAAACCTTCTCAACCATAATAGCCCAAATAATGCTAAATTGAAGGGCTTAAATGAATTTATGGAGATGTATATTCAAATAAGGGAGATTTTTAATGATTCTTATGTATTTTGGAGAGATAAGGGGAATATTGTGAATCTTTTGGTTGAGGGCCAAATTGGGTTAATTCTTTGTATAAAAAGGGGTGTGAGGTGAGAGTGGAGATCAAGTTTTTTTCAGGTAATGAAGTCTTGATGCTGAGGTGACGAAAGAGAGGTCTTGTTGAAGAGTTTTTCAAGTCATTCTTGTATGCCAAGAGCACTGCTATGCTGCCGAAGTGCTTGGAGAATGGTTATGGTGCTGTTGTAATTAATTTTTTGGAGTTAATCGGATCGGTCTCTCTATTGGAGTGGACCCGGAGACGTAGTCACGTTTTGTGACGAACTCCGTTATCAACTGTTTGCACTTCTCTTCTTCTCTCTCTTTCTTTCTCTCATTTCCTTCCTTTCTGTTATAATCACCTTGTTATTACTTTCATTTTGTTATTTCCATAAGTTAATTTTGATTTAATTAACTGGGAATAATCATTGTAAAAGCATTGTAAAAGTTAAGCATTTAAATACTGCAATGTAGTCTAGATCCTGTACAGATCAAGTTGGTATCAGAGCTTTTGGGTGACTATTATTGCAGCTATTTGTTTTTTTTGAATGCTAACAAGATCCAGGATTCAGAAGGGTGAAGGCAAGCTCGAAGACTTTGATCCTGAGATTGGGAAGCGTAGAACATTTCCGAAGATGTCAGTTTCTGGAATGGAGGTTCCTGAAGAAATCAGTGAGCAGGAGTTTCATAGAGCATTCCTCGAGATGAAGGCAAAGGTGGACATTCTTTTTCAGGAGAGACAAGAATGGAAGGAACATGAAGAAGGTTCATCGAAGCAAGAAGATCGCAAAGACAAGAAAGAGGAACGACATAGAGATGGTGGCAAGAAACAAGATCATCCCTTTTCTTCTTCTCCTCCCTCTTCTCCTTCTCCTTCTTCTCCATCTTCTCCTCATTCTATTTCTTCTAATCCTTTCAAGAGTGGGTATAAACCTAAAATTAAATTGGATGTAAAATTTGATTTACCTAAATATTGTGGTGAACTTAATGCTAAAAAATTGGATGATTGGATTCAACAAATAGAGGTCTATTGTAGAGTCCAAAACCTATTAGATGATGTTGATAGGATCCAATTAGCTTCTCTTCGTTTAGGAGGTACAGCCTTAACCTGGTGGGAGAGTAAGTCTAAGGCAAAAGTTTCACAACATGGTAGAGTCAGTTTAACTTGGGCAGAATTTATTAATGCTCTTAAGAAGCAGTTTTATCCCCTAGGACATATGCAGCAGTTAATGATGGACTGGCAAATGTTTAGGCAAGGGAAAGGTCAAACTGTTCAAGAGTACACCCATGAATTCGGAAAAGGGCTATTGCTTTGAATGTTCCGTTGTACACTCTGGACACATTGTTGAAGTACATAGGAGGTTTACATTCCTACCTTAGGCATTCCATTTTGGTTTTGAACCCTTGTAATTTGGATGAAGTGTCCGTTCGCTACACACTTAGAGTCAAGGGGTAAAGGATCTTTTATTGATAATGATGTAAAGAAATCTTCTAAGAATGCGAGATAGGGAAAGGAAAGAAGGCACCACAATAAGAAGGATGAGAAACTTTCTTGCACTCATTGTGACAAGGAAGGTCATGATGAAGATCACTGGAAGTTACATCCTAATCGGCCTAAGTGGGCTCAAAGACGTAATCAGAAACAAAAGGTAAGGAGAAAGCCATGAATGTTGTTTTGGATCTTGGTTCAGATTCAGATGATGAGACTAAGATAACAAGTGATGGGTCTAAAAGGTAAAGCTCATATTTCTGGTGTTTCTGTTGCTAGTTGTGCTTCTACTTCTACAGTTAATGATTTCTCTGAAGATGCAAAAAGGAATGAGCTATTTCATTTAAGGGTTATTGCTAAGAACAATAAAATTGATGCACTCATAGATAGTGGTTCTCAAGTGAATTTAATTTCAGAAAGTGTTGTAAATAACTTGGGATTAAAAACTACACAACATAAGAAACCTTATCCACTAGGCTGGATTTGTGAAAATGATAAGCTGCAAGTAACAAGACAATGCACCTTAAGATTCACAATCACTAGTAAATTTGTGGATGAAGTTCAGTTTGATGTGGTTCCACTGGATATCTGTGGGATAGTGCTTGGTAGCCCTTATCTTTATGACAGAAAAGCTATTTTCTACAGGGAAAAGAACCATTATCACTTGTTTAAAGATGGCATTCAGTATATTGTACATTCTCACAGGATTAAGACTAATCATTCTTTTGCAAACACAGGGCAGTTAAAGAGGGTAATTAATGCAAGTAAAGAGTTAACTCTTATGTCTGTCAGTACAGGTGATTCTACACTTGAACTTGGAGTAGCTAACTAGGGTCAGATGTTGCAGGATGCACTTGCAGTACAACATGAGAAAAGGATGCTTGAAAGCATTGATGAATCCTTGGGTAAAAATGTTCCTGTTGTGAAGGATCGATATATTGTTGATTTATTCCCTTTCATCTCTGCATTGATGTTCAGCTTGATGCTAGTCAATTTTTGTTGGTTAGTGGCTATGACATTTGATGTAGATGCTTATGGAAGTGATAACATTATGTTTATGTTCAACAATATTTCTGCAGTCTTCATTGTGCTTGTGAGCCAGGTATTCAGATGTACAGAAGATACAGGACAAGTGGGGAGGCCAAGTCCTCACTTATTGTCGGAGTAAATGCCACTTTCGGAGGTCCAAAAGGTCTTCAGTGGGGAGGCCTGATCCGGTGGACATTTTTCAGTGAAAATTGAAGTGTCTCATTTTCTCCAAAATCTGCACCATTAGAAAGAGCTTGGCGTCTTGATTCCAACACAATTCAAACGGAGCGAAAAGGAGTCCGTTTGTGCAAGTTATGGCCAGTCAAACCTTGGGTCAAACTAGGATTAGGGGCGCTCAGGAAGTGAAAAAAATGGCGTTGTCAAAATTTGTCGAAGTTGGCGTCATCACGAAGAGCTCATCGCAAACTTTCCAACGCAACTCGTTTCGTCAAAATCTGACGTCGTATGCCCAAGATACAGTTGGTCAAAGTTTTTAGTTGACTTTTGAGGTGGACTGTACGGATGTTGACGTCAGCATCCCGTACTGTACGGACAGTGACATGCATTGTTCAAAATTTGACATGTGGCATCCACGTCAGCACTATACAGACCAATCACCGTGCAACACGTGTCAGTCTGTACATCCGTACACACCGTCAGTGATGCGTGGCAGTCCCGGTCAGCATAGACGTGGCAGTCCAGTCAACAGTTTGGGCGAATCGGGTTTGGACACATGGATTGATGAGTTGGAAGAGAGTATAGTCCAGTGGAAGACACGTCGGCATCCGAGTTGGCATGCGAGTCATCGTCCAGTCAGCGACAGAGTCATCCATGTCAACGGAAATGGCCAACCAGCATTAGCCACGTGGCACCCTCCTGGTGCCACACGTGGCCTCGTCATCGATCTTCGGCAGTGGTTGTAAATTTGTTTGTTGGTTTGTTATATTATTGAGTAAAAATGGTTAGCGCCCGGCATGGGAGTCGAACTCCCAACCACCTGCGAGCGAATTCACCGGGTAGCCATTCCACCAGATCGTCGGCCGTTACCCGAATAATGTGGCCGTTTGGTTTTGTTATTTAAGAAATGGAAATTGGCTATAAAAAGCCAGCGGCCGGGGTTGAACCCCCGACTGCTAGCCTATTAAAATACATAACCACCAATAAGCCAACGAAAGGCTTTAAAAGATTATTGGCATCGGTGTATTTTCTCAACAGTCCAAATAACGACTGCCGTAAAAATCAAACAAATCTCTCTATATTTAACAAACAATAATCCTTTTAAAGGATTAAATAAAAACCTTCTCAACCATAATAGCCCGAATAATGCTAAATTGAAGGGCTTAAATGAATTTATGGAGATGTATATTCAAATAAGGGAGATTTTTAATGATTCTTATGTATTTTGGAGAGATAAGGGGAATATTGTGAATCTTTTGGTTGAGGGCCAAATTGGGTTAATTCTTTGTATAAAAAGGGGTGTGAGGTGAGAGTGGAGATCAAGTTTTTTTCAGGTAATGAAGTCTTGATGCTGAGGTGACGAAAGAGAGGTCTTGTTGAAGAGTTTTTCAAGTCATTCTTGTATGCCAAGAGCGCTATTATGCTGCCGAAGTGCTTGGAGAATGGTTATGGTGCTATTGTAATTGATTTTTTGGAGTTAATCGGATCGGTCTCTCTATTGGAGTGGACCCGGAGACATAGTCACATTTTGTGACGAACTCCATTATCAACTGTTTGCACTTCTCTTCTTCTCTCTCTTTCTTTCTCTCATTTCCTTCCTTTCTGTTATAATCACCTTGTTATTACTTTCATTTTGTTATTTCCATAAGTTAATTTTGATTTAATTAACTGGGAATAATCATTGTAAAAGCATTGTAAAAGTTAAGCATTTAAATACTGCAATGTAGTCTAGATCCTGTACAGATCAGTTAGAGTATAGTGGTTTTCCTTGGTCAAACCCCACTTTGGTAATCAAACCCTAGATAATAAAATGAAATGAAGATAGAATGATGAATAAACAACATGCGATGTCAAAAACTCACCAAACCCTTGATGTAGAAATTTGAAGATATGTAATGAAGTGATCCAATGGATGACTTGATGATGCTTAGAGTGCTTGAATGCTTGAGAATGATTAAGAGATTAGTTGCTTGAGTGTTGGATGAATTAGGTCTAAAATGAGGGGAAAAACCCTTTATTTATACTCGATTTTCCACTATTTCTCAAAAATAACACATCACAGGTTGACCTCAAGGGTAGGAGAATAAAATCCCGCCAGAAAATTAAAATTATTTTGATTTTTGTGCCTATTGGGACTAAGTCGCCCCAAGTGTTGACTTAGTCCCACTAGATAAATTTTACTGGGTGTCAATAATTAAAGTGCATTTAATAATGTTTAACATGAATATTCTCAAAAATACACTTAAGTATGGTCGAAAAGTGCATTAAGGGGTCATTTAAACATAATAAAGGGTTGAATTAGTGATGAAAAGTTTAGAAAAGCGTGAGCGTTTGTTACAAATCTTTACAACACTTTGAAATAAGACTTGGTAAGTGATAAAAAGAAGTTATTTAAGTGAATTATAATGAAAGGGTCCTAGAAAAGTGTGAAATTTGGTTACAACACTTCACAACACTTCTACATGACATCCTTGAATTCTTAATGATTCTCAGGGGTCCAAGACCTAATGTGAATGTGTTGGCCACATCACAATATTAAATCTAGGAAAAATCAAGCCAAAATCCACTAGGAGGTTCTGAACATGAGAAAAAGTAGAAGGGTTACTTTTTTCATGTCCACAGTTAGCCCCCACTTTAGTGAGAGGATGAACCTGCTTCAAAATCACACTAAAGTAGCCCAACATGCACATCGAGAGGGATCCAAATGCACTCATGTTGATCTTAAGATGAGAGATTAATAATCAAGAGGGATGATCAAGCCCCCAGGATCAAGACCCCATGGAAAACCAAACATAAACGCAAAGGAACACACATGAAAATGATGAAAAAGAATGAAATAAAGCTTCGATCATTTATCCATCTTGTTGTGGATCAAATCTAGGTTGTTTGTTTGAAACAAGAAATGTGTACACTCTGGGGTGAGAAGGCCCAAAAGGTGAGAAACATACACTTACAGCTAGTATGTACTCACAAACACACAGGTGGCTATGGGGAAAAATCACGCCTCAAAATGGGCTTCCTACTCAACCATATCAAATTTATACCTCTTGATAAAATTAATAAGATGCCACAAAGGAAAATTTCGTTTCATGCTTCATGAGACAAGAAAAGCTTCATATGCTTAGAACTCATGAACAAATGCGATGGCACCACATGCATGCAAGCTTTGTTATGCAAGGTGACCATATAAATGCAAAATAAAATGTATGCAAAAGATTGTTCAAAGGATTCTTTCTTAGTTCATGTGAGGTATTAGCTTAGGGGACATTGTGTCTAATGTCTCCAAGAGAGGACCAATCAAAGAATAGAATATTCAAAACTTAGGGGATGCAGTGCATCACATCAGGCCACTAAGAGGAATGTAATATGCTAAGATAGATCACGCTCATGAAGTACATCACACCCAATGTCATCCACAAAGTGACAAACACATCATATGAAGTAACAAAGTTGCACTAAGAACCAAGGAAAATAAAAAAAATCAAAATGAATTATGCCAATGTATGCCCCCACTTTAAAGGAATTGCTACACACTATTTTGTGAGAAATTACTTTAAAGTAGCAAATGAAAAATGTAAAGAATAAAGAATTTGACATGAGAGCCAACTTGGAAATCCCTTATGCCAAGTCATACATTTCTGAGTAAGGCTTTTTCATGTGAAGAAAATGAAAAAGAAAAGAAAGGGGTTTCCCCAAAAATGAGAAACATCAAACACATAAGAGATCTATGGATTTGGGGTTAGTATGTTCTTTGCTGCAATGTTTTGTTAGAGAGCTCAAAATTGTCATCATTCCCTGAATACATAGAACTAGAAGAATGACACGAAGAGAGCGAAAACAAAGAAAAAGAAAGATCCATTTAGGTCAAAATGGAAGAGACATAGTATGTCTCGATGCTTTGCATCGTCCCCAAAGGAAAACACAAGCAAATTAAAATGAAAAGGTGAACAAAAATGGAAAATGATTTTGGGTCAACATGAAAGAGACATTGTGGTCTCAATGCCTTACGTCATCCCCAAAAGGAAAAACACAAAACAAAGAAAAAGGAAAAGAAAAGGAAAAAAAAGGGGTCCTTGTGGGTCAACATGAAAGATACATGTCGGTCTTAATGCCTTGTGTCATCCCCAAAAGAAAAAAACAAAACAAAAGCGAAAAAGAAAATAGAAAGACCTTTTGGGTCAACATGAAAGAGGCATTGCAGTCTCATTGCCTTGTGTCATCCCCAAAAGGAAAAACACAAGACAAAAGAAAAAAATAAAATAAAAGACCTTTTGGGTCAACATGGAAGAGACATAGGGAATCTCAATGCTTTGCGTCATACCCAAAGGAAAACACAAAAAAAAAGTGAAAGGAAAAAGTGAAAGCAATGTATGACATATAGAAGAATAAAAGTACAAATAGAGGAATGTCACAAAGAGAAGAGATGTTCATCAAATGCCACATTACGGGGGAATACAATACACACATACAAAAATAGAAAATAAAAGGAAAAATAAAGACTAGTAAGGCAAATGCAAGTCAACCATCAATCAAGTCATTTGCCTCCCAGTCATGTTCATGATGCGCCAAGGGCGGGCAACTAGCCAAAGGGACAAGTGCAAGTGCTAAACTAGGGGAAGTACTAGGTTCTACAATTGTTGTAGGAGTTTTTTCATTTAAGCTCATGGAAGAGGAAAATAATGTATTCAGATCATTATGCACCTCTTCATCTATTTTAGTGATCTCATCATCATCATCTAGATTAATCACGATGGGAGGATAGATGGTAATGTCCAATGAAGGGTGTATGACGAGTTGCAGTTGTTGTATTGGATCATTTTGTTGTGATTGGGGAGGAGGATCATCATGCATTGCTTCTATCAAGTGCATATTTTGATTTTCTTTGTTTTCTTCATTTTGTAACTTGCGAGCAAGGGCATGAAGCCTGCGCCTATGCTTCCTAGCTCCTCTCTTTCTTTTGGTTTTATTGTCAAGTTGTGCTTGTGAAGGAGCAGGTTGTTTAACCATTGGTTGCTTGTCTTCCCTAAGGGGAGGAACAAAAGAAACCATGGAAGGCGAATCATCCACTTTCTCCTTTTCTCTATAAACTTGTTTTATATGAGGAGGCAAGATGGGGTTGTTATCATTATCTCTTGGTTGTTTAGATGATGAAGGTGAAGTGTTTATTGTTGGTTGATCTTGCTTTACTCGTTTAGGTTCAGGTTGAAGCATTGTTTCATCTAGAATGGGAGTTGTGGAAGTGGAGGGGGACATGTTGCAGAGGGAAAATTTGACAATTTTCTTTGCTTTAAACTTTTGGTAAGCAATGAAAAAGAAGTCTTTGCGAGGTGTTAAGGGTTCCATAGGCTCAGACCAAAAGGATTCTAAGGAGAAGTTTCCTTTAGAAGATAAAGGGTTAAAGTCACTATGGTGAATAGTGAATATGTCATTGTCAAGTGAAAACTTTAAACATTTGTGTATGACCGAAGGGACAACTTTCATTGAGCGAAGCCATGGATGGCCTAGCTGCAAAAAAAATTGATCTGACTGTGGGATTATGGAGAATATAACATCCACTATCTTATGTCTATCTATAATGGAAGGACGACTGATCCTATCATAGGGCAAGCAAAACCATTGTGTGTTTTGATCCATGCTCTCAGTTTATCATAATCATCTCGATAAAGATCATGTAATACCAAAAATCCCTCAGTGATCACATTCTCTCCATAGGTGGAATCTATGAGTATCCTATTAGTGGGCTTATCATAAATATGGCCTATTATGTAAAGAGGACCATTAGGAAGATTCAGAAGGATATCCTTAGAAGAGAAAGTAATATCAAGAGATTTCTTAGGTTGGACCTTGCGAGGGATAACGTCTATCGCACCTACCACATCATTCATAGGATTAATAATAGTGGTATGTGGAATAGGATTAGGATGTCCAATAGCTGTATGAACATTCATCACAACATTGTTTTGAGTTTCACTAGATTTGACGAATGACACATTATGCTTGGGCATTAGATGAGTAAAAATTTGCAAATTTTGATTTGGTGGGGCAACAGACTTATTTCCTTTAACATTAACATTTGAAATGGATAGATGACCAGAATCAATGAGGTATTACACTAGGCATTTAAGACACTTACAATAGGCGTTTAAGACACTTACACTATTTTGTATCATGTCCATTATGTCTATGATAATGGCAATAAGCGTTGGGTTGAAAGGTTGGAGGTAAAGGCTTAGTAGGATCCAGTGGTTTAACAGTAGGTAAAGTAATCTTTTGTAAATTTTCAATGAACATCTTTTGAAGATGTGGATCCAAAATATTGACATCGAGTTGGGCATAAATTGACTGATAGCGTGAGATGAAATTAGTTACCTTTTCATCCACATTTTGTTTGGATCTCATTTAGTCAGCCATGTCTTTTTGGGAGTCATGTGGACTTGAAAATGACTTATGAATGCATCAACGAGTTCATTGAATGAGAAAATTGAATTATTTGGTAAGGGTGAAAACCACTCTAAGACAATGTCTTTTAAAATCCCAAGAAACAGTTTGTCCAATAGTTTATCATCAAGGAAAAAGTCATTGCATAAGGCTGTGTAAGCATTAACATGATTAGTAGGATCACCCTTCCCTCCATCCTTATCAAATATAGGCATCTCTATTTCTTGTGGCATCAGTGTCCTTAATATTTCCAAAGATAGTAGGCTACTATGAACATAATAGGTAGGTGGTCCATTCTGGTTTTGGTTGATGGTGGATATTTGTTTTTGCATGGAGGAGACGGTTTGGAAAGTTCTGTGATGAGAGGGTCAGTGCAAGTGGTATGAGGTGGAAGGGAAAGTGGTGATGGAGTGTATGTAGTGGAAGGGAAAGTGAATGGAATTCTAATGGATGGTATGGTGGAAGAGGAGAGAGCATGCGACACCACATAAGAATTAGGAATGCTAGTAGGAATGGTCAAGGAAAGTATCACATTACTAATAGACTACATGATTGTTGCAACTTGGGGAGTGGTGTAGGTAGGTATGGATGCTATCGTGGAAGGAGGAGGAGTGGTAGGTCCTCCTTGACTAATCATAGTGTTTGCTAGTTGAGATGTACTAGAGGTGGAAAGAATATGTTTATGGTATATCTCAACAATTTGTTTCATAATGTCTAAGCATTTGTTACATTCAAGTAGGTGATGGATGTTGTCTATAGCAGGAATTGCAGTGGATGAAATATTTTCAAGACACATGTTTTGTTCTAGATGTGCTAAATCCTCATGAATGTTATTGATTTTGTCTTGTGAAATGTGATCGTTTTGTGTGTCAACTTGCATGTTATGAGAAGGAAAAGCATTGCTAAGGGTAGGGTCCATGCCTAGTGTATAGTTGCAATAATAGGAGTGGAAGCATTAGACAATCCAAGATCCACATCGAGTGTATTATCATGGGATAACATGAGTTTTGAGCTTCTTCTCACTAAGGTATTAGCAATAGGACACCAAACACTCATGCAAAAGGTTTCTAAATGCTTGTGAATTGAAATGCAATGAAACTAAGAGCAAGAAAATGCTAATAACTATAATTCTGGAAACAATAACAAAAATCTAATATCAAAAAACAAAAATGCAGAAAATGCCCGAAAAATGCCATAAATTTTAGTGCAAAATGTGCAGAAGGACTAAGTCACCTAGTGTGGTGAATTAGTCCCAGTGATGATTTTTTTGAGTTTTTTCATAAATTTTGAATGCAATTTTATTTTTTTTAGATGCACAGATGTAGCTACAGTATGAAATGCAAAATTTTATTGTTTTCCAATGAAATAAAATGCAAAAATGCAAGCTATATGAGCTTTTCACTAATGCAATTTTTAAAACCCTATGATGCAATTTAAACAATGCAACACCTAATGCAATGCTAATGCAAGTTAAACCTAGGATGCAAATGCACTTGAAATCAAAAGTAAAATATTTAAAAGTTGGGTTCACCAAAATGTAAACAAAGATTTTGGCACCCTAGGGTCTTTCTTGCACTTCTAGGGTTTTTCACCTAAAAGGGAAAGATGGGCCAAAATGCAATGTAAACACTCAAAATTAATGTAATGATGGATGAAATATGGCTATATTCAATGTATAAATGCAATAGATTGAAAAGGAAATGATTATTTAATCCTAAACCTAAGATATGTAAAGTGTTTGAAAACACAGCGAGGTATGCAAAAACACCTAAGAATGCAGTAAATGATAAGAGAATTAAACAAGGCTGGAGAGGTGCAATTGGAATATGAACTATGATGTAGAGAGGTTTTGGAATCCTATAGATTTGACTGGAAATGTTGACTGGGACACTTGTGCCAAGTTGGGCAACTTAGTCTAGTTTTAGAGAAAATTTGTCGGAATAGGAATCTGGCAAATGGGTATCCAAAAATGCAGAAACCACTTTTTAGGCCTGGTAGTGGGACTAATTCACCACATATGGCAACTTATTCCACTTGGGAATTTAGGGAAATTTGGGGAAAAATTCTGTAGCTTTCGTTCTGCACTTCCTTTTCTGATAGATGTCTGGTCCAAATTTTGTAGAAAATGAGTTGAAATGGGTCTCCAAGCTTCAATTAGGGATTTGTTGACTTTGATGATTTTGATGGATTGAATTTTTTTTTTTAACACCTTACTCTTTGATAAATCTACACACAAGACCTGAAAACACACATGCAAAGAGGTAAAAGGGTTAAGGGTTAGAGTATAGGGGTTTTCCTTGGTCAAACCCCACTTTAGTAATCAAACCCTAGATAATAAAATGAAATGAAGATAGAATGATGAATAAACAACATGCGATGTCATAAACTCACCAAACCCTTGATGTAGAAATATGAAGATATGCAATGAAGTGCTCCAATGGATGACTTGATGATGCTTAGAGTGCTTGAATGCTTGAGAATGTTTAAAAGATTAATTGCTTAAGTGTTAGATGAATTAGGTCTAAAATGAGGGGAAAAACCCTTTATTTATACTTTATTTTCTCCTATTTCCTAAAAATAACACATCACATGCCGACCTCAAGGGTAGGAGAATAGAATCCAGCCAAAAAATTAAAATTGTTTTGATTTTTGTGCCCAGTGGGACTAAGTCACCCCAGGTGGCAACTTAGTCCCACCAGGGCAATTTTACTAGGTGTTGGGAATTAAAGTGCATTTAATAATGTTTAACAATAATATTCTAAAAAATATACTTAAGTATGGCTGGAAAGTGCATTAAGGGGTCATTTTGTAATACCCCTCCGTGTCGGTTGTTTTGAACTTTTGTGTGAGTATTTGTGTGTGCTTCATTGATTACTGTGCTATTTGATTTGTGGAAAATATAATATGTTAGTAGTCATGTTTAAATAATTAATTAGATCATAAGTGAAATTGCAAGGTTATTTAAAATATAATTAGGAATTAAAATAATAATCAATTAAATCAAATCAAAAGATTTAGAACAAATGATCAAATTAAACTAATTCGTTAAAAGTAAAAGTGATATTATTAGATAAATTGATTTAAATTGTTGAAGTTAATAATAATTATGAACAAATAATCTTGAAAAGATAATTATTATAATAAGAAAATTAATGGATACTTATTTAGAATCTTGCAAATGGTTGATTTTAATTATTTTAATGTGGAAGTAATTATTTAATAAAGTTTTGTGGAGATGATGAATATATATATATATATATATATATAAATGAAAGTTCATTTTTGTGGAGTTAAATTTATTTAGTTTTAATCAAAATGCATGATAAAAGAAAATGAACTATAAATACTTGAAAAGGCAACAAAAGGGAATTAAAGGGATTAATAATTATTTTAATTTATTTTCTTGAGATGTGACCTCTGGTATTCTCCAGAATGAGGAATTTGAAAGGGTTCCTAGGCATGGATTTTTAATAAGGGATTTTCTGTGTTTGAGGGGATGGTTCGAATGCTGGAGAAAATTTATTTTCAATCATTCTCTGTCCTTGGTTTCTTTTTTTGTTTTCTGGAGAAAATTGGTGAAGAGGAAGAAAGATTTGGATCTGTTGCTGGAAGATCGGTAGCAAGGAATTGGTTCAGCAAGAGGGACAAAGCTTCTATAGTTTTCTGCAAGCGTAGGATGCCAAGTTCTCTTCTTTTTATTATTCATTCTCTGTTAAAATAGGAATTGTTCTCTGTGTGTGAAATTTTCATCTAGGGTTGGAAATCAACAGTTTGTGGAAAGAAATCTTTTGGGATTATTGATTAATCAATGGAAAATTATCTGGGGATTGGGATTGTTATATGTTGAAATAGAATTTTTGGGAGATTCTGGACTGTTATTTATTGAAAGGGGGTTTTTGCTCGAAATCTGGAAATGAACAGTATTTCTGTTGTTTCATTTGGTTTAAAAAAATAAAATAAAATTTGAGAACAATTTCCTTTCAACGAATTGCTGGTTTATATATATACTTTATAAAACATTTCTTTATTTTATTTCAAACATGCACAGTGAATTGAATGTGTACAGTAATTATCTGTTCCCTATTTTTAAAATGTTCAAACTTTTGTGTGTATATATATATATTAGATATATATAAATATATATACACATATATTTTTAAACATACGAAATTTTGAATGAAAATTAAATTTATTGAAAACTCGTTATTTCATTTCCATCCGCACTGTACATTTATTTTTGTGTTGTTTTTATATTTATATATTGGTTGTGTGGGGGTTCGGCCTTGGCCGTACCCACCACCCGCCACCGGATCGTGTGACAGTCTGCGGACTGTCCATGGCAGTCCGAAGGACTACCGTGAGCAGTCCGTAGACTGCCCATGGCCGGGCGGCATCTATTGTCGTGCCAGTGTATGGGTGTAAATGCCCATTCAAATTTATTTATATAAATTTTATAAAGTGTGAATTTTCTATTTTATCTACTGTGTGAAAATTTACTTTTTAAATATGTTTCATTTATATATTGCGAAATTTACTTATATATATATATTTATATTTGTATATATACTTATTAATGCATTTATTCAGATTTCAGTTATTTAACTGGTTGCTGTAACCATTTAATTTTATCAGTAAATATTCTGTTATTTTTCTGGTTAAAATAAAACATAATTTAGTTATAGTGGAAACAATAAAATAGAAAGAAATCTTTTGTTTATCATTATTATTGATTTGTTAAATTACAAACTTTGAGAGGATAATTTAGTAGAAAAATCAATTTATGAATATATGACAGCATTGTTTATTTAATTTTTGTTTTAGTGTGAATATTTTGGGAATGGAATTTATTATGGGATTTATTTTGGAATTAAATAAATTATCTTTTTATGAGGTTGAGTCTTGTAGACTTGTTGGACTCTTAGAATAGATCTATTCTCTCTTTACATTCCCTCCCTCAAAATGAATTAAAATATATAAAGATTTAGTGGTTTTAAAAGGTATTTATTGTGTGTAAATTTATTTAGATAGAATTAAAATTTTAAAGTGGTAAGTTCTAATATGTAGTTTAAGTATTTAGAGTATTGTTATTATTATCATTTTAAGTATAGCAAATGGTCTTAAGTGGTTGGCACAATTACTTTAAATATTGGAATTGAGTGTTAAGTTAGTGAGATGAAGGGAAGTGGAAATAATGTTTAAATTAATGTTTTGAACATAAGTAGTTAACAACCCAATTATTAAGTAGTTTTCAATTATGTTGATAAATAAAAAGGGAAATTTAAATGTATGGGCATGGTTAGAGATTGATTAGGATATTCTCGAATTGGATAGTTTATTGGTAAAAAAGGGATTTTAATCTTTTGGAAATTGTTTTCCTTTATATTCATTTAATGGTTGATTTGAAAGTTCTCTTTATGGATAAGTCTTTTAGAATACTTGTGATGGTTATCATGAATGGTTTTAGTATGGGTAAGTTGTAAAGTTATTTAGTTCTGGTCGTTAATTGATTGGTTAATAAATATTGTTCTCGATTGAATTTTTGGTTGATGTTTTTTATGTAAGTGTTTTTGTGGAGTTGTGAGTGGTTGAGTATTTAAGGTGTTCTTAAATTTGGTGCCTTGGATGCCTGGTTGCCTGCTTTTACCTCTGTTGTTGAAGGATTGTTCCATGTTGGTGTGAATGCCTTTGGAGGTTAGTTTTGATTCAAGGAATCCTTTGTCATGTAATTTGTGCTGCAATGTAATTGGGAACTTGTATTTTGTTGATGAGTTATGGGTAGTGGATCTTCTTGGATTTCTGATTTATTTTGTATCAAAGTTGTTTATGTAGTCTGGATGGGGTTGTTGATCTTATTTTAATGTATTCACTCATTATATTTGAATTGAAAATAGTTCTGGTGGCCTTGCAATTATTGTTGTCATTGCTATGTTGTTGATTTTATGAAGGTGATTTGTGTACCATTTTAAGGGGGTTCTTGTGAGGAGAAAATTGAGGTCTCCCGTGGAATGCCTAGTTGGGGCTTTTGGTTTCATTAAGTGATTTCGTTGAATTAAAGGTTGATTTTCTTGTGCGTTTTCCTATTTGAGGTAACACCATTGTTGATTTGCGGATGGGTCTTGATGAACCTTTCCCTTTTTATGGCTTTTCTGATTTACTCGCATATTTGAGGAAATTTTATCCTTGTGTTGGAATTATTGGAGAAATACTCATGTTGCTTCATTTTACCCTTGTTTGTGGGTTTTCATTCTTTTGGCTTCCAGAGGCTTGAGATGATTGATAATTGATGTTCTCTCTCTTTATGTGCCCTTGATTTGGCAAGTGCTTTGGTTTCATGATTTTAAAAGGGTTGTATGGGAATTGTTGAGACTTGGATATTATATTTATAGCGAGATGGGTAATGCCTCACATGCTTCTCAGTTGTGATCTAATATTCTTATTCTGATGGTACAACCCTTGGTTTCTTGGTTTCTTGGTTTTGGTTTGATATTGTTGGGTCTCTAGGGAGAGTGGCTCCTCGTGGGGGCTGGCGCCCTGTTTAAGGGGAAGGGCATAGGATAACCCATGAGTGAGTTGGTAATCAAGTGAAAACCTAATAATTAACTTAGGAGGGTTGATTAGTAATATCATTATAAGATTAAAAAAAAATGGATGCCTCGTCTTCATTAGTGCTTTCGCAGACTAATGGAAGGCTAAGAAGGCCGTGGTCGGCAAGGTCGTAACCTCGTCCTCATGAGAGGTTATCGGCTCCGCATGAGCTACCCTATGGTGTCGGTGCCTCAAGTAGGAGGAAGGGCCAGGATATCCATAGATGGGGGCCAGCGCCTCAGTTTGGAGGAAGGGCCAGGATAACCCATGTAGGCTATGCGATGACACTCTCCCCTAGTTGCCCATGTGTTTTACTTTATTGTGTTCCTCTGGAAGTAGGTTGTGGGAGTTGGTTTAGATTGTTGATATATGGATTCATATTGATTTGTGATTATTGCCTTAATATATCTTTGGTGTACTTTGTGGTCTTGTATGATCTCATTGATATTTGATTTATGACCTTGTACTCTTTTGGTACTATGCTATGATGTTATTATATTGTTTAATTGTAATTTGAATTGTATTTCATTTATTAATTCAGTTGATTTGGAAGTGTTTCACAATCATCCTCTGGTTACTTGTTACTGGTCATTGCTTTGATTTATGTGATGAGATTTATGATTTTAAGTTATTTTAATGACTCTTGGATGTTGTTGATTATGTCTTTGTAATTCTTGAATTTTATGATACTTTTGTATGGTGTTGAGTCTTGTGGTTCCCTATTTGGATGTTCTTGGTTGTGGTCTCTTTCTTGTTTAGCTCCTAGCACGGGGGGTGGGTCTTCGGACTCACATGGTCGGGTGGAACGTGCTAAGCACCCCATTGGGTCCCCAGTCGAGGATCGAGAGGTGCGGATTGGTGCTGTTGCAGCGACTCTAGAGTTGTATTTGTCTTGGAGCCAGTTATGATATTGTGTATTCATCTATTCAATTGTATCATGTTATCTTGTGTATGGTTTCCATTTATGTTTGGAAACACTTTTGTATCCTTGTACCTCTTGAACATTGTATTGTAATGTAACATTAAACCTTATGTGGCTATTTGCAGTTGTTATTCAATGTGTTAAGTTAATTATGCTTATGTTGTATTTATGTACTCTGATGGTTTCTTATCAATGATTATCATGTATGTGTTATATTTGTTAATGTTTATTTTGTTATGGGTTATATCTTTGGATTTTATTCTTTATTGTCATTGTGTGGATCTCAGTCTCGTAATGACTCCTCGTGTACCCCAAGGGATGTATGTGCTAATGAATCTACTTAAATGAAATTCATGTCATATCTTAATGTGTATTACATGTATGTTATGTTACTTAAAAAAAAAAAATTGTGCTGTAATTATTATGTATTTGTCCTTTGGGGTTCACACGGCGGGGCATTACACATTTAAACATAAGAAAGGGTTGAATTAGGGATGAAAAGTATAGAAAAGCGTGAGAGTTTGTTACAACTCTTTACAACACTTTGAAATAAGACTTGGTAAGTGATAAGAAAAATTTATTTAAGTGAATTATAATGAAAGGGTCCTAGAAAAGTGTGAAAGTGGGTTACAACACTTCACAACACTTCTACAAGACATCCTTAAATTCTTAATGATTCTCAAGCGTCCAAGACCTAATGTGAATGTGTTGGCCACATTATAATATTAAATCTAGGAAAAATAAAGCCAGAATCCACTAGGAGGTCCTGAACATGAGAAAAAGTAGAAGGGTTACTTTTTCCGTGTCCACATCATGATGTCATGGTTATGTTCTTGATTGATGATTAGAGTTTTGACATTGATCTTGCATGGTTCTCTTGGTATTGAGTACATTGAACATTTGCTTGATTACTTCATGATGATGCTATGTTGCATTTTAAGTTTGACATGGATTGATTGGTTACAGGTACACATGGATACTTGGAGACATAGGTGAGGCTTGAGTTCTCTTATGGTTGGAGACATGTGTTGAGATGGTTACTCTCGATGAGATTCCAGCTGGAAGTCTGAGGAGCCTGCACCTTAGTTGGATGTGAGTTCAATATGGACCTATGAGGAGAGTGTTCTTGGATTCAAGTCATGATGACTTGGATATCTTGGGGGAGCATTCTCATTCTCCACTCATGGTCTGCTTAGTGGTTTCACTTGAGAGGTATTTCCCATTGATTCTTTCAGGTGCATTATATTTATGCTTTATCTTCTCATGCATATGGATCTCAAGCTATAGACATATGGTTTTGGAGGGTTCATTTGAGGAGTGTTGACATGTTTATCTCCTTATGCATTTTGATTACATTCATTGATGTTGAGTTTATGAGATGTATTGGGCTTATTTCCATCATTGGGAATGGATTTAGTTTGATCTTCTTTGGCTTGAGAGTCTTACATCCATGTTGATTACATGATACATATGTTATGTTTGATCTTGGTGACTGAACGGTTGGGTGTTGTTATGGATTTTATTTTGGGGTTTTGTGGAGGAGATCATACTTGACACAGTTGGAATTTAGAGGTGTATGTAGGAGTATTTTCTATAGGTATCTGATGTGTAGAGTTTCTCTCCTTTTGGTCTTGGCTATCTTCTTGTATGTTTCGTTTGACATTACATTGGTTTGAGGTTTGGATGGAGCTATTGTGATCACTAGCTTGTGGTCATGTGTTTTCACTTATGTTCTTGGGTGATGACAAGGAGGTTCCTTTATCTTTTTCCTTTGTTGGGTGTGGAGAACTTGGGAGAGCTATGGAGTCTTGTGGTGAGAATTGTTCTTACAGGATATTGGTTTATAGGTTTTGCATATCATTGTGGATGATTCCTTGGTACTACATGATGTTTTTTACACTTTTTGTATGATGCTATTGGTAGACTTGGCATGCCTTGATATTTTTCAGATTTACATTACCCATGCAATGGGATCTCGTGGTGTGTATCTCTTTCTTTGATAGGTTTGAACTTGAAGTTTATGGTTAAAGTTTTTTGGGTATATGTGTTGATGGCATGAGTTTACTATGTTTTGCATACCTTGGAGGTATGGATAGTTGGATGTGTTGTCGCATTTTGTGGGTGCTATTTCAGCTATGGGTTTGTGTATCCTGACAACTACTTGTGCATATTGATACCTTTGGAATGAGTATGTATTTGAGATATCAGTTGAGGCAGGACTTATGCTTCATTGTGACAGATTGCATGGCTTCTCTTTGGATGGCTTCTTATATTTGTGCATTGGCATGATGGAGGATGAGAAAATTCATGCTTGGGATGGTGGTCACTTTGATTCTTGTTGCAGGTATTTTGATGGAGAACATGGAGCACTTGATTCCTTGATGGTATATGAGGCTATATGGATTGTTCATTTGATTCATATTTTGAGGTTACTTTTTCCCCTTATGCAATGTATACAACAAGTGGGAGAATGTTGGGAAAATGTGTGTTGTACACCTTGCATAATGCTCATAATGTAATTATTTGTTTTATGTGTGTGGTGCACCTAGGGAGTCTACGGGTACATGCATCACTATGTGTTAATATTCTTGGGGCCACTTTCTATTGTATGTAACATTGGGACATAAGACACAGTTGTAAAAATGTAATTATTTAATATTGGGGAAAATAAATTAAATAAAGTACCCAATATTAAATGTGGGGACATGGTTTTGTAATCTCATGGTTTTAGTCACATGGTTTTATGTAATACCACTTGGTGGTTTTGTGGGAGCTTGTTTCTATGAAAGCAACCACAAGGGTAGTTGTTTAGGTTGGCCAGTTTGTAGGTTAGCTCTTGATAGTATTTGTGAGGGTTTGAAGAATGGCATGGGATGTGTGGTTACATGCTTGTTTCCATGGATTGCTTGGAGAGGGCTTGATGCTTCAATGGTGTTCATGGAGACTCTGAAGATGTATTGTCATCTTTATTGTTGCATAATACATGAGTGATGGATGCTTTTGGATGCTGGGTTTTTTCCTCTTGAGGGTTTTCCCAGGGTATATTTAGTGTCACTTTTTTTTTATAGGTATGTTGTCTATTATCTTGCATGTTGATTTTGAATACTTAGTTGCATAGATTTGTCTTTTGGGTTATATGGAAGTTGTCATTAGATTGTTGCAAGTTTCATTTCACCCTATGCATCCTTCTAGGGATCCCTCTTATATATGGTAGTTTACAGGTGTCACATTAGAACACTTGTGCCAATAGTTACAAACATTCAAAATTCCTCAAATAAAATTCATCAATGCACGATTTTAACCCCAAAATTCAAATAAAAGTCTCATTAAAAAATGGTAAAATAAAACTAAAATAAAAAGGAGCATCAATTCAACAATTTAATTAAACCCAAAACTAAATAAGTCTCTGAGGTGAAAAAGGCCATTGTAAATTCTAAATGGATAACTAGCTCAAGAAATTTTAAGAAAATTATAACATTGCTGGTGTAAAATATAAATAGAAATGAATTACACTTATAGGAAATTGCACATTACATCCACTATGTGGCTTGTTTAGGCCACCTAAGGGGAGGAGGGGAATGGTGGTCTCAAACCACAAAATATAATATCATGCTACATCATAATGGTCTCTAACCACATATATGTATAATTTTTTAATGGTGCTCATTAATCCACATCACTGAAGTATCCAATATCTGTATTTATAAGTGGGATCAAAATCTCTATTACTATGGTCTATAGAATTCTATCCTTTTACCCATGGGTTATGAACATCAAGGAATAGGTTTGCAGTATGAACCAACAAGTGTGGTTCTAAAGTGTGGGAGTAGGCTAGGGACAACATCTAAGGAGAACCATGTAGCTCCCATTAGAGGTCCACTTATCTCTCAACCCCTATTTACACTAGTATGTTCTCAATCCTATAGGGGAACCATACACTAGGGTTACACATCTAACATGAAAGCAAGAATCACACAAAGGAAGAGAACATATTTCATTTATTAGGAAAATAATAGGTTTACATCATTTCACAACTAGCTAGCTTACACCAAAGATAATCACAAAAGGGTACATATAAGGAATCATGCTTGATGTCTACCCACCCTTATCCCAAGATGGATACCCTATATCTCATAATTGGGGTACAACCCATTTATTGGTTTGATTTCACGTCACAATATAATATATTTGATGAAATTCACCACGCTACAACACCAAATCAATACATCTATACATGCTTCATTTGGTTTAATAATGTTCACGTTGCTTTTCAATCTTGTAAATATCTACTCACTTTGCATATAAAGGAGATTACTAAATAATACATAAATGTAGTCTAGATAATAGTCCATCTTGTTATGATTAGTAGTACATCATACACCACACTTTTATCTTACTATTTTGATGCTCAACATTATACATATGGTCAAAATTAGATTTCTATGTTTAGCCATAATTTTTCTTCCTATTTCATTTAACTAGGTTTATTGTGTTCACTAATGTGTCTATATTGGGTAACTCCACTATAAGGTTTCACAATGTGCTAAGAAGGTTTTATACTTATTAAAAAATATTGACAACCACTTTCTTTTAGAATGTTACAATATAAGAAAGGAAAGAACACTCAATGCATAAGGCACATGTGCATTTATGGAATAGTAACTCTCACATCTCATTAATATTTATATACAATCACAAATCTTGTATTTGTATCTAGATTCAAATCATCTAATCACATGTTATAATAGCCATTTCATAATCAAAGTTCCTCCTAAACTTCATGAGGTACAAGAAAATACAATAGACAAAGGTTCCTAGAAGTTTTAGCTTTCCTTACGTTTTCTCTATTGTATTCACATGTATATGATTTTTATAAATGAGTACTAGCCGAAGGTATTCCTAACACACAACATTAGTTGCAAGTTTTACATGTCTATTTTAATGCCTCTTATCTATATAATTTAATTTCCCAATCACTTAATTAACCATAACTCACACATAATTCATTACTCAATTTAAAATAAACAATTGATTAATTGATTCTAAGGACATACACATCCTTTAAGGACAACATCTACTTGCACAGATTATTAATTCCTATCTAACAACTATCATTTCTTATTTATTCTCTAACAAATTCTTTAGTCCATAGTAATGCACAAGAAAAGTAGGAATAACATGCCTTAAATATATTTTAACTCCAAACTTACATTTTGACAAAGTCTTTTTACAAGGTCCTTACATTTAATTACTAGAAAAGGAATTATTTAAACATCACATCAATTAATCCTCAACAATCATATCTTAGTTATGTCCTCCTTTGCATTTCCATCTTTAACTTTATTCTTAGCAATTCCTACTATTTTAGCCTTTAAACAATAAAAATTACGGGTTTGATAGTTTTTATAGTCCTCTTTAAATAGGCTAGGCACTTGTCATTACTTGCGAAATTGCTTAGATAAATTTATAGCTTCGCCCTTTTAATTCAAGCTAATATCTAGTTTTGGCCACTTTTCTAAGTTGGATCTTCTAGACAATGCAAGACTTTGACCATTAGTTGATGTCATTAATCATACAATTTTACCTACCAACCATAAGTCGATTCCCTTTAATATTTACAACATTTAATTGAGGGATTCTTTCTCATTTTAAACCATGTTTTAAATTAAAAGGAGACCTATGAAACTCATATGCTATACGAGCTCAAGATTGATTCTAACCCATTCATAAGTTGTATTTGACATCCTCAATTTTCTTTTTGGTATTTCTCTAATTAGAACTAGAGGTGTTCCAAAATGCACACATGATGAAAGTTAAAGGGTTTCTAGTGTAGTGCACTTTTTCAATCACATAACTTATTCATAAGAGTAACTTAGGAAAGGCCTCCCCAAAGCTGCCATGGTTTAAAATGTGTTAGGCATATTTATGCATCAAATAATTATGCCCTTTTAAGGTTACTCAAGGGGATTATGTAAAATTATTATTACAACTTTCATAGTTTGAGCTAATATCATTTAGTTAATTGTGTTTCCTCCAACTTAATCATTAAACCCATTATCATCTTTCTCAATTACACTTAACTATGAATTTCAATTTAACCTTGCCTAAGGTTCAATAGGGGGTTCATTATTAGTCTTCAAACAATTCACTATGTTTCCTAAGGTTAAAGGAATGATTTAAATTTTTCCAAAGTTCAACTATACAATCAACAACAATTTCTTTAATTATTATAGGTTATACTTCATCATCCATGATAATCAAAATAAATCAAATTCTCTATCCATGTCATTAATGCCCTTCCAAGGACTATGATTGTGAGGTGAAAAAATTATTTTCTTTAATCATAGGTATTTTGTTACTTTACATTAATTCACTAGCTTATTAGACTCATAATACCTATATTTAACAAACAACATCTACCTTTTAAGGTTTAGAATAAGGAGTAATAAACGGTTAAAGGTTTGGCTTGGTAACACTTATCAATTGAACCAATATCTTTCCTCGATATTCACATCATCTAAATAATTGTGATGCTCTTTTTTGGCTTGATCTTCACAAGTTAATGTTCCTCCTAGTTGATTATCATTAGTTTAATAGCTCAAAGGGTTAAATTTTGACTAACAAATGTCTTTAAAATTTCCAAAATAAGATGGTTAATTGTAATTCAATTTTAATGTTTCAATATAAGGTAACCCACAAAATTTACTAATTTTATTTTCAAATTTGAAAACTAATTGTTACAAGGAGTTTTACATGTTGCCAATATACACAATAGTTAATACCCATCTCATTTCTATAGTACCCAGTGTTGCAACCTAGCTCTAATACCAAATTTCATGCCTGCATTTTAATGTGGATCTAACAAAAACACCATAGCTTTAAAAAAAAAACAACACAATTTCACAACCTACACCTACACATCATACCACCTTGCACAATGTGACTTATAAAGTCTAACATTATTTTCAAACATGATATTGATCAAGGGACAACTTATAGTTTTATTTAGCTAAAGGTTTTTGTCGATCGACTCCTTTAGTCGAGTTTCATAAATGGTTGAATTTAAACTCTTACAATGCCTTGAGGGGATAGTGTTATCAATAATGCCATCACAAAAAAACTTATTATTTGACTTGGACCTTTGTCTTCACATTTTTGTAAGATGACAGAGTTATCTCAACTTGGTTAAATTGATTTGATTATAAAGTAGTTTCCTAATATGGTTATTTCGATATTCAAGTGGATTAAGATTTAGAATCTTGATAATAATATTACTCAAATATAATCATCGAATTACTTTGTTCAAAAAAATCTTTGTTGTAACTTTGGAATGATTTTCCTTACTATCCAACTTTAAGAGGTTGCTACTTCACTAATTAATCAAGCAATTTAATTAAATATACTCGACTTTCAACTTATAATAGTTTCACTAAATTTAATTAATTATTTTATCCAATATTTGAATGAAATATCTAGTAATTTCATGTCTTATAAATTATTATTTATGTAAAATAGTTGTTATGAAATATTTTAATTAATCATATGATTTTAATAATCAATAAATGAACCAATTAATTAAACCACTAACACTTTTAACTAGGTAGGAACACAGTTGAGAATAATAAATTAATCCAAATATCTCATGTACAAAAACTTATATCACTCAATTTATGATATTTATTTAGGTTGCACTAGATTGGACAGATATAATTTTTATTTAAATGACAAGTTTACATTCAAAATAAATTTTCTATTTGATATTTAAATTAAGTACTAATTCAATTGATGTCAATTAATTTTCATAGATGATTTTATTTAAACTCTTACTTTAATGGTCAATAACGTCTTATTCAATTAAATCATTATTACTTAATCTTGCTAGGAGCACAACCAGAGATAATACATTAGTTTAGTTAGTCTATTACAATTATTTTAAACATCTCAAAGTAGTTTAATCAAAATTCACTAGTTGGTAGAATAAATTTAAGACAGTCCTTTTATTTTATTGAAAACTAAATTAAAAATTAGGAGAAATAAAATATTTATTAAAATCTCAAAGGGACTTTAAGTTGTCACTTAAAAAAGGGGTCCTAGTCTCATGGAACCCCACCATGGACTTAATAACCATTAAGTTTCATTAGATTAAATTAAATAATATTTTAGAATAACCAAAAGTAAATGGAATGAATATTCAATCTCATCCATTAGATGAGATTAAATCTCCACCCTTAGATCTTAGCATTACAAGATGAAACATAAATCATAAGGATGATTTATTACAATTCTTCTCCTCTTATTTTTTCATTTTTCACTTTTATAGGTTTGGAAGGAAATACTATTGTTTTGCATGCTCACTCCATTGTTATCCTTGGGGTTGTTAGAGAAGTTTCCTCATGGTTTCACTTGGTGAGGGTTTAAGGTTTGGAAGGAAATACTATTGTTTTGCATACTCAATCCATTGTTATTCTTGGGGTTCCTAAAGAAGTTTCCTCATGGTTTCACTTAGTGAGGGTTTAATTTATTTTGCAAATCTTCCCATTTTCTAATTTCTCCTACATGCATGTTTTACTTGTAGGTATAATGGTTTTTTTAACCCTCTAGACTAAGAATGGTTTAGGATTTTATTATCTTTATATTTAAATCCATATACATTTCTCATGCATATTGTAGACACTTAAAATCTATCCTCACAGTCATCCTATTATTCTTCTATTAATTAAATGGATATTATTATCTATTTAATTAGTTCATTTAATACTTTCCTCTTTTTATTCATTAATTCACTTAAATCATTAAAATATTATAATCATTTATCCATTTGTATAATCAGCTATCCATAAATCATTTATCAATTTCGTACATACTCTATTCACATAATCATTAAAGTATCCATACATTAATTTACATAAATCTTCATCCATTGCATATTTCATTAAATCATTTGCATTTTCATACATAAATCCATTTAATTAAATCATCCATCTAATTCACGAATCCACTTTAATTCTAAATCCCTAAACCTCCGTTGTATCACAAATTCTCCCATTTATTTCTTTCACTCCCATCAATTACACTTAATCAAACAATATGGGATAAATATCCATTTCTCTATTTCACTTTTTTAATCCCACATTTCTCCCATAACCCGGATCTATCAGGTGTGAGGACATCTATATAAGCCCTCTCTCTTCTCACCATTAAGCATATTTGATTTCAATCACAAAAAATTTACATCCATTCATCATAGCTTCTTGATACATTTGTGCTTGTTAAAATCTAAGAGCATCAAATGTGCAATCCAAGATCTTGATGATAGGAAGCAATGGAGTTATTTTTCTTTTGAATGCTTATGTTTATTTTTTCGTAGTTTAATATTACATTTTTGCATTTGTATTCATTTAGGAGAAACTTCATTGATGTGATGTTGAAAATATTTTGATTCTGGTTTATAGATTCATTAGTTTTCTCATTATCCTTGGTTTCACCTTAGAAGGAATCTTCCATTCTCAGTTGATCAGTGTTCTTCAAACTATTGGTACTTGTGCCATCTGTATCTTCATTCCAGGTGTTTGCCTTTGTTTGCCATCGGATTTGAGTAGTGTCGTTGGGGGAACTCATGCATATTGTTGTCTTCTTGATCCTGATCATCCTATCTTCAAAGGAGGTTCTTCGGCACCGTAGCAGTCATCTTTTGACAGAGTTTGCAGCTTCTTCATGCTTCTGTGATGTTCTACATGTTCTTCTTTTTCAAGACATTTCCTTGGTTTGGAGGCTTTTTAGACCTTCAATCACCTTTGATCTCTTCTTGGAGTAGAGTTTTTTTTCCCACGAGGTTTTCTCTATTTCTCCGCTTTATAGAGATCTTCTGTTTGTACATGGGCACCTTAATTGGCCTTATTTTTCGGGACCCATCTTTGCTTTCATGCATCTTTTTCTTAGTGTTTTAGCTACTTCCTAAGTTCATCTTAAGGTGGGGTGTTAGAGTAATAAGTTATTTTACTTAATTAATTTAATCATATTGGTTAATTAATTAAGTCACTTATCACTTTAGTTACTTAAGCTAAACTTAGGCACATTAATAATTATTTATTTATTAATTATTAAGTGTGCACACTAGGGTTTCCCTTTAGGCTTTTCTTTAGGGTTTCTTGATCTCCTTTTATAAGGATTGATCTCATTGTAATTATTAACGGGAGAATATCTATAGCTTTCATATCTTCTTAAAATTTTCATCTCTTGTGTAGCTTTTTCTTGTTGAAGTTAATTGCATACATTTTTTTGTAGATCTCTTGCATGGAAGGTGTATTTGTCTTTGGTTGTTCTTCATGTATTTCCAATATTTTGTCCTTTGTGGGAATTTTTAGGATCATTTGTAAGCAATCTTTTATATGTAAACGCACTGAGATAAAGTGCCACACTATTGTACATGTATTTTGGGGATTTTGCACATAAGGTTGTGCCATATTTTGTACTCGCACTATATTATAAAGTTCCGTGGGGGGTTGTGTAGTGCCTTTGTTTTTTCCATCACACCTTTGTCCGGTGAGTGTCCCTCCACGATGACAATGGATCCATATGATTCTAGCCTCATGCATGTGTGCTTTGTTATGCACACCACTTTTTAGTTGCAGGTGCTTTCTTGTGCACTTTCAGATGTTGTTTCTTCTCCTTCCTGCATTACAGGGTGTTATACAACATTTTAGTGGATCTGTCAGGCTCTCCTAGTTAGCATTATGGGGGGTATTATACTATTCGTGCTAATGCTTCCTTGTTTTCCCCTTGGAAGGAATCTTCCATTCTCTTTGATCAGTGTTCTTCAGACTATTGGTACTTGTGTCATCTGTATCTTCATTCCAGATGTTTTGCCTTTGTTTTCCATCAGATTTGAGTAGTGTTGTTGAGGGAACTCATGCAGATTGTTGTCTTCTTGATCCTGATCATCCTATCTTCAGAGGAGGTTCTTCAACACCATAATAGTCATGTCTTGATAGTTGTTTCCAGCTTCTTCCTGCTTCAATGATGTTCTTCATGTCTTTCATCTCTTTTTGGAGTAGAGTTTTTCCCATGAGGTTTTCTCTATTTCTCCACTTTACAGAGATTTCCTTGTACTTGGGTACCTGATCTGGCCTTGTTGTTGAGACCCATTGTTTTTTGATTTTAGTAGCTTCTTCTAGGTTTTAGCTTCTCCCTAAGTCTAGCTTAAGGGGGGGTGTTAGAGTAATTGGTTATTTACTTGATTAATTAAACAATATTTGTTTAATTAATTAAAGTTCCCTTTATCTCTTTTAAACTTAAGCTAACATTAGGTGCATAATAATTAATTATTTTATTAACTATTAATGTGCAAGCCTAGGCTTTTCCATTTTAGGTTTTTTACCTATATGTGGTTGAAACTTTTCTTTTGTATTATTCTATTTACACATTGGAAAATACAGAACTCCACATCTTTGAGCATTTTATTGTTTCTATGTTGCTTCTCTTTGCTTCTCCCTATAACAGGTATTCTTAGCTTGTAGAGATCATTGGGCTCCTATGAAGTTGTATTTTCAACATTAACATAATGGTGAACCCAACGCGAATCTTATTCTTGGAGGAGTCGGATTTCATGTGGAGAGTGAAACTGGATGTTTTTATTAATAGAATGTACTGAGTTGTGTTATTTCGATGAATTCATTTTGGTGTTGGATAGAGTCATGGCACACTTGTTTGAGTTGATTAAGAGTGAATATTTCTATTGGAAGCTTCTATGTCTATTAAAAAAAAATTTCTATAATTTCCTTCATTAACAATGTCGGTTCTAGACTGACTCAATTTTTTTTGTGTTTAATTTGTGCTTGTTTTATTCCCAGACTCTCTATTGATCATTTGCTAAGTCAATGAATATGAAGGTTTCTTTGTCTTCATGTGATTTGATGAAGATATAGTTTGGTGAGCGATATGATAGTTGTTATTAAATAATAAATCTTATTTTTGGTTGTGTAGTGTATTGTTAGAGGGCATTTTCATTAAAAGACTATTGAATCCTCCAATATATGTGTGGGGTCTTTCATTGTTTAAAATGGCTTCATAATATATTTCTTTTGTGTTGATTATGGACATTTTTGATGTGTGTTAAATTTCATTGAGTCAAGTAGAATGTATTGTGAAGGAAAACATGTGTTTTGATGACATATGTAGAGGGACGAATATGGATGGACAAAATTTTGCAGTCACATTTTTTTTAATTACTTGTTCACCATTCTTTTTAGAATGCTATTGTCGTCTCAGATGTGCAAAAAAATGTGTGATTCAAAAAGGAGTTCATCTATTTGTAAAAGGTGTGAGCGTTAGTTTATTCTGGGTTGTGATTTTCATTATAATCTTCACTATTGATGGAAGTGTGCAACTTAGAGTTAATTTTTGTGAGATAGGAAGCTCAAAAGAATTGTTTTGTTCATAAATGAATTCTAGTTTTTCATTAGTTTAGTTTTGATTTTGTGGTATGTAGCTTCACATGTCAAATATTTGAAATTGAAACTTGATGTTTGTTTATCAAAGACTGGAAATTCAAACTACTAATGGTGGTTTTGCAGGGATTTGATTGATTAGATCTCTTTTTTAAATTCCTGTTTGCACATAGATTAAATAGGGGGTTAATCAATCACTATTTGCTATGCTTATAAGGTAGTAGGCATATGCTTCCACCTTTTTCAAACTCGGTGATCAAGAGCAAGACCCATCTCTTTTATGTTCTTAACCCCTTAGAGGGACTTCCTCCTGATTTGTGAGAGGGAACAACCCAAACGGTACTTTCATTTTAGTTCACTATACAAATAAGTGTGATTGTGATGGAAGTCATCAATCACTCGGTGCAAATGTTCTATATTGACATAAGTCTCCCTTAGTATCCATGAGATGCATAAAAACCCTTTCTAAGGGCTGGGAGACCTCTTAAATGAGTGAACCACCACATGTATAAAAACCAAATTATCCTGAAACATTGACTAGAAACCACTTGTTGTAGAAGCCAAAAACCCTTTTTGCTTGCTGGTGGAGGAGGTCGAACCTTTGAAGCCACCCTACACATACTATTCATTGTGGAGACAGAAAACATCTTGGTTCATAAGATCTACGGATCTTCAAGGTAAGAGATTTGGTGTGCTTGTGTCATGGTGGGGGAGCCAGTGTCACCAATATCTCTAGTTATCCACCTTGTCTCAGTATATGGAGCAATCCAAGTAGGGAATCAACAAGTAGTATCCTCTTTCTAGCCTAGATTGTGCATGCTTACAACTTTTTTCAAATTTGTCAAGACTAGTGGAATTTTTTGGGCTAATCTAGACCCCCATTAAGAATTTTACTCTAATTTTGTATCAGAGTCATACAAAACATTCTATCTACCATGTTTTGTGTGTGTGTTCAAAACAAACATTTTCAACCTCAATCAAACATCACACCTAGAATCTATAACATTTCAACCTTGAAAATCTCAAAAGTTTGCTTAAAAAGTCAAACAACACAAACGTCTGCATAATCTCTTACAAAACCAAAATACCTTAGCAAAGATCCATGTTCTGCTTTTTCAAACATAGACATCATAGTTCAAGGTCTATCAAAAAATGCATTTTGAAGAACTACCACAACAGAGACATATCGCTGAGAAATTTTTATCAATGCCCTTTGAGGAATGAACCAAACTTACATGTCCAAAACAATCCTAGCATTTAAATATCTTGGGGCATCATTCTTTAGTACTAATCCTTCAATCCTTGCATATCTAGATCATTCCACCTAGTCCTTGCATATTTTGATCATTCTATCATGTCATGTCCTCAGTCCTTGCATATTATGATCATTCTATCTTGTCATGTCCTCAATCCTTGCATATCCATCATTAGTCTATGCAAACTTTAGCTTGCACTTAGGTTACTCTCCTTAGGTCTTGAATCAAACATTTTCTATTAATCACTCATATCACTTGAGGTTCATCATCCTTGAGTAGGGAAATCCTCTTGGAGTTCATCATCTCCTACTTTAGCATACCCTCTCTTGATCACTTATCCTTGTGTCTATCCATCATAGCACAAGTAAAGCCTTGCATCACAATCATCTTCATACTTAGAGTTTCATTGAGTTATTTCATTTTTATCATATCAAGCTTGTCATTTGTAGAGTCATACCAATCCATTCACATATCTTATCTTAGATTCATATCAGTTTGCATTACATCCTACTATTGAGACTCATACACTGTTTAGTCCTAGGTCAAAGATTAAAACAATCACCTATGTCCCCTAAAACAAGAATAAGAATGTTTAAAGAAGAAGGAAACCCTTGGGGAAATGATTTTTATGGGGAAGATCACATTAGTGTTGCAACCAATGAAAAAAATGAAACTGGTAACAAAGAAGTAACAAAATATCATAAAGAAGTACTTCATGATCATAGATTCACTAAATTGCTTAAAGAGGTGGTCAAACGTAATCCACAACAATACTTCAGGGCCCTTGTTGATGAAAGAATTAAACTACTTCTTGATTTTGACATATCATTACTCACGATGAATGGAAAACATGAATCTAATGAATCTAAGCATACCAAAGAAAACAATGATGATAGAATCAAAGATCACAGACCCTTTTATTTACAACCTAGTTACAAGAGATCTTCAAATATTTCAAAACCTATACCTACAAATAATCCTATTTTGGATGAGCTTAGTGTTGGAAAAATGAAGAAGAAATCTCATTTTATTGTTTTGTGTTGTCATTGATGTCACCATGATATATGAGTTGCAACTGCAAGATCAAGTTTGAATTTGTTCTAGTATTCTGGTCCGGTATCTGAACCAGTATAATGTTTAGAGCCTCTGGTATTTTTCTTACATCCTCTGGTATCTTGGTCTTCAACTTTTTGCTGGTGATTACTATTGCTTATGGTTTTGGGAAATGGTGCATGAATGTTGTAAGCACGTACATTCAAGATCTCATGTATTCAGATGCTCGTATGGTGTATCCACATTATTTTGATTACAATTTTGCTATTAGGTCTATCCTTGGCTGACCTAATGGATGAGTTGTGTAATGGTGAATTAATTTTTGTTATGCGGATATATGTGCGACCTATCTTAGGTCCATGCCGAAACGATGTAGTGTGTTGGGTGTTTGAATTTCTTTTGGAAATATTTTTTCAAAGCTTGTAGCCAAAAATTGGTATTTTTGGTGAATAAGAAGTGCATCTAATTAGGCTGACCTAATTAGATCGACCTAATTGATGCTTGCTGAAAGATCATATATATATATTGGATAGTTTTTTGAATAAGAGATGATTGTATTGTGAATATGAATGTGAAGGAGAGTGAATATGATGAAGTGTGTCAAGTCAGCTTACTGAGCTTCATTGGAACTGAATCGACACTCACTAGGTATACTTTATTAGTTCATTTTCTGGTAGTAAGCCATTTTGCCATTGTAATTCTGTAGGTAGTGTGCCTTTGTATTTGGACAGTGAGTCTCGGCAGTGAGCCACCCCATTTTTTAATATCTTATAACTATTTTTACTATATTGTGATCTAACACTCATCGTGGTTTTTCCCATTTTGCGGTTTCCACGTAAAATCCTGGTGTTCATGTGTTATGTGATTTCATGTTCTGTTAATGCTTTTACTAATCTTTGTTGTTGTATGCATTGGAATCATTGGATGGTATTTGATCAAAAAATTTAAGAAGATACTGATTCACCCCTCCTCTCATTATCTTGGATATTCAACACTTAGAGCATTGAGACATGAATTGGATACTCTCAAGAATAGTAAAACACCATCCCACAAGTTTTCCACTGAAGATATATGTCCTTACCCTTTCGATCTGAGTATACCAATGCCATATTTTCCTAGTCACTAGGACATACTGAGACTTGATAAATATAGGGGACAAGGAGATCCTAAAGATCACTTAAGAGAATTTTGTGTTGCTACTTTGGAATTGACAGTTGATGAGACATATCTTATGAGATTATTCCCTCACAGTCTAGGAGGAGAAGCTATGGAATGGTTTTCATGATTACCCCTGACCATCAAATATTTTCAAGAACAAGCTAATCAATTTTTCTTACATTATTGTTACAACTGTCAACTTGAAGTGACCATGCCAGATATTTTTAACACCAAGCAAAAACAAGGAGAAACTTTTGTGTCATTTTTACAAATATAAAGACATTTGACAAAACGAGTACCTTATAACATTCCAAACAAACAATTGGTTGACCTCTTTTGTTGAAATTCGAAAAAGGAAATTGGAAAGGAACTTCACCTCAAATGCTTGGATTCCTTTGATGAAGTCATATAGATGGGATTTAGAATTGAAAAAACTCTAATCGATGATGGAACTATTAAACTTAGTAATGACAAAGATCAAAAATCAGGCTCAAGCAACAAGACACCTTTTTGGGTTAAGAACAAGAATGTGGTTAATGATGGAGTTTTTGATGCGAAAACGATTAAAACATCATCACCTATCTACAACCTTAAAGGTTCATCTTTAGACAAAGGAAAAGAAAAACAAAGAAGCTTCCCTAAACAAAATTTTACTCCATTGGGACAATCGCTTGAATCGACATTAAAAGAACTCCTTGAAAATGATCTTATAATGCTACTTAAGATGAAAGAATATAATCCACAAGTCAAACCCACATGGTGGAATGACAATCACTTTTACAAATATCATAGACACAAAGGACATAAGACTAATAGTTGTAATAAAATTCAAAATGTGATACAAGACCTTATTGATGATGGTAAGATATTAGTTGATGGACACACTCCTTTTGGTAACTATGATTGTGAGATGTTTAAAAATACTTTTCCTAAGCATGCCAAGGATAAAGGAAAGGCCCTTGAATCTGGTGATGGTGTAAACTATACTGTTGCTAAGTATGACTATGTCATAAATAACATCAGTGAGGTTGACAATCATGTGAACACTTTTAGTATAAAAGGAAAAGAACCGGATTGCAATGTTACTACCCACAGAGGCATAGTTACCCTTAGAGGTCCTAATTCAAAACACACTGCACTAGCTTCGTGATACAACCTCATAGAGCATTTAGGTAAAATTCCCACACAAATTTCCATACTTGAGCTACTATGCCTATCTCCTGAGCATAAATCTATCCTAGATAAAGCGCTTTCTACTACTATAGTGCCTACAGACTTGCATGTAGATCAATTCCAAGCTATGGTGGAACACATAACCTCTCCTCATATTCTCACTTTTACTAAGAATGATGATTTGTCCACCCAACAACCACATAAAAAACCTCTACACATTGAAGTCCTTGTCCATAAAGTCAAGATCAAGCGAGTTCTAATAGATGGAGGAGCAGCTTATAATATTTGTACTAAAAAATTGATCACAAAATTAGTGTTCTCTAAAAGTGCACTTGATCCAAAGAAAAAGATTAACATAAAGGCATATGAGGAAGAGGAATGCTCATCTAAAGGATTAGTTATTTTACAATCAAGGTTGGGCCTATGATAAAGTATGTGGTTTTCCAAGTCCTTGATCCCCCTCTGACCTATAACATCCTCCTTGGAAGACCTTGGATTCATGCAATACAAGAGGTACCTTCTACATACCATTAGTGCATTAAATTCTTGCACAACTGTGTCAAAATCACAATACTAAGAGATCCAAACCTTTTCATGTATTGCAATAATCTAAGCCCTAAAATTGAAATCACAATCCTTAGCAATCATGAAGCACTTCCTTCTCAAGCATATGTTGATCCCGAGTCCTTAAAAGCATCCATCTCGAAATCTAATGAAGCTGAGATCAAAATACAAGTGAAAGAACAAGGAGTAGGGGAATATACCCTGAATCGTGCTCTTTGCATTAGAAAGCTACCTTTATCTCCCCACACCTATGACAATCCATAGATGACCAAGACCACATCAGATATCGATACTACATTGGTTTTTAAATCAACTACTTTCAAAAAATGGGGAGCCCTTTATAATGAAACAAAAGAAGCCAATCTCCTAAGATGGTTGTACAAAGATGATGATACAAAAAGAGAACAAATTAAAAAATTAGAGATAAAGATACCTATTGAATAGTATGGAAAAGGATTTGATATTATGAAACAAATGGGATATGATGATAAAAGTCCTCTAGGTTTATAGAAACAAGGTAACTTGGAATCAATACAACCTATTCATATGCAAAAATTTCCTAGTTTAGGATATGACACGTAGAAAGATAAGACCTTGAGTACTACGTGTAGTTCAAGTAATGAAGTAGAGTCCTCTAATACTACATAGATAGACAAGGAGAGTTCCATCGATGAATTCATTGACATCTATGAAGTTATGATAGTTTCTTTACCCTTGAACCCAATCATAACACTTGTAGCCTTGAATCCATTCAAAATCTTGACTCAAATCATGACCCTTTACCCCTGGTTCACCCCTAACTCATTGATTGGGATCAAAAGGGACCGCCATAGCTAGATGTGTTTCAAAATGATGAGGCAATCATAAAAATTTTGTGAGCATGAGAAGAAACAACTCTTGGGGATCATAAAGCAAGTTTTTTCATAAAACTCAAGAGTGTGGCTTACTTTGGAGAAGGTGCCAAGCCTTTTAGTTGCAAAATTATTGAAAATATAAATTGGTCTTCTAGTGAAAACCACTCTATGGTGCTATTAGACTCAGAAAAAGTAAAAATAAAGGAGGTATCTGAGGGTGAAAACCTCTCTGAGGTGCCTGAAGATGGAAGGCATGGCCCACTTACCCTAGCACCATATCATGAAAAATAATCTATGTTGGTGGAGAAGACAATACCAACAAATTTGGGGACTATAGAAGAACCAAGGATAATTCATCTAGCGGAATCATTAACACCTGAAGAGAGAATAGAGCATATATAGTTTTACAAGGAAAGACAAGTCAACTTTGCATGGCCCTATGCAAAAATGTCAGGAATTGATCTAGATTTAGTAATGCATCACTTGTCTTTGCCACCAAGGGAAAAACCTAATAAGAAAAAGTTGAGAAAAATGCACCTACATGTCGCTCTATTGGTAAAAGCTGAATTAAAAAAGTTGCTAGATGTGGGATTTATAAGACTTGTTGACTATTCTAAGTGGATTTCAAACTTAGTACCAGTTTCAAAACCTAATGGGAGTATTTGTATTTGCACATATTTCAGAGATTTAAACAAAGCTTGTCCTAAGGATGACTTCCCACTTCCAAACATTGACATGATAGTGGATTTGATAGTAGGGCACGAAATGTTATCCCTCATGGATGGTTTATCAGGCTACAATTAGATTAAAATTTCTCCTAAAGATAAAATCAAGAAATCATTAACTTTTCCTTGGGGAACCTTCTATTGGAATGTCATGCCCTTCTGGTTGAAGAATTTTGGAGCTACATACCAACATGCAATGACCACTATCTTTCATGACATGATGCATACCTATTGTGAAGATTATGTAGATGATTTTTTGGGAAAATCCTACACCAGAGCTAGACATCTAGAGATCATGGACAAAATTTTCACAAGATTAGAACAATACAAGGTCTGGTTGAATCCAAAGAAATGTGTCTTCGGGGTAACCTCTGGGAAACTCCTTTGATACATTATCTCATCTAAAGGAATTGAAGCTGATCCTACAAAAGTAAAATATATACTTGAAATCCCTCCACCTAAGAATATCAGTCAGTTGTGATCATTACAAGGAAAACATTAGTCTATCTATGGGTTTATAGCACAACTTGTAGATAAATTTCAACCATTTTAGAACCTGTTACGCAAGAATGTTCCATTTAGATGGGATGAAAAATGTGAACAATATTTTTAGAAAATCAAAGAATATCTGATGACACCACCAGTATCAGTACCTCCTACAGATGAAAAGCATTTACTCCTTTATATATCCACAACCGCCACAACACTAGGGGCACTTTTGGCACAACATGACTCTGAAGGAAAGGAACATGCAATCTATTACATCAGTCATACTTTAGTTGGATATGATCTTAATTATAATCCTATCAAAAGAGCATGCCTTTTTGTAGTTTTTACCTCACAAAGGCTACAACATTACATACTTACGCACCAGAAGAAGCTCATCGCAAAAAATGATCCTCTTAAGTACCTCCTAAACAAAGTAGTCCTTGCAGGACAATTGGCTAAATGGGTTATGATTCTTAGTGAGTTTGATATTGAGTACATGGAAAGAAAAGCAATCAAAGGACAAGCTATAGTGGATCAACTTATCGATGCTCCTATGACAGCTGATCATCCTCTTATTATAGAGTTTCCTGACGAATCAATCTTCAACATGGAATCTACAAATATTTGGACTTTATATTGTGATTTCTCCTTCACACAAAGTGGTTTTGGCATTGACATTCTCTTTGTCACATTGCCAAGGGATTGTATACCTAAAGCTTATAAGATACAGTTTCCATGTACCAACAATATTGGAGAATATGAGGCATTAATTTTTGGGCTCTGTATGGATGTGCAATAGAAAATCCTAGAGTTGCATGTCCTTGGTGACTCTCAGCTAGTGATTAGACAAGTTAATGATGAATATAAAACAAAAGATGAAAAATTGATTCCTTACAAAAGAGTGGTGGATGATTTTAAGGCCTATTTCACATCAATTTCTTTTGAGCAGATCCCCCAAGATAGTAACAGAGCTACTGATGCAATGGAAACAATTGGTTCACTTGTGGAAATGCCAAGCAATGTTGCCTATTGTGAGTTCTTGATAGAGCCTATTTTGGAACTTTCTTACAATGTACCACAATCTAAAATGATCTGTCTTATTGTTGGTCCTATTTCTCAATGGTATGGGGATATTTATACCTATCTCTTTGACAACATCTTTCCATCTAACATATCTAATAAATCTCGTAAAAAAATTATTTGTCAAGCCTCTTGTTATGTAATCTTAGTCAATACCCTATACTGTCGAGGTCTCGATGGTACTTTACTCCGATGTCTTGAGCATGACAAGGTCAAAACTGCTTTATGATAAATATATGAAGGTATATATGGGGCACATTCTAGCGGTCCTACATTAGCCAAGAAACTCTTGCATATGGGTTATTATTGGCCTACAATGGAAAAGGATGCTTATTAGTTTGTTAAAAAATGCAAGAAGTGTCAAAAACATGTAGACTTGATACATGCTCCTGCACAAGAATTGTAGTCGCTCACTACATCGTGGCCCTTAAATTATCAATGGGGACTTGATCTCATGGGAAAGATCCATCCACCTTCATCCAATGGTCATAAGTTCATTCTCATTTCCACATACTACTTCACAAAATGGATTGAAGCTATTCCCCTCACCCACATCAATGGAAAACAAATAGCCACTTTCATACTAAACTATATCATTTACTGTTATGGTGTTCCTTTATCCATTATCACAGATAACGGTCCTCCGTTCCAAAATCAGGATGTCCGTGAACTCTGTGAGAAATTAAGGACTATGGAAGAGGTCGTCGTTGCTCACCATTTCCATCAACGAATGTGGGACTCCGGGTTGGTGTTTTGTTACTCTTGTTTATTTGTTGTTTGCATTTGATCACTTCATTTCTGTTGCTGAAAATGGTTGTTGGTATTCAATTGAAAAAGAAGATATAAATATAGCCTTCTTATTGTTAAGCCTTCAATTTTCTTTAAGCTCCAGTTTATTTGATTTATCCAACATTTTGGTCTGATGCATGAACTTTTGGCATTTGATCCTATTGAATCGATACCCTTATCTCTATTCTTTTTCCATCATAGTGCCTCTTCCTTGTACTTAGAAAAGAAATATTGAAATTACATGCCTTAAATATTGATTTTCGATAGGGTTTAATATGTTGAGACCGTTCTATTGAAGGTCGTGTGCGAGTCTTATGCCTATGAGATTTGATTGTTTACATATTATGTGATTTTTTTTGTGCATACCACATGGTTTGATACTTTCATTCCTGTAAGCATTTGATATTTTCTTGGCATGTTATATTTTGGGCTTTGATTTATAATTTATGGTATTCAATCTATGAAAATTGCAAGTGGCATTCACTACTTATTAGTTTGTTGCATAGTTTCTTATGTATTTTCTGATAGGCATGCCATCATCATAGTCCATCGATGCTTTTTGGTTAGGAGTTTCGATTCATCTTGAGCCCCTCCATAGATTTCCTTGTTGTCCCTTAGAGAGTAGTGTTGTTGGCTTATATAAGTTATGGTTGGAATTTCTTTTTCCTTACTTCAGCATCCTTCTTCTTGCAGTTTATCTTTGATGAAATTATGTAGGTTGTTATCCCTTTGAGTGATTAGAGATTATACTGTACCTGAAGGTATAGGAATGTTGAGTTTTAATTGATAAAGGAATGGCGCTAGCACCCTTAGGTTCAATTTATTGATTGTTGCTTTGAAATTTCATTAAGAAAACATGTCATGTTAAGCCATCTACTTGGAATTGTAATGGGTTGTTAATCTTTTAATTTATTTTTTCATTGTCTAGATTTTAGGTGGGATTTGATCCCTACTGAAGGAGTCAAGGTCGGCCTAACCTGCGCCTTCTCCTCCTCTGTCTGTGTTGCACGGTAGCACAAGGCTGTTGTGCGCAGCCTAATTATGGTGGCCACACTCTTGTTTGAGGTTTTATATTTTTATATATATAAAATTAAATATATAAATATATATGTATATGTATACACGTAAGTATATATATATATATTTAAATCATATTTTCAATTTAATTTTTTTTTTTGAATAAAATCATATTTAATTGTTATAATGAGCAATTTGTTTATGTTTTAAATGAATAATTAGGCATTTGGTAGTTTATGATTGTATAGCTTCTTAATCATTTAAATGATATTATTTTGAACATATAATTAAAATTTACTTGATCATTTAAGAGAAAATTTATTGTGTAGAAGTGTATGTTAAATATATATCTATTTTTGTTGGTAATTAAAGATTAAGTCATATGTGTAATTCGATATCTTTAGAGTACTTTAATTTTAATGATTTCAATATGGATGTGAAAGTAAAAATATAGTTGATGTGTTAAAAATGCTCCTTAGGATGGTTCCTTGAATGTGATTGTGAGAATTAAGAGATTGGTCTCTTTAAATGGTTCCATGTTGATTGATTACCTCTTTCCCTTGTATTAATTTTTGATTTGATGAGATTTTTGTGTTTAGTCATGTGGGAAAGTTATGTGGGAACCCGTAGCATTAAGTTACTCTCTAATGGGAGTTTAAGGGTTGTTCGTTCAATAGGCTTCCAGAGGCAATGGGAAACTTGTTTTATGTGGATTTCCATGATTTGACCCTTATGATTTGTTGATTACATTTATGGTTTCGAGCTCTTGTGGGTGTTACCTTGTTTTATGGTTTTCTTTCCTTTTGATATGGCTTTGAGTGAGAAGGTCCATGCCTCACATTTGTACTTGGTTCTCGTGATTTTAGTGTTTATGATTTGGTACACCCCTTGAGGATACTAGTTTTGTGTTTCAGTGCTACTAGGGAGAGTGGTTCTTCATGGGGGTCGGCGCATAAAGGGGCAACCTAGATAACCCATGGAAGAGTTTGTTTAATAGGTGAAAACATAATAAAATAAAATAGTGGGTTTGGGTAGGATCACACTAACTAAGATAATTAAGATACCTCGCCCATGCCATTAGTGCTTTCATAGACTAAGGGTGGGCTGACAAGGCCTTGGTTGACAAGATCACTACCTTGTCCTCATGAAAGGTTAGTGGTCCCACATGTGTCACCCTATGGGGCTAATGCCTAGTGAGAGACAGCTAGGATAACCATAGATGGGGGTTGGTGCCTACTGAGAGGCAACTAGGATAACCCATGATAGGGCTGTGTGATGTCACTCTTCCTATAGTATCCCTTGTTATTCTATTACTTTTGTATGCCTTTGGAAGTAGTCGTTTGATGTTGATGTTAATCATATTTTCTGGTTACTCTTGTTGTCTTTCCACTTGACTGTTCTTTGTCATGGGTCTTTCTTGTCATCTCCTAGCATAGGGGCTAGGACTTTGGGTCCACGTGGTTGGGTGGAATGTGCTTCACACCCCATTGGGCTCCCATATGGTGTTCATGAAGCGCGAAGATTGCACCGATGCAGTTGATCTAGAGCTTCACCATAGTTCAGTTGTACCGTCTTCATTTTTGTATTACTCTTGTATTTGATGTATTATTCCTACTATGTGTTGGGAAGCATTATTGTACTTTTTTAAACTTGAAATGATGTAATTTCATATTATCAATGTATATGTACATTCTGAGTTGATCAATGTAATGTATGGATATTATTGACTATATCATGTGTTTCATATATGGATGTTTCTCATTGATGTACTATAATGGGTGTATGATCATTGTTTACTTATCTTACAATATAGTTTGCAATGTAATCTTGGGATTTGTTAATTATCCTCATGGAATGGGAATTGTGTTTGGTAATGCAGTCACATGTACCCCAAAGGACGTAGTAGATGTTGTATATGTATAATCACAATACATGTGTTGTTTTTTAATGTTCATCTTATTTTATGTTTTAATTGAAAAAAAAATTATGCTGTTATTTGTTAATTTTAGTTGTCCTTTGGGGTTTGTGCGGTGGGGAATTACAACTTGGTATTAGAGCCAAGTTTGCAAACACTGGGTACTCTAGGTTAGTTGAGCCCATTAGGTTAACCTTTGCACTCACATGTTTCCCCTCTTATGTTGCATAGGAAAATTCATAGGGGTAGGGGTCGTGGTTGTGGAAGAGGCTGAGGTTGTGTCCATGGAGCTAATCACTAGATCTCGTCGTCTTTTAGCTCCCACGGTTCAGAATGTGAGGAATGTTAGAGTTCCCAAAACAATCTAGGAGGCAGAGGTCAACATCTAGAGCAGCTGGGTTTGGAAGGAGGGTAGTTGTGACAACTTATTGAGGAGATTATTGGGTGTTTAGGCCCTAGGCCAGAGGAGGAACAACGGGTGGAGAGAGAAAGAGAGAGATCACTAAGGAAGAGAGAATTAGCAGTAGAGCAGGATGCCATAGTGGCTAGGCACATGAGAGACTTTTTGAGAGCACGTCCTCCCACATTTGATGGTACTAGTGGAGGACTAGAGGTGAAAACATGGCTGATTGACCTGGATTGATGATTTTCTATGCATCCTTATGGCAGAAATACTAAGGCTAGGTGTGCCATCATGCACCTCAAAGGCTTTGCATCCACATTGTGGTAGCTAGAAGAGTAGAAATTGCACCTAGACATTAGTGTTGTGACTTGGGAGCTATTCATGGAGAGATTTAAGGACTGTTTCCTTTTAGATCACTAGAGACTATGTCAAGAAAATGAATTTCATGAGCTGAGACAAATGGAAATGTCTATAGAGTAGTACGAGTGTTAGTTCTATAAGCTCAAGCAGTATGTGGGAATCAGTAATGATGAGGCTATGCTAGTACAACACTTTGTCAGGGGCTTGCATGTCATAATCAGTGGAGTCCGGGTCTTCGAGCCAAAGATGATGGAGGTAGCTATTGAGAAGGCTCGACTTGTGGAGGAAAACTTGGCCATGGCTTTGGGAGGCCACAAAGGTGTTCAGATTGGCAGTGCACTTGCATTTGGATTTGGTTCTTAAGGTGGGCAGCCTCAAGCTATAGGCTATTCTAGGATTCATCATGTGCCCTTTAAGGGTGGTCAACAACAACAAAAATAGGCACAACCTAAGCACAAAAATTCTCAGTTGCATCAGAGTGGCAGATCTTAGTCCATAAAGAATTAGAATTGGCATCGATCTCAGCAAGACCATTTTGAGCAACCTACACAAAGTACATTGTCGGCACCTAGTTGAGGAAATTTTCAGCAGTCTAATGCATCATTGGGCGGCAGGGGTTTTGGTCAGGGCACAGGTTGTTTCTCCTATGGTCAACAAGGTTATATTGCTAGACAATGTCCACAGAGGAACACTATAGGTTTTAGTTAGAGGCTAGCTGCTTCCGAGCTGATGGTGGGCGATGTGGGCATATCACACCAAGTATTCGTGGTGGTTGACAACAGTCAAGCTAATCATCAGGGTACTATGGTTGAGACTTCAGGTGTGTTACAAGGCACTAGTATTTTTATTCTTTTTGATTCGAAAGCATCAAATTTGTTTATTTCTTTGTCAGTAGTAGAGCACTGCAGACTGGTGGCAACAAGGCAAGGTGTTAAGTGGCAGGTTGAATTGGCCTCTGGGGAAAAGGTAGTAGTAGAATTGCTTGTTCAGGGTTGTAGATTGGAAATCAGGTCACTCGTGACTATGGTGGACCTCTGAATCCTACCTCTTGGTTCCTATGATGTTTTAGGTATGGATTGGTTGAGTGCTCATTGAGAAATGATAGATTGTCACTGCAAGGATCTGTGATGTATAGATGATTCGGGTAATGAAGTTGAGATTGTTGTCATACAAAGACCCATCTCTTTACAAATGATTTCTGCTATGCAATTGAAGAGGTGTTTCTGTTAGGGTTGTCAGCTATTTGTTGTGTCGGTCAATGAATTGGATTTGAGAGAGAGTCAAGAGGTGTCACAGGATGACTATCCTCTCCTTAAGGATTTTGCAGATGTTTTTCTGAGTGAAATTTTGGGGATGCCACCAAAGTGTGACAACAACTTTATAATTGATCTTGTACCTAGAGCTGAGCCTATATCTTGGGCTCCATATCGGATGACAACACAGGAAATTCAAGAGCTCCATTTGCAATTGGAGGAGTTATTAGCAAAAGGGTTCATTCGTCCTAGTGTTTCCCCTTGGGGAGCACCAGTGATATTTGTGAAGGAGGGTTCTCTTTGTTTGTGCATTGTTATAAACAACTAAATAATTGACGGTGAAGAACTGATACCCTTTGCTGAGAATTGATGATCTATTTGATCAGATAAATAGGGCTAAGGTATTCTCAGAGATTGATCTTAAGTTAAGATACCATCAATTGTGGATAGCCGAAGGAGATATACACAAAACTACATTTCACACTCGTTACGGGCATTATGAATTCACTGTTATGCCGTTTGGGTTGAAAAATGCACCGTTAGTCTTCATGAGTTTGATGAATGGATTTTTCCAGACTTAGTTGGATAGATTTGTTCTCTTGTTCCTCAATGATATCCTGATCTACTCAAAAACTATGGAGGAGCATGAGGAACATTTGAGATAGGTGTTGTAGTGCTTAAGAGATAATCAGTTGTATGCTAATATGGTGAAGTGTGAGTTCTTTAAGATGGAAGTGAAATAATTGGGTCACATTATCTCTAGTGAAGGTATTGTTGTGAACCCTTCAAAGATTCAAGCCATCGTTGATTTGCCTACACCCACGAGTGTTCCTGAGATTCACAGTTTTATGGGTTTAGCAAGCTACTATTTAAGATTCATTCAGGGATTCTTGAGGATTGCACATCCCATCACTTCTCTTTAGAGGAAAGGGAAGAAGTTTATTTGGTCAGAGCAGTGCCAGTCAACTTTCCAGACCCTTAAGGAGAAGTTGACTAGTGCACCTATCCTAGCAGTTCTTGATCCTACTGGGGATTTCGTGGTGTGTACTGATGCTTCTTTGGAAGGCTTAGGTGCTGTTTTGATGCAAGAGGGTCACGTGATTGCCTATGAGTCTTGAAAGCTCAAGGATCATGAGATAAATTACCCCACACACTACTTGGAGTTAGCCATTATTGTTCATGCCCTTGTGAGATGGAGGCACTTTCTTTTGGGGCATTAGTTTGAGCTGCATAGCGATCATCGCAGCTTACAATATATCTTTACACAGCCGAACCTAAATTCCAGACAGAGGAGATGGATGTAATTTCTTTGTGAATATGATTTTGAGGTTAAGTACATCTAGGGAAAGGAAAACATAGTGGCAGATGCTTTGAGTCGGTGAAGACATGAGGTATTTTCAATGACTCTTGATGTGGATTTGAGGAGCCAGATCCTCACATCACTTCCCACTGATAGTTGGTATCAAGAAGGGAAGTCAAAAATTGTGTCAGATAGAGCTTTAGAGGGAAAATTTGTTGGTTATTCACTGGAATCTGATGGTCTTTTGATATATTTAGGTCGTATGTATGTACCTCATACTGAGGGTCTTCACACCCTAATCATGACCGAGGGACATCGTGCTCCCTATTTTTCTCATCTGGGAGTCAATAAGATGTATGCAAACCTTAGTTCGCTATACTTTTGGACTAGCATGAAGAGAGACATCGTAGATTTTGTGGCTAGATGTTTGGAATGTCAGAGAGTTAAGATGGAACACCAACATCCTGCAGGCCTTTTACAGCCTCATCTGGTTCCAGAGTTTAAATGGGATATCATATTGGTAGACTTTATTGTTGGTTTACCTATGTCTTCTCATCAGAACGAAGCTATCATGGTCGTTGTTGAAAGGTTGATCAAGGTGGCACACTTTTATCCTGTTTGATCATCTTATACTGCTTCATCAGTAGCCAGAATATTCATGGAACATATTGTTCAAATGAATGGAATTCTGTGATGGATTATTTCTAATAGAGATTTGGTGTTCACCTCTGCATTGTGGACATCCTTGCAGCGTGCCTTAGGGAACCAAATTACTAGGTTTTGCATATCATCTAAAAATAGATGGACATACTGAGAGGGTCAACTAGGTTCTTGAGGACATGCTCCAAATGTACATGATGGATCAACACTCGCATTGGGAGGGAAATTTTCATTTGGTGGAGTTTGCATACAATAATGGGTATTATAGCTCAATTGGTATGCCTCCCTTTTAGGAATTGTATGGCCATCCTTGTCAGACCCCATTGAGTTGGGACCATCTTGAGGACAAATTTCTCCTTGGACCCGAAATGCTTCAGGATATGGAGTGACAGGTTGCTCGCATTAGAGAGCACTTGGTAGCAATGTAGGACAGACAAAAGAAATATGAAGATATGAATAGGGTCAACCATCAGTTTTCTGTTGGTGATCGAGTTTTCCTATGAGTGCATCCGCAAAAGAGCCCAATCCATTATTGGAAGGGCTCTAAGTTTGCGCCTCATTTTGTGGTACCATTTGAAGTGTTGGAGAGAATTGGCCCCGCTGCTTATCACCTAGCGTTGTCGCTCAGTCTATCACATGTACATGATGTGTTTCACATTTCTATACTTAGGCCTTATTATCTAGATGTATCTCACATACTTGATTGGAATGCATTATAGGTAAAGGATGGGTAGCTGACACTCGAGCCCATGGCCATTCTTCAGCATAGGAGACTCACTCTCAGGGGCAGAGAAATTGAGCAGGTGAAGGTCCAATGGGACCCTAATGATGAGACTTCGGTGACATGGGAGGATGCATCCCGCATTAGAGAGTCCTTTCCTTATTTGTTCACGGGCTTCCAGGAGTAAGCCTAGTTCTAGGGGGAGGATGTAATGCCTCTCGTGTGCTATCACTATTTTGATACTTTTTATGTTGTGTTGTGTACCTTGAGACTATGTTGGTGGTTGTTCACCATTTTTTTTTGGTTGGTTGACAATTTAGTGGACTAGGATGCTTATGATACTCTTTTCTGATGTTGATGATACGATGATACATGGTGTTTGATGTTGTGTATCGATTAAACTGGCTATGTTGATCATCTGGATGTAGTACTATGTTGTTAAGCAATTGATTAGTAATTGCTTTATGATATTTATGATGATGTGTTTATTGGTTGGAGTCTTAGTGAGAGGACGGTGTAGCATCACTCGTTTGTGACAACCCTTCTACGTTGCGACTTCCTCTCATGATGTGTTTTTTATTGGATATACATGTTGCTTGACGTTTGGTTTGATGTAGGATGCAGGTACTAGGCATCAACTCCACCTGCACTTTCAGGTTTGAGTGTGCCTTGCAAAGCCTAATGGGTATGATGTGGAAACTAGAGTTGACAAGAAATTTCACCACCCTAGTCCATCACCCTATCATTATGTTTGACGATGTGGTCCGTTTGTAACCCATTCTCGTTTTGGTATGAGTCATTCATTTTAATTGGTTAATTAATGTGTTTTAAATATTTGATGTAGTCATTGGTTCTTTGAGTTAAGTTTATTAATTTTCGTTCATTTAATTGGTCTAATTTAACGACGTTCATGAGTATTATGTTGATTTAATTAAAGTATCAAATTAAATTATTAAATTATTAAGTGAATGTTGTTGATTAATTAATTATTAAATTAATTCGACAAGTTATGATGATTCAATTATTATATATTATTATTTTATTAATAAAGGAATATTTTTGTAATTATTAATAATGTTATTTTAATTTCAATTATGATGGATAATATCGTTTAAAACAAATTATTAAATTAGAATTTTAAATGGAAATTTAGAGATAATGTTAAACCACAAAAAGTAATTAAAAGTTATTAAAAAGAAACTTAAATTGGAAATATTTTGCATGCAAGTGCACATGCGTAGTTTTGAACTGAAAATGAGAGGGAAACTTGCCGCTTTTTTTGTTTTTAATGATTCATCCTTTGATTTTTATTTCAAAAACAAAAGACAATTTCTTTAATTGAAATTGGAAAAAAAAGAAAAGAAAAGAGGAGTGAATTTTCTGGTATTCAAGAAGTAGTTGTCTCTGCAAAAATATTTTTCTTTCTGAGTCATTTCAAAAGAAAATACAGATTTTGGTATAGTGGAAAATTGGATTTTTCTAGAGGATGGATTTGAGGACTGTGGAAGAGGTCGTCATTGCTCACCATTTCCGTCAACAAACGTAGGACTCTAGGTTGGTGTTTTGTTACTCTCATTTATTTGTTGTTTTCATTTGGTCACTTCATTTTTGTTGCTAAAAATGGTTGTTGGTATTCAATTGAAAAAGAAGATATAAATGTAGCCTTCTTATTGTTAAGCCTCTGATTTTCTTTAATCTCCCATGCATTTAGTTTATTTCATTCATTCAACATTTTGGTCTGATGCTTGAACTTTTGGCATTCGATCCTATTGAATCAGTACCCTTATCTCTATTCTTTTTCCATCATAGCGCCACTTCCTTGTGCTTAGAAAAGAAAGATTGAAATTACATGCCTTAAATCTCGATTTTCAATAGGGTTAAATATGTTGAAATCGTTCTATTGAATGTCGTGTTGTGAGTCTTATGCCTGTGAATTTTGATTGTTTACATATTCTGTGATTTTTTTTTTTGCGCATACCACATGGTTCAATACTTTTAGTCTTGTAAGCATTCTATATTTTCTTGGAATGTTATATTTTGGGCTTTGATTTATACTTTATGGTATTCAATCTATGAAAATTGCAAGTGGCATTCACTGCGTATTAGTTTGTTGCATAGTGTCTTGTGTATTTTCTGATAGGAACACCATCATCATAGTCCATCGATGCTTTTTGGTTAGGAGTTTTGATTCATCTTGAGTCCCTCCATTGATTTCCTTGTTGCCGCTTAGAGAGTGGTGTTGTTGGCTTATATAAGTTATGGCTGGTGTTTATTTTTCCTTACTTCAGCATCCTTCTTGCAGTTTATCTTTGATGAAATTATGTAGGTTGTTATCCCTTGTGAGTGATTAGTGATTATACTGTAGTTGAAGGTATATGAATGTTGAGTTTCAATTGATAAAGGAATGGCACCAACACCCTTTGGTTCTATTTATTGATTATTGATTTGAAATTTCATTAAGAAAACATGTTGTGTTAAGTTGCCTACCTCTAGAATTGTATTGGGTTGTTAATCTTTTAATTTTTTTTCAATTTTCTGGCTTTTAGGTGGGATTTTATCCCTGTTGAAGGAGTCGAGGTCAGCCTAAGACACTCCTCCTCCTCCTCTGTCTGTGCTACACAACAACGCAAGGCTATAGTGTACAGCCTAATCATGGTGGCTGCACTCTTGTTTGAGGTTTTATATTTTTATATATATTCTTGTTTGTTCTGTATATCTCTTCTTTGAATAAATAAATATTTATATATATATATATATGTATATGTATATACATAAGTATATATGTATATATATTTGTATATATATTTATATATATGTTTAAATCATATTTTCAATTTAAAGAAATTTGTTTGAATAAAAGCATATTTAATTGTTATAGTGAGCAATTCATTTATGTTTTAAATGAATAATTAGGCATTTGGTAGTTTATGATTATATAGCTTCTTAATCATTTAAATGATATTATTTTGAACATATAATTAAAATGTAATTGATCATTTAAGAGAAAATTTGTTGTGTAGAAGTGTATGTTAATTATATATCTATTTTTGTTGGTAATTAAAGATTAAGTTGTATGTGTAATTCGATATCTTTAGAGTAATTTAATTTTAATGATTTCAATATGGATGTGAAAGTAAAAATATAGTTGATGTGTTAAAAATGCTCCTTAGGATGGTTACTTGAATGTGATTGTGAGAATTAAGAGATTGGTCTCTTTAAATGGTTCCATGTTGATTGATTTCCTTTTTCCCTTGTATTAATTTTCAATTCAATGATATTTTTGTGTTTAGTCATGTGGGTACCCATAGCATTAAGTTACTCTCTATTGGGAGTTTAAGGGTTGTTCGTTCAATAGGCTTCTAGAGGCAATGGGAAACTTGTTTTATGTGGATTTCCATGATTTGAACCTTATGATTCGTTGATTGCATTTCTGGTTTCGAGCTCTTGTGGGTGTTACCTTGTTTCATGGTTTTCTTTCCTTTTGGTATGGCTTTGAGCAAGAAGGTCCATGCCTCACATCTATACTTGGTTCTCATGATTTTAGTGTATGTGATTTGGTACACCCCTTGAGGTTATTAGTCTTTTGTTTCGATGCTACTAGGGAGAGTGGCTCTTCATGGGGGCCGACGCACAAAGGGGCAGCTTGATAACCCATGTAAAATTTTATTTAATAAGTGAAAACATAATAAAATAAACTAGTTGGTTTGGGTAGGATCACACTAACTAAGATAAGTAAGATACCTCACACATGCCGTTAGTGCTTTCGCAGACTAAGGGTGGGTTTAGAAGGCCTTGTTAAGAAAGATCACTACCTTGTCCTCACAAATGGTTAGTGGTCCCATATGTGTCACCCTATGGGTCCAGCGCCTAGTGAGAGGCAACTAGGATAACCATAGATGGGGGCTGACGCCTATTGAGAGGAAGCTAGGATAACCCATGATAGGGCCATGCGATGGAACTTTTCCTGTAATATCCCTTGTTATTCTATTGCTTTTGTGTGCCTCTAGAAGTAGTCGTTTGATGTTGATGTTAATAATATTTTTTGGTTACTCTTGTTTTTGAGTCTTGTTGTCTTTCCGCTTGACTGTTCTTTGTCATGGGTCTTTCTTGTCATCTCCTAGAATGGGGGGTGGGACTTTAGGTCCACATGTTTAGGTGGAATGTGCTTCACACCCCATTGGGTTCCCATATGATGTTCGTGAAGTGTGGAGATTGTGCCAATGCAGTTGATCTAGAGCTTCACCATAGTTCAGTTGTACCGTGTTCATTTTTGTATTACTCTTGTATTTGATGTATTATTCCCACTGTGTCGGGAAGCACTATTGTACTTTTGTAAACCTAAAATGATGTAATTTCATATTATCAATGTATATGTACATTCTGAGTTGATCTTGATGTAGTGTATGGATATTATTGACTATATCATGTGTTTCATAGATGGATGCTTCTCATTGATGTACTATAATGGGTGTATGATCATTGTTTACTTATCTTATATTATGGTTTGCAATGTAATCTTGGGATTCATTAATTATCGTCATGGAATGGAAATTGTGTTTGGTAATGCAGTCACATGTACCCTAGAGGACACAGTAGATGTATATGTATAATCACATTACATGTGTTATTTGTTAATGTTCATCTTATGTTATGTTTTACTTTAAAAACAAAATTGTGCTGTTATTTGTTAATTTTAGTTGTCCTTTAGGGTTTGCACAGTGAGGCATTACACAAGATTGGCATGTTCAACTAAATATTGGCATGTATCTAAAGCCATCTTGCCAATCAAGGTTGAGTTTCCTTCTTTGCAGGTCTCCTTGTGTAATAAAATTAGTGATGAAAACTACTAAGTTTCTCGTTTACAGGAATTGGAACTGTTAGATGAATGAAGAAAAATTGCTTTCAATCATCTCAGAGCATACCAACAACAAATGTACTGAAGTTATAACCATAAAGTGAAACCACATACATTCGAGATTAGGGTTCTTTTCCTTCATGAAAATCCTTGCAATCAGCAAGATAAAGAAAAGAAGGGTAAATTTGAGCCTAACTGGTTGGGTCCATACATTATCACTATTGTGTATGGATCAGGGGCATACTAGTTATCTACTCTAGAAGGTAAATTTATCAATGATCCCATCAATAATATGCATATTCATAGGTTTTATACTTGAGTATTTCAACGAGTACACTCTTTCAAGGTCCTGGAAAAATACAAAAAAATGAGAAAAAAGTCCTAAAAATGCAAAAAAAAAAAAGCAAAGAGAAATCAATTCGTTCAATGATGAAAACCACTTTGGTGGCACCTTGAGCAAGTGCCATGGTGAAAATTGAGAAATTGGCACCATGTGTAGAGGCTTTGCTCCCATTTCCTTTAGATCTCCACTTGATCTTTCCATCCCATTTCCATTCACCCTCCACTTCATAATAACCTTTTAACACTCACCATGGCTTGTAAATTTTTTGGCATTTCCCTCACTTGCTCTCTTCTCCATGCATACTAAGTTGGTCCTATCCCTCACTGGGGAATTTCCTCGACCTTAGCTATGGGTTGGGATACTTATCATCTCGTGGTTAGAGGGACTATCCTTTTGTTTGTCTACTCGCTCACAATCCATCTCATTTCATCGTAAAACTTCCAAAAATCCCCAAAAAATAAAAAATGCCAAAAAACCTCCCAAAAATCAAATATTTCAAAAATCCCCCAAAAAAATCAAATATTTCAAATATCCCAAAAAAATCAAATATTCCAAAAAACCCCCAAAAAATAAAACATCTCAAAAATCCAAAAAAATAAAATAACTTCAAAAATTCCAAAACAATGATACTTTTAGATCACCACATAGCTTTGAACTTCAACAAAATCAAAACACACCAAGATTGAAAATCAAGCAAACATTGCAACATACCTATCGATCCATCTTTCTATTCCAACCAAACACATAAACTGTGACAAGAATCAACTCTACATTGAAGCATGACGCATGATTGTTTGTTGGTCTTTGATTGATTTATGATTTTATCTTTGGTGGCATGTATTTTAGCTTCTCGAGGATGTCATGGACTAGAGAGCCGAGGATGGGGCATGTTCACTTGTTTACTGTTTGCGAATTATTTCTTATTCACAAGATGACTTGTCTTAAGACATGGTTGTCTAAAATCATTGAGGACCTATGAGTCTAGTGTGGATGAGAGCATTCCTTGTCTAATAGTGTCTTCCATGCAATAAGTATTTAGGTCATATAAGGTCGTTATACCTAGATGCTTATACTTTGTTACTTAATCAAAACACAAACAATATTAAGGTTTTCTAGGCATTCATGTTATCTAGATGCTTATACTAATTTTTGACATAATAAGCTCTATGATGATAAAGCACTATGTAAATCACAAAAAAATTCATCACCTTCATTTCCTTCATTTCCCTTTTCATCTGTTATTTCTTCCATCATCCATTTCCTTCATCATTTCATTTTTCTTGATGATCCTTATCTCAAAGATCAATTAATCTCTTTATCAAACTAATACATGTATTTTAATCCAAATATCAAATCAATCAACTTATTTTTTTAGCATGGAACTCCAATGCTCCATGATCACTCAATCTATTAATTGATCATTGTTTTGCACTAGCATCAATATCAATCAGCTTAACTAGCTTATCAACTTGGCTATACTGAGCATTTCCACCAATTGTTCAGTTACACCTATTAGTTGTGCATTTTCATCAAATTTTCATCTTCACTTATTAGTTGTGCATTTTCATCAAATATGCATCTTTGCTTAATCACTCACGCAATATCAATTATCAAATCTTCTCCCCATGATCTATCGAGAGATTAATCTTATCACAACCTATTTGATCAATCTCTCGAGGGGCATATCATCCTTATCATCATCCTTACCACGATATCCCTAGGGCATGTATCAATTAATCATTTTTATTTTTCTTTGAGACAACATGACATGCTATATTATCTCAAAGAGGGGCAAAATCTAGACACTTAAAATCTATTTTCACAGTCATCATATTATTCTTCTATTAATTAAATGGATATTATTATCTATTTAATTAGTTTATTTAATACTTTCCTCTATTTATTAATAATTTCACTTAAATCATTAAAGTATTATAATCATTTATTCATTTCATACATACTCTATTCACATTATCATTAAAGTATCCATACATTAATTTACATAAATCTTTATCCATTGCATATTTCATTAAATAATTTCCATTTTCATACATAAATCCATTTAATTAAATCATTCATCTAATTCACAAATCCACTTTAATTCTAAATTCCTAAACCTCTGCCATATAACAAACTCTCCCATTTATTTCTTTCACTCCCATCAATTACACTTAATCGAGCAATATGGGATAAATATCCATTTCTCCATTTCACTTTTTTAATCCCACATTTCTCCCATAAACTAGATCTATCTTGTGAGGCATCTATATAAGCCCTCTCTCTTCTCACCATTAAGCATATTCAATTTCAGTCACAAAAACTTTACATCCATTCATCATAGCTTCTTGATACATTTGTGCTTGTAAAAATCTGAGAGTATCAAATGTGTAATCCAAGATCTTGATGATAGGAAGCAATGGAGTTATTTTTCTTTTGAATGCCTATGTTTGTTTTTTCGTAGTTTAATATTACATTTCTGCATTTGTATTCATAGGAGAAACTTCATTGATGTGATTTTGAAAATATTTTGATTTTGGTTTATAGATTCATTAGTTTTCTCATTTTCAGCATTAACACACATATTTTTCCTTATTGTTCTTGTGTAGGTCATAGGCCTACAATTCCATTCTACCCATGGAAAAATAACTTTTTCCTCTTTCTCCTAATATATATATCTCTTTTCTAGAAAATATTATAGAGATTTAAACTGTACTTAGGCATGTCTCTGTTGTTCATTATTCAACAACTCATTTTTTTATACATAGTATTTTTTTTGTTATTTTTTTATTTATGAATATTTATCTATGAAATGCTCATATTATTTTTCTTGTAGATTGTAGAGGCTTGTGATGATAATAAAGATATTTGTTTAAATATTTTCTTTTTTGTTTTAAACAACATAGAAATACACATTTTTCTTTTGTGTTATTGCAAATTAAAGGTTTTCAATATGTTGCCACTCCCAATGTCTGTAAAATAAACTATATTATATATATAATGTAGATATAAATGTGCAAATTTGAATGAAATTTGTGTTATTGTTGTGTTATAGACCTGTAGTAGCAGGTTTATTTTTAAAAATAAATAAATACTTCTTATAGGGAAACACCTCTCCCCATGGGATTCATGGCTCCCATAAGGAGCCACCTCCCATTTTGGGAGGATGTTGCAGCAAGGGAAACCCCTCAGCTTCCCTCCATGTTTCCTTTCCTTTTATTTTTTGTTATTTTTTATTGTTATTATTATTATTTTTAAATATTACTCTATTTTTTATAATTTCATAAAAAATATATTTTATACATAATATTTATATATAAAAGATAAATATATATATTATATTATAAAGATTTATAAAATACAACTCATATATTATGATAAATGTTACAAAACATAATATATAAAGAAAATATGAGAAATATATATAATGAATATAGTTTTAATAAAATATATTTTCATCCTATAAAGTATATATATATTGCATATAAAATTTCAAATGAATCGTTTTGGAAAGATATGTATATATCTTTTATATATGCATTTATATTTTTGTACATTGAGTGAAATTTATTTTAGATATCCATTTTGCACATCTTATTAAATTTGACTATTTAGATTTAAAGCAAGGGTTTTGAAGAGTTTTAAAAAAAGACATATTCACATATCTCATACAAGAATTTATGTTTCCTTTATTTCTATTGTAATGGTGATTTTTTAGTAGAGAAGAAACCAATATCTCCCAACATTAAAAATACCCGTATAATAGAAACAACCATTTTATTTGTACAACATAATGAATACTTCTTTTTGTATAATATACAATTAAATAACATATTTCTTCTCCTAAATGAAAATATCTCTGCATCCCAAGCATAAGAAGTTATAAACACATTTGTCTAACTTATAAGGTTACAATAAATACCTTTCCTATAAATGATTTGTATAGTAAATTTTGAACACCCAAAATATTGAGAGGGGGGTTGAATCAATATTCATTGAAATTCATTAACTCCATTAAATTAAACATCCATTCAAATCATTACATTAAGCTTGTAGTAATGGAAAGTAATAACTAAAGCATGCATCACAAAACTCAACACAAGAACACCAGATTTACGTGGAAAACCCTTAAAAGGTAAAAACCACGGTGAGGATTATATCACAATATATTATAATTAGTTATAATAGAGATTACAAAATGGTGGACTCACTATCCAAGGAATCACTATCCAAAGAGAAAGAATGGATCACTACCAGTGGCTCACTATCAAGGGCCCACTACCAAAAATAGAAAAAGATAGAAGAGATGGTGGCTCACAACCAAAATTGAACTGCTAATAATGCATCTGCAACATGTTGAAAATACAGTGACACTTCACCACAATCACACTTCACACTTCACTCTACATCAAATCTCTCTCTCTCACACACACACTCTTTTACAACCTCAATTACACCTTTGCATAATTAATTAACCTTGTATATATACATACATCTGCCACAAACACCCAAATAATCAATTAGGTTGGTCTAATTAGATGTAACATCCAACCTCAACCTATTGGCACAAAGCTCCAACACTCATACTTTGAAAAATAAACCAAAATGTGTACACCACCAAAATAGGTTGACATGATCTATAATTCACTCCATACAAAACTTAACTCCACATGACACCAAAACCCTTAGGTTGACACCATATAACAAAACTGATGAAGCCAAAATTAAATGAACTAACTGTTCATTCACATCTCGACATGTGAACCACCAAAACACTTGACACTTGGAGTGCATACACCTCTGACACCTTCCAATTCTTCCTCAAAATCACATAGAATAATATTCATTCACATTGGAATTCACAACATTCCAATCATGCACTCTGTACCAGTCACTCTACCATTACTAAGCCTGATACTCTATCACTATTATCTTTAGTTATGAAAGACATGCAAACTTGAAACCTTGGATATAGATACGTCCAAAAAACACCATGAACACCTCAAAACTATATGACAAGATTCTTCATAGTGGAGCAATGCAGACCAGAAAGCTATTCCTCTAAACACCGAATATGCACTCTAGGACTTAGCCAATTCTTCAGTACACTTGGTTTTCTTTGGACCAATACTTCTACATTTCTACAATGGGTTTCCATAAATGAAAATACCATATATCAACATGCTCATGTTTCCAACATAAATAACTTCAAAATTTCCTCCAAAGAAAAGTATAAAATAAATAAATAGGTAATATGGAAAAAGTAGAAGCTTACTCTATTCCATCTATCCTTTCTTCATTTCAATAAAATACTAAATTTCAATATTACAATAATATTTAGAAATATAATTAACAACATGCCAATGAATAAGAAATTTCTCTACACCCTACCATAAATGGCATCATCAAGTCATTTCAAAGCTCTAATCATTCCCCCGAGCAAGTTGAACCATAATCAACTATCATCCATAATTACACAATATCGTAAAACACACAAAGGTTTTACCCATTACCCACATCCATCATATACATTATACTCAAATAAATGAACTCCTAAACCCAAATTTCTCACTCAAGGACAAATAAACAAATAAGAAACATCACATAATAAAATAACTCAATACTTGTAAGGAGAAGAACACTTATGTCTCTACATATCTTGTAGGGATGAGTCTCCATTTTTCCAACATGATACCAAGCTTGAATCTTCAATATTTAAGATGCAAGAGTTTCCTTCTTACCTTGCCTTCTCATAAGCCTCTCCTCTGAAAAAAAAAAAAAAAGAAATAAAAAAGAACCAAAAGAATGGAAAAAGTGAAGGAAAGAATCACCAAACACTTCAGCCCATGAAGAATATAAAGTAATTAAAATTTGAATCATCTCAAATGGGGAGGTGATATTTGTCACCTTCCCATTCATTCCTCAAGAAAACTCTCCCACAAGTGCTCACACATGTGCAATAATTTTGGGGATATGTGAAGGGAAGGAGTGTATGCCACTCCATCTAAGAAAGTCCTATTCATTAAGAGGATGATGGAATTTACTTGACCACTATATCTCTTATTTACCATCTTATAATTGATTTTGAAGGTCAAGACACTCTTCCCTTTCCCTAAAGTCTTCCAAATCTTCCAATTCTATAAATGGGCAATAAATAAGGGTCATATCTTGGATATGGCCCAAGATATAGTCATAAATAGGCATCCAACCCATAGGCACTTACTTAAGGGCACTAAAAAATATTAAAACACTTAAAATGATGCTTTTTTAAGACATTTAAAAAGCTCATAAAAGAAAGCATCCAAAATTCAACTTGATTAAGGGTGGACCCAAACCCTAATTCTTCACTTACAAATTTAACCACATGGTATTAACACTTAATTACCCCACAAAACACCTCACACATAACCCACACATTAAACTCTTAAAACACAATTACTCATAATATTAAACACTAACCCTAATTACCTCTTAGGTCAAAGGGGTTCACAAAATAAAAAAATACAAAGGGGTATTTAACTTAGTTCTATATCTAGTCCTCCCTTTCCTTTGGCATGATTATTATTCCTACTCTTTAGCTCACACAATTTATACCCAACATATTAGTAAGGTTAGATCAAAATAATAATTTCAATGTTGGCTAGTTTAATCCCCACAATTTTATTTATTGATAATTCATCCAATTATGTATTTCAATTTCAATACATAAATTTAATTCTTCCTTTAGCAAGAATAATACCATAATTTGAAAGTATTGCATATATATATTCTTCCCAATTCCTACTTACCAAATTATTCATTATTATTGATTACTTACTCAAATAGTTATGGAATAGTGTTTTACTCACCTCCTACACACATCTATGGTCTTACCTTAGTTTAATTGATGTTTCATCCATGCACACCAGGTGTAGTGCCCCTCAGTTTGTTTTCTGCTTCTGACAGTGACTTGATTGTATTTGGACATCATGATATTTTGTTTGATGATACTTGGATATTATGATACTTTGATGCACAGTTATGATGTTACTCAATGCAATTCTTATATTTGATGTTGATGCATTAATTCACTTGCTAGAATACGCTAGAATAAGCTAGAATAAGTTAGAATAAGGGGGGCTCGGTGGGGGAAGCCCTGCCGATGAGCGAAGCTCAAGCAATGGTGGTTAGAATCACATTAGGTCTTTCTTGGGCAGTGGGTGAAGCCCTGGTCAGTGGGGTCAGCCTTGGGTGGGAGGAGATAAAAGGGACTGGGTGGGGGGTTAATTTATTCATGCTCTAGTTCAAGCATATTCACCTGTTGAGTGAGAATTTGGAGTTGAATCAGATCCTCTAGTCTTCGTTGATCTACCAACACTAGATGCAGATCATCCACCTGTAGCAGGAGTTTCAGTTGTGATTCATTCTTTGGATCCTCACCCAGATCGAAAGGCATGGCTTGTTTTAGAACCTCTAGTTCCATAACCACCTGTTGAATCAGTAGCAACAAAGGTGGATGTAGTTATAGATTGATAACCAATAGCAGCAGAAGCATAGGTACAAGTAGAAGTATTGTGAGGGAACAAATGATTTGGATATCACCCTGGGGCCCCATATCTCAAACTAGAACTGGTGGTGATGCCCCTTCCCTCGCTCTGACTCATGATACTACCCTTTCCTTTGTTGCTAGGTCAATAATCAGCTTTGGAACTTGTTAGGTACACCGCTGTCACCAATAAAGATTCTTCCATCTAGAATTCCCCCCCACCCAGCCCCGGGTGAATAGTACCCCCCCACCCAAGGCCAACCCTACCATCCAAGGCCCATCTCTATATCCAATTAATCTACACCCTACAAGGAGGGCCCCCCCAGTGGGGTTTGCGGGTATGGCCAGTGGGTAAGGTATATATAGCCGATCCTAAGGGCCCCGCCTATCTCCCACCCCCTCAGTACCAAGGGTGAATGGGATAGTACCAAGGGCCCTTATACATGCTTAGTAGATTAGTTTAATTGTTTATGTGAATTATTGATTTGAGTATTATGTGATTTTTATATGTATGTTCTCATCATGATTTGATATTTGTTTATTGTGTGTCAATGTATTACTGAAGGGGAACAAGGTCGCATCACTCATTTGTGAGTGCCTTGTGATGTTGCAATTTTCCCTTCACGATGTGATTGATTGTTTTCCTATGTATATATTCGACTGTGTGGTTTGTTGCAGGTTGCAGGTACCGGGCATTGACTCCACCTAAATCACCAAGTTTGAGTGTGCCTCATACCCAATGGAGATAGTTGATTTGGAGATGGCATTGGGCCCCCCATGTTGAGCCATCATCCTTGACGAGGATGAGTGTCCATTTGTTGTTTCCTATTTGTGTGGTCAGTTTGAGTCGGTTTGTCAATGTGTTATCATTTTACCTTTTGTTTCGCTTGCAGTCAGGTACTATTGGGTATATTGTCCATTTGAGTTATTTGCTTGATTGATGCAAGTTGATGGATTTTATATTAATGGAAGAGTATTGCAATTTTAAAAGGTGTTTCGATAATTTAATTATATGTTTTAATATATTTGTAAATTTTAATAAATAAAATATTATTAATGTTTTTTTATTTAAATAAATTAAAACTTATAGTTTAATAAAGAAATATTTAAATAAATATGTTAATTATTTTATTGTGCAAGCAATTTAAGATGAAAGGATTAAATTATTAATTTAAATATTTAATAGTTGAATTAATTTTGTGTGAAAATTATAAGGCATGGTGAAAATTACAAAATAATAATAAATGAAAGAAGTTGTGGGTAGTGGAATGAAAATTAAATGAATTAATTGAATTATGAAGGACATGCAGTCACGAAGAGTGGGAAATAAATTAGTTAGGGATAACTAAGAGAGGGGCTTTTTGGTTATTTTTTTGAAAACGAATCTTGGAGCTTTTTCGTGAATGATTTTTCCTGTTCTTGGTGTTTTCTAGTGTTTTTTGGGGAAGATTTTGGATTTTGGAGGCCTTGAGTTATCTTGTTTTGGAGGCTTTATACTAGAATTGAGGTTCTACAGAAAATTTGAAGCTTTTGGAAGGAAGTGGAAGCTGGATCTGGAATTTAGACCCAACAACACTTTTAGCTCTATAATTCCAAATAAACTAGGTTCCATGAATTCTTCTCAACTTTAATGTTATTCAAAATGATTATTGTGTGATTGTGTTGCTTGAAGAAAAATAATAACTAGTTAAACTTCTGAGTACTTTGTAAATTGTTTATTTTGTGTTTTTCTCCAATTTTACTGTAATATTTTAAACATCCCAGCTGCAACAATGATAAAATGTTTTCATTCTCATTTTTGTTGCAAACCTTTGCTCTCCTTCGATTGCTTTCGAATTTCACTACTTATTCAGAATTAATTGTAAGGAAAGTTGGTTTATTGTTTATACTCTGTCAAGGATCATACTTAGTCTGTAACCTTTAATTTTGAATCTTTAACCCTCCTTTCTTGTGTGAAATCAAGATTCTTTCTCAGTAGTTTTATTAGTCTACCTAGTGCGAATTCTTAAGTCACCTTTAGTATTTTCCTATCGAAATCCAATTTGGGATTAGTAGTTATATTCTATTCAAATAAATTCATGTGTGCTCTGTAGTTTGTAATTAAATTTCTCTTGAATTGGTAGAGTGTGGTATGTTACATATTTCGCTACCTGTACGTTGTAATACTGCTACTTGGAAAGAAGTTTCTTTTGTAATATGTTCAAATTTCTTCAGCCTTATCATTCGATGGAATATGATAAATGCCAATACTATCTAGTATTATGATGTGAAAGGTGAATCTCTTAAACCACCTTCATTCTTATTTTATCAAAGTATCATCTGGTTAGCATGCGACTTTGTTAAATTAAAATCTCATACCTCTGTACATAGCGACATATTATGTCTAGCGCAAGAATTGAGTCTTACATGTTTATTTCAATTCTGCAGAGGATTCTATTCATTAAATTTGTTTGTAATCGGATGAGTCTTCTATCATGTGCGTCATTTCCCCTTGAAAATTTTGTTTAGAAGCTGTTGATGAACTTTTGTTTTTTTCTAGTGAGATAGTTGAATTCACTTGTAATCTGAACCTTCATTAAGTGTAAATCTTAACTAAAATTCCCTGTATTATAGTGCGAGTTGTAGTTGGTTGTATTCTTGGTTTTCTTGTGTCCAAGCTTTGTGCGCCGCCTGGCACCTCCTTGTGCTAAGAAATCTTTGTTTATATTAGCTTGGGGAGGTAGTCGCATGTTATTTTGCATGTAGTGCACTACACTTCACCAAACTTAAACTTGTGTGAAAATTGACATGTTGGGTAGAAACGTATTTGTTTTGTTGTCTTTAGCTTAGGCACCTTACTTAATTCATTGTAATTGTAATAACCAATTGTTAACATGTATGTTAACTTTCCACTAGCTTTTCAAACAGCCATGGCCTCCAACTTGTTTAGGAATTCAAACTTTATGCTAGTAATTGTTTATACACATCGATATATGTGTGTGTGTGGGGTAAGTGCACAAAGTTGAGTCCATGAAATGTGGAAGTTTTTTCCTTAGCCAAAAAAATGAAATTGACATTACAAAAACGGGATCTCAATTTTTATAAATGGGATGATCCAGAGCCTAAATTCCAAACAGGATCCCACTTTTTAAAAATTGTGATCCTGTTTGTTAAAGGGTCTCGAATCGACAGACACAAAACAAGATCCTAATTAGTACGAAATGGGATCCCGATTTATAAAAATCAGGATCCCATTTTGTAATAATCGGGATCCTATTTTGTAATGGTATTTATTTTTTTAAAAATGAACAAAGGAACGGGATCCCATTTATAAAGTGAGATCCCGTTTGTTTGTCAATGGTCACCGCATTTAATATTGGGGAATGAGATCCCGATTTACAAAAAGGGATCCTGTTTTGTAAATTGGGATCCCGTTTCTAAAAAAATGAAATTAGATTTGCTTTGTGGTTAGGTTTTTGGTTTATGTTTTGGTTTAGGAAAAGCATTGGGAATCTGAACCTAGGCCTTCAACCTGGTTTGACCTGCAAGTTGAAGGTCCTAACAATGTCAGAGAAAAATACCGAGTTTGGACATATGGCTGACGACTTTTTTTGTAGAATTTTTTGATGAAATTAAAACCTATTTTGGATGAGACAATGTAGATTCCAAATATGTAATTTTTTTTGCAATTGGATTACTTTTTCTATTTTCAATTAATTTATGATGAAACTGGTCCATAAACTTTAAATATTATGGTTTTTTACTATTTTAATAACTTTTGATCAACATAACATTTTGACAAATGGATTGCACGAGAACAAACTTCAGACAATTCTTTTCAATTTTAAAAAAATAAAAAATGATAAGTTTAGGTCATCTTATGCGTGTCGTACATGATGATTTTTCAAAATGACAAATATTCCTAATAAAAATTTAACAAAAACAAAAATCAATAAAAAAATACAAAAAGATATCGAAAACAAGCTTCAGTGAGTCACAAATCTTTTCCCAAAAGGATTTAGAAAAATACGATAATTTAGATCAAAATATGGATGTCGTACACATGCATGGTATGGTAAAAAAAAGTGACTTTTAAACAATGGTTTTAGAAATGCCAATTGAAAATTAATTTGTACAATCTGGGTATTGAAATAAATTACATATTTGGAAACTAGACTCTGATTACTACATTTTATGATTGGTGACTTTTTTGAAGATTCCATCTCTAAGTGCTTCAAATTTTAAGGTCAAATGTGTCAAATTTTGAAAATAAGGGAAAACACCCACTTTTTGGCCAAAAAGTGGACTCAACTTCTTGCCAGCACCCTCTGTGTGTGTATGCGTATGCATTTATACAGTTATTCTACTATAAATTTATTGTTGTATTTTAGTTGTTAAAATGGCAACATTCCATGAATTATTATTTAAATAAAATATATACATACATAGAAATGTATATATATATATTTATGTGTATATATGCGTTCACTTATATGCTTTGTGTATTTGATTAAGGAGTGTTGTTACTTTATATAATTGTATTTAACTAAACAAAAATAAGAAGAACATTAAGTATGAATAGATTGATGTATTGAATCTAGATTAAATAAAAGATCTGTATTTCATGAATTTGATAATGGTGGCATCATAAATCTATTATGTATTTCATGAGTCAGTTATTGTTTAAGTGTTTGTATGGAGAAAAATGAATGAGTATTGATTGGGAATGATTTGGTTAATTATGGAATTTTTTAAGTAAATTTAGTGAGGTGATCATTAGAAGTCATCTAGAGGCTTGGATAAAACATGTTGTTGACTAAGTATATGTGACGACCCTATCATCTTGATTGATGAGATACTTGAAGTGTTTTATTGAGGAGAATTATCCATGCGCTGTTTACTCACCTTTATGATTAGTTTGTGTGCGGGATGGGACATACCTCGCCTTATGAGTACATTTTTGTGTGTTGGTGATTCGTGCATGTTGACTTTACTTTATTGCTTGGCATAGGTTTTCTTGTTGTAGAAGGGGGAGTGGCTCTCAATGGGGGCCAACGCATAAAGTGGCATCTAGGACAACCCATGTGGTAGTTTCCTAATCAAGTGATAACATAATGAATTAACTAGGGGGTTGGGTAGAATTTCACTTTAACTAAGATAATTGGATGTCTCACCCATACCTATAGTGCTCGTTCAGGTTAAGGATGGGTTGAGAAGGCCTGGTTGGCAAGACCATTTCCTTGTCCCCATGAAAGGATAATTGGTCTCACATGTGTCACCCTATGGGGCAGGCATTGAATGTGAGACTGTCAGGAAAACCATAGATGGGGGCCAACATATAGAGAAAGACTGTCAGGACAACCCATGCTAGGACCATGCGATGACACTCTCCCTTGCTGCAACCTTGCATCCCCTTGATTTTTATTTCCATTTTATGTTTGTAAGTGCCTCTAGAAGAGGTGTCACTATTGTGTTGTGTTGCACCTTGCATGTTGGAATTCCTTATAGTCTTGTTGTGCTAGTTGATTGTCACCTTGTTGTCATTGTGATGGTGGGATCCTTTTCTATCTCCTAGCACGGGGGGTGGACCTTAGGGTTCCACATGGTCAGGTGGAATGTGCCTTGTACTCCATTGGGTTCCCTCTCTTTGTTTGTGTTTGTGGTGTTTACTTCTGGATTTGAAGACTTCTACACTTGTTCCAGATTATGTGGATTATCTATCATGTATTGTACCATAATCCTATTGTATCATGTGTTTACTCTTGATGTATTCTCCTCTCTCATTCAAGGAGATAATGATGTAATGATGCATTATTGAAAACAATTGTAAACTCTCTCTTGTAATGGTAAATGCAATGGATGTTATTGTTAATTAAATGATATTTGATGTTATTATATGGTTGACATGAAATGGAGATTTCATATTAGCTATTCTTGTAAATGTGATGATTAGATGTAATTTCATACTGTGGTTGGAATTGGTTAATGTAATGATTTTCAGTTCTATTTGGTTTAGTTGATGGGAATTGTGTAGCGTAGTCATAGACCTTAGAAGACTTAGGGTAGAATGTAAGATAATGTTTCATTTATAATCGTGTGAATATTGCACTTTAAAAAAAAGTTTTGTTTTAGGTGTTAGTGTGTTGTCCTCTAGGGTTTCATGGAAAGGCGTTACACCAGGTTGTAGTCCTCCAACCTTCACATTCCATCACTTGTAAGTTGTAGAATCTAGTCATACTCACTATTAGTATCCACCTTAGGAGACATGAAACTCATTAGTAATTTTATCAAATTAAATCCTAATATAATATCATCTCTTATCTTCATGTTTAATTAACTAATTCATCATAACATGTCCATCGAATTACAATTTTATTTACCATAACACATTAGCTCTAATTGAACTAGATAGTCACACTATTAAATACCACCAAATAAATCATAATAATTCTATAAGATGCATTTTGAGAAGTTAGATATTTAAAGCATAGTTATTTAAATTATATAGACATTCTCAAGTATACAACATTAAATTAGATAGACATTCTCAAGATAGGCTTCAGCTCATGGGATACACGGGACCTTCATTGTGTGTGTTGTGTTGTAATAGTGGAGAGGATAACAACCATTTATTCATACACTACGAGTATGTTGGGGCTCTCTGGGGATGGTTCTTACAGAAGTGGGGATTGGCATGGCCTTTACCCAGGAACATTCCTAGTCTCATTGAAGGATGGAGGTTTATTGCAGAGTTTTTCAAGATAAGAGTAGGTCAGTAAATAGAATATATGACACTGTTGAGACCTCTTTGGCTGAATTGGGGGAGGTTAACAATAAGGGAGATTGGTATGTGAAGGAGGAGGAGGCTGGATGGGCTAATGCTTGTTCTACTTTCAGGTGGATGGGGGGACAAAGGAAGGTGAAAGTTGATAGTATAAGGAAAAATAGTCTTTGGTGCTGTCTGAGGAACAATTTGGTAAAACTTAACTTTGATGGCGTTGCCAAAGGGAACTCGGGATGTGCTAGAGGTGGGGGAATTTTTAGGGATGCTCAAGGTTAGCCACTTGGTTTGTTTTCACAGGATTATGGAATTGCTTCAAACAATGTTGCTTAGGCTCGTGCTCTCTAGACCGGTCTCACTCTTGTCGCTAATAATCAATTGAATAGACTCTAGGTCGAAGGTGATTCCAAGTTAATTATTGACTACATGAAAGGTGGTTCCTCTCACCATTGGAAGTTGAAAATTATTATTGATAAAATTAAACACCTTATTGCCTCCTTCTCTGAGATATCCTTCTCTCATATTGGCAGAGAAGGAAATATGGTTGTTGATTGGACAACCAATTAATGGGGTTGGGTTGATGAATAGAAGTGGTTCTTATAAGGTAAAGTGGCAGGTTATATATCTGTAGCAGCTGTTGAAGCTGATACAAGATGATGTTAAGGCCCACCTGCTTGATTTTGGTCCCTCACACCCACTTCCACAAGGGAAGGCCCCTGTTTGTCTTGATAGGGTCTATTAGCATGCTTTGTCTTAGATGTGGTGAGTCTCTATTATTTGGTTGTCTCCAGCTTGTACTGAGTCTCTAGTGGATCATGCCTTAGATGTATTTTATGTGGTTCCTAGACCAAAATAACCAGGTTTTTATTATAAAAAAAACATTCCATAAGATATGAGGGTTAATAATTCCTTGGAGCAATTCATAATTCAATAACCAATTCCTTTTTTCAATTTAAATACATTCATGTTTCAATGTATTAAAGTGTAAGAGTTTATCCTAGGGTTTATTAATGAATTCCAATTATGACAAAACATAAGTAGTTTGTTTATCATTTCCAATCTAACTCATTAGAAATTAATGGAACACACTTAATAATTTTAGGGTTGCATTAGTCACACAAGGTGGGCACTTACATTGAGGAAGGATGATAAAGGTGAGTTTATCACTTAGAAGGAAAGCCATTGACTTCCAAATGTCTTTTGCAAACACATGAAATTAATCAAATATTTAGACCAAACAAAAATTGAATGTTAGCAATACAATTGTCTAAGGAATATAGTCTCTTGCAACCAAGAGAAACCACCCTAATAATATGTACAAATTATAATTCAATATTCATAAAAATATATAACAAAAGATATTAATATTTTCAAATGAAGAAAAAGAAAGGAGCAACATATAATGTGTATATTGAAATTCACAATATCACTCCAAATATACAATAAAGCTTAGAAAGTATTTTATTATAGAGAAAATTCTCATAGAGTTGCAACTATCATGCTCTATGGCTAACAAAACTTAAATTGAAAAGGAAAGAGTCTCCACTAGATCAACTATGTAATGAATGACAAACAACTATATACCATATAGAGCTCCAAATGAAAATATGAAACAAGTTCTTGGTGTAGGTATCAATAATAAATTTAAGAAAAGACTCCTATAAATTTATATAAAATCTTGCTGAATCTAGGGTAAATGCATTATTTTTTATGGAAAATCTTTCAATTTTTTCAAAAAAGAAAAAGAAAAATTCCTAGTAAATTTATGCAAATTACTATTTTTTTTTATAAAATCATTGTGAATCCTAGTGAACAATTGCTATGGACATTACTTACCATGGTGAATTAATTCTTTAAAAAAATGTGTTTTTTTGCACAATTCCCCCATATTTTCTTTCTTTTTTCTTAATGTTGAAATAGGGGCATGGGGGTGGTAGCCATCGAAATGGTCAATGGGAAGAAATATGACTAGATAGCAGATATTTGTTTCAATGGAGTTCTAAGTAGTTTTTTTAAATGTTTCCCTATCTAGAATTTATTGTCAAGAATTGAGCAATGTCTAATTGCATGGCCAAAAATAAATTTCAAATTGAGGAGATATTTTAAAAAACAAGTATTTATAACCTTATAGAATGAAATATTAACTATTTGATCAATATTTAATTGCACACCCCAAAATAAATTTTGAGTTGAGTAAATTTTTTTGCCAACACATGCTCATAAATCTACAAAATAAAATTAGAAATATTAGAAATATTAGATTATATTAGAAATCAATGGCGAGGAATGAAATAAGAACCATCACATTTTTTACAAGAGCTTTAGATGCTCCTACTTGCTATTTGTATAGAACCTAATCATAATGCTTAAGATTGCACTCATTTCAGGTGGAATTTACCATATGCAAGTGGCATTAGCAAGGTGAATATGTACCACAAAATATAGACAAGATCTTGATTTCTTATCCATGTAAACTTGAAAATTGATATTAGCATTATAAATCTATGTTACATGTACTTTTTGTGATTAATTGACTTGAGGCCATATATATCCTAGGTTTTAGAGGCCTTTATGATAAAGGAGAGAAAGAGATGTTCAATGCTGAAAAATCTAATTATATGTATAAATTTTTTAACTAGAAAATTAAGCCAAATATTGATTTCAAAGAAAATATGGTCCCAAAAGCAAGAATGCATCTAATAGTAATGGTGTTATGACCCAAAAATAAGTGGGAATGAGATATTAATGAAGAATATAATTAATTTTTTTAATTATATTATAAACTATTGGTGATTATTCTCTAATACATTATCATTTATTGTAATGAAAAAAATCAATTTTAAAAGTTCAATAAAATAATTATTAAGTGATTTAACCAACACTAAACCAAATTATTGTAAAAAAGAGTGATCTAGTCCATATTATAGCTTGTCCCATTCATAGAAAATGTTGATCTTGATTTCAACTAATCGTCCTTTGGAAAAAAATTTATCGTAGATGTTAATGATACAATATATCAAAGGACTCAATTACATAGTCAATCTAGACTTGAGCATTCAATTTAATACATCAACCCCTTGAAGATTATACTTTATGTGCATACTAGGGAATTTCCTAAAATTGGAAGTCTTTTTAAAATAGGGGAAATGTGTATGCATGGTATTTTCTATAGTAAAATTTCCTTAATTTTAGGTGCTAATTTAATACTATGAGGGACCATACTTAATTGAGTAGGATTTTTTATTTTAAAATGAGACAAAATGACATTTAGTAGACATTATAACATTACAATTATCCCAATATATTTGATTTTTCTACTTGTGACATGCAATTGGATGGGCCTTGGTAGGTTTCATACTCCAACAACTTTAAGTTACAATCAACATGGCTCACCAAAGTTTCACAAATTAGTTAATGATAGTCTTGCACACTAAGAAAAAACATAAAATTCAAATAAAATAGCCTCCTTATACATCAAATTAGTTTCTAAGTCATCAAAGAGATTTTTTATACAAATTAGATAGAAAGTAAATAAATTCATTTTGAGTTCTAGTAAAAATACTAAATGTTTCAATTCCAAATGATTCCCCAAATTAACTTTGACTTTATAACTTCGTGTAACTTTGTGCATATTGACTCATTATTCGACTTGGGCTAGTTCCATATTATTACAAAGTTCATGGTTGGGCTTATCTTCTATACTACAACTTGGGAATTAAATGGCTCATGGTTGTAGGGGAGCATCACATGGAAAATGAATTTGAAATGGGATGTTGAGTGGATTCATTAATGAGGATGGACCATCAAATGTTATAGGGTGTGTAGACATACATGGTGGGCTTGGAAGATGTCGTTATGAAATAAAAAAATATGTCTATCATAGGTTAAAAGGCCATGAAGATACATAGTTGAGAGTTGTTAGGCTTAGATAAAATGGCATTAGGACATTGGGAGGAGAAAAAGGTGTAGAGTATTTAGTTTATGATGCATTCAAGATTAGGGAATCTTATCAAATAGCCCAATCATGCAACCAAAACAATAATAAACAAAAAATTAATGTTCAAGAACAAAAAAATTCAAACTCTTATTATCTTTAAGTAGCAAAAATTAGTTATAGGATTACAAAAATAGATCAATTTGATCTCAATTACCCTTCTCCAAACTTCCAAAATATTTTTCCCAACCAAAAAGATCCCTCCATGTGTGAATCAATTGAGCCCTTTTATCCATCAGTGGCTAAGAAGTGGATCAAATCAAACCATGCACATCTATTACAACAACTAAATCCTCATAGGAACATAAAGTGTAGTAGCAGGTTGAAAGTCTATAAATGCAACATCAAGCTAAAATTCCATAGATGAAGTAACAAGTAAATGATTTGCAAACGATCATTTCAAACAAGAAATTTTGCATGTTCAATTGGTCAACAAAACTCTACAATTGTACCAAGTGCTATTATCATCTTCATCCTTTTTTGCTTACTGAACTAAACCTTTTAAATAGTGCACATATCTGGTTCAGTTACATTCATCTACAACCATACAATGCTGATGTTATCATCAAGACTATTCATTTGAATTATTTGAATAGAATTTGAAATGCTCATATTGCATGATTTCATCTGTTAATATTGATGGCCAAGAGAAACCAACATAGTTTAGATGGATGTGGAATTCCTACAAGTTAGATGACCTCAATATCCTTGGACATGCAAAAAAATCCATCATTCTGGATGTGTGGGAAAATACATTGGAACTTGTTGTAAATGAGCTAGTTCAACAATAAATGTTTTCAAAGGCCAACAGTAGATGAAAGATTCACATAAGGATGGCAGAAGACCAAACATCCACATAAGAGCAGGTTCAACAACAACCCAAAAGTCCACAAACCAATAGTAGACCAAAAACTTGTAAAGCCATAACTTAGCCATTTTTTTCCTAATTCTCACCAAATTGGATCTATGAATACCTACTAGGATCCTCTATAAGGTGATATACTTAATTTGACCCAATTTTCCTTTGATAATATTCTTGAAGCCACAACCCAAAAACCAACAAAAACAAGCAAAAAATCAATAGAACTAAAAGTAAAGAAAGGAAATATTTTTGGTTGATGCAATATTTTTTGTGGAACTGGATTCTCCTACATCAATTTGGATAATGGAATATGAACTTATTAAGTCCCTCACTAAACTCTACACCAATAGGGTGGTTTAAGACAACAAAATAAAATCTAAGAGTTGAGGGAAAATTCCACTAGATAAACCTTGAGATATTTAATATAGTTGTTTAGTGATTGGGCCACCAATAATGTAACATGTCACCACATTTAAAATGTCTTAAGAACATTGTAATAGTTAAATGGGGAAAGAAAAGGGAGAAACTAGGTATTTTTTGTTCCACTGCGATGAAATGGTAGTAAAATCACGTCGATCATACAAGTCATAAAGCCACAAGAGCACCCTAACATAGTTAAAAGGGTGGGCCTACCATATTGGTGTTCCCAATGGGAATGTGGCCAAATAAATTTTCTCTTCCATAAAGCAAGTATAAATAGGAAACTACTTATATATTGAAATGGTGGAAAATGGTGAGACCATTTAGGGGAGATCTCCCTTTGTGGGGGTTTGACACCTTTTCCCTATTTCATTAAATAAAGGGGGGTTTGATTGGATTTGAATAAGATATATGATTAACTTACAACCTGAAAGGTGAGTCAACCTATCATTAAACAAAATTTAAAGGAACCTAAGGATGAAATGCAAGGATTCTACTAGCCTAATGATTCAAATGACTATTCTAATGCAAAAACAATAGATCTGGAGAGTCACAAAGGGAATCAGACTATAGAAATGGACTAAGTAGGACACTGTGCACCTCTGATATAAATTTGGGGCTGAAATTACTAGACTAAGCCACCTAGGGTGCCTATGTCTCTGTAGGGGTATTTCAGATCTAATTTCATAGTCCTTAGATGCTAGATCAAAGCTTCTATTTTCTACTTGTCGCACTATCAGATTACTAATAGATATTAAAATAATTTAGTTTTTGTGAGTTGTCAAGATGTAGGGTTTGATTGCAATAATGAATAATTGATCTTCAAAATTCTCCCAATCCTCTTCAAACCTAAAACCTACACATTCAAAGAGAGAGGAAGGGTTGTGCCATTTAGGGGTTTGCCTTTGTCAAACCCCATGTTAGTGTTTCCACTTCCACAATGGTAATGTCAATGATAGAAAACCTATCCTTTTGAGGGATAAGGCTAAATAATAAAAAGGAATGATAAATTAACAATGGACTACAACTCACCACCCTCCAATGGCTTCCTTGAATGACTGAATTCATACAAATATCCTCAAGGATTGGATCTCACTTGCTTAAATTGCTTGCAGACCTACAAGGGTTAGTCTTCACAAACAATATAATAACATTTAAACATGAATAAAATCTTACACACTTTGACATGATTCTTGGATCTTGAATTGATGCAATAAATCTTTGAAATTTTTCTCTTGACTTGCTTAATAATGCCCTTGACAATAATTTTTTGCTCAATAATGCTAGATGATTTCAAATAATGCAATAACTAGGTATTTATATGCAATTATTCTAATTTCCTAAAAATTAAATCTCGATAGGTACCAGTGGACACTTGAAATTCAAATAATAAAAGGCCACCTATGACATATTTCAATTTGGAGCCAAATTAGGGGGACATAGGTGCCCTAGGCATCCAATGTCCCAGGTCTATTTTTTGGGAATTAAAGAGCTAGAAGAAAAATATTAAATGAATACATTTTTTTTTACTTGCAAAGTGTTAGAAAATGATAAAATGGGCCATGGAATACATAATTTAGGAAATTAGGTGTTCAATTAGGTCCAATTACTTAAGGGGGAGCAAAACATAGTGTGAAATTTTCAAGGGTGACAATTTACGATGCTACATTTAGCCCACACTTTAGTGATAGTATGCACTTACACTTAGACTCACACTAAAGTGGAAAATATATGTCAAGAGGGGTCCAATTTTCTAAATTTTGAAGAGATAGGATGAATATGAATCTAGGGGGAGCACCCAAGACTCAAGATCCTATGGCAAGACAACATAAGCACAAAGGAACACACATGTATGTAATACAACATGACAAAATACACAAACATACACAATGCCAACATAAAGTGCAAAGGAAGGGTATGAATACCAAAGACTAGGAAGCTACATTATGCTAGGATCCACACCTAAAGGTGTTCATGATTGATGTGATAACAAAGTCTGATATTTTCTAGGTGAATCACAAATTGAAGGCAACATAGGCTAGTGAAATCTAATATTCACTAGGTGAACACCCAAGACAAAGTAGCAAAATGAAAAACACACAAGGTCTAGTGGAGCCTGATATTCACTAAGTGTGTATCCATTGACAACCATACCAAGAATCATACTCCCTGATAACTATGATAAGGTGCTACTAAAAATGATCAAGATGCTATGCCAACACATCACTAAGTGCAATATGTGTGAACAAAGTGAAGCACACATGCTTATGTTAGTGCATCACTAAGCCTGATGCATGTGAAAAAAGTGAGACATAATGGAATGTATGCCCCCACCTCAAAGTATTTTTAAAACACCATGTTGTGAGCAATTTCTTTAAAGTATAAAAATGATAAATGCCATGTGATAAGGTCATGAGAGCTTATTTGGAAAGCCTTATGCCAATGATATGTTTCCAAATGAAGCTACCTCATGACAAGTGGTTTCCATTAAATGTAACAACACAAAGATGAACACATAAGGGATCCATAGATCTAGGGTTTGTATATGTCTTTGCTATAGTGATATAATAGAGCTTGGAATTGACATCATTCCCCAAATATTCATGAAACAAAAAAAAATGAAAGAATGACACATAGAGAGAAAAACAAAATTTTGGGTCAACATGGAAAAGACCTAATTGTATCAATGCCTTGAATCATCCCCAAAAGGAAAATAAAATACAAAAGTAAAATGTTTATGACATAAATAAGAATGAAGATACAAATAGAAGAATATCATGATAGTTTCATTTCCTTTGTATCCTTGTGCCAATATAGCAACAAGGGTCCCCCAAATAAAAATCACAAATAAAAAGATATTCCAAGAAACATAACATAGGAGGTCACATCACATGCAAGAAAAAATGTAAAACACATAAAAAAACACAAAGGTACCACATATGCAAGCCAATCTAAAGAAAATCATTTGCATCCTAATCTTGCTCATCATATAGGAAAGGCGAACAACTAGCCAAAGGGACTAAAAAAAGTGTCATACTAGGAGAATCACTAGGTTCAACACGTGGTAAGTCACTCTCATTAGGAAGATCATCATGGTTTCCCCCATCTAAATCCATGGACTTTGAAAACAGATATATCCTTATGCACTTGTTAATCTATTTTAGTATTTTCGTTTTCATCATCTAAATTTATCTCCATGGGAGGTTTAATAATAATATTAGTTGTATGTTCTTGTTTTAATTTTGGTTTTGGTTGAGTCATGTAAGGTTCATTTTCATGTTTTGGTTAAAGTTGCAATTCATCTTGATTTTTTTTCATGTGTTTGATCATTATATAATTTTTTGTTCTTTTCTTCAAACTAATGAGCAAGAGCACAACATCTATGCCTATGCTCTTTATCTTTTCTAATTCTTTTTGATTTTTCAATTTGTGAAGGTGTAAGAGCAGGTTTTTAAACCATTGGTCTCTTTTCTTCCCTTAGGGGAGGAACTGAAGGAACCACAGGGGGTTGAGAAACCACTATCTCCTTAGGTCTATACACTTGTTTTTCCTTTGGATACACAAAGGGAATCATGTGATTGTCCCTTAGTCTTTATATGAAATAGGTGGAGTAACTGCAACATAGATACCTTGTTTATTTTATTTGGACATGGGTTCATCCACAACTTGTGGAGTGGGATGAATAACCATAGCCCTATCATATTCAGGAATATTGATAAGGGATATGCACTTTACCTTAAATTTTTGATATGAATTGAAAAATAAGTCCTCTCGAGACTTAATAGGTTCCATAGGTTGAGGCCAAAAGTAATCTAAGGAAAAGTTTCTATGAGAAGACAAAGGATTAAACCCACTATGATGCACTATAAATATTTGATTTTCAAATGGGAACTTTATGCACTTGTGGATAACCAAAAGGATGCAATTCATGGAGTGTATCCATGGATAGCCTAGCTTCACACATAATTGGTTCGACATTGTGATGATAGAGAATTATACATCTAATTATTTTGATCCAAATTTAAGTGGTAGAGTGATTGAAGCTATCTTAGGGTGAGGAAAACCATCATGAGTTTTTAACCATGCTTTCAATTATTAATAAGAATCTTGATAAATCTCATGCACATACAAGAATTCCTTAGTGATCACATTCTCTAAGTACATGGGATCAAATGAGTCTCCCTTGTGTAGGTTTGTCATTGATTCTTCTAGTGATATAGAGAGGACCATCGAGTGCATGTATAGATGCATCAATGTGTGTGAAAGCAATGTTTGATAAAAAATTGGTTTGGCCCTTATGAGGTTGAACATATACTAGAGAAACCATGTTTTCTACACCATCTTCATCATTTTTCTTGTCCTCATTCTTAACATCACAAGCTTGCACAAACTTGGATGTATGGTTTGGCATTGAGTTTGTGAAAATTTGCAAGTTTTGATTTGGTAGAGCAACACATTTATTTCCTTTTTCATTAACATCAACCAACTGGATGTGATTAGAATCGATGAGGTATTGTACTTTATGTTTAAGATGTATACATCATTTTGTATCATGTCCATGTATACGATGATATTGATGAAATTCTTTTGGGTTGAAATTTAGAGATATAGGTTTCATTTTTTCCATAGATCTAATTGGAGGTAATTGGATTAAGTTCTTGCTCAAAATTTGTAACATGATTGAATAAAGGGAATAAAAAATTTGGGTAAGTTGTCTATCTCTTTCTCTAAATTGATAAGGAGTTGAACTTATGGATCAATGTGGTTGACTATTTGAGTGTACTTATTTTGATAAAGTTCTTGTTTTTCTTCTTAAATGGTTGATAGTTGTTTTTATTGGGAAAATATGTCTCAACCTTATAATTAAATAAGGTTTACTATTTATAGGTAAGCGTGGGGGGTGGGGGTACCCCCACAAGGGGTTTGGGGGGAATCATGCCCACAATGGGGGGTCTGGGGGCCGTGTGGAGCCCCGAAATCCAAATTTTATGTATATTTTATTATTATAGATCTAGACCATTCATCATTAGGTCTCATATTTGATAGTTGATATTTTGTTGGCTTATCTTTACCTAGAAGGAAACCCTATTTTATGAGGGCATTGCATTAAAACTATGTATTGTGATGTATTCTGAGCATGATAGCATCATGTTGCCTTTGGATCTCTAGTTGGTTATACTCTTGTAAGAAGTTTGCTCTGCAAGTATATTGTAATCTTTGAGATTTTTGAATAATATATTGGGCAGCTTTTGGAGTGTGGGTTTTTTCTCTTGAAAGTGTTTTCCCCACATAAATCATTGTGTTTTGGTCTATATGTATGATATTTATGTTTATTTCTATTTAAGTTATTGTAACTATTGAAAAGAGGATGTAAAGTTTTTAATTATCCTCCTCTCAATACTAGTGTAGGAAGTTGTTCCAATACCTTAGCTTCCTTACAAGTGGTATCAAAGCCTAATCACCTTTGGTTTCAATTGTGGGTTGTTGGATTTTTTGAACTAATCCATATTTGAGTAGGAGCATGTGTAGAAGATACTTTGTGATCTTGTTGTAGGAATTTTCGGATGATAAGTTCATCAAGGAGAATAGAGGTGGATAAATTTTCTAGAAATAATTTTGAAATGTAGAATATGAAGATGGAGGATCTATTGATAGATCGAGATCTGTGGGATGTTGTTGATGAGAATATTTCAAGGCCTGCAGATCCTACTTTGGCTACTCAATATGATGTTATGGACTGTAAAGCCAAGGGTCTAATTAGATTGTGCTTGGAAGACTATTTTAATCAAATTCCATGAAGAGACCTTTGCACAAAAACTATGGAAGAATCTTGGTGAGATGTATCAAGCCAAATATTTAGTGAACAAGATTTTATTGAGGAAGAAATTGTATTCCTTGAGAATGGAAGAGGTTGGATGAATTACATACCACATAGAAGAATTCAATATGTTGGTGGCTCAATTGGCATTAGTTGGTGTCAAAATGGATGAGGAGGACAAATGTTAGATATTTTTTTGTTCTTTGTCTAATTTGTGGGATTATCTTTTTATGGCTATTGGAAGTACTTTTGTTATATTGTAGAATAAAGATGTGGTGGGGTCTTTTCTTTTTGAAGAGATGAGGAAGGTATCCAACAATGCCAACGAGGCCCTAAATTTTCATGGAAGACCTAAGGAAAAAGGAAAGAAGAATGAGAAGCATGATAAAACCAAGTCCAAGGAGAGATCCAAATCTCTTGGAAAGTCCAAAGTTATTTGCTAGAACTATGGTAAGCCTAGACATATTCGTAAGGACTATAAAGAAGAAAAGAAGAAGAAAAATAAGAGATTTAATTCTTATTCTGATTCCAAGAAGGAATATGGTGATGCATTCATTGCAACTTTGGAAACTAGGATGTATGGTTAATTGAATCAGGTGCATCTTTCCATATGAACTTTACTAGAGATTAGCTTTTTGAATATGAATAATTTGATGGAGGCAAGGTGTTCTTGGGTGATGATTCTTATTTAAATATTGTTGGCCATGGTAAAGTTAGAACTAGGTTTCCTCATGGTAGAATAAAAAGGATTAATGTTGTGTTGCATATCCTTGGATTAGCTTGACATTTGTTATATGTGAGCGAAATAATATATGTAGGTGTGCAGGTAGTATTTTCTAATGCATGATGCAAGATGGTTAGAGGTGATATGGTGATTAATAGAGGTTTCATATATGGCACATTGTATAAGCTTGATGCATGCATTGTTGAGTGCAATATTACTTTTGTGAAAAACAAGTTTGTGGAAGAGGTGGGTTTCATATTCAGTAGATGGTCTTTGCTTTTGGGTACCCAATGGTGCTCTTTCTTCTGAATCAAAGTTACCTATAGAGAAAAATATGTTATGACACCAAAGACTTGGCCACATTGAACAAAAGGGTCAAAGGACCTTGAAAAATAAAAACCTTCTTGAAGTGTTGTTTGATTATAATCTTCAATTTGATTTCTGTGAGCATTGCATTTATAGAAAATAAAACCACATTCAATTTTACTTGAGTTCTCATAAATATTGTGGTTTATTGGATCTTATTCATTCTAATGTGTTTGGTCCTATAGATGTTCCTTCAATTGGAAAATTCAAATATTATGTTTCATTTATTGATGATTATAGTAGAAGGACATGGGTATACTTTCTAAAGAGTAAATCTAAAGTTTTCAGTCAATTTAAAGAATTTAAAGAAATGGTTGAGTTGAAAAATAGAAAGAAAATAAAATGTTTGAGGGTTGATAATGGTGGTTATTTTTTATCTAATGATTTTGATAGATTCTATAAAGATTGTGGTATTCATAGACAAAAGACAACTCTATATTCTCTACAACAAAAATCAAGTTGCAGAAATAATGAACAAGACACTGATGGAGAAGGCTAGGAGTATGTTGAGTGGTTCAAGTCTAGAATAAAGGTTTTGGGTTGAAGCTATTGTCACTGCTTGTTGCTTGATTAACAAGTCTCCTACATCAACTCTTGTTGATAAGATGCCTATAAAGGTATGGTTAAGTCACAATCCTTCATTAAGACATCTTAGAGTTTTTGGTTGTGAGCAATATGTACATGTACCAAAGGAGAAGTGAAAAAATTAGAGAATAAGGCTGTAAAATGTATCTTCATCGGATAATGTTATGGTGTTAAAGGATAGAAGCTTTGGGATCATGTTGTGTAGAATGCAATATATAGTAGAAGTGTTATTTTTAGAAAAACTAAGCATTCTTCTATTACATCAAGAACAAAGTAAACAGAAAGATGTGATTCAATTTCCTTCTACACCTAAGAATGTTGAATCGAGGCCCATGGATAGATAATAAGTTGAGGAGAGCTCATCTAGCTTGAAATCTTCAGAAGATGATGAAGAACCTCCAACTCAACTTGTTCGTAGGTATACAAGGCATAGATAACCACCTAAAAGGTATTCACTTGGTGACTGGAGATGTATTTTTTCTTTGAATAATAGCATGGATGAACCCAAATTGGTAGAAGAGGCATTAGGTATGAATGATGCAGAATCTTGGAAGATTTCTATGGATGAAGAAATAACAACTTTGAAAAAGAATGATACATGGGATCTTTTACCATTTCTTGAAGGAAGAAAACCTATTGGTTGCAAATGGGTGTTCAAGAAAAATATTGGTTCAAATTGAGGTAGTGAGAAGTACAAATTAAGATTGGTTGCGAAAGGCTACTCTCAAGTTGAAGGTGTTGATTATGGTGAATATTTTCTCTTGTTGCAAAAAATGACATTCATTATATTTTTTCTTTCTATTGCTGCTACTTATGATTTAGAGGTTGAGAAAATATATGTGAAAACTACTTTCCTTCATGGTGACTTGGAGGAGGATATTTATACAACACAACCAAAGTACTATGTGGTGAAAGGTAAAAGTAAATTGGTTTGTGAATTGAAGAAATATTTGTATGGCCTAAAATAGAGTCCTAGGATGCGGTACTAGAAATTTGATACATATGTGTTGAGTTTTGGATTTGAGCATTCTAAATCAGATCATTATGTTTATTATAAAGCTGATGGTGATTATTTCCTATTTATTGCATTATATGCTGATGATATGTTATTTATTGGTAAAGGGAATGTATGATTTCAAAAATGAAATCTCAACTTGATACTAAATTTCAAATGAAAGACCTTGGTGTACCTAACACATTCTTGGGATGAAAATTAAAAGAGATAGAGTGAACATGAAGTTATGGCTTGACCAAAGTAAGTATGCCAATTCAATTTTATAGAGGTTTGATATATTCAAAATTGTAGACCATTGTGTGTTCCTTTTTTAGTTGGAACAAAGTTATCTATTTTAGATTTCCCAACACCCCCAACAGATATGGGAGACATGAGTCGAGTTCCTTATTGGAGTGTAGTTGGAAGTTAGATGTATGCTATGGTTTGTAATAGACCAGACATTACCCAAGTAGTGGGAGTTCTTTCCAAATATATGTCTAATCCTAGTAGAGTTCATTGGGATGCAATTAAAAGAGTCTTCATATATTTGCACGATACCTCAGAGTATTCCTTGTGTTATCATAGTAATTTGATTGAATACAATATTACCCTTGATATTCATGATTATGTGGATTTAGACTGGGTGGGTGATGTTGATAGTAGATAATCAACTAGTGCTTATGTGTTTACTTTATTTGGTGGTGCAATTAGTTGGATGAATAAGTGACAAGCTATGGTTGCTTTTCCCACTATTGAAGTTGAGTATATGGCAGCTACTCATGCTTGTAAAGAAGCCATTTGGCTTAAGAGGCTATGTTCAAATATTAGAATAAAATAAGGTGCAGTGAAAATTTATTATGATACTTAGAGTGTGATATGTCTAGCTAAGAACCTGACATTCCATGCCTAGACCAAGCACATTGATGTAGAATATCATTTTGTTAAAGATATGGTCGGAGATGACAAGGTGAAGTTGGTTAAGGTAGAGACTTTGATGAATTTTGTTGATTCCTTAACTAAGCCATTGAGCACATAGAAGTTTAGATGGTGTTTAGAGTCTCTGGGCTTTTCAACCCCTAGCAATTAAGAGATGATGTTTATACAAGAGCCTATTGCTCTTGCAAGGTGTTCGACAAGTGGGAGATTTTTTTGGGAAAATGTGCCTTAACCTTGCAATTAGATAAGATTTAGTGTTAATAGGTAAGCGTGAGGGGGGTACCCACTGCAAAGGGTTTGGGGGATCATCCCCTCAATAGGGGGTCCAAGGGCTGCATGCCCCAATGGGGGCTTAGGGACAACACCCCTAAAAGACAATTTTTATGTATATTTTATTATTGTAAATTTGGACTATTCATCATTAGGTCTTAGATCTAATGGTTGATCTTTTGTTGGCTTGTATTTTCTTAGAAGGCAACCCTATTTTGTGAGGGTGTTGTATTACAACTATGTATTGTGATTTATTCTAAGAGTTTGATAGTGATCATGTTGCCTCTAGATCTTTGGTTGGTGATACTCCTGTGAGAAGCTTTCTCTACAAGTATATTGTAATCTTTCAGTTTTTTAAATAATATATTAGGTGGCTTTTGGAGTGTGGTGTTTTTCTCCCAAAAGGGTTTTCCCCATGTAAATCACCGTGTTGTGTTAAGCATGATATTTATGTTTAATTTTTTGTAACTTTTGAAAAGATATGTAAAATTTTACATTATCCTCTTCTCAATATTAGTGTAGGAAGTTGTTCCACTACCTTGGCTTCCTTACAATTTTGAGGTACAGATTCAAACTGCTCAGTAGGATTCGATGAATATTTCTCTTCATACTCACTAATCGAATTTTGATAGTCATGAAGAGCCATACAAAAGTGTGTAGAGGATGGATATTTCATTAAAAATATCTTATCCCTAAGTCTAGTTTGCAAATATCCAATGAACACTCTTTGAATATCATCAAGAAGAGAATAGTTGATTTGTGAGTAGATTAACTGATATCACTCTATGAAGTTTGTTACTTTTCCATGTTTTCCTTGTTTGCTCCTCACTAAATTAGTTAATATAATTTTAGGACCAATTTTTTCTTGAAAGTGTTGGAGGAATGCATTAACAAGTTCATTGAATGAATATATCGAGTTATTCAATAATGATAAAAACCATTCCAAGAGCATGTCTTTCAATGACAAAGGAAAGAGTTTAGCTAGGATATTATCTTAAAAGATGAATTCACTACACAATGTTGTATAAATTGATATATTACTATTAGGATCTCCTTTACCATTGTACTTTCCAAATATAGGAATCTCTATGTTTTGTGGCATGGGTGTTTTCAAGATTTTTGATGACAATGGGATCCTTTGACATATTGTGATGGATTTTGATTCAAAGTGGAGATTTGTTGTTGAAGTGAGGTTATATTTTACAACAGTTGATTTATGAATAAATCATTACTTGACATGTTCCGAGAATGCAGTGAATATGGTGGAATACTATGTTTCAAGTTGATTAGAGGTGAAAAATATTGAGGTGTCACATGCGATGTCATGAAGTTATAAGGATTTATAGTGTAAAGCTCTAAGCTTGCAGTTATGCCATTAGTTTTTTGTATTGTTGAAGCCATAGTTGGAGATGTGTGTGTAGGAATAGATGCAATAGTTGTAGGGAGGGAGATTTGGATTCCTCAAGTTTGAGTGTATCCCAAAGCTTGAGTGCAACTAGCCATTGTAGGGATATTGGAATCAAATATATGGGATAGACTATGCAAAACCTCTAATCCTTGGGCATCACCAATTAAATTCCTAAGGTTATCCACTATGGGCACCATTAGGCTAGCCAAAGATTCAATTCTCAAATAGTCTTGCAATCTTTCTAAATATTTATCCAATTGTTTTAGTTTGTCTTCAAGAACACGGGAAACAATAGTCTCAAAATTCATAAATTTTCCATTTTTTGAAGTTGTCATGGGTGTGGTAGGATTAGGGATAGAGTCCAAAATGGGTTGGGTATTGACAATAATTTTCATGAAGGAGTTTGAAGACTCAAGATCCAATGTGGATGTAACAACAACACGAGATTATATAAGTCTACAACTACATCTCATTGAAGTATTGACAATAAGACACTAGGTCATGAAGCTCATGGAAGTTTCAAAATATTGAGTGGAAAATAGTCAAGTAAAGCACTCAAAAGAAAAAATCAGAGACCAGAAATAGATAGAGGAAATAGAGATAGAGGTTTGACAAAAATCTAAGCCGAAAAGGGTAAGACTAGGTCACCTAGGGAACCTATGTCTTGGATAGGGTTTTGCAAAATTAAAAGTTTTACTATCCATGACACTATTTAAGGCTTATTTTTCTATGTGTGTATAGATGTAACAATGAATGCTTTTCTAGAATTTTCTCAATTTAAGATTATGCAATGAAAGTATGCAACAATTCCAAAACTTTCAAGAAATAAAAGACAATTGTAAATGTTCTTTGTAGATCTAAGATACAAAAAATGATTATTTCTAATATGCCAAAATTTGAAATTGATGATGTTGATATTCTTTTCTAAACAAAACAATGCAATTTTTCACTTTTTCATCTATATGCAAGATACCTAAATGCATGCAATGACACTTTCATTTTTTATTCTTTAGATTTTAAATGACCTAATGCAAATTTTTGAATGAAATTGAGATGTAGATCTAAGCTATAATGATTGAAATAAACCCTATTACAACCTATAATACAATGCAATTTTTCACTTTTTCATCTATATGCAAGATACCTAAATGCATGCAATGACACTTTCATTTTTTATTCTTTAGATTTTAAATGACCTAATGCAAATTTGTGAATGAAATTGAGATGCAGATCTAAGCTATAATGATTGAAATAAACCTTATTACAACCTATAATACAATGCAATTTTTCACTTTTTCATCTATATGCAAGATACCTAAATGCATGCAATGACACTTTCATTTTTTATTCTTTAGATTTTAAATGACCTAATGCAAATTTGTGAATGAAATTGAGATGTAGATCTAAGCTATAATGATTGAAATAAACCCTATTACAACCTATAATACAATGCAAATTTTTTAAATTTTTTTGTGTCTTTTATGATGCAAAAATGAATGCCTAAATAATAAATGCAAAGCAATGCAATGCAAAACCTAGATCTAAGAAAAATTGCTTCAAATTTTAGAAGGTATATAATGTTAACATGTCAGAATCACTAAAATGAAATGGTGGAAAATGGTGAGACCCTTTAAGGGAGATCTCCCTTTGTGGTGGTTTGACATATTTTCCATATTTCATTAAATAAATGGGGGTTTGATTGGATTTGAACAAGATATATAATTTACTTACAACCTAAAAGGTGAGTCAACTTGACCTTGAACAAATTTGAAAGGAACCTAAGGATGAAATTCAAGATTTGACTAGCCTAATGATGCAAATAACTATTTTGATGCAAAAATAATAGATCTAGAGAGTCACAGAGGAAATCAGACTACAAAAATGGAATGATTAGGACACTGTGCACCTACAATATGAATTTGGGGCTTAAAATGTTGGAATAGATCACCAAGGGTGCTTATGTCTCTATAGGGGGATTTCAAATCTAATTTCATAGTCCTCAGACGCTAGATCAAAGCTTTTGTTTTCCACTTGTCACACCATCAGATACTAAAATAACTGAGTTTCCATGAGTTGTCAAGATATAGGGTTTGATTACAACAATAAATAATTTATCTTCAAACTTCTCCCAATCCTCTTCATACCTAAAACCAACACATTCAAAGAGAGAGGAAGGGTTATTCCATTTAGGGGCTTGCCTTAGTCAAACCCCATGTTAGTGTTTCCACTTCCACAATGGTAATGTCAATGATAAAAAGCCCATCCTTTTGAGTGATAGGTATAAATGATAAAAAGGAATGATGAATCAACAATGGACTGCAACTCACCACCTTCCAATGGATTCCTTGGAGGACTAAAGTCATACAAATCTCCTCAAGGCTTGGATCTTGCTTTCTTGAATTTCTTAGACACCTACAAGGATTATTCTTCACAAACAATATAATAAAATAAACATGAATAAGCTCACACACACTTTGACATGATGCTTGGATCTTGAATTGTTTTAATAAATCTCTAAAAAATTTCTATTGACAATAAATTTTTGCTCAATAATGCAAGATGATTTTAAATAATGCAATAGCTAGGTATTTATATGCAATTATTCTAATTTCAAAAAAAAAAAATCTCGATAGTTGACAATACAAACCTGAAATTCAAATAATAAAAGGCCACCTCTGACATATTTGAATTTGGAGCCAAAATAGGGGGACATAGGCACCCTAGGTGTTAGTGTCCCAGACCTATTTTTTGGGAATTAAGGAGTCAGGGGAAAAACATTAAATGAATGCATTTGTTTTGTACTTGCAAATTATTAGAAAATGATAAAATGGGTCACATAATACATAATTTAGGAAATTAGGTGTTCAATTAGGTCCAATTACTTAAGGGGGAGAAAAGCATAGTGTGAAGTTGTCAAGGGTGACAATTTACAATGCTATAGATATATTTGATCAATACAAAAATGACACACAAGCCTCCATGTGTATTTAATGAGTCTAATTAGCCTTGATCTATTAAAAAAAATTAAGATATAGAACTAAATAAATAATATGTTTTATTCAAGTATTTTTCATACATAGAATAACTTTGAGAAAGGTGTATGAATATTTATCTTATGCTTATTCATGATACGGATAATTTTTAAAAGTATTTAAGATTATTTATATATATTTTACAAAGAATCATTCCATGAAGATCAAAAGCTACTGGGAAGTTCAACCATCTCCTTGAGAAGTGGAAGTTTAGTTCTCTAGTACCTTGACATGAATTGAGCCACTCATCAACTTAGGCATGAGATAAACCCCCTTTTTTCCTTGATTGGTTTTTCATCACTTAGTAGTTGTGGAGTGTAACCAATTGTTGGCATTACCTCAATGATTAGGTAGATGACTTGGTGTGTGATGAGCCTCATGGGTACCAACTTGGTTTCCACGTTGATTATTTTGTTTGAAGAATTGGATGATGTGGTAATTTTGTTGATGAATCAAATGCTACAATTTATCTAGGAGGTGTGTTAAGCCTTGCTAAATATATTCTAGGAATTGCAAAAGATTTAGTGAAGGCATGTTTGTTGTAGATATGTTTGTGTTTCTAAAAATTGTGTTGTATTATTCTAGGATTATGTGTGACACTTGCTAGAGAGTGGATATGGATCTTTGTGTTCTCTAGAACATTTGGGAGGTGATTTGGTAAATTATAAACCTAACAAGTAGCCCACATTTTACAAGTCATGAGGATGGTGTGAATGTTACCATATTTTCCTTGTTTTGTGAATCTCCTTGGATTTACCACCCTTCCTTTTGAAGTACTAGTCTCAATTGCATTAAAATAGGAAGTAGTTGTAGAGCCTTATCTTCTAGTTGCTAATTGGTGAACCAAGTAACTTGTTGTGGGAGATGACCCTCATTGGAAAATTGATATTTAGGTAAAGAATAATTCTTGGTGATTTTATGGATTTTGATATTTGATCTTTATTTTCCATAACAAATCCATTTGTAGGTGGATTTGAGATGTGGAATGCTAAGTATTCATAGCTATATGACAATTCTCTTTAGCATTGGTATCCAAGTTCTAAGAATGAATCCACTTCTAGAATTTAGTGTCTCATTTGTTTATTATCATAACCACAATGTGAGATTTTTTGCTATATTTACACATATGACTATGCATATATGGATTCCTAAGGAATAATTTTCATACTTTCATTACATACCCCACACAATAATTCTTCATAAAATATATGAATAGATTAAATAAAGACACATTAGAGAGTTACCTTTATTCCTTGGGTGTTGTAGGAAATAATATCCCTCATTTTTAGGGATATGAATGAGGTATGGTTTTCAATAGTTTATGAAGATACTATATTCTTCATACTACTATCATTAATCATGAAGTTCAAAGGTTTCACTTTCACCTATATCTATAACTAGAATCGTTAATCCACTCCAAATTTCTTAGGGAAAGAGGGTTGCTTGTGTGATGTTGAATAAAAAATTAGGTTATGAATCAATAGTTCCATTTGATAGATTTTGGTATATATATCTCTAAATTTTTCCATTATGAACATTTTTTATGCTTGAAATTCATTGAAATGGATGCAACTCTTGTTCTTATCACACCACTTGTTGATCTTGGATGATTTTATCTTGTTCAAAGATGGTAGCTTTTAGGTGTGGTGTTTAAATCCCACTTGTACTTTTGGTTGAAATCTTGCTTAATTATTGTCAAGTAACAACAACATTCCCCCATCGTTTTATCTTGATTATCTTTAGTCTAAACCAGGTTTTTGGATGATGGTTGGGGTATTTGAGGACTTTATATTATTTTTACTCAAATGAGCCCAACCTAGCATAAATATCATGGAAGTTCTTGGTATAAACCTAGACAAATTGGTCAAGATTTACTACAATTATGAACACTATATATAGTGGTCAACATATACATATTCAAAATGAAATTCATCTTTTGAGGCTTCTAGGAATTGCTCCTAGGTTGGTTTAGAATTTCCATCCGATTTCTCCTCTTATTAGAGTGCATGGACTTTGAATTTTTTTTAATAGTTGAGGAAACCTTTAAGAAGGAAATATTTATCCATTCCTCATCAATGAAATTGTTCATAGAAAATTAAGATTCAATTTGGTCAATCTGATTATCTATAGAATTTGCATCAAAATTACCCTTGAATATTAGCACATCTAAGTTTACTTGCAACTTGGGAGGAGCTCAATTGCTAAAGGATCTACTTGATGAAGGGTCCAATTAAGTCACTTGTTTCAGGAAATCTATAATTGGTTGAATAGGAATTTTCATTGATCCATAAGTGCTTCAATCTCATTCTTGACCATCACATGCATCTCCTCTTATGTTGGTTTGGCCATCTTGGTATAAATTGATAAATATTTTGATGGAACCTAGGGTTTGAGGCTCAAAAACTTATATTGTGTATGGAAGGACATGTAGGATGTAGAGAAAGCCATTATGATACCACTAATCAAATCCCTAAGGGTTACAATCCTAATGGACAACATTCTATAAGTGAATCCAAAAAAATTATAGCATGTGTGGAAGTAGTTGAAAAAATCATCTAAACATAGACATATATAGAACTAAATGGAGAAGATAAATGTGGCTATTTGTCTTTTACTAATTTAGAACAATGATTTCTAATCTATTTTATAGATTAGTGTGTATATTTTTTAAAGAATCACATCAGGGAGGTCAAAAGCCAATGGGAAGTTTAACCATCTCTTTGAGAAGTAGTACAATTTCCATGATTAGTTTCTCTTCCCTTGGTGGTTGTGGAGTGTAACCAATTATTGATGTGTCCTTGATGATTGGGTAGATGACTTGGCATGTCACACATTTCTTAAGTTCCAACATAGTCATTGCAGTATTTTGTTTAAAGACTATAAAATCATATTTTGGATGATGTGATATGTTTGGTGATGAATTGGATGTTTTAATTTCTCCAGGAGGTGTGTTAGACCCTCTTAATATTATTCTAGGAGCCACAAAATATTTTGTTGAGGCATGTTTGCCACAAAATTGTCTCTACAAAGTACACTACACTATTATAGGAATGTGTGTGACAATTGATAGAAAATAGATATGGATATTTGTGTTACCTAAAGTATCTAAGAGGTTATTTGGTGTACCAAATACTTGATAAGTAGCCCCATATTTGTTGGAATAATGCATATATCCTGACTGTTATTCTAGATTCCTTGTTTATTGACTTTTGTTGGATCAATCCATTAAGAATTGGGGCATATTGTGGAGGTCATAAAAAATGCTCAAATGAAAAAAAAAAGAAAAGAACATATAAAATTAAGTCACAAAAAGAACACATTTGCGGAGAAAATGTTATAAATTTGACACTTATATTGAAGAAATATCTCAAACTAGCACAAAAAATAATTTTTAATAAATGTTAAGAAAATCAAATGAAGTGAAAATAGTTTCCAATGGTATACTTAAGTTTATTTAAATATTTTTGTTTGTATGTATGTGTGTACATTCATTTATTCCTTTTAGGTTTGTAGAGATCTACATAAATGGCACAAAAATAATAAGAATTATTAGATTTTATTCTAAATGCATAGACATTGATCCATTGCCAGCCAAGCGTCTTTAGCTTGAAAAAAAAATCTCTAGATAGCTCAAGCATATCTCTATTATCATTCAAGAATATATAGCTCCATTATAGGTTACATTAATCACCCAACAATTGATTTTGTATTATTTTCTTTCTTTTTACTCAATGTCTTATTTTTTTAATCTTGAAACTATCAATATTTTTCTCAATTAGAGGTACTACAACTGATTTCTATTATTGGGGACCATGATTTAATTATAGAATCAAATTGTACGAGTTATCCCAATTGCTTAAAATCATTATGCATCACCCTAGATATTAGAAAGTATGGATGTGTCTTTAAAATTTGATCAAATAGAAAATCATATACACCAAAGATAAGTCACTTGAATTAGGTTCACATCAACAAAAAAATGAAAAAATATTTTGGGACTATTTAATCTATAGAAACAAAAAAAGAAGAAGAAATCCTCTCATGATTCCTAGTTAATACATATACAACAATATTTCCATTTGTTGAAATTATGGCACAAACGGAAAATGTAGCTAAGTTGGAAGGGAAGGGAAGGGAATATAAACTAGGCTATAATCTTATTCAAAAAGATATGAAAAAATAATCAAGACAATAATTTTCAAGATTTATCTTCTTTTCAAAGCATTAAGAAAGAGTAATTGGATTTTTTTAAGTTCTTAATCTAGAACATAGATCCTCGTGTTCATTGGATTACCAATTGTGGTAACTCATTATGTTCATGATTAATCTCAATGTAAGTTATACTCCCTAAACAATCATAATTAAAATAAAAATAAAATGAACAAGGTTTACAAAAGAATGTAAGATTGATACCCTATTTATGATTTCAATTATTTGAAAATTTATATTCAACCTACTCTGATTTGAATTTTTAATATCAAAAAGTAACTTTGTTGGATAATCAAGTTTAGGTTCTCTATTATAGATGATATGAGTCAAATAAATCATAGTTAGTAAATCATAGTTAGTGATTCATTAAGATCATTTGGTTTCTACACATCACATAGAGATTTTTTAATCAACACAAAATCAACCAATATTATTTATTAGATAAAAATATTAAAATAATTATATCCATTCTCATTAATATCACTAGAAATAAAAGAATAATCATTTTTCATACCTAAGCTTGAGTGAAATAGTGGCGAGTTTACACGTGTGGATGTTTCTTTAGGATGAAAATATTGCACATGTATATGCTCAACAAAATTAATTTCTTTTTGAAATTATCATTTTCATTTTACATAAGTGACTCATGAGATAAAGGATTCATAAAATCTTCTTCCTCATTGTTAGGGAATTCTATATAGGAGAAACATGGCCATGCAAGATAGTTCTTTCATCCTAATATGTGAATAATTATGTTATTTATCAATTAAATTAACATGAAAATTAGAGTTGAATCCCTATAGACTTGAGTCAATAGCACATTCATTATTTTGACAACAACCAAAGAGTTCAAAACCTCTCCACTATCACTATCCAAAATTAAAATTAAATGAATAAGCATTCAAGATATCTTTTTGGTAACTAGAGAGGGTTGAACCACATGTGCTTCTTAAGCACTAAAACAAGAATAAAAGTAGTTACAAATGGCTAGTAGATTATTAAGCTTGGTTAAACACAAAAACCAAATTTGGACAAGGAGGTTTGTAACACAAGGAGACTAAGAAATGAGTAAAAAGGATTGGGAGCAACCAAAATTTGTGGAAAGTAAGGGAAGGTACTTCGGTTCATTTTTTAAAACAAGGGACTATATCATACCAAAAACCTTAGACTTAATGTGTTGATCCAAAATGATTACCTCTTTACATGTATTTACAAGAGCAGCCACTTTTAGAACTTGTCTCAAAAACATTACAAGTCAAGCGTCAAGATCATTAGTCTAAAATGGTTAATTATTTAATGCCCCAAGAATTTGCTCAATACATTATTGGATGAAGTGAATTTTTTATATCGTAAATGTGACATCAACATGCCACATTGCACCCTACTTGCACAAGGTAGAATGAAACTACACGACACACAAGGTATCAATAGCCAATGCACCAAGCATTGTGACATAAGTGAGTGACTTACTAAAAAATGTCAAATTCACTAAGACAAGCTCAAAGAAAAAGTTTTTGTAGAAGTGTAGAGTTTCTATGCAACTTTTCATCACTTGTAATGTTCTTCCCAACCTTTATTTTATGCATCTCTTTCTTTATAATGTATAACTTCAAAGTTCCCATACAATTCTATTTTTTTTTGGAATATTAGATTTTACATGTAATTTTGTAGTTTTGTAAAACTTTATAGCTCCCATGTGTAATTATGTAAAATTGTACCTCAATGAAATTTAGTATTACATAAACCTTACTTTAGCCTAATAAAGATGATAATGAAAATCCCCCTTTTCCTTCCTTCAAATTCATCCTTGACCCTGTTTCTTTCAGTCATTGAAGGATTTTTTGTTGGGGATGCTTTTGCAATGCAAAAATGTCTACACACCACATGAACATCCTGAAAAGATTCCTAATTTTGTGGTCATTGGGACGTTACACTTTTTCCTACCCATGAATACCTCTATGGTCGTAGACACACCTGAAAATGACCCTCTTGCATGCATTTCTTCATTCTTCTCTCTTATTCAATCTAATTCATTCATTCACACATGCTTGCAACTCAATCTTTGTCAATATGTCAATCTCTCATTCTCCTTGCATTATCATTTGCTCAAGATCTTCTACATCAGTTTGATAAAGCTTCTTGCACATTTGTGGCCCTTACATATTATTCTTGGCTCTCTCAAGTGTTGCACTCTCTTCTGGATTCTCAAGCTCATTGAAGGGCTCAAGTAAACATTCTTTTATTGGAATTATCATACTTGTTTGGAAACATATTGATATCTAATGTGTCTACTTTCTTTGTCTCACCACTCTCTTTTCTCTATTCTCTATTTGTCTTCTTAGTTGTCTGTGGAGGTGGAAACACAAAAATAGGGGTTTGACTAAGGAAAGCCCCAAAATAGCCCTGATAATTTCCATTATTTTTGTGTGTACCAATTGTTTATGTGAAGCTTTGCAGGAGGGTTCATAGTGCTAGACCTCCTATGAGTTTGTTTCTCTCTCTCTTATCTCTTTTCATTAGTTTATATTCTCATATGTTTTGTACTCTTTTTTTTGTACTTTTTATCATTTCCAATGTTTTGATAGCTTAGTTAAACTATCAGATTTTAGTCCTCGAGTTTTTAGTAGGCTCTGTGTGTTTTGGTAGGCTTGCTTTGTTTTTGGTTTGTATGAACCACAATGTGCCACATGGATGTTTTCATTCTACGCTATCTTCCTCTAGTCAAGAGCTAGCTAGTTTGTCTCTGAGACCTTTGAGGTTTCCTCTTTTCACTTTTTAAGTCCTCTTAAAAATAGTCATAAAACATGAAAAATTGCTAAAAATCCCCTTCACCTATCTTTGTCACTTAAGCTTATCCTTTGAGGTAGTTGAGGAAATTTTTCTCCCTATAGACTCTTCTTTGTATTAGAGGCTCGAGATTAGTAAATCTCCTCTACATTTTGGTGAACTTGACATGAACCTTTCTTTCCTTTTGTCTTTGTGTCAAAATTTTCTTCTCTTTTCATGAAATGTATTGGATAGTGCATTGTGACACTTTTAGGAACTTCACAACCCAATATACTATCTCTGAGAATGTAGTAAGAAGGAGCTATTGACATATTGATATAGGGTCTAGAAGGTTCAATCCTCCCCATTCAGGTTTGAATTTTGAGGAGTACTCTACAAGATTCACTGTCGAATTCTTCCCTCCTCGTATTGGAATTAAAACTCATACCTCGCTAGCCTCTCATTCAAACCATTCCTATTCCTTAGCTAAGGAAGCTACTCTTAGAGTTCCTACTGATTGGATTGACTCTTTGAAAGTTAGGCTCAAAGGGCTGACAGAGTTCCCAGTGAATGAAAATTATTATTCTCAAGCAACTCCTCTCATCAATGGTCTAAGAAATTTACTACTTACTAATCAAAGTGGATTGGAGCTACTTTGAGGAATATCAAACATTATGAGACCCATTTCGTGTCATACACTTCCATCTTGGGAAATCCCCAAGATGTTCAGTCGAAGATCATTGGTCACTAGCTAAAAAAAATTATTCCTAGAGTGTTCATCCATATGGTCGACATGGGTCCTTCTACAAATACTACTACTAATGATACACCAGCACACCTGAGGAGATTCCAATGATTAGAGTGAATCAAGTTCCCCTAGGCTTTGAGATTCCTACATATGGGACTTTGAGATTCCTACATATGGGACTCAAAAAATCTCTACCTTTGGTGCTTTAGCTAGTCATATTTCATCTACAAATCTTGTTCTTAATACTTTATTATAGAACATGGGGAAAATACAATCTCAATTGTCAAATTTGACTAGTTCTTCTTCTTAGCCTATGTTCCAACCTTATTATTGTTACAACCCCTTATCTTTTCCTATCCTAAATAATCCCATCCCTCAAGGGATGGAGATTCCTAAGTTCAAAAAGTACAGTGGTAGATGTGATTCATAGATGCATGTCTCATCTTTCAATACCATGTGTACTGATTTCTTCCATCATGATGCTTTGTTGGAAAAACTATTCCCATTTTATCTCAAGGATGATGCCTTGGAATGGTATTTCTCTCTCCTTGATAATTCTATCTTTTCCTTTGACCAACTTGTGAATTAGTTCCTACAATAATTCCAGGCTAATATTGGACATAAGGTCACTTTTACCAATCTCATTCGATGTAAGAAGGGTGCACATGAGAAAGTGATTGATTTCATCACTCATTACCAAGCCCTCTTTTCTCAAATATCCTATGCCCTACTAGATTCCAACGTGCAACGAGTGTTCATCAATAACTTATTGTTGGCATTGCGAGATAAATTTCTTCTAAGTAAATATCCCTCTTTTTCCCATTTGTTTGCTACTCTATGTGAGTACTAGAAGATGGTTTCTCAGTACGAGGATTCTTCCTCGTCCTCCCATCTGGATGGACAATTATCCATGCCTATCTCTGGAGAGTATAGGAAAAATAAAGTAGTAGTGAACATGGTGTTTGTTCCTACTAATAAAAGTTTTGTAGGCCTAAATAGAATATTAAAAAATTATTTGAATCTATGCAAATGTCTTGCAAGAATTTTTAAAAGGTGGTGTAATATCTCTTCTATAGATTAGACCACTTTTTGAGACTTACCCTCAATGGTATGATGCACAATTTTTTTTCCAATAGCATTGAGGATTAGGTCATGATATGGATCAATGCATGCATCTTGGTCATGTTATACAAGACCACATTGATAATGGTACCATTTGACTTGATGGTGAAAAGAAAAATTCTAATAAATCTATAGCAAAGCCTAATAGCCAATTGTAGATTAACATAGATCCCTTAACATCCCATTTTTCTAATGTTTCACACCCACTTCTTCCATCAATCTAAATCCATTTGAGTATGTGAACATGGTTTCATTTACTCATGTTCCTCCTCTAGGCCATGTGGATGGTACTCCTAAGATAACATTTACACCACATGACCTACCTATCAATAAGGATCCCTCAGCACTATATCCCCACTCATGTCAATGATAATTTCGTAATTAGTGTCATGGTTTACCCCACGAGTTAGGAAAATATTATCACAAAAGAGACAATTTTCATAAATAATTTGCATGAGGAGAAATATGAGGAGTCATAGACCATGCTCCACAAACATGATAGAATTTTTGTTCTGCCTATTGGTTCCATTTCTCTTTGTCCTAGTTGGACCTAAAACTCTATAAGTTACATTTGCAATGATACTCAAGTTTGACCTCTACAAAGTTAGACTAGGCATCCCATGGCTAGTCTCTTTGAACACAGTTGCATTGGTTATCCACAAATTCTTGAAGTTTCCCCATGAGGGCACTATGTACACTATCTAGGACATTGGGTATAAATCATTGGTGTCATGTGGGGGATTCTCCCTGGATCACTTTTGGCTTGCTCTAGTTGGACCTCTGCCACCTAGAGGAGACCTGTTATACAAGGAATATTTTAGGTATAAGACTAGGGGCTTCATACCTAAAAGTGGTTTCCCACCTTTTGCTTAGGCTATTTCTCTAAAGGATTATTTGCATGCACAGCAATGTACTTCATCTTACTCCCATCTAAAAGGTAGGGACATGCAAGATCTTTCCCTTAGGCCTTCTGCTTCTGCTTCATCTACATCTTCTTCTGCATTTTCCCAACCTCTAGTGGTGTCCTCAGTTCCTTCTACTATTCCTGACATAGGAAAGGGAAAGGCTCTTGCATTGTGGAAGTCCAAACCTTAGGTCTCCAGCTCCCCATTTTACCCACAATCCCCTGACACCTTTTATGGCTAGGGGTTTTATTCCTATGGATTTGTTCCTATGTTTTGACCTTCGAGGCCTCCCCTTATTCCTCCACCCACCCCTAAGGTAGACAAAGGAAAGGGTCTTTCCATCGAGATGCCCATATCTCTTCCTATATCCATGCATCCTCCTCATTTTCCTCCTTAGGAGCCTACCCTTCCACCAACAAGTGTTGTGGAGAATGCTCCTCTATTGGAATAGGATCCTCTAACATCTTCTCAAGATGCACCTTCTAATTCCCATAGCCATCGTAATTAGATTGTGTGAGAGCATAAGAATTGTAGATGTGATTTTGATAAGGAGCATGAAGCTTCATATAAGATCAAAGAGGATCCTTCTCTTTCTTCTTCTTTCACTTCCATTTCTTCTCTTGATCTTGTCTCTACTTTCTCTTTTTGCTTTGATTCCCATTGCCTTCATGATGCTTTTGAAATTTTCAATGGATCCTAATGAACCTCACCCAAAAATTGTGTAAGTGTTCATTGCTCCTTTTTTGGAACTACATCTTATCACCTCTCTTGCAACTCTTCATCCTTGCTTGCATCCTATTGACATGCCTTTTAGCAAGGTTGTGTTCTTTGTGGCTTCATCTCCTTATCAATCTTCCACTTCTATTGTAGGATCCCACATCCTTTGCTAAAGCATAAGTTGGAGAGTGACCTCATTTCAAGAAATGGTTAGAAAAATCTTCTTTTTCTTCTTAGTCTTGTTCCACCTTGGCTCAAGTACGATCCTTGTGACAAGGATAGTGCCACCATCCCCAAAGTTTGTCACTTCCCCCCTTCCCAAGGTTGGTAGTGACTCTTAGGATTCTTTTCCTTCTCCTACCTAGTTGCATCATGTCACTCTTGAGAAGTGCATGTTCGACTAATTGAAGGACATTCTAACTTTGTCATTGATCTTTGCTAGATCAATGACACTAGTCTTGCATGAGCTTGGTGAGGAAGACCTTAAGGGGGATTCTTCGTTAGATTTTTCCATAGGTGAGTCAACTAGCACTGCTCTAGCTATCCCACCCCTATAGGATCATCTTCCCTTCCCTTACGATGATCTATATTGGGAGAAGGATGACATGTTGGAGGTGTCGTACTAGAGCACTGCCTCTTCTTCATCATTAGATTAGCTTTGTGTGTTTATTTGTGTTCCCCCATGCTTGTCTATTTATGTTTGTGCTCTTTCTTAGAGGACCCTTGCTACCCTTGTAGGTTCATGCATACAAGGGAGAGAATATGTCATACACTTCTTCTATTTGTATAATCATTATTCTATCTATCATAATATTTTCCTTTTTCACATCGGGAATGATGCAAAGTGTTGGGGCATTTAGGCCTCTTCCATGTTGACCAAATTTTTATTTTTACTTTATCTTCATGTTTTCTTCTTCTTGTTCTGATTTGTTTGGGTCGTGATGAAAATTCATACATATTATATTATATTTATCTATTTATGTCTATGAGTAGTTTTGATCCAAAATAATTGAATCCTCTCTATGATCTTGATTTCTTCATCTCTACTTTTCTCTTCATGATGTTTTAAATTTTATGTGATTTCCCTCTCGTGAAAACATTCCATGAATACATCTCGCTATGTATTTCATGCCACAACATCTCTTTGTATTTCTCTACTTCTTAGAATGGAATGTGCTCCTTTGTGTAACACATATCATTCTAAGGGGAACTATCATATCTGCAAGTAATTTTCAAAAAGGTTTCAAAAATATTTTGAAAGTATGTCTTTATTTCTTATATCTCATCATCTATCTTGGGGGAAACTTGACTAGACTTATCTTGTCTTTTTTGTGACTATCCTACAATATAGTTTGTAGTAGCCACATGCCTATTTTCTTTTCATATGGTCTCTAGCCTCACTAGGCATACCTATCACTTCCATCTTTTATCTGATCAAATTATGTCATGTCATGTTTATGAAATTTTATCATGTCTATTTTTCACTTTTTTTCCTAACATGTTTGTTTAAAGCTAACATGTTTGTGGTGAGATTGTAGTCAACTTTTTAGGATGGAAGAATTGTATCCTTTTCAAGATAATGAAGAGGCTACAAGATCTTAAAATGAGGTAGATATGCTCTTTGGAAGAATATATGGAAAAAAACCAAGATATCCTACACAAAACACAAATAATATGTGATAATCTTACAAAATTTATGTTGAAATAATTTGATATACACAAGATAAAACAACATACAAATGAATGTAAAGAAATAAGCATTCAAAAAATAAAGAAAGAAAGAAGATCATTAAATAGATTATTAAAGAGGTATGGATAGCAAGATACATTATGCTAAAGTTCATACAATGTGTAATGAATATCATTTGCAACTAAAATAAAAACAAACAAGCATGTAAGTTTCTGTTTGAAATAAAATCCTCTAGATAGAGTCCAACAAGAGAGTTAAAAAAGAAATAGCATCAAAAACCAAATTCAAATGTTACCATAGCCTCCATTGATTTATTTTTTTCTTGAATAGTGATATGTGGATGTTCCTTGCCTAAATATATCAATTTGATAGCATGTACCTACCATAAGTGATAATGGCTATGGAATGAAGGATAGAGTACCTAAATTTATAGACTTTTGGAAGGGGGAATGGATGGTCAAGATATAATTATGAGATCAAGGGAAGAAAATGGTTGAGAGGAATTCCCTAGGATCAAGGAGAGGATGAAGGGTAGATATGGAGGTGGTTATATTGTGAATGGTTAAGATGATATTTATTTATTATGAGGAGATAGAAGAAGTGTTTAATTAAATAATATGATTATTTAATTAAGTGATGGGATTTAGGTGTAGGTGACTAGATTAGGTGAAGATATTAGTGTTGTAATAGAAGTGTGTGCCCTTGCTGAGATGATAAGGTGATACACCAAAAATATTTCAAAACTTATACAACTGCTTGAGCTTACAATATGATCAACAGATTAAGCCACACCATACACAACTCAAAATGTCATATTTCTTTGCAAAAATGTTTTATAAATAGGTTCAATATGTCAAGGATAGTGTTTAGAAAGAGCTATGAATGCTATAACAACTTACACCCTATTCTTAATTGGTTAACACAAGTTATGCCCTACAAAATACTTACTTTCTACACAAAGGCAATAAAAATAGGACAAAAATCAAGGGGAAAAAATATCACCACAAGATTAAATCAACAATACTAAAAAAATGCACAGTGAAACAACTCTAAGAAGAAAAAATCTTATCTTTATTGATAAAAAAGGTGTTACATACTATTGTACATGCTTGAAAATGGAGTTACAAGGCTATCCAATCTTGAAAGAACCTTCAAGAAGTTATAATACAATGCTAAAAGAAGCTAGAACTCCCTGAAATATTCCCCTAAGCTTCCTTTTAATCTTCTCAAGAACTTACTAGATATTAGGACATGCTTTGAGAGATGAAAGACAATTGTTCACATTAGTTTGTTGGATCAAACCTTCTAGGGCATCCAAACTAGTTATCTCTACTTTCCAGTCCTCTAAAATGCTCCATAATAGTGTTTGAATGAAGAAAAATTATTTCCTTGACCCTATCTATTAGTCAAGACTCCATGAAAAACTTCTAGATGCTTGGAGATGCTCCAAACTAGGTCAAACTACCCTATATTCCCTCTATCTATTTTGTGCAACTCACCAAAGTGTCCTCCTAAATGCTTGGAAAAAAATAACTAACCTCCACTTCTCTAGATTGTCCTAATTTCCCTTGAACTAATTAATAGACCATGTAAAAAATTATTGGAATTTATTAAATGATCTATAGGGTGTGAGAGATCTTCTAAGATAGGATATTAACACATATTTCACTCCTTAGGACCTCAAACATTATTTTCATCCATAGGTATTTTAAATACTATCATCCATAGTTCTCAACTTGCTAAGATTAACATGCTTGGATCAGTCTTATTATCTCTTTCAATGGGGTGTTGGAACTGTCACGTATTTGACATTCTTTTCATCTTGCATAAAGGTCCTTCTTTATAATCCATACCTTCATGTCACGAAGATACCTTAACAAGTTCCTTTAAATAATTTGATAGGGTCTAGGAAAAAGATAAATCCCTCCTCATGGTGTCATCAATGTATCCTTTCCACCCTTTTATTGGAAATGGTACTAAAACTATGAACTTGAATCTTAGATAATCACAAGACTACCTTATATGCCATGGGACTGTATTGCTAGGTTTTCTCTTTGTAGGTCTTTAACCTTCCTTCATAGGTTGTATTGTCCTCTTTCATTACTATGTGATCTATAACACCTTTTAAATGTATGTCCATAACTCTAAAGAGAAAATTATCTTTGATGCTGATGTCATTGTTTGAAATGTTCACAATACATTGAAATTTCCCCTTTGGTATTAGAGCCAAGGTTGCTAATGTTGGGTTCTCTGGGTAGTTTGTGTCTGTTAGGAAACCTTTGCATTAACTCTTGATCTTACACAACTCTAATTGTTGTGCAAGATCATGCCTCGAGGTAGAGGTCATGGCCGAGGAAGAGGCCAAGGTGGTGGTCGTGGAGCCAACCACCAAAGTCCATCACCACTGAGTTCCCATGGTTCAGAGCATGAGGAACGATAGAGTCCTCAACACAATCAGTTAGGTGGTGGTCAGAACCCAAAATAGCCTGGTTTAGATGGATAGTTGCAACACCTTCTTGGGGAGATTCTTGATCGATTGGGACCCAGGCCAGAGGAGGAGAAAAAAGTCGAGAGAGAAAGGGAAAGGTTGCCAGGGCAAAGGGAAGTAACGACAGATCAGGATGCAATGATAGCTGGTCATATGAGAGACTTGGTGAGAGCACACCCACCTGCATTCGATGGTTCTGGAGGAGGTATAGAAGCAGAAACATGTTTAATCAATTTGGATCGATGCTTCGTGATGAACCCCTATGGTAGTAATACCAAAGCACGGTGTGCAGTCATGCATCTATGAGGCTCCGCATCCACTTGGTGGTGGCTGGAAGAGAAAAAGTTACATCTAGATATCAACATGGTCACATGGGAGCTATTTTTGGATAGGTTCAAGGCTCACTTCCTTTCAGATCATTGGAGGCAACACAGGGAAGATGAGTTTCATGACCTTAAGCAGATGTCAATGTCCGTTGAACAATATGAGCGACAATTCTATGAATTGAAGCAATATGCAGGAATCAGTCATGATGAGGGAATGTTGGTTCAACATTTTGTTCAGGGACTAAACGCTCGAATTAGTGGTGGAGTTAGAGTCTTCGAGCCAAAGACAATGGAGGTAGCGGTTGAGAAGGCTTGGCTAGTAGAAAAAAAATTGGCAATGGCATTGGGAGGACACACTGGAGTTCAAATTGGTAGTGTTCCAGTATCAAGTTTTGGTTCTAGAGGTGGACAGCCTCAAGCTGTAGGGTCTTCTAGGAATTTTCAGGCACCCTCTAAGGGTGGTCAATAGCAGCAGCAGTCACAGCCCAAATAGAAAAAATCACAGTCTCAATAGGGAGATAGATCTTAGAACAAGAAGACCCGAAGTCGGCATCATAATAGACTAGATCATTTTGTGCAGCCTGCACAAAGCACATAGTCAGCACCTTCACAAGGCAATTTTTAGCAGTTGAGTGCGCCGTCTGGTGTCAAAGGATTTGGGCAAGGCACAGGTTGTTTCTCATGTTGGCAACAGGGACATATTGCCAGATAATGTCCACAAAGGAGTTCTTCAGGTTTTAGCCAGAGACCAACTACTTCTGAGCCAACAATGGGTGATGCAGGTAGAGCACATCAAGTGTTTGTGGTAGTGGACAATTGTCAAGCAGAATATCAGGGCACTATGATCGAGACATCAGGTGTGTTGCATGACACTAGTATTTCCATACTCTTTGATTCTGGGGCATTTGACTCTTTTATATCTCCTTCAGTAGTAGAGCGATGTAGATTGGTGGCATCTAGGCAAGGCATAAAATGGCAAGTTGAATTGGCCTCAGGGTCAAAGGTTTTTGTAGAGAAGCTTGTTCAGGGTTGTAGTCTGGATATAGGGGCATTGACAACTAAGGTGGATCTTTGGATCCTACCACTTGGCTCTTATGATGTCATCTTGGGAATGGATTGGTTGAGTGCACACCATGCCATGATAGACTGTCATCGTAAAGTAGTGCGGTGCGTCGATGATTTTTGAAAGGAGGTGGAGATCATGGGTATTCAAAGACCCATTTCATTGCGAATGATCTCTACCATGCAACTTAAGAGGTTTTTCTAGTAGGGTTGTTAGCTTTTTGCAGTAGCAGTGAGTCATCTTGAGATAGAGGATAGTCGAGGGGGTCATTGGATGATTACCCACTCCTTAAGAGCTTTTCTAATGTTTTTCCAAGCGAGATACTAGGTATGCTGCCAAAGTGGGATATAGATTTCAGGATTGTTCTGGTACCTGGAGCTGAGCCTATATCTCGAGCTCTGTACCAGATGACAACACAAGAGCTTCAGGAACTCCGTCTGCAATTGGAGGAGCTATTGGCTAAGGGGTTTATCCACCCAAGTGTTTCCCCTTGGGGAGCACCCATAATTTTCGTAAAGAAGAAGGATGTTTCTCTCCGTTTGTGTATTGATTATAGGCATTTGAACAAAGTAACGATGAAGAACCGATATCCCCTGCCCAAAATTGATGATCTTTTTGATCAGATAAAAGGAGCGAAGATATTTTCTAAGATTGATCTCAAATCAGGGTATCATTAGTTGCGGATTACGGAACCAGATATTCATAAAACAACATTTCACACTCGATATAGACATTACGAGTTCACTATGATGTCGTTCGAGTTGACAAATGTACCTTCAATCTTCATGAGCTTAATGAATGGGGTGCTCTGAATGTATTTGGATAGATTCGTTCTTGTGTTTCTCGATGACATTCTGATTTATTCCAAATCTATGGAGGAACATGAGGAACATGTAAGACAGGTGCTATAGTGCTTAAGGGACAATCGGTTGTATGCCAACCTGGTAAAGTGTGACTTCTATAAGACTGAAGTTCAATATTTGGGTCATGTCATTTTAGGTGAGGGATTTTTTGTTGATCCTGCAAAGATTCAAGCCATTGTGGATTGACCCGTACCCACAAATGTCTCAAAAATTCACAGTTTCATGGGACTAGCAAGCTATTATCGGTGGTTCATCCAAGGCTTTTCTAGGATTCCTTATCCCATTTCCTCTCTCCAGAGGAAGGGGAAGAAATTTCTTTGGTCAGATCAATGTTAGTTAGCATTCCAGATTCTTAAGGAAAAGTTGACCAGTGCACCAATTTTGGCAGTACTGGATCCTATGGGGGAATTTGTAGTATGTACAGATGCTTCCTTGGAAGGTTTAGGGGCCCTTTTGATGCAAGAAGGGCGAGTGATTGCATATGAATCTCGTAAACTTAAGGATCATGAATTGAACTACCCCACACATGATCTTGAGTTAGCCACTGTGGTTCATGCTCTGGTAAGATGGAGACATTTCCTTTTAGGGCATCGGTTCGAGTTGCATACAGATCATCGTAGTCTGCAATACATCTTCACATAGCTAAACCTGAATGCAGGACAAAGAAGGTGGATGGAATTCTTGTGTGAATACGATTTTGAAGTGAAGCATATCCAAGGCAAAGAGAATGTAGTGGCAGATGCTTTGAGCCAATGTAGGAATAAGATCTCTTTAGTCACTCTTGAGGTTGATTTGAGGAGTTAGATCCTCGCAGCTCTTCCTTTGGACAATTGGTATCAAGAGGTGAAATCTGAGATTGAGTCGGGAGAGCTCTGGAAGGAAAATTTGCTGGATACTCATTAGATTCTGATGGTGTTTTGCGCTATGTAGGCCGAATGTATGTACCTCCTGTAGAGGGTCTTCACACCCTAATCTTGACTGAAGGCCATTGGGCACCTTATGCGGCACACCCCGAAGTTAAGAAAATGTATGCGAACCTTCAAACACTATAATTTTGGGTAGGAATGAAGCATGATATCACCGATTTTGTGGCTAGATGTCTTGAATTTCAGAGGGTTAAGGCTAAGCATCAACATCCTGTAGTTTTGTTGCAGCCTCATCTTGTTCCAGAATGGAAGTGGGACATTATCTCTATGGATTTCATTATCGGCTTGCCTATGTCTTCCAGGCGACATGACACTATCATGGTCACTATGGATAGATTGACCAAGGTAGCCCATTTCTCTCCTATCCAATCTTCTTATACTACTTCTTTGGTGGCCAAGGTGTTCATGGAAGACATTGTTCAATTGCATGGGATACCATGAAGAACCATTTCTGATAGAGATCCGGTATTCACATCTACACTATGGACATCTTTGTAGTGGTCCTTAGGGACTCAATTGAACTTTAGTTCTTCCTACCATCCTGAGACAGATGGTTAGATTGAGAGAGTCAATCAGGTGCTTGAGGATATGCTCCGCATGTATGTCATGGACAAACAATCATGTTGGGAAGATTATCTACACTTGGTAGAGTTTTCCTATAACAATGGTTACCATAGTTCGATCGGCATGGCTCCTTTTTAGGCTTTATATGGTCATCCTTGTTGTACCCATTTGAGCTAGGATCAGTTAGAGGACAGGGTTCTCCTTGGACCCAAAATGCTTCGAGATATGGAACATCAGGTAGCTCGCATCCGAGAGCATCTTGTAGTAGCTCAGGATAGGCAAAAGAAGTATGTTGATGCACATAGAGTTGATCGGCAGTTTGTAGTTGGTGATCGAGTGTTTCCTCAAGTACATCCGCGGAAGAGCCCTATTCATTATGGAAAGGCTTCTAAGCTTGCGCCCTACTTTGTAGGGCCATTTTAGGTGTTAGAAAGAATTGGACTTGTTGCCTACTGCCTAGCCTTTCCACCCAGTTTGTCGCGGATTCATGATGTTTTTAATGTTTCAATCCTTAGACCATATTATCCTAATGTTACTCATGTACTTGATTGGAATGCTCTATAGGTCGAGGACATGTAGCTAGCTCTTGAGCCCATGGCCGTGCTACAACATCGAAGACTCACCCTAAGGGGCTGAGATATTAAGCAGTTGTGGGTTCAGTGGGACTCGAATGATGAGACTTCGACGACATGGGGGGATGTGTCCCATATTAGAGAGGCTTACCCATATTTATTTATTGGTTTCCAGGAGTAAGCCATGTTCTAGGGGGGGAGGATGTAATACCCCTTATGTTGCTGATACTCTTTGATACTCTTATGTGTTGGTTTGATACTTGGTTTGTGATGGTGATTAGTTCACCAATTTGGTTGTGTGTGGATTCATTGTTTGGTTGGTTTTCTACATTTGACATTACTTATGATGTTTGATGATATATTATGTGGTGATTATATTATCTGGTTATGCCATGGCTTTCTTTAATATTATATGTGGTGATGTGATTCTATGTTGCTATGTTTTTTGACGTGTTGTTAGTGAGTCTTGGTGAAAGGACGGAGTAGCATCACTCGCTTGCGAGTGCCCTACTACCCTGTGATTACCTTTCACGGTGTGTCTGCAATGGAGATTTACATGCTACTTGACATTTGTTTGTATGCAGGAATTGCAGGAACAAAGTCTCGATTCCACCTGCTTCAGCAGGACAGGGCGAGCATTAAATTAACCCAATGGGTATGATGTTGAAAAAGGGAGTTGATAAGGAAGTGTCCTTGTCCCAAGTCTGTCACCTTGTTGTGAGTCTTGTCGTGTCATGGTTTTGGCTTTGTCCTTGTCTCTGTATTGGTTGTAGTTTATTTATTTTAATTATGGTTAGTTGTTATTTAATTTATTTTTTTACTTTATATGGAATAAATTAATGATATTTTGTGGATATGATTAATTGTGAGTAATTATAATTTTAAATTTAAATATTGTAAATTAAAAGATATTCAATTAATTAAAAAGGTGTAAGTAATTAATTTAAATAAATAATGTTGGTGATAATTATAAATTATCTTTTTCAAGATATTAAAATTAGAAAATCAGAAGAGAATATCTTGTGGGGATAATATCATGTGAAAATAATGTGAGATAAGTGTGAGCTTTTAAAGTAGTAAAAAGAACCAATGGAGGGGTTGGATTTTTTGAGAAAAAGAAAGAGTTTGATTTATTTTTATTTATTAATATTTTGGTGAGAAGAAGAAAAGAGGATAACAATTGAAAAATAAAGGATGTTTTGTATTTTTTTTCTCTAGAGAAAGTTGTTCTGTAAGAAAAGAATAGAAAATTGATATAGAAGATAGCCGGGAGGAATTGGAGAAGAAACTATAGAGGGATTTTATTTTCGAAAAAGGAAGAAGGTTGTTGTGTTTGGATTCAACATCAAACGAAGGACTCCAGGTTCTTTTAAATTTATTATTTCATTTGATTTATTGTTCTGTAAACAAGAATCTTGGCTACCATATTTGAAAATCAATTTCTCTGTTTTTGAAAGAGGGTTTTGTTTTAGAAAAAAATGTATGTGTTAAACCTTTAAATCTTCTATAGAAAACTATTGTGAAACCTTGTGAAATCTCTTCAACAAATCTAGTTGTTAAATTCTTGTTTGAATGGAAAAATCATTGCATTATGGGTTGAATTTATTTGCCCAGATTTAAATTATGTTTGATAAAAAAAACCAGTTTATTCATATTATTTATTTTGAAACTTATGGATAAATATATATATGTACTTATATATATATATATATATATATATATTTAAACAGAAATTAAAATATACATATATATTTATATATTTATATATATATTTTATATTCTATTTTTTTTGAAAAGAGATATATAATTTTTTTTTCGTAGAGTACTGTACTACATTTTTTATTTGTTTTAAAAAATATATATAAAATAAAATTTTATATTGTATGAGGAAGGGAGTGGTCAGTTGCTGCTATACCATCCCCGACCCCTGGTGGTATTGCGCAACAACCACAGGTTGTGCACAATAGCCGATGGCTACTGGGTGCAACCATGTGGGTTGTGGCCTCCCCAATGGGAGGTACGCAGTACCACGGTTGGTAGGGTTCAATTTATTAAAAAATTAGACTTTATTTTTAATGTTTGTTTTTTTTATTAATATTTATATATATAAAGCTATAAAATTACAGAGAAATAAATGGGTAATTTTTATGATATGATTTAAATGTGTAAATTTTAATATATACATGTATTTCATATATATATATATATATATATATATATATATATATATATATATATATATATATATATATATATATATATATATATATATATATATATATATATATATATATATATATATATATATATATATATGTATATATCATTAAAAGTGTATATACATGTATGCATGTGTATATATATATATATAGAGATGGTTTTATATATATGTTGCGATTATGAATTTATTAGACTATTTTAAAAGTTGCAATGATATGGTGTAATTGTGCAAATTAGAAATAAACTTTGTGATTTAAATTAAATCGAATATTCTCAAGTATTTGATTTATTTATTTGGTGAAATTATTGTGTATGGAAATGTGTTATATATGGTGTTGTTTAATGTGATTGTGTACTCTCGAGATTATTTGTTTAATCTATTGTGGTTTTCTTTTTATTGTATTTGTGTCATGTGGGAAAGCCCTTGAGTTAGTTTATCCTTTTGTAGGAGATTAAGTTACTTCTTAGGGACTTACAAAGGTGGGTAAATTGATGTTTATATTTGATCTTGTTTATTGATAGTTTTCTTTATGTTTCAGCTATGGTTGTGATTTGAATTACACATGGGTTGTATCATTTTGTGGATGTTGTTTCATATGATTTTGGCGTGATGGTTTTGACTCACGGATGTTCCATTTGTTGGTTTAGTGTTCTTGTGGTACAAATCCTTGGTGTTGGATTTTATGTTTTGGGTTCTAGAGAGAGTGGCTCTACGAGGGGGTCGGCGCACAAAGGGGTTGTTAGGGTAACCCACGTAGAGTTAGAGAAATAAGTGATAACCTAAGTAATTTAATTAGGGGGTGGGTAGTTAAACATTAATAAGATAAATATGGATGCCTCATCCACCTGTTAGTGATATCATAGGCTAAAGGTGGGCCGAGAAGGCCGTGGTTGGCAAGATCATTGCCTCATCTTCATGAGAGGTTAACGATTCCACATGAGTAACCCTATGGAGTGGAGCCTTGAGATAGGCTGTCAGGATAACCATAGATGGAGGCGACACCTTGTGATAGGTTGTATGGATAATCCATGTAAGGCCATACGATGACACTCTCCTCTAGCATCCCCTTTGAGTTGTTTTATTGAAATCCTCTAGAAGTGGTCTATTGTTGTGTTTTGGTGAGTATTGTGGTTATGAGATATTTCTTGTGTTCTCTTGTTTTTTGTGTCTGGAGTTTAGTCTTTCCTTACTTTTTGGATGTTCTTGGTTGGGGATCCTTCCTTGTTTACTCCCAACATGGGGGTGGTTGGGTGGAATGTGCTTCGCACCCCGTTGGGTCCCCTTGGATGCAGTTGTGCCATTCAGTGCAGAGTTTTGCATATGCAGTTGATCCAGGATTCATTATTACCAGATGTATATCTGTACTCCTGATGTATTTTATATATTGATGTACCACTCCCACGTGTGTTGGGAAGAATTTTGATGTACTTTTGTATATGTGTTCATTGAGATGTATTATCAAACTGATGTAATGTATTATCACACCATGTGATTCATTCTTGTACTACCATTTGTAAATACAGTTAATGTTATGTTGTATCTATGGAAATATATACTTAATACCTTCATGATTAATTCATTGTAAATTGCATGTAGGGTTTTATATGGGTTGTTCATATTCATTTGGATATCGTGAATGAATGGATTTATGTAATTGAATATTTAATTTTTAATCTATTATCTTTGTTATGGGATAGTTTGGTAATGTCACCTCGTGTACCCCAAGGGATTTAGTTGTGCAACTTAGAACATTGTATGATGGGAATACCTAATGTACTTTCCTTATATTCTTAAAAAGAAAAATTGTTGCATTTTTAGTTGTTTCTTTGGGGTTTGCATGATGGGGTGTTACATTTGGTGACTATATTTCATTCCTCTATCCTTCTATATACATTCTAACATCTTGGATTGTCTTAGAACTTTTAGAATCCTCCTCATAATTATTGTTTTCTTAGAAGATACTTGTCAAAAATTTATGATATTCATTTATGAATATCATTCACCTACTCATTGCTTCAAAATGACTATCCTAATCATATACCATTACTTCGTTAGAACACAATGATCTATTGAGAGGGGGGTGAATCAGTAGATATTAAAACTTTTTAGTTGTTAAAAAAAATCTTTTGTAGATTCAACCTTAAACTCAAATGTGCAGATTGAAATACTAACATATATGATAACCACATGCACAAGAGAGATCAACACATAACACCAAATATATGTGGAAAACCCAAGATGGGAAAAACCATGGTGATAAATGTTGCTAGGATCTATTATCCTAATCTAGCCTCACAAGCATCAAATTTTAGTTACAATGTTTAGGGCTACAACCCAAGGAAGCTACAACTTCAAGGATGCTACTACACCCTAATCTGAGCTACAACTCAGTGAAAATGGAGGCTACAACCTCTTACAAAGTTATGCAATAGACTATGCATCAAATGGTTTTACACAACCTACAATGCATCAGTTCAGTTCCTAAGCTCTCTCCCTCTCTCTTTCTGTTCTTCCTTATTCCATTGTAACTAGCCACTTGAATTTTCATATTTTGCTTTCTATTATAGATCACCTTCCTCCACATTCAGACTCTCTCATTCATTTAGTTCATTCATATTGGAATTACCATTAGGGTTTTTCCACTTGCAACCTACTTTAGTAAATGTCAGAACATTGAGCCACACACATACTGCCCAACTCATCAGACATCACCATTCCCTACATCAATCCATATAGCATTAAACTATTTTTTTAGATAATTTTCCTTTGTTCTCTCTATTGAATCCCACAATCAGATTGTGCATTTAATGTTCTCTACTGATCCTTTGATCTCAAATTATCAATACTTCTACTTTCCACCACTTAGAGGATTAGATCACCCTCATTAATGCTCACTGGGGCAGTTGAGTGATCTAATTCAATTCATTATCAGTTACTAGACACAAACCCTTGTTCACATGGAGTTATCCATTTTAGATCTCTGTGTTTGAACTCTGGCCATCGATCTACACCTTTGTGCCATGATCTTATGATCATCGTTAATTGTTACAACTTCAAGTCATGAACATCCAATAGGCGGTCATTTAAATCTTCATTTCCGATCTTATCATATCATTCTACCATTGGGATATCATCCCGAATCCCACCGATACAAGCAGGTCACACCTATATGCTTGCCATGTTATCTAATCAAGCCCACAACCTACATATCATCCATGTCATTTCCATGCCATTCGTAACACCGATGCAAAATGACATATTGAGCACTCATTCATTGCCATCTATTAACCATCATCACACTCGAGTCCCACTTAGCACTTCATCATTATATTAGGGGGACTCCATCCTCAGTCCTACTAATGTGCCTATGTCACATTGATACACATTAAGTGTTATCTTGGTCAATCCCACAATTGACATTCATTCTTCTATCATTCTATCAGAGAGACCTTCTTCAAGGTCCTGGCGATATCACTTTGTTCATCTGATAGGAAGGTCATCATTGAATTAGAGGGACAACCTTAAGTGTCTTGCTGATGATGTTCACTCATGCTGATAAGGCTTCCATACTCCACCTGGGGTCCACACTCCACTTGTCATCCTTGTGTCTGCACCGTCATCATCCATGTCAATGCTTCGTAATCCACAACAAGGATGTGGATTACGCTTCATGCAATCTCTCCATGCCATGTGCTAGCAATGTCATCACTGTCAGCAACATCATTATACCTGGGTCCCACATGGAGAGCTTCCTTCCTTCTTATTGCACAATTGCTAAGTTACTACAAGTTAGAACTTTTGAACCTCTTGTTGGAGGTTACTAAGTTATGAAAATTTGTGATATGTAGGCATATAGATATCGGGCTATTGGAGAGACACCAACTTGACACTTGCTAGTGCAATAGTGTCCCATCAATGGTATGACCATTGGGCTATTGGACAAACTCCTTCTTGACTCCTGTTAATCCACAAGTGTTCTGCTGACTTGATGAGGGTATACAACCTTGAGCACTAGGTGGAGGGGATGGTCACCAGACAATATAAAGGGCTTAAGTTGTGACTTAAGTGACCAGTAACTTGTGATAGGTAGTCAATGACAAATTAGAACATCTTGAGGATGCCATGATTACAAACACATTAGGGTTTAACTATAAACCCTAATATCACTTGAGAGAGAACAAAATTCATTTCTAGACGTGTTATACATCTTCTAGGCCTGCACAAAACCTTTATGAGAGCCTCTCAAAAAACCCATCACGAAGCTGCAACTTGTTCACCCTTTTGACATCAATGACAACAATAGTCCAACATACTTATCTCCTATTGACCCTTTATACCTCTTCAACATGCTCATAACCTTCATATGTTCTTTGTCAAAATTTTGTGATGCTCTATCACTTTAGAGGTTTTCCTTTGTTAGTGGTGTCATGAAACAACATCAAATAAGATATTATGAAAGCTTGAACCCAAACCAAGAAAAGAACCAACACAAGATATATGACTATGATATTTATCTTGTTTTACCATTTTTTCATCAAATTATTTGTAACATAGTGTATCACCATGCCATGCTACTCGATTCTTCTCATAGAGTAGTCATATATCCTTATCTCATAAGGTCCTTTTTACTATTCATTCCCCTTTAATTATTATGTCACTCAATGTCCCTATGTACCCTTCTCTCTTCTAGAAATAGGATTCCTAATTTCCAATCAAGGTAATAGAGGAGATAGTGGCCTAACCTATAAACAATAAAAAATGTTTTAACTTCATCTTCACCATAGACCTAAACAAGAGACAACCCTAAGCATAATATTGTATACCAATCTATTGTCACCTTCTTGTATTTAACCTGCCCAGGGTCTTCCCTTCATGAATTTATTATTTTTATGCACAACTATTTGTCATGATGGTACTGTCATGCTTCACAATGCCTTGGAATTGTCGTTGTTGAATGTGTAGGGAATTATAAATATACTCTAGGGACTTTCCTTGAAAACCTTGCATAACTCTTTTTCATGATGGTACATAGCCTTTAGCTCTATCTTTTTCATAATTTTCTCATGGCTATCTTCTCTCATAGAGGCCATATCACTTGTCTATGCATAAGAAAAAGATGGTCCTCTATCTTTGATATGAAGCTATATCTTCATCCGTTAAAGTCTGTCATTTGAAACTATACAAGAACTCTATATGGTTTTTAAAACCTCATGGACAATTCATGCACTATCTTATACAAACCTACCCCTTTATCACTAAAGCACCCTATGCTTGAGTGTCTTTAAACTATCTTTCTATTATTACATGTTTTAACTATCCTTTGAACTTTTTATTTATCCATCCTTTTAATTGAAACTCAATGAATGTCTTGTTCTAGACTTCCCTAGTACTTCCAAGATATCACACTTTTGCACCAAATATCATGGCTTCTTTGTAGTATCATGGCTTCTTTGTAGAGTGTCATTGGCCAGGTATAAAATTGGAAGATTATCCTTTTGAATAAATATATGACTGCCATCTTTAATTATTTCATTTAATGCAATACAAATCTTGCATGGGGTTTTGAAATTACCTTCATTACTCACTTTGAAGACCATTTCCTTAAAAAATTTCTCTATACCCACTGCATAGCTTGAAGTCTTGTATGTCAAGGTACCATAGGCTCCATCCAATTGGGTATTAGACCCAATTTCATGAGAATGAATGGTCAATAAAGAGTTAGAGTTTAACACTACTCCCATTGATTCTAGATGTTTTCCTATGGTTCTTGGTTCTATTAGATGTTCCTTCAAAGAGGGAATTTCATCATCATCTTGAATCAAAGTAGCCTATGCCTTCAAATCCTCTAAATTGAAACTCTATGCAATGATTCCACAAATGCATCAAATATGTGTATGTTACCACCAATAGTAGGCAAAATAATTAGTCTTCCATCGTCACTAACTTTATCCATGATGCATCATATTCTTCTCTTTCAATAACTTGATATTTTTCATGAATTCTTACCCTTGGTTAGAGGAACTACCATTAAAATTGTGATAAAACCCTTTGTCATTTCCATATGAATAGATCTTTCTCATCTGTGATTATCATAGTCCATCTTATTTATCTATTTTGATTGTGTAGACTACATTAGAGAAGGACTGTCATATGCATACAAGAATTTTGTATAGAGTAAATTGATGACATGTCTTCCAATATGCATAGGTCAGCCATAGGACTATCAAGAAATTATGTTGATAACAATAAGGTCTTTTAACGAGGGATTTATAGGAATTTACTTGAACATTATCAAATACATATTAGAAAAGGGTTTAAACAAATTTAATAGTGTTATTGGCAGGGGATTTCCATAAGAGCTTTATGAGTAGTAGAGTCTCAGAGCTTATCTAAAATTCAACTCTTCTAATAGGGTTTTTATTGTTTCTACAAGATCTTATCGCTATCATTGCATGTACTATGCATCTCTTCCTATACTGAACTTTAGCTTATATACTCTATGCTAAGATTCATTTAATTAAATGGAACTATCCTTAGAAGCTTCTTTCTTTTGTCTTCTTTGTGCACTCAATCATCTCTTAGGATTTTTCTTTCACATCTTCATGCACTCCTCAATAAACTTGCTGAGCTATCAAAAATCTTGGATTTTCATTCTTAATGAAGTCTTCTAGTTTTTCCTTTATAGGGGGTTATTTGATCCTCTCATTGGTAGGGCCCTTGTAAACTATCATGAGATTTTCTTCTTGTAGATTTGCCTTCTTCAACACTAAAAGTCACTCTTAGAGATGAATTTTTCATTTATAGAATACCCTTATCTTAATAATTTTCGGTTGTCCTCTCTAAGAATATCTAATTTTCATGTTATTTACTTATCTTCCTCATAATTTAACAATCATTCTATATTGATGAATATTCTATACAAACATATCCCTTCTCCTCTATAATACCTTGTCATGTGACTTCTTGCCTTGAGACTACCATATGCTGTGTTCCAACCATATTCTACAATACCTACTCCACCTTTTTGAAAAAAATGTTTACTCATGTAATGTTGACTACTTTCTCTTGAAGAGATTCTTTTTTCTCTACAAGAAGCAACCACATTTCCTCATGTAAACTCGAAAGCCTATCCATAATACTTCACTTGATTTTGCATCCTTATTTCCTTATGAACTATTCCATGTATTTCTTGAAGGACTACAAGGTATTATTTTTAAAATGTGTCTTGATACTCATTTTTTATGAGGAAAGGATAACATTACTTAAGTTCAAAATTAGGAAAGACATACCATATTAACCCACAATAACCATTCTTAACGCCTTTAACTCATAAAAATATCATACAGACCTTTGTAGATTCACCTCCCCAAAATAAAAATATGAGAAAACATCACCAAAAGCATACAATATTTGAAAATTGTGAGTATGATTCTCTATGCTAGTGATAAGACTTCATGAAACAAGCAATCCTGTATTTCTCTATCTTCCATGTGCATGCTTCTATATTGGAGAGAAATAATGAATATCATGAGATCTCTAACCATTTTCTCAACTTTTAGGGGTTACATGTTGCTCCATAAATTCCCTGGCCACCATTATAGCCTCCTCAAGTTGTGTAAAACTAAATAAACAAAAAACCCTAAGACCAAGTCAACTTAGTCAAGGAAAACAAAACTTTAACAAAACCACTTCCCTCTAAAAGCTCTTTCATGTGGAGTTTTAGATCTCTTTGGTAACCTTATTAAAGGTTAGGTCATTCTTAAAGGAAAAAGGCTTTAGGGTGGTAACATGGGAAAAGAACATTAACAAGATTTTTATGTAACACCCCACCAAGGAATCCATTGAAACAAAGCATAAAGTACAAATTAACCGAATAATTTTATTTTTTAAAGTCATCTGATTACACAATTTTTTTAAGGATTCCAAGACGACGTTACTTATACATTTACAAACAAGAACATCACATCATAATATAAAATTCATAAAAACATAAGTACATAACATATTTATGAATGCTCCAATTTCATAAACTTTTATACAGTCAAGATATATATATATATATATATATATATATATATATATATATATATATATATATATATATATATATATATATATATATATATATATATCTAGATTACATCAAGTGATATTTAATTAAATCTCAATACATCATAATGTTGATACAATGAGTGCACTCATACACATGAGGTAATCTAAAAGGAAGCTAATGATCACATCATAACTAACATCCATGTCTATGAACACATTTAGCGTCCATCGTCACGAATAATGTTATCCAAGTATAGAAACATTTGTAAAAGGACCCAATGGAGGAAATAGTACGGTTTCCTCCCAACTGCGTGGTACCCATAGGTCCACTCCCTCCATGCTAGGAGATAATGACAGGTCCACAGAATAATCAAACAAACAACAAAGAATAGAACATGACATCACGTGGCTAACAATCACATAACGACATAATGACTTCAAAACCACAACAAACATAATCCTAGAGGCAAAAAAACAACCAAAGTTATCTCTACACAAGAGACCACAATCATGCAATAGGAAAAGAGTGTCATCACATAGTTTGGGATAGGTTACCCTGATGAATCTTCCTAGACTACCAGCCCTCTTCAGGAGTTACCCTGGTAGTCTCTACTAATTCCCAACCCCTATACAAACTAGTGTGGAGTCGTTTCATCTTTCAAGAAGATAAGATAGGTGACTAAGCCATTCCAGGCCTTCTCAACCTTACCTTAATCTAAACAAGCATTATGGTGATAGGCGAGGCATACAATTATGTGAATTAATGTTAAATACTACACAACCCCTAGTACATTAGTTAGGTTTCCACTGGATTACAAAACCTATGATAGGTTACCCAGACAACCCCTTAGGATTTCGGCCCCTATTGCAAGCCACTCTTCCTAAAGTCATGACACAATCATCAAAATACCAAGGAAAACCAACATGCATATGAATCAAAACCATAATAAAACATATCTCATTCATAGCTCAATCATTGAATAATTCAAGCACCTCTAAGGTGACAAATAACTCTTACATGGCTAAGTCCCAAAAATAGGTCAAGGTATTTACAACAACCATGAACAAACATTAAAAGCTCATATCTCAAATCAACCCTCTAGCCCCTGGAAGTAAAAGGACTCACATTCACCAATATACATTCTCAAAAGATATCATAAACATATCCCAACAATTTTATCCGTTTAATCTACATGAATGCATTACGTCCAAGATCACTCTTCAACAAGAATAGTGTCATTCCTTTATTATTACAAATCAACACTTGAAAGAAAAATAATTTAAATAAGTATATATATATATATACATATTTACTTGTTTAAATGTAAACATAGCCACAGTTCAATCTGATTGCACATTACAACTTTTAAACATATAACCATCAAATCATAGATCAAATATCTAATAACATTTATTTAATATTTTTAACTGTAGTTATCTCTAATTATAGTATATGCACCTTTTATGCATAATTTAATTGAGAAATGATAACTTAAACAAGAGTCAGGTAATCGTCACATGATGCAAAAATATCGAACCTTACATATCTTAAGACTTGAATTGGCAGATCCTTAATGCATGTAATTGAGTATTAAACAATCTACAAGTTTACGACTGTCATTAAAGTCAGATTTAATATCATCTTTCCATTGATATTGATTAACAATTTTAGTGTTTAAGTTAAAACTAAGAAGCTATATATATGGCGCGAAACAAGCATCTTAACACTGTTAATCATAAATCACATAAAATAGATTTAATTATTGAATTCAATTGCATATTCAACACATCATCCTAATGCATTTCTATGTCAATTCAATATCAGCCTGGATCTAAAGAGATAACCCCTATTATGCACAATGAACAAAACATTGTATTTATTCTTATTTATGAATACAAATAAAACTGATTCCAAATAAAAATAAAGGTAATAACCAGACTAAAGGAAACACACCGAGGGGAAACTAATAAATACAAGCGGTGGTATATGAAATAGGCACCCAAGACAATACTATGTAGGACAAACATAGATCATTTCAAGAAGATAGGTAGTAATCCCCAAAATTTTAATAAATAAAAGAAAGTTTTAGGTGCCTTGTAAAGGAATCAACGCTGATAGTACCAACCAGAGATTGTGAAGCGAAGTTATAAGTTAACTATGGGATGCTAGCCATGCATAAGATTTGGATGTAAGAAAAAATTCTATAGGTTTCTACTATGTACAGGAGATAAATCACTTTATCAGCCCATCGGTCAAAATGGAGGACAAAAAGTTTATAAAAGAACAACTAAGAAGAAAAAGATACAACGCTAGTTGAATCAGGAGTAATTCATAAAACATGGAATAGAGGAAATTATTAGTATTCTAATTGAGTGTAGGCTTTGCAAGAATAAGGAATTCATGTAATAGTAAGATTATCACATTATATATGCCAATGGTGTAAGGAAAGCCTTCAGATGTTTACATAGTTATCCTATTACACTGCATCAAAATTTTTAGAAAGAAAATCTCCATAATTTTAAAAGAAAGGTAAACGCCAAATATGCATTTCTAATCCTTGTCCGTTGTTCTCTCTAAATGAAATACTCTTATAATTCCATTATATATTTCACTTAATAAATAGGTATATTTCCAAGCCTGAAATGAATCTACAAAAGTAAATAAAAGGAAAATACAGGTTTGATCTACTAAACTAGGGGTTAATAGCAATTTTTTCTATTTTTCTATAAAAAAAACTCTTTTGATTGTTTTCTCTATTGTTATGTGCAGATTTAGCGAATAAATTATTTTCCCACAACAAGAAATACATTTCCAAATGGATATCTTTCAAGCAAACATTTTAGAAAACACCAATAAAAATATTGCAACAGAAGAAGGGAACTTGTTTTAAAGGCTTGAAAACTAGGCTGAAAACAAAATTTGAAACTTCTATCAATCCTACTTTAAGCGTTGGCTATTTGATGAGGAAATCCAAGAAAATCCAACCCAATAATACACTTGCAATCAAATTCTGAGATGAAAATTTTTCCTATAAGCATCGCCAAGGAATCCATAAAACAATATAAAAAGTAACGAATTATCATAACTTTTTTTTTTTGTGTCATTTGATTAAACAAATGCCTTAAGGATTCCAAGATGACGTTACTTATAATTATTATAAGAACTTCACACATAATATTTAAGTTATAAAATACAAGTACATAACATATACAAGAACGATTCATTTCCATAAGTTTAAACAATTCATGTCATTTACATGTTTAGATTACATCCAGCGAGATTCTGATAAATCTCAATACATCTAATGATGTTACAATGAGTACACCCTCAATCATGAGGTAATTATACAAAGAGGGTAATCATCTCCTTATTACAAATATTTACATCTTCGAACATGTTCAACGTCCATCGTCACGAACAAAGAAGTGCAAGAACCAACTGCAAGTATGATATCATCTGTAAGAGTATACAATGAAAGTGTAGCACGGTTTCCACCCAACCACGTGGAACCCGGAGGTCCACTCCCTCCATGCTAGGAGATAGTGATAGGTCCAGAAGACAATCAAACTAAGAACAATGAACATACAATACATTACATGGCTGACCACACATAACGACATGACCACATCATACCAGAGTAATCGCATCGAATGCTCTCAAACATGACCACAAAATAAAAGTTAACTTCACTTAAGGGACTACAATCGTGCTTCAGGATAGAGTGTCATCACATAGTTGTACTAAGTTACCCTGGTGAATCTTCCTAGACTACCGGCCCTCTTCCAGAGTTACCCTAGCAGTCTCTACTGATTCCCGGCCCTTAGATTAACTCATGTGGAGTCGAAAGACAAGGTGTTCGACAAACCATTCCAGGCCTTCTCAACCTACCCTTAATCTAAATAAGCATTAAGGCACTAGGTGAGGCATTTATATATCTGAACTTAATTAATGAATTCCCAGGTTCATTTATTAAAATTTTCACTGAATTAAAAACTTTCGTTAGGTTACCCTGGCCACCACTTTGGGTTTTGACCCCAAATGAAAGCCACTCTTCCTACATATAATGTCATAACTTACTAACCACAAAATAGGACATTCAATATGCACATAAAGAAAAATCATGAGTATAACCTTCACAATCATGACAAGACCATAAAAACATAAATTCTTCGAATTGAGAAAACCTAACGTGCATGGCTAAGTCCCAAATCAAGTCATGGCAAATGAACAACAAAATACATGAATAAACACTTTACTATGCAGATTTATTCCCTAGCCTTTGGAAAACAAGAATTCCATACCACAAATCAATTTAACTTGTACTTTGATAAATTGATAAAGTCAATCCCACAAAGCTTCCTTAAACACTATTCAAAAGAATAATTCCAAGCATGATTTTACTAAATCACAGTTTAAAACTCAAGTATATATATATATCATTCACTCTAAGATAATTAAATGACTCACTTCAAGGATAATTAAATAACTTCACTCATAGATATCCATTTCTACACCAACAATAAACTTATCTTTTTAAAACAAATGAAATAAAAATTTAAATAACTAACCAAAACTATAATTATAATTGTTTTCACTCATACCTTAATTACTCTTTTTAAACACAATATACCTATTTCTTTTCATAATTCGAAACAATCTTTTATTTTGCTAACTTCAAATAATTAATTTCCACTAAAAATTTTCCTTGACTTAAAATCAACAATAAAGAAATAGATTAACATAATGTTTCATTAAATCACAGCTAATTAATAACCAAAATCCTAAATATCATCTATTTATATACATAGATATCATGATGATTTTATACAATAAAACAACATTAAATATAAATAGAATCTCATGTATTTCATATAAACATTTCTATTTGACATAAATGTTTATTATTATTCTTTTTAAACAACTAATTCCAATTCTATCATTCTTTCAAAACTCAATAAACTAATTCACAACAAACCAAGAGATTGACTATTTTTTTTTTTTTAAACAAAAGTACAATGGATAAATGAAACGTGGATTTTTGTTGTACGAAATGATATAGACAAAGGAATGGCGGGTGAAGTTTATGATTAGGTACTAAACATTAGTGCTCTTTGACCTATCCTCCCGCATGCAAGACTTAATAACTAGTAGTTCACTATCATATGTAATCTAAAGTTTCCCCTCCAAATCAGGATGAAAGCAGCAAGGAACTAAAGAAAACAGTTTCCATTACACTTTATCGGTTCTGTGGTCTCTACAGTTAGCCTCCAGATTGCATAGTTTTAATATTAACCAACCAACCTGGCAAATACTGTGCATTCAGAATATTTGAAGAAGTCTACTAACACAAACAACTAAAGCAACCTACGCATGAAAATAAATTATATAACTTATAAATCTATTAATCCAAAGTCTAAATTGTCAAATTCAATGTGACATGGAGCTAATCACGGTGCCAAAGTTGATTAAGTCAATCACCCATTCCATGTTCAAGAACTTTTTCCACTACAGGTTGCTAATGACATAAGGACGTTTATTTAAACCTCCACAACATTATGTTTCTGAGTGTTGCATACGTGTTAAGTTGCTAATGAAATCAGGAAGGCATTTATATCTCTTCAGCTGTCTATGTTCAAGCACCACAATTGAGAGAGATTGTGAATAGAATCAGGGAGTTTGTTGAACATAAGCACCCTTCTATGCTCATGTGTTGTAGCTGGAATTAATAGCGTATGCAATCATGGTGGTTATCTAAATCTAAACACCCTACCATTTTTGAGTGTGATAGCTTTGATAGTTGCTAGTGAATCAGGTAGACTTTTAATCCTCTGCACTCATCTAAAGCTCAAGCTGCCACTGTGTTTGGTAGCCAAAAAGGAATAAAAGTTTCATTTAAAACTCCACAGCCTTCCATGAATCAGTGCAGAAAACTGTAACAGATTAATGACGAGATTAAAGAGCTTATTTAACCCTCTACAACAATCGATTTTCAAAAATCTGTAGACGTGACTAAAGCCACTACAGTTTTCTATGTTAAAGTGTTGAAGATGTGGTAGATTGCTAATAAATCTAAGAGTTTAATAAAATCTATGAGAACTTTTTCTTTTTATTTTACATTTATGTTTACATAGCAAAGATAAGAGAGGCGACTCATTCTTACCTTGAAAAAGTCATTAACAAGGAAGAGTTACAAGGTGATGGATATTATGAGATTCATCTTCAAGACATTTACACTATAGCCATTGTACCATGGATACAAGGATTATAATACATGTCGGTATTACAACAAAGATAATTAATCGAATTGAGGTTTCAGAGAAATCCCAAGTGACATAGACTAGATAAAGGGCATAACCCGATGCAAGGATCAATGTCAGAATATCAAGCACCCCCCCCAAATGAAATTCTTATGATAATTAGAGATAAGCTAAAAGACCAGAACTGGCCTCCGTAAATAGACCTGTACTGGCTACCATCAAAGAAAATAGACAAAACTAACCTTGAGGAATACACGTAGCAATAAATAAGTCTGAAAAAATAAAAGAAAACATTGCATTGGAGTCTCGGGAGAAAACTTCAACTCCCCACTCAATTTCAATTTAACTAGAAGAGAATGGCAGAAAAATACAGAGGATGCAGCGTCTACAAAATAACTATGATTCATATAAAAAGAATGACAGAGGAGTGTTTTAATCACTAACATTGATTGTACAGGAGAATCTCCTTATAGTTTTCTTCAGTTACTCAAAACTAAACAATAATGATTTCATTTGAATAGACTAAATAACAAAGATACCATCAGAAGGTAAATAAAATTCTGTAACAACAACCATAAAGTCCTATTCAGAAATCATGAAACAAGAAGAAAACCTGGACTATATTCCTGAAATTTTGATGTAGATTTGTTGCAAGACATAGAAAGCTTGAAAGCATAAATTTCTTGACACGTGATTGACCTTCCCCTTCATTGTTTCCTAAAGCTCTTTTTTTTTTTGAAGATTTACTGTGCAAAAAATTTTTTTTCCTGCTACTGCCATGCAAAAACTCTCTTGTGCAATGTCATGTCCCAAATTGTAACTCCTAAGGCTAATTCATGCAATCCCCTCAACACTGGAAACAGATGGAGAGAAAACAATATATTTAGCAACATGGTGTTACATCTACCTTTACATCTTTGTCTCCTCATAACTCGTCAATATTCATGTACTACACTTAACCATAAAATCACACTTTAAGATGCGTCATTACTCGTGCTTTCTTTATTTTCAATGTGGGTAACCAAGCATATCTTCATTATGCAATGTGGTGAAATATGCGGTTGATAAGGAACTTTTCTAGCACCACCATGGGAAGACTTCTTCAAAACCAACAAATAGAAAGCCCTAATCTCTCTTACTATTTTCCAATGCAAACTACTCCATCCAAAACTCATGCAATGTGGTTAGACGGGAGGACTTCTTCAAAACCAGTAAACAGAAAGCCCTAATCTGTCTCACTGGTTTACCATGCAAACTACTCCCTCAATGTTGATTAATGCAAATTTATTATCACTTGACTGATTCTAATCGTACATTCCTAAATTTTCTCAATCAGTTATAAACTTAAGTGTCTAAGATATTTTCCTTCAAGTCCTATTTCGGATATTTTAACTTTTCAAAAATTAACTCTTTTTAAAAATATTAACTTTTCCCCATAACTCATATTCACCTTTAAATAATTACTTGTTTAATTTATTTTCAATAAATCAAACCTTTCTTATAAATATTTAATCTAATATTAAGACAAGTTTACCTTTAATTAAACAAATTACCAAATGCACCATTTTACTGAATTAAACAATAATTAATTTCAAAATAAATTAACAAAAACAGAACCGACAAAACAAAACAACACATGACAACAGGCGACTATTGGATACTCGTTCGACAAAGAACGATGGTTACATGAGGACCAGACACTATCTTTGAATCAACATGATATTTATTGGTTTAGGGTTTGCTCAGACCTGACAAGCAGGTGGAGCTTATACACGGTACTTGTATCTGCATAAAACATGGCATGTTAAATATATTATCACATATTGCAAAACACATCATGAAGAAGAATCATAGCGCAACAAGATACTCACAAGTGAGTAGTGTTGCACCGTCTTCTTCACTAGGACTGACAAACATCATTAAATCATAAACATCTATCACATCCTGATAATCACATTAAAACTCAGAAACTACATATCCACTTCGGACATGCATCCATCACAATGTTCTCATACAAGCCTAACCAAATAGTCTTGATATTTAATAAATCATCCACAGGGTTTAACAACCAATATAACATTAATGTCATAACCAAAGGCAATACAAAATAGTATCCAAAACAACTACACGACTAACAACAAAACACAAGCAAACTGATACACATAGCAACAAACGGAGGGGTACTACATCCTCCCTCCCTAGGATATGGCTTACTCCTGGAAGCCGCAAGATAGGTACAAGAAACATATCAAAAAGAGTGAAAAGTGCACATCACAAACCTAACAAATTTAGTCTAAGAAGGCGACAGGAAAAAGAATCACTACAACCCTTCCTCCACTAGTAGACTACTCACCATCAAATAGGGGACACTCCACAAGATCCTCTTCTGAATCCAAAATTGTCTTTATGGAAGCAGAAGACTGTATGCAATGGCTTTCCTTCTCTTTCTTAGAGATGGTCGGTGCGTTAAGTCCACACCCAAATGGAAAATTCCAAACAACTGACGGTTTCTTCACTTTAACTAGATATCCCAATTCCACAATCTTCTTCCCCTTTTCCGTTTTGACCCGATAAAGGGCTTGGTCCAAGGTATCATCATCAAATTCACAAGATAGAGGTTCAGGTGTGGGGTTTTCTTTGATGACCACACCTTTATGATCAACTTTCTGGCGGTTAGCCCCATAACCACCACCTAAACCTCGACCATGACCTCTATTTTGATGCCTAGGAATGGTCTTACACAACATCTCATAGAACAAATCTCAGATATAAGGAAAGAACCAAGAAAAAGGGAAAGAACGAATCTCAAGATTCTAAGTACTAGATAACCACAACTAACATAAATATTATTCGTATACACCTACCCTAAGGTTCCCTGAGTCTACTTTCTCATAAACACTCACCAAGTCAGTATCCTACATCCTTGGAGAGGAATCACAATACGACACATGGCCGACATTGAAAATGATAAAGATAAAATGATTTAGCCACAAAAGTCATATATAAATATTAAATGAAATTCAATTTCAACATTAAAATAAGAAAAATGTGCACAATGCCAACACTAAATCAAGTGTAACCACAATGATCACATGTAACTAAGATCACAAAGTGTGGCTAAATTATTACAATAAAAAAAATAAACAAAGTGTCGACCTTCACAATCAACATATGATCATCAAAAATTATAAACAAAGTCTACAATCTTCAAAATAGTACAATACATCACTATGTGACTAAACTCTAGCCACCTAACGAGGAAGAAGGGAACTTTTTAGGCTAAATCAGTAACCTTCATATGGTGCGGAGTGATTTCCAACACGTCTTAGTTACGTGAAGTAAAGACAATAGGATAATATGAAATATAGAATCTAACAGGATAATACAAAATATAGAATCTAACACCTAGGACAACGTAATGGGCTTACTAATGTCCAGAGTACCTAGTGTTAGAACCTAGTGCTCTGATACCATCTGTAACGCCCCACCAGGGATTCCAAAAGACAATGCATTAAGTAGCGAATAAACTGAATAATTTTTATTTATTTTTTAAAAAACATTCGTATATATACAAATGTCTAATGGATTCCAAGATGACATTACTTAAACATTATTATAAGAACATCACACTATAATATTAAAGTTATAAAATACAAGTACATAAAATCTACAAGAACGATTCATTTCCATAAGTTTAAACAATTCATGTCATTTACATGTTTAGATTACATCCAGCGAGATTCCCATAAATCTCAATACATCTAATGATGTTACAATGAGTACACCCTCAATCATGAGGTAATTTTACAAAGAGGGTAATCATCTCCTTATTACAAATATTTACATCTTCGAACATGTTCAATGTCCATCGTCACGAACAAAGAAGTGCAAGAACCAAATGCAAGTATGATATCATCTGTAAGAGTATACAATGAAAGTGTAGCACGGTTTCCACCCAACCACGTGGAACCCGAAGGTCCACTCCCTCCATGCTAGGAGATAGTGATAGGTCTAGAAGACAATCAAACTAAGAACAATGAACATACAATACATTACATGGCTAACCACACATAACGACATGACCACATCATACCAGAGTAATCGCATCGAATGCTCTCAAAGATGACCACAAAATAAAAGTTCACTTCACTTAAGGGACTACAATCGTGCTTCAGGATAGAGTGTCATCACATAGTTGTACTAAGTTACCCTGGTGAATCTTCCTAGACTACCGGCCCTCTTCCAGAGTTACCCTAGCAGTCTCTACTGATTCCTGGCCCTTAGATTAACTCATGTGGAGTCAAAATTACCTTTCAAGAAGAAAAGGTGTTCGACAAACCGTTCCGGGCCTTCTCAACCTACCCTTAATCTAAATGAGCATTAAGGCACTAGGTGAGACATTTATATATCTGAACTTAATTAATGAATTCCCAGGTTCATTTATTAAAATTTTCACTGAATTAATAACTTTCATTAAGTTACCCTGGCCACCACTTTGGGTTCCGGCCCCAAACGAAGGCCACTCTTCCTACATATAATGTCATAACTTACTAACCACAAAATAGGACATTCAATATGCACATAAAGAAAAATCGTGAGTATAACCTTCACAATCATGACAAGACCATAAACACATAAATTCTTCCAATTGAGAAAACCTAATGTTCATGGCTAAGTCCCAAATCAAGTCATGGCAAATGAACAACAAAATACATGAATAAACACTTTACTGTGCAGATTTATTCCCTAGCCTTTGGAAAACAAGAATTCCATACCACAAATCAATTTAACTTGTACTTTGATAAATTGATATAGTCAATCCCACAAAGCTTCCTTAAACACTATTCAAAAGAATAATTCCAAGGATGATTTTACTAAATCACAGTTTAAAAGTCAAGTATATATATATATCATTCACTCTAAGATAATTAAATAACTCACTTCAAGGATAATTAAATAACTTCACTCATAGATATCCATTTCTACACCAACAATAAACTTATCCTTTTAAAACAAATCAAATAACAATTTAAATAACTAACCAAAACTATAATTATAATTGTTTTCACTCATACCTTCATTACTCTTTTTAAGCACAATATACCTATTTCTTTTCATAATTCGAAACACTGCTTTATTTTGCTAGCTTCAAATAATTAATTTCCACTAAAAATTGTCCTTGACTTAAAATCAACAATAAAGAAATAGATTAACATAATGTTTCATTAAATCACAGCTAATTAATAACCAAAATCCTAAATATCATCTATTTATATACATAGATATCACGATGATTTTATACAATAAAACAACATTAAATATAAATAGAATATCTTGTATTTCATATAAACATTTCTATTTGACATAAATTTTTATTATTATTATTCTTTTTAAACAACTAATTCCAATTCTATCATTCTTTCAAAACTCAATAAACTAATTCACAACAAACCAACAGATTGACTATTTTTTTTTTTTAAAACAAAAGTACAATGGATAAATGAAACGTGGATTTTTGTTGTAGGAAATGATATAGACAAAGGAATGGTGGGTGAATTTTATGATTAGGTACTAAACATTACTACTCTTTGACCTCTTGTCCCGCATGCAAGACTTAATAACTAGTAGTTCACTATCATATGTAATCTAAAGTTTCCCCTCCAAATTGGCATAAAAACAGCAATGAACTAAAGAAAACAGTTTCCATTACACTCTATCAGTTCTGTGGTCTCTATAGTTAGCCTCCAGCATGCATAGCTTTAATATAAACCAACCAACCTGGAAAATACTGTGCATTCAGAATATTTGAAGAAGTCTACTAACACAAACAACTAAAGCAACCTACGCATGAAAATTAATTATATAACTTATAAATCTATTAATCCAAAGTCTAAATTGTCAAATTCAATGTGACATGGAGCTAATCACGGTGCCAAAGTTGATTAAGTCAATCACCCATTCCATGTTCAAGAAATTTTGCCACTACAGGTTGCCAATGACATAAGGACATTTATTTAAACCTCCACAACATTATGTTTCCGACTGTTGCATACGTGTCAAGTTGCTAATGAAATCAGGAAGGCATTTATATCTCTTCAGCTGTCTATGTTCAAGCACCGCAACCGAGAGATATTGCGAATAGAATTAGGGAGTTTGTTGAACATAAGCACCCTTCTATGCTCATGTGTTGTAGTTGGAATTAACAACGTATGCAATCATGGTGGTTATCTAAATCTAAACACCCTACCATTTTCAAGTGTGATAGCTGTGACACGTTGCAGATGGAAACAGAAAGTTATTTGAACATCTATTCCCTTCTAAGCTCGAGTGCTGCAGCCGTGATAGGTTGTGAATGTAATCAATAGACTATTTTAAACTACATCCTATACACAGGTGTTGCCATAAAGGAAGATAGCGGATTTACAACAAGAATAAGTCAAAAAGCAAGGCAAAGAGAAACTCGCAGTTCACTCAGGTAAAGAATCTACAGTTTTTGAAATAAATAAAGATATACATAACATGTCAATCTTGCGCACTATTAGGAGCATTTTTCAGCGCATAAAGTGCAGAATATCACATTGAATATTAAATCAAAGACAAGTGATAAGGAAACAGTAGCGTAGTTTGAGGGAACAGAATTCATTCTGTAACATAACTTTTAAGTCATTGAAAAGATTGGATAAGACTGCCAGATCAATGCAGTTCTCTATAGAAACTTAATTGTATCAGAAAGTTTATATCATAAACCATAGGGTTGAGCACGCATAGAGAGAATGGTATATGCCATGTGAAGGAGATTTTACCATTACAAACATGTGCTTCATTTTTGACAAATAGCTGATGGATTCACAGAGATTATTCAAATCTAACAACCTCCTACTATGTTCAAGTGTCACGGCTGAACCAGGTTGACAATGGAATCAAAGCAAGCATTTAAATCTCTACAACATTCTATTTTCAAGGCTACGGACAGGACCAGACAAGATGCTAAAAGAACAAAGAGATACATAAAATCTCTACTGACTTCTACAGCAAGCGTTGCATCTATGACAAAATCCAATAGTTTCAAAGAGATTATTAAACGCCAACACCCTTCTTTGCTCAAGTGTGGCCTCCCTAATAGGTTTCCATTTGTATCAAGATGATTATCTGTAACTATCTGCCCAGTCATGTTCAAAGGTTACACTTGTGACAAACTGAAAACAAGGATCTGGAAGATTATTAAAATCTAAACAATTTGTTTCAGTTTTCTTTAAAGTTTTCTGAAGTTTTCCTACATTTTCCTCTAGATCTCTTTCCTCAATTCTAATTTGTTTCCATGTTGTTTGTGCAGGTTAAACAACAGGTAAATTCTATGTTTACAGAACAATATAGTACCATAATCGACATTCAAAGATTCTATTCAAGTATTATATGAATAAAGGAAGAAAACCTGATGCTCCTGTCAATTCAAACTCCTGCCGTGCCAAGCCTTCCTGCGAGATCCTTGTTTCCTCGTAACTCCTCTATATCCATCTTCGTTTCCAATGCAAAATACTCCCTCCA
>VDFB02193867.1:729693623-729759394 GCA_007258455.2 Sequoia sempervirens | reverse complement strand
TCCTTTTAATCTTCTCAAGAACTTACTAGATATTAGGACATGCTTTGAGAGATGAAAGACAATTGTTCACATTAGTTTGTTGGATCAAACCTTCTAGGGCATCCAAACTAGTTATCTCTACTTTCCAGTCCTCTAAAATGCTCCATAATAGTGTTTGAATGAAGAAAAATTATTTCCTTGACCCTATCTATTAGTCAAGACTCCATGAAAAACTTCTAGATGCTTGGAGATGCTCCAAACTAGGTCAAACTACCCTATATTCCCTCTATCTATTTTGTGCAACTCACCAAAGTGTCCTCCTAAATGCTTGGAAAAAAATAACTAACCTCCACTTCTCTAGATTGTCCTAATTTCCCTTGAACTAATTAATAGACCATGTAAAAAATTATTGGAATTTATTAAATGATCTATAGGGTGTGAGAGATCTTCTAAGATAGGATATTAACACATATTTCACTCCTTAGGACCTCAAACATTATTTTCATCCATAGGTATTTTAAATACTATCATCCATAGTTCTCAACTTGCTAAGATTAACATGCTTGGATCAGTCTTATTATCTCTTTCAATGGGGTGTTGGAACTGTCACGTATTTGACATTCTTTTCATCTTGCATAAAGGTCCTTCTTTATAATCCATACCTTCATGTCACGAAGATACCTTAACAAGTTCCTTTAAATAATTTGATAGGGTCTAGGAAAAAGATAAATCCCTCCTCATGGTGTCATCAATGTATCCTTTCCACCCTTTTATTGGAAATGGTACTAAAACTATGAACTTGAATCTTAGATAATCACAAGACTACCTTATATGCCATGGGACTGTATTGCTAGGTTTTCTCTTTGTAGGTCTTTAACCTTCCTTCATAGGTTGTATTGTCCTCTTTCATTACTATGTGATCTATAACACCTTTTAAATGTATGTCCATAACTCTAAAGAGAAAATTATCTTTGATGCTGATGTCATTGTTTGAAATGTTCACAATACATTGAAATTTCCCCTTTGGTATTAGAGCCAAGGTTGCTAATGTTGGGTTCTCTGGGTAGTTTGTGTCTGTTAGGAAACCTTTGCATTAACTCTTGATCTTACACAACTCTAATTGTTGTGCAAGATCATGCCTCGAGGTAGAGGTCATGGCCGAGGAAGAGGCCAAGGTGGTGGTCGTGGAGCCAACCACCAAAGTCCATCACCACTGAGTTCCCATGGTTCAGAGCATGAGGAACGATAGAGTCCTCAACACAATCAGTTAGGTGGTGGTCAGAACCCAAAATAGCCTGGTTTAGATGGATAGTTGCAACACCTTCTTGGGGAGATTCTTGATCGATTGGGACCCAGGCCAGAGGAGGAGAAAAAAGTCGAGAGAGAAAGGGAAAGGTTGCCAGGGCAAAGGGAAGTAACGACAGATCAGGATGCAATGATAGCTGGTCATATGAGAGACTTGGTGAGAGCACACCCACCTGCATTCGATGGTTCTGGAGGAGGTATAGAAGCAGAAACATGTTTAATCAATTTGGATCGATGCTTCGTGATGAACCCCTATGGTAGTAATACCAAAGCACGGTGTGCAGTCATGCATCTATGAGGCTCCGCATCCACTTGGTGGTGGCTGGAAGAGAAAAAGTTACATCTAGATATCAACATGGTCACATGGGAGCTATTTTTGGATAGGTTCAAGGCTCACTTCCTTTCAGATCATTGGAGGCAACACAGGGAAGATGAGTTTCATGACCTTAAGCAGATGTCAATGTCCGTTGAACAATATGAGCGACAATTCTATGAATTGAAGCAATATGCAGGAATCAGTCATGATGAGGGAATGTTGGTTCAACATTTTGTTCAGGGACTAAACGCTCGAATTAGTGGTGGAGTTAGAGTCTTCGAGCCAAAGACAATGGAGGTAGCGGTTGAGAAGGCTTGGCTAGTAGAAAAAAAATTGGCAATGGCATTGGGAGGACACACTGGAGTTCAAATTGGTAGTGTTCCAGTATCAAGTTTTGGTTCTAGAGGTGGACAGCCTCAAGCTGTAGGGTCTTCTAGGAATTTTCAGGCACCCTCTAAGGGTGGTCAATAGCAGCAGCAGTCACAGCCCAAATAGAAAAAATCACAGTCTCAATAGGGAGATAGATCTTAGAACAAGAAGACCCGAAGTCGGCATCATAATAGACTAGATCATTTTGTGCAGCCTGCACAAAGCACATAGTCAGCACCTTCACAAGGCAATTTTTAGCAGTTGAGTGCGCCGTCTGGTGTCAAAGGATTTGGGCAAGGCACAGGTTGTTTCTCATGTTGGCAACAGGGACATATTGCCAGATAATGTCCACAAAGGAGTTCTTCAGGTTTTAGCCAGAGACCAACTACTTCTGAGCCAACAATGGGTGATGCAGGTAGAGCACATCAAGTGTTTGTGGTAGTGGACAATTGTCAAGCAGAATATCAGGGCACTATGATCGAGACATCAGGTGTGTTGCATGACACTAGTATTTCCATACTCTTTGATTCTGGGGCATTTGACTCTTTTATATCTCCTTCAGTAGTAGAGCGATGTAGATTGGTGGCATCTAGGCAAGGCATAAAATGGCAAGTTGAATTGGCCTCAGGGTCAAAGGTTTTTGTAGAGAAGCTTGTTCAGGGTTGTAGTCTGGATATAGGGGCATTGACAACTAAGGTGGATCTTTGGATCCTACCACTTGGCTCTTATGATGTCATCTTGGGAATGGATTGGTTGAGTGCACACCATGCCATGATAGACTGTCATCGTAAAGTAGTGCGGTGCGTCGATGATTTTTGAAAGGAGGTGGAGATCATGGGTATTCAAAGACCCATTTCATTGCGAATGATCTCTACCATGCAACTTAAGAGGTTTTTCTAGTAGGGTTGTTAGCTTTTTGCAGTAGCAGTGAGTCATCTTGAGATAGAGGATAGTCGAGGGGGTCATTGGATGATTACCCACTCCTTAAGAGCTTTTCTAATGTTTTTCCAAGCGAGATACTAGGTATGCTGCCAAAGTGGGATATAGATTTCAGGATTGTTCTGGTACCTGGAGCTGAGCCTATATCTCGAGCTCTGTACCAGATGACAACACAAGAGCTTCAGGAACTCCGTCTGCAATTGGAGGAGCTATTGGCTAAGGGGTTTATCCACCCAAGTGTTTCCCCTTGGGGAGCACCCATAATTTTCGTAAAGAAGAAGGATGTTTCTCTCCGTTTGTGTATTGATTATAGGCATTTGAACAAAGTAACGATGAAGAACCGATATCCCCTGCCCAAAATTGATGATCTTTTTGATCAGATAAAAGGAGCGAAGATATTTTCTAAGATTGATCTCAAATCAGGGTATCATTAGTTGCGGATTACGGAACCAGATATTCATAAAACAACATTTCACACTCGATATAGACATTACGAGTTCACTATGATGTCGTTCGAGTTGACAAATGTACCTTCAATCTTCATGAGCTTAATGAATGGGGTGCTCTGAATGTATTTGGATAGATTCGTTCTTGTGTTTCTCGATGACATTCTGATTTATTCCAAATCTATGGAGGAACATGAGGAACATGTAAGACAGGTGCTATAGTGCTTAAGGGACAATCGGTTGTATGCCAACCTGGTAAAGTGTGACTTCTATAAGACTGAAGTTCAATATTTGGGTCATGTCATTTTAGGTGAGGGATTTTTTGTTGATCCTGCAAAGATTCAAGCCATTGTGGATTGACCCGTACCCACAAATGTCTCAAAAATTCACAGTTTCATGGGACTAGCAAGCTATTATCGGTGGTTCATCCAAGGCTTTTCTAGGATTCCTTATCCCATTTCCTCTCTCCAGAGGAAGGGGAAGAAATTTCTTTGGTCAGATCAATGTTAGTTAGCATTCCAGATTCTTAAGGAAAAGTTGACCAGTGCACCAATTTTGGCAGTACTGGATCCTATGGGGGAATTTGTAGTATGTACAGATGCTTCCTTGGAAGGTTTAGGGGCCCTTTTGATGCAAGAAGGGCGAGTGATTGCATATGAATCTCGTAAACTTAAGGATCATGAATTGAACTACCCCACACATGATCTTGAGTTAGCCACTGTGGTTCATGCTCTGGTAAGATGGAGACATTTCCTTTTAGGGCATCGGTTCGAGTTGCATACAGATCATCGTAGTCTGCAATACATCTTCACATAGCTAAACCTGAATGCAGGACAAAGAAGGTGGATGGAATTCTTGTGTGAATACGATTTTGAAGTGAAGCATATCCAAGGCAAAGAGAATGTAGTGGCAGATGCTTTGAGCCAATGTAGGAATAAGATCTCTTTAGTCACTCTTGAGGTTGATTTGAGGAGTTAGATCCTCGCAGCTCTTCCTTTGGACAATTGGTATCAAGAGGTGAAATCTGAGATTGAGTCGGGAGAGCTCTGGAAGGAAAATTTGCTGGATACTCATTAGATTCTGATGGTGTTTTGCGCTATGTAGGCCGAATGTATGTACCTCCTGTAGAGGGTCTTCACACCCTAATCTTGACTGAAGGCCATTGGGCACCTTATGCGGCACACCCCGAAGTTAAGAAAATGTATGCGAACCTTCAAACACTATAATTTTGGGTAGGAATGAAGCATGATATCACCGATTTTGTGGCTAGATGTCTTGAATTTCAGAGGGTTAAGGCTAAGCATCAACATCCTGTAGTTTTGTTGCAGCCTCATCTTGTTCCAGAATGGAAGTGGGACATTATCTCTATGGATTTCATTATCGGCTTGCCTATGTCTTCCAGGCGACATGACACTATCATGGTCACTATGGATAGATTGACCAAGGTAGCCCATTTCTCTCCTATCCAATCTTCTTATACTACTTCTTTGGTGGCCAAGGTGTTCATGGAAGACATTGTTCAATTGCATGGGATACCATGAAGAACCATTTCTGATAGAGATCCGGTATTCACATCTACACTATGGACATCTTTGTAGTGGTCCTTAGGGACTCAATTGAACTTTAGTTCTTCCTACCATCCTGAGACAGATGGTTAGATTGAGAGAGTCAATCAGGTGCTTGAGGATATGCTCCGCATGTATGTCATGGACAAACAATCATGTTGGGAAGATTATCTACACTTGGTAGAGTTTTCCTATAACAATGGTTACCATAGTTCGATCGGCATGGCTCCTTTTTAGGCTTTATATGGTCATCCTTGTTGTACCCATTTGAGCTAGGATCAGTTAGAGGACAGGGTTCTCCTTGGACCCAAAATGCTTCGAGATATGGAACATCAGGTAGCTCGCATCCGAGAGCATCTTGTAGTAGCTCAGGATAGGCAAAAGAAGTATGTTGATGCACATAGAGTTGATCGGCAGTTTGTAGTTGGTGATCGAGTGTTTCCTCAAGTACATCCGCGGAAGAGCCCTATTCATTATGGAAAGGCTTCTAAGCTTGCGCCCTACTTTGTAGGGCCATTTTAGGTGTTAGAAAGAATTGGACTTGTTGCCTACTGCCTAGCCTTTCCACCCAGTTTGTCGCGGATTCATGATGTTTTTAATGTTTCAATCCTTAGACCATATTATCCTAATGTTACTCATGTACTTGATTGGAATGCTCTATAGGTCGAGGACATGTAGCTAGCTCTTGAGCCCATGGCCGTGCTACAACATCGAAGACTCACCCTAAGGGGCTGAGATATTAAGCAGTTGTGGGTTCAGTGGGACTCGAATGATGAGACTTCGACGACATGGGGGGATGTGTCCCATATTAGAGAGGCTTACCCATATTTATTTATTGGTTTCCAGGAGTAAGCCATGTTCTAGGGGGGGAGGATGTAATACCCCTTATGTTGCTGATACTCTTTGATACTCTTATGTGTTGGTTTGATACTTGGTTTGTGATGGTGATTAGTTCACCAATTTGGTTGTGTGTGGATTCATTGTTTGGTTGGTTTTCTACATTTGACATTACTTATGATGTTTGATGATATATTATGTGGTGATTATATTATCTGGTTATGCCATGGCTTTCTTTAATATTATATGTGGTGATGTGATTCTATGTTGCTATGTTTTTTGACGTGTTGTTAGTGAGTCTTGGTGAAAGGACGGAGTAGCATCACTCGCTTGCGAGTGCCCTACTACCCTGTGATTACCTTTCACGGTGTGTCTGCAATGGAGATTTACATGCTACTTGACATTTGTTTGTATGCAGGAATTGCAGGAACAAAGTCTCGATTCCACCTGCTTCAGCAGGACAGGGCGAGCATTAAATTAACCCAATGGGTATGATGTTGAAAAAGGGAGTTGATAAGGAAGTGTCCTTGTCCCAAGTCTGTCACCTTGTTGTGAGTCTTGTCGTGTCATGGTTTTGGCTTTGTCCTTGTCTCTGTATTGGTTGTAGTTTATTTATTTTAATTATGGTTAGTTGTTATTTAATTTATTTTTTTACTTTATATGGAATAAATTAATGATATTTTGTGGATATGATTAATTGTGAGTAATTATAATTTTAAATTTAAATATTGTAAATTAAAAGATATTCAATTAATTAAAAAGGTGTAAGTAATTAATTTAAATAAATAATGTTGGTGATAATTATAAATTATCTTTTTCAAGATATTAAAATTAGAAAATCAGAAGAGAATATCTTGTGGGGATAATATCATGTGAAAATAATGTGAGATAAGTGTGAGCTTTTAAAGTAGTAAAAAGAACCAATGGAGGGGTTGGATTTTTTGAGAAAAAGAAAGAGTTTGATTTATTTTTATTTATTAATATTTTGGTGAGAAGAAGAAAAGAGGATAACAATTGAAAAATAAAGGATGTTTTGTATTTTTTTTCTCTAGAGAAAGTTGTTCTGTAAGAAAAGAATAGAAAATTGATATAGAAGATAGCCGGGAGGAATTGGAGAAGAAACTATAGAGGGATTTTATTTTCGAAAAAGGAAGAAGGTTGTTGTGTTTGGATTCAACATCAAACGAAGGACTCCAGGTTCTTTTAAATTTATTATTTCATTTGATTTATTGTTCTGTAAACAAGAATCTTGGCTACCATATTTGAAAATCAATTTCTCTGTTTTTGAAAGAGGGTTTTGTTTTAGAAAAAAATGTATGTGTTAAACCTTTAAATCTTCTATAGAAAACTATTGTGAAACCTTGTGAAATCTCTTCAACAAATCTAGTTGTTAAATTCTTGTTTGAATGGAAAAATCATTGCATTATGGGTTGAATTTATTTGCCCAGATTTAAATTATGTTTGATAAAAAAAACCAGTTTATTCATATTATTTATTTTGAAACTTATGGATAAATATATATATGTACTTATATATATATATATATATATATATATTTAAACAGAAATTAAAATATACATATATATTTATATATTTATATATATATTTTATATTCTATTTTTTTTGAAAAGAGATATATAATTTTTTTTTCGTAGAGTACTGTACTACATTTTTTATTTGTTTTAAAAAATATATATAAAATAAAATTTTATATTGTATGAGGAAGGGAGTGGTCAGTTGCTGCTATACCATCCCCGACCCCTGGTGGTATTGCGCAACAACCACAGGTTGTGCACAATAGCCGATGGCTACTGGGTGCAACCATGTGGGTTGTGGCCTCCCCAATGGGAGGTACGCAGTACCACGGTTGGTAGGGTTCAATTTATTAAAAAATTAGACTTTATTTTTAATGTTTGTTTTTTTTATTAATATTTATATATATAAAGCTATAAAATTACAGAGAAATAAATGGGTAATTTTTATGATATGATTTAAATGTGTAAATTTTAATATATACATGTTTATATATATATATATATATATATATATATATATATATATATATATATATATATATATATATATATATATATATATATATATATAGAGAGTATATATATATATATATATATATATATATAGTGGTGGTATGGTATTGGAATGGACAACAAAGAAGCAATTAACTCAGGGTGGCAGTCAAACAAGACAACATGGACCACCGCCATGGATCATGGAATGGAATGGATCAACACCATCTCACGATTCAACACTGAACCCTATGGAGTGGAGCCTTGAGATAGGCTGTCAGGATAACCATAGATGGAGGCGACACCTTGTGATAGGTTGTATGGATAATCCATGTAAGGCCATACGATGACACTCTCCTCTAGCATCCCCTTTGAGTTGTTTTATTGAAATCCTCTAGAAGTGGTCTATTGTTGTGTTTTGGTGAGTATTGTGGTTATGAGATATTTCTTGTGTTCTCTTGTTTTTTGTGTCTGGAGTTTAGTCTTTCCTTACTTTTTGGATGTTCTTGGTTGGGGATCCTTCCTTGTTTACTCCCAACATGGGGGTGGTTGGGTGGAATGTGCTTCGCACCCCGTTGGGTCCCCTTGGATGCAGTTGTGCCATTCAGTGCAGAGTTTTGCATATGCAGTTGATCCAGGATTCATTATTACCAGATGTATATCTGTACTCCTGATGTATTTTATATATTGATGTACCACTCCCACGTGTGTTGGGAAGAATTTTGATGTACTTTTGTATATGTGTTCATTGAGATGTATTATCAAACTGATGTAATGTATTATCACACCATGTGATTCATTCTTGTACTACCATTTGTAAATACAGTTAATGTTATGTTGTATCTATGGAAATATATACTTAATACCTTCATGATTAATTCATTGTAAATTGCATGTAGGGTTTTATATGGGTTGTTCATATTCATTTGGATATCGTGAATGAATGGATTTATGTAATTGAATATTTAATTTTTAATCTATTATCTTTGTTATGGGATAGTTTGGTAATGTCACCTCGTGTACCCCAAGGGATTTAGTTGTGCAACTTAGAACATTGTATGATGGGAATACCTAATGTACTTTCCTTATATTCTTAAAAAGAAAAATTGTTGCATTTTTAGTTGTTTCTTTGGGGTTTGCATGATGGGGTGTTACATTTGGTGACTATATTTCATTCCTCTATCCTTCTATATACATTCTAACATCTTGGATTGTCTTAGAACTTTTAGAATCCTCCTCATAATTATTGTTTTCTTAGAAGATACTTGTCAAAAATTTATGATATTCATTTATGAATATCATTCACCTACTCATTGCTTCAAAATGACTATCCTAATCATATACCATTACTTCGTTAGAACACAATGATCTATTGAGAGGGGGGTGAATCAGTAGATATTAAAACTTTTTAGTTGTTAAAAAAAATCTTTTGTAGATTCAACCTTAAACTCAAATGTGCAGATTGAAATACTAACATATATGATAACCACATGCACAAGAGAGATCAACACATAACACCAAATATATGTGGAAAACCCAAGATGGGAAAAACCATGGTGATAAATGTTGCTAGGATCTATTATCCTAATCTAGCCTCACAAGCATCAAATTTTAGTTACAATGTTTAGGGCTACAACCCAAGGAAGCTACAACTTCAAGGATGCTACTACACCCTAATCTGAGCTACAACTCAGTGAAAATGGAGGCTACAACCTCTTACAAAGTTATGCAATAGACTATGCATCAAATGGTTTTACACAACCTACAATGCATCAGTTCAGTTCCTAAGCTCTCTCCCTCTCTCTTTCTGTTCTTCCTTATTCCATTGTAACTAGCCACTTGAATTTTCATATTTTGCTTTCTATTATAGATCACCTTCCTCCACATTCAGACTCTCTCATTCATTTAGTTCATTCATATTGGAATTACCATTAGGGTTTTTCCACTTGCAACCTACTTTAGTAAATGTCAGAACATTGAGCCACACACATACTGCCCAACTCATCAGACATCACCATTCCCTACATCAATCCATATAGCATTAAACTATTTTTTTAGATAATTTTCCTTTGTTCTCTCTATTGAATCCCACAATCAGATTGTGCATTTAATGTTCTCTACTGATCCTTTGATCTCAAATTATCAATACTTCTACTTTCCACCACTTAGAGGATTAGATCACCCTCATTAATGCTCACTGGGGCAGTTGAGTGATCTAATTCAATTCATTATCAGTTACTAGACACAAACCCTTGTTCACATGGAGTTATCCATTTTAGATCTCTGTGTTTGAACTCTGGCCATCGATCTACACCTTTGTGCCATGATCTTATGATCATCGTTAATTGTTACAACTTCAAGTCATGAACATCCAATAGGCGGTCATTTAAATCTTCATTTCCGATCTTATCATATCATTCTACCATTGGGATATCATCCCGAATCCCACCGATACAAGCAGGTCACACCTATATGCTTGCCATGTTATCTAATCAAGCCCACAACCTACATATCATCCATGTCATTTCCATGCCATTCGTAACACCGATGCAAAATGACATATTGAGCACTCATTCATTGCCATCTATTAACCATCATCACACTCGAGTCCCACTTAGCACTTCATCATTATATTAGGGGGACTCCATCCTCAGTCCTACTAATGTGCCTATGTCACATTGATACACATTAAGTGTTATCTTGGTCAATCCCACAATTGACATTCATTCTTCTATCATTCTATCAGAGAGACCTTCTTCAAGGTCCTGGCGATATCACTTTGTTCATCTGATAGGAAGGTCATCATTGAATTAGAGGGACAACCTTAAGTGTCTTGCTGATGATGTTCACTCATGCTGATAAGGCTTCCATACTCCACCTGGGGTCCACACTCCACTTGTCATCCTTGTGTCTGCACCGTCATCATCCATGTCAATGCTTCGTAATCCACAACAAGGATGTGGATTACGCTTCATGCAATCTCTCCATGCCATGTGCTAGCAATGTCATCACTGTCAGCAACATCATTATACCTGGGTCCCACATGGAGAGCTTCCTTCCTTCTTATTGCACAATTGCTAAGTTACTACAAGTTAGAACTTTTGAACCTCTTGTTGGAGGTTACTAAGTTATGAAAATTTGTGATATGTAGGCATATAGATATCGGGCTATTGGAGAGACACCAACTTGACACTTGCTAGTGCAATAGTGTCCCATCAATGGTATGACCATTGGGCTATTGGACAAACTCCTTCTTGACTCCTGTTAATCCACAAGTGTTCTGCTGACTTGATGAGGGTATACAACCTTGAGCACTAGGTGGAGGGGATGGTCACCAGACAATATAAAGGGCTTAAGTTGTGACTTAAGTGACCAGTAACTTGTGATAGGTAGTCAATGACAAATTAGAACATCTTGAGGATGCCATGATTACAAACACATTAGGGTTTAACTATAAACCCTAATATCACTTGAGAGAGAACAAAATTCATTTCTAGACGTGTTATACATCTTCTAGGCCTGCACAAAACCTTTATGAGAGCCTCTCAAAAAACCCATCACGAAGCTGCAACTTGTTCACCCTTTTGACATCAATGACAACAATAGTCCAACATACTTATCTCCTATTGACCCTTTATACCTCTTCAACATGCTCATAACCTTCATATGTTCTTTGTCAAAATTTTGTGATGCTCTATCACTTTAGAGGTTTTCCTTTGTTAGTGGTGTCATGAAACAACATCAAATAAGATATTATGAAAGCTTGAACCCAAACCAAGAAAAGAACCAACACAAGATATATGACTATGATATTTATCTTGTTTTACCATTTTTTCATCAAATTATTTGTAACATAGTGTATCACCATGCCATGCTACTCGATTCTTCTCATAGAGTAGTCATATATCCTTATCTCATAAGGTCCTTTTTACTATTCATTCCCCTTTAATTATTATGTCACTCAATGTCCCTATGTACCCTTCTCTCTTCTAGAAATAGGATTCCTAATTTCCAATCAAGGTAATAGAGGAGATAGTGGCCTAACCTATAAACAATAAAAAATGTTTTAACTTCATCTTCACCATAGACCTAAACAAGAGACAACCCTAAGCATAATATTGTATACCAATCTATTGTCACCTTCTTGTATTTAACCTGCCCAGGGTCTTCCCTTCATGAATTTATTATTTTTATGCACAACTATTTGTCATGATGGTACTGTCATGCTTCACAATGCCTTGGAATTGTCGTTGTTGAATGTGTAGGGAATTATAAATATACTCTAGGGACTTTCCTTGAAAACCTTGCATAACTCTTTTTCATGATGGTACATAGCCTTTAGCTCTATCTTTTTCATAATTTTCTCATGGCTATCTTCTCTCATAGAGGCCATATCACTTGTCTATGCATAAGAAAAAGATGGTCCTCTATCTTTGATATGAAGCTATATCTTCATCCGTTAAAGTCTGTCATTTGAAACTATACAAGAACTCTATATGGTTTTTAAAACCTCATGGACAATTCATGCACTATCTTATACAAACCTACCCCTTTATCACTAAAGCACCCTATGCTTGAGTGTCTTTAAACTATCTTTCTATTATTACATGTTTTAACTATCCTTTGAACTTTTTATTTATCCATCCTTTTAATTGAAACTCAATGAATGTCTTGTTCTAGACTTCCCTAGTACTTCCAAGATATCACACTTTTGCACCAAATATCATGGCTTCTTTGTAGTATCATGGCTTCTTTGTAGAGTGTCATTGGCCAGGTATAAAATTGGAAGATTATCCTTTTGAATAAATATATGACTGCCATCTTTAATTATTTCATTTAATGCAATACAAATCTTGCATGGGGTTTTGAAATTACCTTCATTACTCACTTTGAAGACCATTTCCTTAAAAAATTTCTCTATACCCACTGCATAGCTTGAAGTCTTGTATGTCAAGGTACCATAGGCTCCATCCAATTGGGTATTAGACCCAATTTCATGAGAATGAATGGTCAATAAAGAGTTAGAGTTTAACACTACTCCCATTGATTCTAGATGTTTTCCTATGGTTCTTGGTTCTATTAGATGTTCCTTCAAAGAGGGAATTTCATCATCATCTTGAATCAAAGTAGCCTATGCCTTCAAATCCTCTAAATTGAAACTCTATGCAATGATTCCACAAATGCATCAAATATGTGTATGTTACCACCAATAGTAGGCAAAATAATTAGTCTTCCATCGTCACTAACTTTATCCATGATGCATCATATTCTTCTCTTTCAATAACTTGATATTTTTCATGAATTCTTACCCTTGGTTAGAGGAACTACCATTAAAATTGTGATAAAACCCTTTGTCATTTCCATATGAATAGATCTTTCTCATCTGTGATTATCATAGTCCATCTTATTTATCTATTTTGATTGTGTAGACTACATTAGAGAAGGACTGTCATATGCATACAAGAATTTTGTATAGAGTAAATTGATGACATGTCTTCCAATATGCATAGGTCAGCCATAGGACTATCAAGAAATTATGTTGATAACAATAAGGTCTTTTAACGAGGGATTTATAGGAATTTACTTGAACATTATCAAATACATATTAGAAAAGGGTTTAAACAAATTTAATAGTGTTATTGGCAGGGGATTTCCATAAGAGCTTTATGAGTAGTAGAGTCTCAGAGCTTATCTAAAATTCAACTCTTCTAATAGGGTTTTTATTGTTTCTACAAGATCTTATCGCTATCATTGCATGTACTATGCATCTCTTCCTATACTGAACTTTAGCTTATATACTCTATGCTAAGATTCATTTAATTAAATGGAACTATCCTTAGAAGCTTCTTTCTTTTGTCTTCTTTGTGCACTCAATCATCTCTTAGGATTTTTCTTTCACATCTTCATGCACTCCTCAATAAACTTGCTGAGCTATCAAAAATCTTGGATTTTCATTCTTAATGAAGTCTTCTAGTTTTTCCTTTATAGGGGGTTATTTGATCCTCTCATTGGTAGGGCCCTTGTAAACTATCATGAGATTTTCTTCTTGTAGATTTGCCTTCTTCAACACTAAAAGTCACTCTTAGAGATGAATTTTTCATTTATAGAATACCCTTATCTTAATAATTTTCGGTTGTCCTCTCTAAGAATATCTAATTTTCATGTTATTTACTTATCTTCCTCATAATTTAACAATCATTCTATATTGATGAATATTCTATACAAACATATCCCTTCTCCTCTATAATACCTTGTCATGTGACTTCTTGCCTTGAGACTACCATATGCTGTGTTCCAACCATATTCTACAATACCTACTCCACCTTTTTGAAAAAAATGTTTACTCATGTAATGTTGACTACTTTCTCTTGAAGAGATTCTTTTTTCTCTACAAGAAGCAACCACATTTCCTCATGTAAACTCGAAAGCCTATCCATAATACTTCACTTGATTTTGCATCCTTATTTCCTTATGAACTATTCCATGTATTTCTTGAAGGACTACAAGGTATTATTTTTAAAATGTGTCTTGATACTCATTTTTTATGAGGAAAGGATAACATTACTTAAGTTCAAAATTAGGAAAGACATACCATATTAACCCACAATAACCATTCTTAACGCCTTTAACTCATAAAAATATCATACAGACCTTTGTAGATTCACCTCCCCAAAATAAAAATATGAGAAAACATCACCAAAAGCATACAATATTTGAAAATTGTGAGTATGATTCTCTATGCTAGTGATAAGACTTCATGAAACAAGCAATCCTGTATTTCTCTATCTTCCATGTGCATGCTTCTATATTGGAGAGAAATAATGAATATCATGAGATCTCTAACCATTTTCTCAACTTTTAGGGGTTACATGTTGCTCCATAAATTCCCTGGCCACCATTATAGCCTCCTCAAGTTGTGTAAAACTAAATAAACAAAAAACCCTAAGACCAAGTCAACTTAGTCAAGGAAAACAAAACTTTAACAAAACCACTTCCCTCTAAAAGCTCTTTCATGTGGAGTTTTAGATCTCTTTGGTAACCTTATTAAAGGTTAGGTCATTCTTAAAGGAAAAAGGCTTTAGGGTGGTAACATGGGAAAAGAACATTAACAAGATTTTTATGTAACACCCCACCAAGGAATCCATTGAAACAAAGCATAAAGTACAAATTAACCGAATAATTTTATTTTTTAAAGTCATCTGATTACACAATTTTTTTAAGGATTCCAAGACGACGTTACTTATACATTTACAAACAAGAACATCACATCATAATATAAAATTCATAAAAACATAAGTACATAACATATTTATGAATGCTCCAATTTCATAAACTTTTATACAGTCAAGATATATATATATATATATATATATATATATATATATATATATATATATATATATATATATATATATATCTAGATTACATCAAGTGATATTTAATTAAATCTCAATACATCATAATGTTGATACAATGAGTGCACTCATACACATGAGGTAATCTAAAAGGAAGCTAATGATCACATCATAACTAACATCCATGTCTATGAACACATTTAGCGTCCATCGTCACGAATAATGTTATCCAAGTATAGAAACATTTGTAAAAGGACCCAATGGAGGAAATAGTACGGTTTCCTCCCAACTGCGTGGTACCCATAGGTCCACTCCCTCCATGCTAGGAGATAATGACAGGTCCACAGAATAATCAAACAAACAACAAAGAATAGAACATGACATCACGTGGCTAACAATCACATAACGACATAATGACTTCAAAACCACAACAAACATAATCCTAGAGGCAAAAAAACAACCAAAGTTATCTCTACACAAGAGACCACAATCATGCAATAGGAAAAGAGTGTCATCACATAGTTTGGGATAGGTTACCCTGATGAATCTTCCTAGACTACCAGCCCTCTTCAGGAGTTACCCTGGTAGTCTCTACTAATTCCCAACCCCTATACAAACTAGTGTGGAGTCGTTTCATCTTTCAAGAAGATAAGATAGGTGACTAAGCCATTCCAGGCCTTCTCAACCTTACCTTAATCTAAACAAGCATTATGGTGATAGGCGAGGCATACAATTATGTGAATTAATGTTAAATACTACACAACCCCTAGTACATTAGTTAGGTTTCCACTGGATTACAAAACCTATGATAGGTTACCCAGACAACCCCTTAGGATTTCGGCCCCTATTGCAAGCCACTCTTCCTAAAGTCATGACACAATCATCAAAATACCAAGGAAAACCAACATGCATATGAATCAAAACCATAATAAAACATATCTCATTCATAGCTCAATCATTGAATAATTCAAGCACCTCTAAGGTGACAAATAACTCTTACATGGCTAAGTCCCAAAAATAGGTCAAGGTATTTACAACAACCATGAACAAACATTAAAAGCTCATATCTCAAATCAACCCTCTAGCCCCTGGAAGTAAAAGGACTCACATTCACCAATATACATTCTCAAAAGATATCATAAACATATCCCAACAATTTTATCCGTTTAATCTACATGAATGCATTACGTCCAAGATCACTCTTCAACAAGAATAGTGTCATTCCTTTATTATTACAAATCAACACTTGAAAGAAAAATAATTTAAATAAGTATATATATATATATACATATTTACTTGTTTAAATGTAAACATAGCCACAGTTCAATCTGATTGCACATTACAACTTTTAAACATATAACCATCAAATCATAGATCAAATATCTAATAACATTTATTTAATATTTTTAACTGTAGTTATCTCTAATTATAGTATATGCACCTTTTATGCATAATTTAATTGAGAAATGATAACTTAAACAAGAGTCAGGTAATCGTCACATGATGCAAAAATATCGAACCTTACATATCTTAAGACTTGAATTGGCAGATCCTTAATGCATGTAATTGAGTATTAAACAATCTACAAGTTTACGACTGTCATTAAAGTCAGATTTAATATCATCTTTCCATTGATATTGATTAACAATTTTAGTGTTTAAGTTAAAACTAAGAAGCTATATATATGGCGCGAAACAAGCATCTTAACACTGTTAATCATAAATCACATAAAATAGATTTAATTATTGAATTCAATTGCATATTCAACACATCATCCTAATGCATTTCTATGTCAATTCAATATCAGCCTGGATCTAAAGAGATAACCCCTATTATGCACAATGAACAAAACATTGTATTTATTCTTATTTATGAATACAAATAAAACTGATTCCAAATAAAAATAAAGGTAATAACCAGACTAAAGGAAACACACCGAGGGGAAACTAATAAATACAAGCGGTGGTATATGAAATAGGCACCCAAGACAATACTATGTAGGACAAACATAGATCATTTCAAGAAGATAGGTAGTAATCCCCAAAATTTTAATAAATAAAAGAAAGTTTTAGGTGCCTTGTAAAGGAATCAACGCTGATAGTACCAACCAGAGATTGTGAAGCGAAGTTATAAGTTAACTATGGGATGCTAGCCATGCATAAGATTTGGATGTAAGAAAAAATTCTATAGGTTTCTACTATGTACAGGAGATAAATCACTTTATCAGCCCATCGGTCAAAATGGAGGACAAAAAGTTTATAAAAGAACAACTAAGAAGAAAAAGATACAACGCTAGTTGAATCAGGAGTAATTCATAAAACATGGAATAGAGGAAATTATTAGTATTCTAATTGAGTGTAGGCTTTGCAAGAATAAGGAATTCATGTAATAGTAAGATTATCACATTATATATGCCAATGGTGTAAGGAAAGCCTTCAGATGTTTACATAGTTATCCTATTACACTGCATCAAAATTTTTAGAAAGAAAATCTCCATAATTTTAAAAGAAAGGTAAACGCCAAATATGCATTTCTAATCCTTGTCCGTTGTTCTCTCTAAATGAAATACTCTTATAATTCCATTATATATTTCACTTAATAAATAGGTATATTTCCAAGCCTGAAATGAATCTACAAAAGTAAATAAAAGGAAAATACAGGTTTGATCTACTAAACTAGGGGTTAATAGCAATTTTTTCTATTTTTCTATAAAAAAAACTCTTTTGATTGTTTTCTCTATTGTTATGTGCAGATTTAGCGAATAAATTATTTTCCCACAACAAGAAATACATTTCCAAATGGATATCTTTCAAGCAAACATTTTAGAAAACACCAATAAAAATATTGCAACAGAAGAAGGGAACTTGTTTTAAAGGCTTGAAAACTAGGCTGAAAACAAAATTTGAAACTTCTATCAATCCTACTTTAAGCGTTGGCTATTTGATGAGGAAATCCAAGAAAATCCAACCCAATAATACACTTGCAATCAAATTCTGAGATGAAAATTTTTCCAAAGTAACTGTTGTGCAAAATTCCCTAAAAGTTTTTGTTCTTCCATAAAATTTCCATGAATGAAAATTGCACATCTCAAAGCTTTTTAATGCATTTTATTTATCTCAAATTCCTAAGGCTTAACTGACTGTCAATTCATGCATTCAAAATTGATCAATGAGTTCTAACTTAACCATTTAACTCCATATCACATTTTCAACTCCAAATCCAAAATCCATAACATGTTGAAAACAACATCTTTTAAAATATCTATTTTCACATAAATCCTATTTGCACAAGTAATTCAACAATTACATTTAATTAAATACCTTTTTACAAATTTAACATTCACTTTTAATTAAATGACTTGTTTAATTTAAATTAATAAATCAAACCTTGCACATAAACATTTTAATCTAATATTTAAACAAATTTTCATTTAATCAAATATAATAACAAATAAGCCATTTAAATAAATTAATAAATAATTAATTCCCAAACAAAATAACACAAGCAAGATCAATACGACGAGACCAAATGACAAACAACGAGTGACAAATAGATACTCATTCAATGAATAATGATGGCTAAAATGAGGACCTGACACTATCTTTGAGTCAATATGTTTCCATTGGGTTAGGGAACGCTCAGACCCGACAAGTAGGTGTAGCTGATACCTGGTACTTGTAACTACATAAAACAACATTGTTAACCATACAAACATATATCAGAAAACACACCATGAAGAAGAATCACAACGTAGCATGGTACTCATGAGTGAGTAGTGCTACACTGTCTTGTTCACCAAGACTAACAAGCATCATTATATCATTAACAACCATTTCATCATGATAACCTCAATAGTAACTCAGAAACAACATAAACCATATCACACACACATGTCTACCATAATTTCAGCTCACAAACATAATTCAGATGTTTAGGATGTCAAATGTATCATCCATGGAGTATAAAAACAACATAATGTCAGAATCATATCTGAAAATAAATAGCATAGTATCAAAAACAACTAAAGCAACTATAATTGAAATTGAACAAACTAAGATAGAGTGTCACAACTGGAGGGACACTACATCCTCCCCCCTAGGATAAGGCTTACTCTTGGAAGCCTACAAATAGATAAGGATAAAGCTCTCTCATATGTGTCGCATCCTCCCAAGTAGCTGATACCTCATTAGTAGGATGCCATTGGACCCTTACCTAATCAATGTCTCAACCCTTGAGGGTGAGCCTCCTATGTTGAAGAATGCCCACAGGCTCCAAGGCTAGCTACCTGTCCTCTACCTATAATGCATTCCAATCGAGCACATGTGAAATATCAAGATGATAAGGTCTAAGAATTGATACATGGAAAACATCATGAATGCATGATAAACTGGGTGGTAAAGCAATTTGATACGCTACAGGACCAATCCTCTCCAAAATATCAAATGGTCCAACAAATCGAGGCACAAGCTTAGAGACTTTTCCATAATGGATTGGACTCTTTCATGATCACACTCTAAGAAATACCCTATCGCCAACTCAAAACTGATGATCCACTCTATGCGCATCGACATACTTCTTATGTTTATCCTGTGCCACTACCAAATGCTCTCTGATGTGATCAACCTGTTGCTCCATATCTCGAAGCATCTCAGGTCCAAGTAGAATTCTATCCTCAAGTCAATCCCAACTCAATGGAGTTCAAGAAGGATGTCCATACAATTCCTTAAAAGGAGGCATACCTATGGAAATTTGATACCCATTATTGTAGGCAAATTCCACTAAGTAGAGATAATCTTCCTAATGTGATTGTTGATCCATCAGATACATTTTGAGCATATCCTCAAGAATATGATTGACTCTGTGTCTGACCATCGGTCTTAGGATGATATGCTAAACTGAAGTTCAACTGATTACCTAAAGCATGTTGTAATGATGTCCATAAGGCTAATGTAAACACAAGATCTCTATTAGAAATAATTATGCGAGGAATTCTATGCAATTGAACAATATCCTCCATGAATATCCTAGCCATAGAGGAAGCATTGTAGGATGAACGAATTAGAGAAAAATGTGCTACCTTAGTCAATATTTCAATAGTTATAACCATAATAGCATCATGTCAACATGATGACATAGGTAATCCAACAATGAATTCCACCAATTAAATATCCCACTTCCATTCAGGATTGAGATGTGGCTGCAATAGTCTAGTAGGATGTTGGTGCTCAACCTTAACTCTCTGGCACTCAAGAAATCTCGAAACAAAATCAGCGATATCACGCTTCATACCAAGCCAAAAGTACAACTATCGAAGATCTGCATGCATCTTCTTAATACCAGGATGAGCTGAGTAAGGTGCTTGATGTGCCTTTGACAAAATCAAAATGCGAAGACCTTCAGTATGTGGTACATAAATACAACCCAAATGTCACAACAATCCATCTGACTCAAGAGTATAACTTGTGAATCTACCCTCCAAGGGTCTACCTGATCCAATCTCTGTCTTCACCTCCTGATATAGTCTGTCAGTAGGAAGTGCTGCTAAAATTTGGCTCCTCAAATCAACTCCAAGAGTCACAGTAGAAAGCTCATGTCTTCATTGACTAAGAGTGTTAGCCACTACATTCTCCTTTCCCTAAAAAATTTCACCTCGAAATCATATTCACATAAGAACTCCATCCACTGTCTCTACCTAGCATTCAAATTAGGTTGTGTGAAAATATACTACAGACTATGGTGATCACAGTGAAGTTCAAAACAGTGCCCCACCAAGAAATGCCTCCAACGAACTAGAGCATGAACAACTGCAAGAAGCTCCAAATCATGAGTGGGATAGTTCAGTTCATGATCCTTGAGTTTGCGAGACTCATAAGCGATTACACAATCATCTTGCATTAGCATGGCTCCTAAACCCTCCAAAGATGCATTAGTGCAAACAAAAAAATCCTTAGCAGGATTAGGAATAGCTAAGATAGGCGCACTAGTTAGCTTTTCCTTGAGTATTTGAAAAGCCAACTGACATTGATCTGTCTAGATAAATTTCTTCCCTTTCCTCTAAAGAGAAGTAATAGGATGGGAAATCCTAGAAAACCCTAAACAAATAATCTGTAATACCCTACAAACCCATAAAACTATGAACTTCAGCTACATTGGTAGGCACGGTCTAGTCAATGATGGCTTGGATCTTCGAAGGATCCATTGCAATACCCTCTCCATAAATCACATGACCAAGGTATTTCACCTCAGTCTAAAAGAATTCACACTTCTTCATATTTTCATACAACTAATTCTCCCTCAAGCACTGCAATACCTATCTCAAATGCTCTTCGTGCTCCTTCATATTTCTCGAATAGATCAAAATATCATCGAGAAACACAAGAAAAAAATGATCAAGGTATGTGTGAAAGACACTGTTCATCAAACTCATGAAAACTCATGGTGCATTCGTTATCCCAAACGGTACTACTGTGAACTTGTAGTGCTCGTAACGAGTTCAAAATGTCATTTTATGAATGTTTTCTTTTGAAATGCACAGCTGATGGTAACCTAATTTTAGACCAATCTTAGAGAACACATTAGCTCCCTTGATCTAGTCAAAAATATCATCAATTCTGGGTAAGGGATATCAATTCTTTATCATCACTTTGTTCAATTGGTGATAATCAATGCACAATCTGAGAGATCCATCCTTCTTCTTTATGAAGATGATAGGTGCTCCCCAAGGAGAAACACTAGGATGAATAAAACCCTTAGCGAAAAGTTCCTCCAACTGGATACGAAGCTCTTCCAATTCCTGTGTGGTCATTCTGTATGGGGCTTGAGATATAGGCTCTGCTCCAAGAACCAGGTCAATCCTGAAATCAATGTCATGTTTCGGTGGCAAACTAGGAATATCATTGAGAAAAACATTTGTGAATTCCCCAAGAATAGGGTGAACATCAAGAGATATCTCTCAACTTTCTCCTAAATCCAAGTCATTAACTGTTGTTGCAAAAAACTGACAAACTTGACAAAGGCATCTCTTCAATTGGATAGTAGAAATTATCCGCAAAGAGATGGGTGTCTGAACACCAAAGACTTCAACCTCTGCACCAAAATCATCTACACAATGTATTGTCTTTTGTTGATATTCAATCACTACATGATGAGATTCTAACCAGTCCATTCCCAAAACAATGTCATATGAACCAAGAGGTGTGACACAAAGATCTACTGAGGTAGATAATGGTCCAATCCTTAGTTCGCATTTGCAAACAAGGGATTCTATTGCTACCTTCGCTTTAGAGGAAAATTCTACCTACCTCCTATCACCTTGCTTTATTTCCACAAGTCCACATCACTCAATAATAGTAGGTGAAATAAATGAATCAATAGCTCCATAATAAAAAATAATAGTAACATTAGTACCCTTTAACTGACCTGAAGACTCAACCACAGTATTCTAATGATTTTCCTGACAGTTATTTACTACAACAAAGACTATATGTGAATGACCTACATCTCCAACTGTCAGTTCTAAACCTGTCGGTCACTCTCCAAATCTTGATGTACCTATCATAGGGCACTACCTAGCAATGTGACCCTACTGGCCACATGAAAAACAACTAGTACCCTTTCCAAATCATCTGCCACCCAAAGGTGCATTGGATTGCTAAAAGTTACCTCTGCTCACCGTAGACTATGCACTCTGAGCTAGCTGATCTTGATGATTGTGCTTATTGCATCACCAATTATGGTTCTTTCCAGACTGTGAACTATTACCCTGCTGAGACTGTGAATTCTTATTCTTTGGTGGGTTACATTGCTACTGCTATCCACCCTTAACAAGTGTCTATTGGTTCTGAGAGGAACCTCCTATTAGAATCTAACTACCTCACAGACCAAAACCTTCAATAGGTGCACTACCTATCTGAACTCCTATGTGACCACCCAATGCCATAGTCAAATTTTCCTCCACAATACGTGCCTTCTCCACAACAACCTCCATAGTCTTCAGCTCGAACACTCTGACTCCTCCACTGATATGAGCATTTAAGCCCCTAATGAAGTGTTGTACCAACATCGCCTCATCATCCACAATCATGGCATACTATTTGAGCTCATAGAAACTATGCTCATACTGCTCAACATAAATAGTCATTTGACACAGATCATGGAACTCATCTACACGTCACTGTCTCCAATGCTCAAATAGGAAACACACTTTGAATCTCTCCAAAAACATGTCCCATGAAACTGAGCTAATCTCTAGATGGAGCTTCTGCTCCTCCAATCGCCACCATGTGGAGGAAAAACCTCTAAGATGCATAATGGCGTATCGAGCTCGGGTGTTGCTACCATAAGGATGCATAGCAAAACACCATATTAAGTCTATCAGCCAAGTTTCTACTTCAAGACCTCCACCATTGTCATCGAATGTAGGAGGGCATGCCCTCAACAAGTCCCTCATATGCCCTGCAATAATGGAATCCTATTGCATAGTATCATCAACTCTCCTAGGTGATCTATCTTGTTCTCTAACCACTTCTTGTTCAACCTCTTGTCTAGGACCAAGTCCTTTCAGTAAGGGACACAACTATGCTCCCTCTACCTCTAGTTGTATTAGAATCTGTTCCCCACTTGCCTTATGAGGACCCAACTATTCTGCATGTTCACTCTCATGAGATCTCTGAGGGGGAGTGTCCTGGTGGTTAGCCCCATGGCCACCACCTCAACCTCGACCACAACATCTACCATGACGTCTAGGCATGATCCTACACAAAATCAAGGCAAGTCTCAGTTACAAGACAAACAAAATAAACAAAATAAACATCTACAAATTCTAACATCTAGGAAAACCTAATGGGATCAAAAATTTCTAGAGTACCCAGTGTTAGAGCCTTTTCTCTGATACCAATTTGTAACACCCCACTAGGGAATCCATTGAAACAAAGCATAAAGTACAAATTAACCGAATAATTTTTCTTTTTAAAGTCATTTGATTACACAATTGTTTTAAGGATTCCAAGACGATGTTATTTATACATTTACAAACAAGAACATCATGTCATAATATTAAATTAATAAAAACATAAGTACATAACATATTTATGAATGATCCAATTTCATAAACTTTTATACAGTCAAGATATATATATATATCCAGATTACATCAAGTGATATTCTATTAAATCTAAATACATCATAATGTTGATACAATGAGTGCACTCATACACATGAGGTAATCTACAAATAAGGTAATGATCACATCATAACTAACATCCATGTCTATGAACATGTTCAAAATCCATCGCCATGAACAATGAAGAAACAAGAACCTATCCCACAAACAATGTTATCCAAGTATAGCAACATCTGTAAAAGGACCCAATGGAGGAGATAGCATGGTTTCCTCCCAACCACGTGGTACCTATAGGTCCACTCCCTCCATTCTAGCAAATAATGAAAGGTCCATAGAATAATCAAACAAACAACAAAGAATAGAACATGACATCATGTGGCTGACAATCACAGAATGACATAATGACTTCAAAAGCACAAAAAACATATTCCCAGAGGAGAAAACATTTGCAACCAAAGATATCTCTACATGAGACCACAATCATGCAATAGGCAAAGAGTGTCATCATACAGTTTGGGATAGGTTACCCCGTTGAATCTTCCTAGACTACCAACCCTCTTTAGGAGTTACCTTGGTAGTCTCTACCGATTCCCAACCCCTATACAAACTAGTGTGGAGTCATTCCATCTTTCAAGAAGACAAGATAGGTGACTAAGCCATTCCAAGCCTTCTCAAACCTTACCTTAATCTAAAAAAGCATTAAGGTGATAGGCAAGGCATACAATTATCTGAATTAATGTTAAATACTACCCAACTCCTAGTACATTAGTTAGGTTTCCACTGGATTACAAAACCTACGATAGGTTACCCAGACAACCACTTAGAATTTTGGCCCCTATCACAAGCCACTCTTCCTAAAGTCATGACACAATCATCAAAATACCAAGGAAAACCAACATGCATATGAATCAAAACCATAATAAAAAATATCTCATTCATAGCTCAATCATTCAATAATTCAAACACTCTAAGGTGACAAATAACTCTTACATGGCTAAGTCCCAACAATAGGTCAAGGTATTTAAAACAACAATGAACAAACATTAAAAGCTCATATCTCAAATCAAACCTCTAGCCTCTAGAAGTAAAAGGACTCCCATTCACCAATATACATTCTCAAAAGATATTATAAACATATCCCAACAATTTTATCTATTTAATCTATATGAATGCATTACGTCTAAGATCACTCTTCAACAAGAACAATATAATTCCTTTATTATTACAAATCAAAAATTGAAAGCTAAATAATTTAAATAAGTATATATATACATATTTACTTGTTTAAATGTAAACATAGCCACAGTTCAATCTGATTGCACATTACAACTTTTAAACATATAACCATCAAATCATAGACCAAATATCTAATAACATTCATTTAATATTTTTAACTATAGTTATCTCTAATTATAGTTATTTTTAACTGTAGAAATGATAACTTAAACAACAATCAGGTAATCATCACATCATGCAAAAATATCGAACCTTACATATCTTAAGACTTGAACTGGAAAATCCTTAATGCATGTAATTGAGTATTAAACAATCTACAAGTTTACGATTATCATTAAAGTCAGATTTAATATCATCTTTCCATCGATATTGATTAACAATTTTAGTGTTTAAGTTAAAACTAAGAAGCTATATATATGACACAAAACAAGAATCTTAACACTGTTAATCATAAATCACATAAAATAGATTTAATTATTGAATTCAATTGCATATTCAACACATCATCCTAATGCATTTCTATGCCAATTCAATATCAGCTTGGATCTAAAGAGATAACCCCTATTATGCACAATGAACAAAACATTGTATTTATTCTTATTTATGAATACAAATAAAACTAATTCCAAATAAAAATAAAGGTAATAACTAGACTAAAGGAAACACACCGAGGGGAAACTAATAAATACAAGCGGTGGTATATGAAATAGGCGCCCAAGAAAATACTATGCCAGACAATCATAGATCATTTCAAGAAGATAGGCAGTAATCCCCAAAATGTTAATAAATAAAAGAAATTTTTAGGTGTCTTGTAAAGGAATCAATGCTGATAGTACCAACCAGAGATTGTGAAGCGAAGTTATAAGTTAATTGTGGGATATCAGCAGTGCATAAGATTTGATGCAAGACAAAAGTCTACAGGTTTCTACTATGTACAAGAGATAAATCACTTTATCAGCCCATAAGCCAAAATGGACATAAAGTTTATAAAAGAACAACAAAGAAGAAAAAGATATAGTGCTAGCTGAATCAGGAGTAATTCACAAATCATGGAATAGAGGAATATATTAGTATTCTAATTGAGTGTAGGCTTTGCAAGAATAAGGAATTCATGTAATAGGAAGATTATCATATTATCTATGCCAATGGTGTAAGGAAAGCCTTCAGATGTTTACATAGTTATCCTATTACACTGCATCCAAATTTTTAGAAAGAAAAACTCCATAATTTTAAAAGAAAGGTAAACGCCAAATATGCATTTCTAATCCTTGTTCGTTGTTCTCTCTAAATGAAATACTCTTATACTTCCATTATATATTTCACTTAATAAACTGGTATATTTCCAATCCTGAAACGAATCTACGAAAGTAAATAAAAGGCAAATACATGTTTGATCTACTAAACTAGGGGTTAATAGAATTTTTTTCTATTTTTCTATAATAAAAAAAACTCTTCCGATTGTTTTCTCTGTTGTTATGTGCAGATTTAGTGAAGAAATTATTTTCCCACAACAAGAAATACATTTCCAAATGGATATCTTTCAAGCAAACTTTTTAGAAAATACAAATAAAAATATTGCAACACAAGAAGGGAACCTGTTTTAAAGGCTCAAAAACTGAGTTGAAAACAAAATTTGAAACTTATGTCAATCCTTCTTTAAACATTGGCTATTTGATGAGTAAATCCAATACAATCCAACCCAATAATACACTTGCAATCAAATTCTAAGATGAAATTTTTTCCAAAGCAACTATCGCACAAAATTCCCTAAAAGCTATTGTTCTTCCAAAAAGTTGTCGTGAATGAAAATTGCACGTCTAAAAGCTTTTTAATACATTTTAATTATCTCAAATTCTTAAGGCTTAACTGATTGTCAATTCATGCATTCCAAATTGATCAATGAGTTCTAACTTAACCATTTAACTCCAAATCACATTTTCAACTCCAAATCCTAAATCCATAACATGTTGAAAACAACATCTTTTAAAATATTTATTTTTACATAAATCCTATTTGCACAAGTAATTCAACAATTACATTTAATTAAATACCTTTTTACAAATTTAACATTCACTTTTAATTAAATGACTTGTTTAATTTAAATTAATAAATCAAACCTTACACATAAACATTTCAATCTAATATTTAAACAAATTTTCATTTAATCAAATATAATAACAAATAAGCCATTTAACTAAATTAATAAATAATTAATTCCAAAAAAAAATAACACAAGCAAGATCGATATGATGGGACCAGATGACAAACAACAACCGGTGACAAAGAGATACTCGTTCAATGAAGAATGATGGCTAAAATGAGGACCTGACACTATCTCCGAGTCAACATTGGGTTAGGGCATGCTCAGACCCGACAAGCAGGTGGATCTGATACCCAGTACTTGTAACTACATAAAACAACACTGTTAACCATACAAACATATATCAACAAACACATCGTGAAGAAGAATCGCAGCATAGCAGGGTGCTCATGAGTGAGTAGTGCTACACTATCTTCTTCGCCAAGACTGACAAGCATCATTATATCATTAATAACCATTTCATCATGATAACCTCAATAATAACTCAAAAACAACATAAACCATATCACAGACACGTGTCTACAATAATGTCAGCTCACAAACATAATTCAGATGTTTAGGATGTCAAATAAACCATATCACAGACACGTGTCTACAATAATGTCAGCTCACAAACATAATTCAGATGTTTAGGATGTCAAATGTATCATCCACGAAGTATAAAAACAATAGAATATCAGAATCATATCTGAAAATAAACAACATAGTATCAAAAGCAACTAAAGCAACTATCATCCAAAATGAACAAACTAAGACAAAGTGTCAGAACTGGAGGGACACTACATTTTACCTTTGAAATTTTTAAAACCTTTTAGACCAAGGCCTTTTAAACAACCATGACCAACTTGTTGAGGTTGGTTTTGAGCCATAGGAAAAAATATGATAACACTTTTGGTGAAATCTGAGGGGATTTTTCTTACTAAAACTCATAAGAATAGGTGGTTTGCATATCCTTTGGGCATAGGAGTCAAGATAGACCTAAAAATATTGAGAACCAAACTTGACAACCTATTGGTAACACCCTAGAACAACTAAACACCTAAACTATAAAATAACCAATGGTGACTCTACACTTGGAGAAAAAAACCTCTAAATCATGGTGCATCAACACTTATTAACCTAAAGGAAAACCTATCCTAACCTACACTAATAAGAAAAAGACTTACTCAAACAAAACCATTGACTAGTTCCTTGAAATAGAGTCCTTTTTTCATCAATTTGAAATGCTTTACATGCTTATGAGCAACCAATAGGAGGTGGTGAAATGAAAAATGTTTAATCAGTTGTTGCAATACCTCTTGAAGAATGAGAAAAACCCACTTACCCCTTCGTGTTGACCATGCATATTGTTGTTTTGAAGTGTATAGGTAAGTTGAACACATTCTTCTTTAGCTCCAACTTCATGCTTGGGTGCAAGTATGACTTGTGATACTTTGTTGGTCTCCATCCTAGCTAGATGTTTGATAGGACATCCTAGTGAAAGGATAAAATTTGAGCTCTCCTTGTTGGTTTCTTTCTGAATCATAGAAAAATAGGTTCATCAGGATGAAAAAAGAGGTGTTGTGATAAATATGGGATGATGCACCTATATTTATACTTTCATTAGGAAAAAGATATCCCCAAAGAGATGATTGACTTTCAACCCTTAGGTGAGTCATCCTTAATGGAGATTTTGTTGTTTTCCTTATGATTGAGGATGGAGTAAATCAACCTGAAATGCACTTTTGGGTGAAAAATTGAAAATATTAAATAAACCTAATTGTGCAATGTAACACTTGAAACATCAATTTAAAACCTTAATTTAGTAGAATCAACAAAGTTCCAATAGATCTAGGAAAGATACGATTTTATGCACCTATCACAGAAAATCTCCTACTGAGTGTCCTCTTGGGACATATTCACCCTAGGGAAAATGAGTCTTTGTAGGGATTTTCTACTCAACTTTCAAGGTCCTTTGGAGATGGATCTAAGCTTTTGTTTGCCCCAAGTTTCATTGTAGGAAAGATGAAATTAAATTTGGGATCTGAGTTTCTATGTCTTCACAACTTTGATAACTTTGACCACTTTGAAAAATTGCACTTTTGATGAATCTTCAATCCTTCTTCAACCTAATATCTGCAACACACACAAGAGGGAAAAATTGTGTTTTTGGTGAATGGGGTTTTGCCTTGGTCAAACCCCATTTTTGTAATTAAACCTTGAAATGAAATGAAACATGAATGTAAAGAAATGATGAATGAATAGTGTTATGTTGCAACTCACAAAACCCTTGAATGGAGATCCTTGAAGGAATGAAATATAACACATATATCCAAGGTCTTGAGCTTGCATGAAATGGATTGATTGGATGTTGATCTTGATGCTTGAATCTTGACTTAAATGCTTGAAACCTACATCACGATGTTAGCTCCAAAGACATGTATGAACACACATAAAATTTGACATCATGATATGATATTTAAATACTATTGTAGATGAATGATAAATATTCTCTTGAACACCTTTGAAAATAATATTTTCTCTTGTGAAGTCTCTCAAAAAGTTCTAGGATTTGAATTGATAAAAATACCTTGTATTTATAGGTAATTTTCTAATTTCCCAAAAATTAAACATCAAAACCTGAAAATTGCAAATTGAATTTGAATCATAAAAATTCTGCCAAAAACATATAAAAATTGGGGTCCTAAACTTAAGGGGGACACATTTTCCCTTGGATGAATAGGTTCTAGGCCCCAAACCTAGGACACACCAATTTCAAGGCAATTTAATTAATGCTTGCAATTGTTTAATATAAGTTTCCCTTTTGGAAAACATGACTAATTAGGCTTTTAATTGCATAATTGGGAAAATTAGAGGCTTAATTAAGTCCAATTTAATTATGGGATCCAAACATAGTATGAAAATGTAAAGTACATTTTTCTAAACTATAATTTCTTATGCACTTCTTCATTTCTTATGAATGATTTGGTAGAAACATAGATATTTCTGCACTATGCTCCTATTGCTCATGATTTTATTTTTCTAAAGTTGTTGGTTTAACATCTAAGCTTGAAAAAAAGGATCTAAATCATCCCAAAACATATCTTCCTTAACCTCTTTTCTTTTCTATATGAGGGGACTAATCTTGACTCCATAACAACTCTTCTTCTTGTGTATATCAACTTATCTATTTTACAAAACAAGGTCATCTTCATTTGCCTCCTCATGGAACAACATATTTTCATTCTCATTTTTATCTTCTATTTTCTCCAAGACTTGTGATGATAATTAAATTTTTATGCTCTCTTCATATTCATTAAAAAAACAAGGAAGTTCATCAAATAAGAAAGTAAAATCTTCATTTTCATCACTTCTTTTGTGCTTGTCTTGCTGTCCCAGTTGACAATGTTCATCAAACTTTTGGATAAAGTCTAATTTTTCATTTTCCATGTCATGTGCAAGAAGAAGAACAACAAAATACTCTTCTTTTTTCTCAATCACCTCTCTTTTTTGTTCATTAAGGCTAATTATAGAGTTCTTGTTGAGTTTCTTGAGGATGTATAAGTTTTGGAGAAGGTTTCTCTTGAGGAATATTAGTATGTTTTTTCTTAGGTTTGGGATCTTGCAAAGGATGAAGACTCCTAAAACATATAATTTCAAGATCAAGAAACATACTTGGATATTCAAGAGGCCTGTCTTGTTTGAAGCTTAGAATCTTGAACCTAGAAATCTCTTCTTTTGTAGGCTGATACAAAATGCAAGAGGTAGATTGGACTTTTATCCTTTATGCTTGGGAAAGCAATAGCTTCATTTTTTATTTTTTCTAATTTAGTACCAACCTCTTTTGCAAGAGATTACTCATATATCTCCATTTTTGTATCTATCTCTTGTTGGTATCAATAAGCTATGTAATCCAACTCCTCTTTTTGCAAGTTATACTCTTGATCTCTTTCAATATAATTTTGTTGTTTTGAAAGTCTAGGATTATATCCATTATTCTCATGTTATCAACATTTTAAGGTTAACTATGAGAATGAGTAGGGGTGGGTGGGAGGTAAGTATATTGAACATGTTGGTATCTTCATGTGGCAAAGGGATTTGGGGTGAAACTAGTTGCATGTTTAGTTTGATATGGATGATAGGGAGGTAAATGAGTAGAACTTTTATGAAATGGAGAGAGATTATTTCTTCATGAAATGAAGACATGAAGCAACATTTAAACCAACTAAAAATTCATTAAAATAATCAAGAATATTTTTTTTTGGAAAAAATTAAGCACATACTAAAATGAAGAAAAAGGGATCATATGTCCCAAGTGTCTAGAACAATAGGATCTAGGTTCCTTTATCTAGAATTTCATTAGGAAAGAGATCACAAGGGGTTAAGATTGAAATTCAACCTTGAGGTGAGCCAATACAACCTTGGATCTCAGTTCCTTAGGACAGTAGGAAATATCTAAGATAAAATGAAAAAAATGATTGATTGAAACTTTTGGGAGATGAATTAAAATGCATTAACAAACTAAATTGTATGACCTAACACTTGAAATACAAAATATTATGATAACAAAAATGGAAATGACATTTTACAAGTAGATTTGGAAAGTGTAGAGTGGTATGTACTTGCCAAGAAAAGTGGGTTTCAGGACCTATAGTAGCACTCATTTTCCCAAGGGTGAATGGGTATTTGCACATGGATTTTACTTAACTTTAGGGGTCCTTTGGTGAAAGATTTGAACTTTTTTTTTCCCAAGTTTCACTATCAGAAAGCCAGAAATAATTTTTGAATCTAAGTTTTTGTGTCTCGACAACAATGTTGACAACTTTGACAACTTTGTGAATTTTCTCCTTTTATCAACTTTCAGCCCTTCTTCACTTGTAAATCTGCACATAAAAAGAGAGAAGAAAAATGCTTGTTTTTGGGTGAATGGGGGTTTTCTTTAGTCAAACCCCATGTTGGTAATTAAATCTTGATGATGAAATAATGATGAATAGAAGGAACTGATGAATGAAAAAATCTTGTCCACAATTCACCAAACCCTTAATGGCTACCCTTAGAGGACTAAAGTCTAACACATCTCTCTAAGGTTTCTATCTTGGAATTGGCTTGATTGATTGATTGATTTGATGCTTGAATACTTGTTTGAATGCTTGAAACCTACATCACAATGTTAGCTCCAAAACATGACATGAACATACATAAACTTTGACATGATGATATAATCTTGTTTTCTGCTATAAATGACTAATAAATATTCTCTTTAATGCTCTTGAAAATAATATTTTCTCTTGTGAAGTTTGGATTATGCACGCTAAGTTTGAATTGATAAAATAACTATGTATTTATAAGCGTTTATCTAATTTCTTGAAAATTAGATTCCAAAAGATGACAATTGAAACTTGAATTTGAAACATTAAAATTTCACCAAAAACATATTAAAAATTGGGTCTTTGTACTTAAAGTGGATTCATTCGCCCTTGGGTGAATGGGTCCTAAGACCTAAATCCAAGACACACAATTTCCAAGGTGTTTAAATTAATGTTAGCAATTGTTTAATACAGGTTTCCCTTCTGGAAAATGGGAATAATAAGGCTTTGGAATACATAATTTGGTCAATTAGAAGCTTAAATAAGTCCAATTAATTAAGGGGATTCAAAAATAATGTGAAATTGCAAAGGTGTAAAATTTTCCACACTACATTTATCCTCCACTTTAATGAGAGTATGAGCCCATGCTCAGACTCACAGTAAATTAGACAAATAAGTCAAGAGAGGTATAATTGTACAATTTTTGGAAAGATAAGATGACAAGGATCAAGGAGGATGATCAAGCCCTAGGATCTAAGATCTCATGGAAAAAACAACAAAGGCACAAAGAGAAGCATGCATGCAACAATGACACAAGATACACAATCATACATTGTCAAAATTAATTAAAAAAGATGGATAGAGAAGGGATGGATCAAGCCTCAACTATTTTTCCAAAAGGTATGGTCAAGCCTCAACTATTTTTCCAAAAGGTATGGATCAAGCCTAAGCCATTTGTCTAAAAATATTATCAAAAGGGCTAGTGTATTTTGATATACACCAAGTGAGCCCCAAGGAAATAGGGTGAGAAACACACACTAGGTCTAGAAGGTGTGAACTTACAAAAAGGTGACAGAAGGTAAATTCATGCTAGGTCTAGAGGCTCCCATATGTCAACCATACCAAAATTTATACTCCATAATAAATTTGATAAGGTTCCACACAAGATGGTCATAGGTATCACAAGGCACTATTGGCAAGCAAGTTATGTTATGCTTGGTGGCCAAGAATTAGTTTAGGATAGTCAAAGGGGTTTTTCTTAGTTCATGAAATGTCTCACCATAGGGAACATCACACTTGATATCACCACCAAGAGAGGACTAGCTAAGGGATAAAAGATTCGCACATTAGGAAATAATGATCATAGCATTACCACTAAGAGGAATGTCATATGCCAAGGAGGGTCACACTCTTGTAGAACATCAAGCATAATATCACTACAAATAAGACATGTCACATAGATCAAGAAATCCACACTTTGAATAAAAAGGTCACACTTCCTAGAAGTATGTTATTATCACTAAGAAGGGAACATGCAAAAAATGAGTGGGGGAATTATATGCCCCCACTTAAAATACACATACTTTCTATGTTGGTATTTTAAGTAGGAAGAGAGGAAGAGGGGATCCTTGAAAAGAATTCATGCCTCCTAAAACTAGTTGTCCTTGCCCCCCCAAGCATAGAGACAATGACAACCATCAAGGACTATCATGTTGCTTCCATGACAAATATGGTTGCACCTAAGATTGTACCACCATAGATGGCAATGAGCATAATACATAAAGATAACAATGCAACATAGTGATGAGCAATGCAATAGCATGAAAATCATTATCAATTAGAAGGAGTAGGTGCATCAACACAAGGGAGAGCACCACAATCCTTAAGATGTTGAATTTTATTAGTCAATGCCTTACATTAATTAGTTGAATGACCATGCACTCGATGATATGCATAGAATGAAATTTTGTTATAAAATTTATTTTGTGTTCTTGGAGGAAGAGTAATTAAGTGGAATCCTCGACAAGATAGTCTCTTGATCAATAGTAGAAGATCTTCCTTTTTTTGTGAAAGATATATTTCTTTCTTACTACAAGGTGTCATACATACACAAGAATTTCTAGGTTTAGATTGTGATTTTTTTTACTCTCCCTTAAAGGAGGGTGTAAAATCTAATGAATCCTAGTCATCACTAAGACATGTGTTTGAAGATGAAGAAATATTTGTCCTAGGAGTGTTTTGTGTGATGACATTGATATTGAGTGAAGGTTTCTTTGATGCTTTCATTTGTTTTGAAGGAAAATAAACAAGACCTCTTATTTTTCTTGTGGGGTAGGCTCTATAGGGACACAAATACCTTGTTCTTTAACACCACATCCTTTTCCATTATATCCAAGTTGTTTCAAAAGTTCATTACCTCCTCCATAAATTTTTTCCATTTCTTTTGAGTTTGGTGGTTTCTTATGATCACAGTCATCATATGCGAATGTATAATTTTGTTTTCCTCTTCTTTACTAAAAGTTGTAGACTCACATGCTTTTGATGGCTTAGATAATGTTGATAATGATAACTTATATCTCTTTTCCTATTTTGTGTGTAATCTTGTATTCTCCCATGAATGTAGGTGTAAAATAAAATCAACCCCAATCACCATCCAATAGTTTCATGATTGATGAAAAACAATTTTATTGTTCTTCTTACATTGGTTCTAGTTTTGAGGTTGGTATCAATTTTCTCAAAGGACTTTCCATTCCTATTTCATTTTTCAAAAAAAAAATTGATTGTAGGTCATCTTTGATTGTGTGAACCTTGTTTTTGTAAGTGTATTTTACTAGACGATGTAACATTGAAGGAACCACATCCATTGCATGAATCCATGACCTACCCAAGAGAATATTATATGTGAGATCTTGGGGTACGACATGAATAGTAGTTTGCAACATAACATTACCAACTTTAATAGGCAATGTTATCACACCAAGTGGTTGTTTTCCCACATTATCAAAACCATGGATAGATAAGGAATCTAGTTGAATTTTACTCTTGTCCACTCCAATATTATCTAAAAGGTTTACACTACAAACATTGAGTGTTTAACCATTGTCAATAAGAGTATGCCTAATGCCACACTTATTGATGATAGTTTGTATCATCAAAGCATCATTTTATTTTTTCACCTCTAATGGAGGTAACTCATCTTGATGAAAGGTAATGTCTAAGTTGACCAAGTTTATACCTTGAATAAGGGATGCTACATCATTTTTTATGCACGAGGAGGGATAACAAATTTGTGTAAAGAATTTTAAATCATACCATGGTAAAGAGGTGATGCTTGAACCAAATCCCAAAGGTAGATATTAGGAGTGTTACAAAGTTATTCCACAAGATCATACTCCTTTCCACTATGAAAAATTAAATGAGGAGCACTAGGAAAATTGGGTTGAGGGAGTGGTAATGAAGTAGGTACAATTTTTGGTTGCCTATTGTTCCTTGTGTTATATGTATGAGCAATAGTATGATAACTTGGTTGTTGTGAAATATTTTTACAAGTGAGTTTCCTTGAAAAATTTAAGATATTTCCTAGAGGTTTTGGTTGGTGTTGGCATGGTCCAATGATAAGAATTGGCTTAGGAGATGACTTGGGAGGTACAATAATTAGAGGACTCTTAGGAGGTCCAAAAGGAGTGTTTGGAGGTCTTATAATCAAGGGGTATCTAATGGATATTTTTGTGTTCATAACCTCAATGGATGTGAATTATTTTTGATGATTTTCTAATGAGAGTGGGTCAAAGGCTGACTTAGCCTCTTCATCTATATTTTATTTCAAAAAAAATGTATCTATGATATCATCTTTATTTGGTACAATATCTTCCCAAGTGGGAGAGTAATTGGGAGAGTGAAAAACAAGATTCTCATGATCCTTAATGATTATATCTCCTTTCACCAATATACCTTCATCACAAGTAGGAGGTTTTAGGAGAAGAAAAACTATGGTTTTCATGATTATCCATGATTGCACTCTCTTGCACTAAAGTATTCTAACAAGTGGGGGAGATAAATGGAGACTAAGCAAGGTGATGTTAAGAAATGTGTCAATGATCTCATCCTCTTGAGCCATAATATCCTCCCAAGTGGGTGGGGTAGGGGGAAAGGGAGAAAAAAGACTCTCATGATTCTCAATGATTGGATCATTTGACATCAAGATACCTTTGTCACAAATAGGAGAGGTACCAAGAGAAGAAAAATTATGATTTTCATGATTGTATATGGCATCCTCTTGTGTTATGACATTCTTGCAAATATGATAGATATTAGGAGGGTAACTAACATTCTTGTCAAAGGTTTTATTTTGTTTTCCTATATTATGCTCATGAGTAGGGAAAATAGAATCTGTAGAGTAGGGAGATTCATCACCCCTAAGGCTCCAGGTCACAGGAGAGCCCCAAGGAATGAACTATCCTAAAATACCTTAGGTTGATCAAAAGAAAAAGAAAGTTGAAATAGGTGTTTTTGTTGAAATTCACAAGACAACTGAGAGGAGGGGGGTGAATTAGTTATCACCAATCACATTCACAAATCTCAAACAATTATTAACTCCATATATCCACTTTAATCTTTTATTGTAGACACGTAAAATGTACCGATTGACATTGTGCATCTGATCCTAACCACTAACATCGTTTCATCCTGAATCATCCCTCAGACTAACCATTTAATAAAATACTTTTATTTGATTAAATTCATCAATATTCCTCTCTTAATTAAATAAATCAATTATCTAATTAAGTCACATTCTCTCTCGATATTTAAATCAACCTGACTGATCTAACTATCCCCATTTAATTAAATAGTCAATTTTATTTAATTAAATCTCTAAAGTCTATCTATTAAATTAAATAAATTAAAACCTTATTTAATTTAATCTAACATCATCTCTATTAATTAAATAAATCATAAATCTTTATGTATTTAATCTCTTATCGCATTCCTCTCATATTTGATTTAAATAAATCCACAAATTTAAGTCAAATAGGTCACATCACTTAATCTCTTCATTAAATTAATTAACTTGGATTAATTTAATCTCATATCATGTCCCATCCTCTAGCTTTTCCCACTTGCACATGAAAATAGATTTAATTGATTTATTAAATCTCTATTTTCTTCAACAAAGCATCTTTTGAGGAATATTCCCCAAATTTGAATTCAAATTGCAAGTGGGATAAGTCCTTCCAACAAGGCATTAAATCCATCTTACATGTCCTTTTCCTTGAGCCAAGTGGCATTTAATGCATTCTTTCTTCCCTCTTGCATGTCATTTCAACAAATTCAAAATTTAAAATATGCATTTATTGGCACAATCATCAAAACTTGCACTCCTCCATCCACTCACAAGTTGACAAGTGGCACTTTGCCATTGGCTAACTCTTAGTCCCACATTGCTCTATTTTGGGCATGCTTTCAACTTGTCAATCTATAAATAAGAGGCTAATCTTTTCATTTTGGCATCCACAATTTGAGTAAACTTACTATGCTCAAATCATTAGCAAATTCCATCCATTATCATTGAATCTTAGCTAGGTTATGCAGATTTTTCCATTGGAGCACTCATCAAGCATCAACAAAGTGGATCAATTATCACCACACATCAATCTTGCATCATAGGAATTGGGAAATGGCCAATTTTCATATAAAATTGGCACCAATTCCCCCATGGGATCATGAGTTTGCTAGTTTAATTAGGTTTCAATCTCTTTTATTGTTATCTCATTGAATTCTTCATTGCTTTTCCTAATTTGGACTTTGTAAATGGATTTCATTGGGAATCCTTGTTCTTGCTTGCATTCCACCATCTAATGTGTTTGTTCTTATTGTTTTGCAGGTATTAGGATTGGGGTTCGATAGTTATTAAGTATGCACATGAAGTTAAAATAATAGAAAGCAATATTTACATAAGAAACACTAGATTTACATGGAAAATCCAATAAGGGGAAAACCATAGTGAGGATTAACTCACAATATAGAGTAATTACAAAACCGATTACAAGAGGCTCACTACCCAAAATAGGACTCACTATCTAGATAAGACTCACTGTCCAATAGGGAGGCTCACTGCCTACATATATAGAAATATAGAAACAAGAATGTTACAAAAAGAACACTTTCTCAATGCAATAGAAGATCCACCACAACAACTTCCACACATCCGCAACCTTGATCAGAGAATCATAGACACCATCAACTCACTAATTTTAGGAGTTTAACACATTAAAGTAATGCTATGTTAATTCACTTTCACACAATCTTGCTTCTCACACTTGTTTCTTACAAAACTTAATATCCTGGCTTGTATTTATACTATCTTCAACCATAGAAAATTTCTCCAAGGTTGGCTACACACTCTTCATTTTAAAAATTTAGATTAGGTCAGCAACTCAAAATTCTTGTGGTGGATAAGAATGAGAGCAAACCAAACCAACACTTAACCAAGACCCAAAACAACATATCAGATCAATCACACTCTTCCTTAATTGATACTTATCCTTCACATGACGTGTAAACACCAGGTCAACCAAACCTAATGAAAATGCCAATGATCTTTGAAGTACACACTTCTACAACAAGAAAATAACAAGTGGATCACATAACATGCTTCACCATGCATTGGAACACATCTTAGATGCATTCAGATTCATCCGCATCTAAGCAACAACATTTATACATATAACACTTTCCATCAGTCAATTCGGACTGCACAGACAAACACAACAACTCTGAAACTAGTCTTCTGAAGCACCCAACCATGAACACCTTTTATAGAACATAGATAACATTGTTACAAGACTTCCTCCAGATATGAAAGACTAGAAACAAACTAGTGGAGGACTACAGAGAAGATACATTTCTCCCACTCCATAGACAAACAACTCTGCCAAACTAGTTCACACACCGATGAACACAACTTTCACTCTCCATCAAACCAAAAGCTATAATCCAGGATATATCACCCAAAGATGCCAATAAAAAACATGTCAGATCCATACAAGCATATGATCAATATAGAAGAAATGTGGAGCACATATCGGAGCACATTCTGAACATACAATCAATTCTGACTTCACTATTTATTAATTTTCTCAAAAGCACTTGGAAACTCAACATATTAGCACACCTGCAACACCATAAAGATAGCTCCATATACTCACAACATCTCAATAGTATCTCACTATACATGCACAACCTACAATCACTTGTTTCCTTTCTCTGTAACAACCTATACAATGTTGACATCAATGACAACACCACCATACTCATTCATACTTACACCAAACTCTACCTTTGTCATTGATGACAACACACAAAACTCTCTCCCCCTTTGAAATCAATGGAAAAGAACACAACATTCTGACCACTCCCCCTTAGGAGTGCACCCACATATCTCATACTGCAACAATGATACTTCCTACTCCCCCTGAGGAGTAGACCCCAGTCATTAGTCCAAACAAATGAAGAATATGTAGATCCATTGGACTAATACACCTCTATGTGCACCTAGTTAAAAGGAGGGGAAGTAACCCCCAAATTCTCCCTGAGATACTCAAAAGTATCCTTCGAAAGAGCCTTAGTAAATATATTAATAATTTGATCCTTTGTAGGCACATATTCTAGCCTGAATTCATTCTCCAATACCTTCTCTCTCAAGAAATGATATTTGATAGATATATGCTTTATCCTTGAATTTATTACTAGATTCTTTGAAATATTTATTGCACTTATATTATCACAAAATATAGGGATAGGCTCATCACACATCACTCCTATATCTTTCAATGTTTGCTTCATCCACAACACCTGTGTGCAACAAGATGTTGTTGTAATGTACTCAACCTCTACAATGGATAGATAAACTAAATCTTGTTTCTTGCTTGGCCATGAAACCAAAATTTCTTCAAGAAAGAATGCATCACCACTTGTACTCTTCCATTCATCTACACAACCAACCCAATCTACCCAATCTGCATAAGTGTAAGCACTCAAAGTAAAATCAGTATCCTTAGGATACCACAAGCCATAATTCGAAGTGCCTTTTAGATATCTAAATATTCTCTTCATAGATGTAACATGTGTTTCTTTAGGTTCTACTTGAAATATGGAAACCAATCATATTGCATGCATGATATCCAGTCTAGTAGTAGTAAGACATAATAGTCCACCAATCATAGATCTGTACATGCTCTGATTAACTTTAGGAGAATCATCATCCTTACTCAGTTTGCATCTGGTCATCATAGGGGTACAAATTGGTTTGGAGTCATCCATTCCAAATTTATTTAGTAACTCTTTAACATACTTTGATTGTGAAATGAATATGCCTTTATTATTTTGATTCACTTGAAGTCCAAGAGAGAAATTCAACTCACCAATCATAGACATTTTAAACTCCTTTTGTATCTTCTCTACAAATTTCTTGCACATACCCTCATTTCCTCCAAAGATAATTTTATCAAAATACAAAACCACTATCAATATTTTTTTTCCTTCAACCTTAAAATAGAGATTACTATCTACAAATCTTTTGTTGAACCTTTGCTATGTCAAATACCTATCCAACCTTGCATACCATGCTTTGGGAGCCTGTTTAAGTCCATACAATTCCTTTTTCAACTTACAGAACATGTCCAGTTTATCTGATAACTAAAATACCTCTGATTGTTCCATGTACACCTCTTCTTCCAATTCTCCATTTAGGAATGCAGACTTGACATCCATCTAATATACCTTGAAATCTTTGTGAGCAGAAAATGCAAAAACATCTAAATAGCCTCCATTCTTTCCATTGGGGAAAATTTCTCCTCAAAGTCTATTCCTTCAACTTGTGAATAACCTTTGCACACAAGCTTGGCTTTGTTTCTTACTACTTCACCATTCTCATTCAACTTATTCCTAAACACCCATTTTGTACCAATTATGTTCTTGTTTACAAGTCTAGGAACTAATTCCCATGTTTGATTTTTCTCTATCTGTTGTAATTCGTCTTTCATTTCTCTAACCCAATTTTCATCTTTACATGTTTCACACATTGTTTTAGGTTCTATCTTGGAAAGTAAACACAAATTTACCTCAGCTACTACCACTTTGCTTCTTATCTTTACACCTTCATTTTTGTCTCCAATTATCTGTTCTTTAGGATGATTTTTCTGTACATATTTTGGAGTCTTAGGAGCAGGTTACAGAGCTTCTTCTTCTTCTTCTTCCTTATTCTCTTCTTGTATTTGTTAGAAAATAGGTTCATTTGGTTCAACTTCACTTATTTCAACTGATTTGTGCATATCTTCATCAACTTTTGCATTTGCACTCTCAACAATCTTTCTCAATCTTTTATTGAAGCATCTATAAGCTTTTCTATTGGTCTAATATCCAAGGAAAATACCTTCATCACATCTTGCATGAAACTTTCCAAGGTTCTCATCATCTCTTTTAATATAGCATTTGCTTCCAAACACCTTAAAGTGCTTAACAGCGGGAATTTTTCTAGTGCATAGTTCATAAGGGGTCTTTGTGTTGTTACCTTTGATATGAAATCTGTTAAGAATATAAACACCAGTGTGAATTGCTTCTCTCCAGTATATGTCAAGTAAATTTTCCTCTTTCATCATATTCCTTGCATCCTCTTAAACATTTTGGTTCTTCCTCTCAACAAATCCATTCTACTGAGGAGTTCTAGGAGAAAAAAATGCCTCTTTATACCATGCTCTTCACAAAACATACTAAACTCATTGGAAGTGAACTCTCCACCTTTGTCAAACCTTAAAAATTTGATTTTCAGGTTCACTTCGTTCTCTACCATAGCTTTGAACACTTTGAATCTATCCATAGCTTGAGATTTCTCCCTAAGAAAAGTAGCCCATGTCATTCTAGAATAATCATCAATTAGAAGCATAAAATACCTACCACCATTAAGACTTCCTGTTCTTGTGGGACCACAAAGGTCTGTAGAAGGAATCACCTCAGCATTCTCGGGTAGCTGATTGCTCTTTCCTAAAGCTTTTACCTGTTTGTTTTCCCAACCAAACAACTTCTGTGTAAAATAGTATTGGTAGGCTTTATGATTTAGGGAAAATACCCCATAAACTCTTGAACCAATCCTATAAGACATTGTCTCACAATTTTGACCTGAGATACAAACTAAATTTAACGAGACTTGACCTGACCCTGAGCATTCATTCAACACTGAGATGCATTTATTTATCTTTGGTCATGTGATTTGAGCAGCCGCTGTCAATCACACAATAGTCTTCATCTTGTCTAGCATGAAAGACAATAACTAGAGTACCTTCCATCTCTTCCCTCTTGTTTTCTGGACCACATTCCTTTGTACATCTTCCATGGTTATTAGACACTAATTTATTTTCTAAGGATAGAAACAAGCACTCATCATTATCCCCCTCAAAATCAAATTCATCATTAGAGATTCCAACATCTTCTCTAACATAATAGTATTTCTTGAAATTTTTATGCTTTTTTTTCTTTATTATCTCTGCTCTTCTTATGAATGGCTCTATTTGGACATCTTGAAGCATAGTGACCAATATTTCCACAACTGAAACTATTGTGCAGTTTTTTGCACACACGCCCCGCTGGAAGCAGGGATCCTCTTTCGCTTCGGTTTTGGTGTTTTGGCCCTTTTTATTTTGAGGTTTTGTCTTACCTAGGCATGTGCTTAAAATGTTTATTTTGAATGCCTAAGTGTTTCCCCTAGGTTATTCATTGAAAATATTGAGTTCTGGATGAATTTTAGGCTTTCGCTTGGATTTGGGATTTTCTGCCTTGGTCGGATTTTCCCAGATCCTGCTTGGACTCCGGCTGGACCCTTGTTTTTCAGGGATTTTCAGTATTCACAGATTTCCACATGGGCTGGATTTTCCTAGATTCTACCCTGTCATTGGCTTCTTGAATTCCTTCTCTGGCTGTCCTGTTGATTGCATTGTTGGCTTCGTGCGTGCTTTGAGGGGTGTATCTAACTTGGTTTCTGGGCCTCTTGGATTATTTCATGCTAGGGTTGTTTAGTATTGCATTATATGTCAGCCCCCAGGCAAGTTTTGAGCTCATTTGTCTATTTGATTTTTGATGAATCTTGCCTGAGAGTAATTAGTAAACCCTAGTGATGACTTAACAAGTGGAAACAACTAGATTCTGAACTTGCCTGTGTGCTAATGGCAGATGAGTAGGGTTTTGGACCTAGGGCAATGTCATTTCAAGTTATGTCATCTTAAAATGGGCCTGAAACACAAGGAAAATCTATGAAAGGTCCATCCCTGACTTGCTCTATGTTTAAATGTTTGAATTTTGTGACTAATCTAGTGTTTGAGTAAATCGTGATTCAACATCGCAGTCTGGGATAATCCATCCCTTCAGAATTTTATTCGCCGTGACACTATCATTTTTACACCGATAAAGTCTTGTAGGCATATCAGTCGGTGAGACAAAGAGGATTCACCGAGACCTCACTCTATAAGAAAATGTCTCATCGACATGCTTGTTCATATTCACTTTCGGCGAGACTAGCCCCGTCACCGAGAGCTCATAGCGGGCTCCTTTCATCTTGCCGATTTTTCTTCCTGTTGCTGAGACCTCCCCTTTCAGAGAGACCTTTCGGTGAGCTCATAGCTCTTGTCGAGACCTTCACTTTCGACAGGACATCTCAACATTGCCAGGACCTCATATCAAAAACTTTAGTCTAGCCAAAGTGTTTGCTTGGACCCCATAATCGGTGAAACATAAAGCATTCACCAAGACCTTACCCTGACTACCCGCTGGTCACATCGAGATGTTTGTTACATCGACGTTCAGAAAAGACTCTGCAAGTTCACTAAGACATCATTTAGATAAATGTTAGTCTGTCTGAAGTTATTACTTGAACTCTGATGGTCGGTGAGACAAGGGGGATTCGCTATGACATTACCCTGAAGAAGATCTCTCATCAACATGACTTTCCTCATCACCAGTCAGCAGGACATGCCCCACTCGGCGTGACCTCATCCCAAATGAAAGTTGTTTGGCTGAAGTCCTTGCCTTTGCACCATTTGGTTTGGAGTCTTGCCTTATCTACGGATTTCTACCGAGTCCATATTTCCCCGAAGTCTGGTGTCTCCCTGATCTTCCGAAGTCCCTTCTCTAGCCCGTTCTTCGCAGAAATTCTCCCTGGATGGATTTTTCTGAACTTTCATGGAATGTAATGAAATGAGAGACAATTGAATTTGTTGATGGCTTATGATGCATTCATTGATTATTTCATGTGACTTATTGATTGATTATGATTAGATTTTATAGTTAAGTAGGTGTTTCCTGGTTATTCCATTGGAATCTGATCGGTCAGGAATTTCTCAAAATTCCTCTCTAGCTCAGATTCCGCAGATGGCCTTGAAACCCAAAATTTGTTGGATCATTTCATATGAGATTTAATGGAAGTTTGGTTGTAGGAGATGCATTCTAATGATGTATTGATGGATTAACATTGGTTTCCTATGGTTTTTATTGTGGTTTTCTTGACAAATGCAGGCTGAATCTAGCAAAGCAGCAACTAGGTCCTCAATGTCTGATGCAGAAGGGATTAAAATGAACATTAAGAGTAGGATCCCTAAGAACAAAGTCACTGTAGATTAGGCAGAGGGTGTTGAAGAGGACTTATAAACAAAGAAAGTAGATTGATGACACCCTAAGTGGTGTATACAATGGATCCATTGCCTTCTTTGAGATTATGACAGGAAGAAGGAAGATCGCGCCCGGGTACTTGAGCCTGGAACAGTTGAGAATGGTGGCAGGACATTTATGCACCAAGTAATGATGATTCTGTGTTCGAGCACTAGCAGGATGATGTGGCCACCTACCTTGCAGTTATTGATAAGTATTTGGTGTATAAGGTAGATTGTGATAAGTCGGTCAAACGGTCAAGAGAAGATATTGCGTCCATGGAGAATCAACTTAGGGTTTTTCCCCTACCACTTGTGGCAAACTTGGATGCGGAATTCTTGAAAGTACATGAAGAGAAAAATAGGAACAAAGATAATAGGGAGGGGAGATAATGATAGGCTGCAACACAATTTGTGCTTCCCTATCATCTTCCCGCGTGTTGATCCGAACTGCACTACGACAATCAGGCCAACTTGGATGGGACGTGCATTTAGTGCTCATTTGACTGACTATGGGTTTCTCTTGACCGAGTTGTTGTGCCATTAATGTTGCAAAACCCTTGCCTGGCCGACCGGTTTTCTGGGGGAATTCTATATAATGGGCATTTTGCCTCATTTGTAAAGGGTTAGAAGGGTTCTAAAAGTTGGAATGATTAGAAATAGTTAGAATTTGTAATTAGAATCTAGAAATTGCTATAGAGCAAAGGTAGTTAGTAGCAAGTAGGTATTCTCAAGCAAATGTTATAATAGAAATCTAGAATTGTTGCTACAGTGGACAATTTGAATACAAGAAATGACATTGTGATTTGGTGCCATACTTGTCTTCTTTTGTTTTACATGGTTCTTGTTATTCTATCTTTAAAATTGCTTTAAGAAGGTTAATGTTTAGATTAGGTTTGGGTTCAATAATTTTTGTGATTTAATACTGGAATGTTGCAGCAATCCTTCAGTCCATACTTTTCGCAACCAACTGATTGTTAGTTGCTTTGCAAAGTTATCCTAGACTTCATATTCAGTGTGCCTAGTTCGATTGTGAAGATTTGTTCATTTGAACTGCAATAGCATTGTTGGATGAATGTTCATGATTTGAAAACCTTAACACCTTAGAAGATTGCACTATTTTCTGTGAGATTGTAGATTTATCTTGGTCAAGCAGAGATCAGTTTTGAGGGATTGGTCCATTTCGAGTGTTAGTTACTTTCATTGTTAATCTTAGGTTTAGTATTAAGTTTAGAACTCTCTTCAAAACCCTTATCCTTTTTCTATTTATTTGATTATTGGGTTAAATATAGGAGTGAAGCATTCATCAGATTGTTAGATCTAATAAAATTGATTCAACATTTTTCTTGTAGTAAGGTCCCATTGTGATTACCAGCATTTTCACATTTCGTTACTGAGTTGTTTATGCACTATCAAGACCTGACATTAGAGACCTTGGGGTTATCTCTTGAGGCTTTCCGATAGAGATTTACCTTTCAAGAGAGATAGGATATCATATTCTATCTAGGCTATTATTGTGCAGAAAACATGATCAATAGAAACATTTAAAAGGTAACATACCTTTGTACTTACTAGTATATTTCTTCAACTTCCTTGTAAAATTTTCTTCCAACTCCTCTAAACTGTCACCATCTAGACCATCTTCTATCTTAGTGGTTTCGAAGGTTATTTTTGTTTTCTCCCTTTCTTTTCCAAATTTCCTCATTTTAAATGTAGTCAAGGTGCCAAATAATTGTTCTTTAGTGAATTTCTTAGGATCATAAACTTCCTTAATAGCTAATACCTTATCACTATAACTCTTCAGTAGGGTCATCAAAATATTCTCCATTACATCTTTATCTGTCAAAGTACCACCTTGATTTTTGACTTCATTTATAGTAATATCAACCCTCTGAAAGTAACTTGCACTGTCTTCACCTTCTTCCATTTTCAAGTTCTTATATCTGTGCTTAGCTATTAAATTCTTTGATAATTTGACTCTGTCATTTCCTTCATAGATATATTTCAACTTTTCCCAAACAACATAAGTAGTGCCTAAAGAAATAACTTTTGTCAGCTCAGTATTAGATAAAGCACTGTAGATTGCATACCTTGCCTTTTCATTTTCTTCATAGGTAGAAATCTCATCTTCAGAAGAAGGACCAAGAGAGATCATGTAACCTCTCATCTGCACTTTCTAGAAACTGAATTATATCCATCAAACACATGGATTGTGAATTTGTGCTCCATCAGATCTACCTCAAGCGGTTAAGCTCTTGTTTGAGGAACCAAAGCTCTGATACCAATTGTTGAAATGCACAAGACAACTGAGAGGGGTGGGGTTGAATCAATTGTCACCAATCACATTCATAAATCTCAAACAATTGTTAACTCCATATCCACTTTAATCTATTATTAAGTATGAGCATGAAGTGAAAATAATAGAAAGCAATATTAACACAAGAAACACCAAATTTACATGGAAAACCCAATAAGGGAAAAACCATGGTGAGGATTAACTCACAATATAGAGTAATTGCAAAATCAATTACAAGAGTCTTACTGGAAAAGGGCCCATTGCCAAAAATAGGACTCATTGTCTAGATTAGAATCACTGTCCAATAGGGAGGCTCACTTCCTATAGATGAAAAAATATAGAAACAAGAATGTTACATAGAGAACACTTTCTCAATGCAATAGAAGATCCACCACAACAACTTCCACACATCTACAACCTTGATTAGAGAATCACAAACACCATCAGCTCACTACTTTTAGGAGTCTAACACATTAAAGTACTGCTACCTTAATTCACTTTCACACACTCTTGCTTCTCTCACTTGTGTCTTACAAACCTTAACATCTTTCCTTGTATTTATACCATCTTCAACCTTAGAAAATTTCTCCAAGGTTGGCTACACACTCTTCATTTTTCAAATTCAAATTAGGTTAGCAAGTCAACATTCCCACAGTGGATAAGAATGAGAGCAGACCAAACCAACACTGAAAAAAGACCCAAAACAACATCTCAGATAAATCACATGCTTCCTTAATTGATACTTATCCTTCACATGGTGTGTAAAAACCAAGTGAAAAAACCTAATGAAAACACCAATGATCTCTGAAGTACACACTTCAACAATAAGAAGATAACAAGTGAACCACATAAAACACTTCACCATGCACTCAAACACATCTTAGATTCCTTCAGATTCATCCATAGCTAATGCAACAACCTTTATACATATAACACTTTCCATCAGACCATTCAAACTACACACACACACACAACAACTCTGAAACTAGACTACCAGAGCACCAAACCATGAACATCTTTGATAGAACATAGATAACATCATTACAAGCCTTCCTCCAGATTCACAAGACCAAATTTTTTTTTTCAGGACTACAGAGTAGATACATTTCTCCCAATCCACAAATAAACAACTCTTCCAGACCAGTTCACACACTGGTGAACAAAAATTTCACTCTTCATCAACCTAGAAGCTATAATCTAGGATATATCACCAAAGGATGACCATAAACAACATGCCAAATCTTCACAAGCATAGGATCAACAAAAAAGAAATGCAAAGCACATTCTAAATACACACTGAATTCTCACTTCACTATTTATTAATTTTCTAAAAAGCACTTGGAAACTCAACATATCAACACACTTGCAACACCATAAAGATAGCTCCATGTACTCACAGCATCTCAAAAGTATCTCAAATATACATGCACAACTTACAACCACTTGTTTCCTTTCTTTGCAACAACCTATACAATGTTTACATCAATGACAACATCAATGACAACACCACCATACTCATTCATAATTGCATCAGTTTTTGGAAAGCGAGTGAGCCGAATACAAGGGTCTCAATCTATGACTCAGAAAACTCTCTATTTGAGGATGACAGTGTGGGAACCAAACTTCAACTCATCATGCTAGAGTCTCAGGGGCATGTTGGAATCCTATATGAACAACAAGTTGAGTGACATTCAAAGACACTCAAGGTCTAATTACAAACTAAATAATAGAGTTTTATAGTTTGACAATTTAATGTGAAAATACGGAAACAAATAGTATAAAAAGAAGAATACTAGAGAGAATTATTCTAATGATGAAAATGACAAGGAAAGAGTAGGAAAAGATACCACTCATGCAAAGTCCAATTCTCCAGCTAGCTTTGAGTGGATGAACTTGCATCTACACACACAAAAATAGTAATAATGTTGGGTTGTGTTTTGAGGTCTACCTTAGTCATACCCTCATTTTGATGTTCCCACCTCCATAAACAACCATATATGCAATGATATAGAAAAAATGATAAAGAAGAGAGAATGGAAATGACACAATAAGGTAGAGATAAATGACTACCTGAATGCTACTCTATAAGATGTTAGATGCAAAATAAAAAGAAAATTTACCTTCCTTGCTATAATATTTCTGATGGAACCCCTAAAATTGTTTTGTGTTTCATCTCAAAACTCTAAAAATTTGGTTATTTTCGTGTCTTGGGACTTAGGGTTTAGTCTATCATCACGCCTTAGGGTTTGTATTGCTAAAAATCCTTCTTAAGAACCCATAAGTCTGGCGCCCTTTGCAAATGTTATAATTTTTCATTGACCTATTATGCCCCATTTGTGGTCATGATAAAAAAAACTTGAGTCTTGGAAGCCCATTGAATAATGAACCCATTGTGATTAGGATATCCCATTACCAACTGCCAAATATTTTTTTGTGCCTAGGTCCATGAGATTATTTTATTTTACAAGTTTGATTAATCAACCTTGTTTTTCCTTTACATCCTTTGCAAGAAATGTTATTAATCTATTAAGACCTTGTATTATGTTGTCCTAGATAGTACCCTCTCTTAAAAACAAGTCGGTGCATGTGATTTTTCGTCATTTGAGTCATCACTCATCGCCGAAGTCATTTTTATCACTAGGTTCTTTTTTGCAATGAGCAATGTGCTCTCAGGTCCTTTTCATATCGCCTATCAATGAAGTTCTTCAGTTCCTCAGTCCCTTTTCAATGATGTGTGATGGACATTGTATTTTCCTTAATATCACGTCATCACATAATTATTCCATTACCTTTTTCAATTATTGTGATGAGCAATGGGATGCATTCAATGGAATAGTATGATCTTGCCACTTGTTAGAGTTTGGTGCTATCACTGGTATTGTCCATCACCAAAATCACTCTTTACACCAAGTTAGCTATGGAAATGTGTGATGGCTTGTGCTTATGTTATAGCATCGCTTGAAATTCCTCCTCACCAAAATACAAATGCATCCTTGGCATATTTCTGCAACAAGCAATGGGGGTTATGCCAATGAATATTCCCTCCAATAGGGTGTTGTCGCTCACCACCAAAGTTTGGACATGGTTTTAGGTCATTACTACAATGAGCACTCGAGTTTAGAAGATATAGCAAATACATGGTAGCTTTCTATGGTGTCATTGTTGTTTCCAAGTATGAATGTAAAGGCAAGTGGCGATGCTTGAGGAGCATCACTAATTGTGTTTTAAATCAAAATGGATTGATGATTGAGATTCAAATTTGAATGGCTTATTGTCAACTTACTCGCGTGAGCTTTCCTTGAGCATTAATGGTTGACACGCTCCAATTTCTTTACTTAATGAGGATTTTCAACTGTGTTACTTCACAATTTGAAACTGTTGAGAGTTGAGGAATTGGTTTGGAGCCAAAGAAGAAGTGTGTGGGTCTTAGGCAATAAATTGTAGAGATATTGAAGATAGTTTTTCTCGAGTAAGTAAGTGTTTATACCTACTCTATTTCAATTGTGCATAAGTTGGCTTGTGAGTTCTAAATTCTTTGGGTTTGTGAGGGTTTAATTTCCTATGATTTCATTTGGGCCGGTAAGACTTGCGTGGGTCTGGGGGTTTTGTTCTACAAATTCAATTTGAGAATAAAACTGTGAAACTTTTCTTACAATTGAAGGTTGGCTAATTTTTGTTCTATTTTTTGTGATAATGAGTAAGCATAGTGAGTCTACCCAACCAATGAGGAGGTCTAGGAGGATCAATATGCTAGAACCCCAAGATGATACACCTGAAATTAAGCAAGACATGCTAGGAGCTCTTTCAAAGCCAAAAGATGAGAAGGGAGCTCATGATAGGGCCATGAAAAGTGAATCCAAGAACACTCACAACCTGAGATGTAGGGTTGTTGTTCACAATTGGAGTGGGCCTGGTGTTGTGCCCTTGAGGAAAAAATATTTTGAGGAGGAAACTAAGTCAAGGAAATTGGTTAAGTTTAAGAGGAAGAAGAAGAATAAGTACCACAAGGCTTATGATTCTTATATGGGGAAGCCTGATACAACCATGGAAGGTGGGGTTGGTTGTTAGGAAGATGAGGTAGATACTGACTTAGACTATGCCTAGTACCTTCTCACACTCGCATGTAGAGAGGATTATAATGATGAAGATGTAGCTTCTCTAGTTTCAGAAAAATCATGAAGGGGACATGCATACTTTGATTGTGAAGAATTGTATAGGTAGTGTCCCGATTCAGTGTTTTTGATTTTGATGACCATTAAGGAGAGGTGTTGGATGTCACTACCACAATGAAGGGTTTGTGTTCTTTGACGAGTGTATAATTTTTTGTCTTGGGTGTTGATGTGGAAAAATTCTTTGGTTGACATGGACGAGAGGTTTTGGTGCTGCTGCAACGACGAATGTTCCTTTTGGAAGGATGGCTAATCTTCTTCAATGAAGGATATGGGTTTTTATCTTTTTTGATTTCCCTCCATATGGAAATGCAAATATAATTTTCTGGGGATCTTTGAAATTAAAATGAAATTGAATGTCAAATGTAAATGTGACTGAAATTGTAATTTGGCCCGAGGCTTGTTTGCTTCCATGTTTCAATAAATGGGAATTCAGGGCCAGTTACGAGGGTTTGTTGTTTTGTAAGTGATCACAAAGAGAACATTAAAAGAATATACTAAGCATTTTAGAGTTAAGTATTAGGTTCAATTCTGCTAATATACATGTAATTTTGATAGCAATACTAGCAATATAGTATAGAATGATGCAAATTCAAAGCCATTTTCTCTCCTATGTAATCATTTCATGAGCTATAAATAATATAATCAAAGGTTATTTTATTTGTCTCCATTGTTTTTCATTTGATGTGTGGTTTTATTCTTACTTGTTAATTCAAAGAATTAATGTAAATGATTGAGTGAGACTACTAGTTTGTGCTAAATTGAGTGTTAGGATGTCGGTAAGAAGTGGTGGTTGAGAATAATGTTGAAATACTGTAATGTGGTATCTTCAAAGCTTAGTTGATGTCATGTATGAAATTATTGTCAAGTTGTGTAGATGTTAGAACTGACTCTATTTCAAGGATAAAGCACTGATCTAAAAAAAGTATTCATGCCACATTTAGTTGGTCAATTCAACAACAAATCATTCATTAAATCAAATTTTATAAAATGGGTTACAATTGTTTTGAGTTTTACTATTCTCATGCTTTGAATGTGAAATGTTGGTTAGAAGCAACCAACTTCTTTGATACATTTTGTTTGTTGAGCAATTATATGAGGATTATTTGTGTGTTTCAATGTTCATGATAAAATGGCATGAGAATATTATCTAAACATTGTCAGGATCACCCTCTTGGGTTTTACAAAGTCTGAAGAGTAGAAGGGCCTAGTAATCCTTTACTTGTTTTACCTATGTTAATTATTGAATTAAGGTGAATTCATAGGCATATGGTGAGATCAAGTTTGGTTCTAAAAAATAGCTAATATATTGGTGACTCTACTTGGGAAAAATACTCAAGAAGTATTTGGTTCTAGACCATAAAGTATTAGAGTCCAATACTTTGATATTACAAATTCATCTCTCAGTCTAGCTTTTGTCTCAATGGGTTAATTCTCATAAATGTTGCTAGGGCTTGATGTGTGTTCTCTGAAACTTGTGAATTATGACATGATCTGCCATAATTCCATGAATATTTTCATAATTTCTCACTAAATGTGGGTGGCGACTCCAAGATCTCCACACTAGTGCATATTATTTGAGAAAATCCAGCAAGAAATAGAATGAAAAATTGATGAGAAAAGATGAAGTGGACCTAAGCTCACATGGTGAAGCACCCTGATGGGAAGCTAGAAAGAAAACTTCAAAAGACTTTGGTACTATCTTGAGAGAGTCGAGGAATTTGTTAAATTTGAACATCTAGTTTAGATAAATTGGATGTTTTAAACCTAGAAAGGGTTGTGATGCAATGAATACAAAGAAATTTATGCATTATTCTGCTATTGGAGAAAGCCTAGATTGAATTTAACCTTTGAAAGAAACTTCATATTGTTGAAGTTCATTCCTCTATGAAAAGAGGTGGCAACTCTATGTAAAGAACTAGATGGAATTGTTATAATAGCTTCAAATCTACAAAGTTTTCTAGTTAGAGGGATGATTTATGGAAGCTGCAACATATCTAGGTATTTTCGCCTGTTTTGGTTTTCAAGAAGCATAATTTTTTTATAAAATCCCTAACAAAAGTCTAGAAGAATTATGGTTCCCTATTATGTGAAATTAAGCACTAATGAAGGGAATGGTAGTGGTGAATTTACATACTTCTAAGATATAAGTTGAAGTCTTTGTATTATGTTGAAGAAGTGTGTTTATTCTTGCAATCTACCCATTAGAAATATCTTAGACATAAATGTATCAAATTAAGGATTTTAAGGTCATAATTAAATCAAGGAATAGGGCAGTGAATGATCAATGGTAGAGTTGATGTTTGAGGTTTGTAGGGCACAAGAAAATGTATCATTCTCCTATTTTTCCCTATAGAGTGTCAAGTGAAAACATGCAGAATGTGTGTTAGAAACCAAGATTTGAAATGCAAACCAGAAAAGCCTTCCACAGAAGAGAAAATCAGAAAAAGCAAGAGCTTTGCAAAAGATGTGCAAAATATTATTATTCAGGAATTCATAATTACATGAGATGATTTTCTTTATAAAAGAAAAGTATGCATAACCCTAATCTTATCTTGAGCAACAAGATAGCTCAACAAGATAAGGATGAGAATAATAAACCTAGGAATTAAATATTACCTAAGTAAAGTTATGCAAGTGTAATTAAATATTAATTACACTAACACTCCCCATAAGTGCAACTTAGGGAGTCTAAAAAAGCATGCACCTAAAACTAAGATGAATGCAAGAAATCATGAATGGGTCCCGACAACAAGGCCTGATCAAGTACCCAAGTACAAGTACAATAATGAGGTAGAGAAGGAAAACCCAGTGGGACAAAACCCCCCTACAATGAGAGGACTGCTGCAAAGAAGCACTAGAAGAACACTATGGAGTAACACTGGAACCACAATCTGACAAGCAAGGAAAGATACTTTTGTCTACAAGAAACCAAAGTGGAATCATAATAATGTGACAACAGATCCGATGCCATGGAACACTAGAAAAATCACAAACTGGAACAACCCTGGAATCTGTAAAGCAACAGTAGATGAAATGATGACAAAATATGAAAACTATGTATCTCGATGCCGATGCCAAACTGAGACTAAAACTCTTCCATAGGAACAAGTCCCATAAAGAATTTGGAACATTAACCATAAAAACATGGCCCTCAAACTAAGAAGGATCTAAACTAATGCAGATCAATAACCATGAACTCCCAATCTAAAGTGTGAACTGATGTGAATTTGATATGTGTCAAACTATAGAAAGATGTGGCCAAAAGAAACAAAGAAACTAGATAACCCATGTGAGTTTCCATCAAAACAAGATGGAGATGGAGATAAAAGTGCATGCACACTCTAATCAGATTATTATGCAAGAAACCCCCTTAATGGAACTTTATCTCAGTTCATTTATTACAATAACCCAATGACTGTAAAAGGAGAGAATTATAAATGTGCATAAATAGAAAATAATAATAGACCTTAGATCTGTGTAGAGGACTGAACCAAATTTCCAATGCCGCAAGAATGATGAAAAAAAGGATCACCGAGTCAAAAAAATGCCCTCCGAAGCAAAAAAAAACTTCATCTAAGTTCAAAGACCTACAAAATAAATCTAGAGAAAAATCTTAGAAAAAAACCTACACCACTAGATCAGCGTTGGAATCAACTTTCCAACAGTATCTTGTTTGTGAAAAATGGACATTGTATGCAAAAAATACACCCGATTTAGTGAAAAGTGCTCCAGAAAGCCCAATAAGGCCTGCAGGGCCCTAAGTGGGCTAAAAAAATAGGCCCCTAATCCTATTCATGACCAGGGGTTGGCGGGCAGGTGTTGGTGGTGGAGCCCCTAGTCATCAATATGACTGGCCCAGGTATTGGGAGGTCACCGGGGCTGAGTGCATAGGACTTGGTCCTCCAAAGGACTACCGACAAAGCTAAGTAGAGCCCGCGGGGGCTAGGCGGAAGGCCCCCGGTCCTCCATGTGACTTGGGCGGTGCTGCACAGGGGCCCATTGGGGTTGAAGTCTCAGATCAGTTATGTTTGGGCAGTGTAGATGGGCAGTGGCGGGGAATTGGTGGCCGTCAGGTGGCGGACCTCTTTAACTCTGTGAGCATCGGCGTGAAAAATGAGAACCTCATTTAAAAAAAAATAATTTCTCATTTTTTCTACCTCGGGAAGCAAGCTAGGGAGGTCGTACGACCTCCTTGGAAAATTGTTTTTCCTTCCAGACCAAATTCTCCAAAATCGATGAAACAAAAGGTGATCTTAGGGTTTTTGGCCGCTGCAAATGCAATGGTGACCTCTGTTTGTGTTCAAACTACTTCCAAAAATTGGCTACCTCTAGAGCTTGAAAAAAATATCCCAGCTTAAAACCCTCATGGATCTGGCAAATGATGGCCAAAATCTGCAAAACAAAATCCAATCCTAACTTTTTCCAGCGCTATGAATCCAATGGTGAAGCTTGATCTAATCCAAGACACTGCATGAATGAAATCAAGGCATGATACCCTCGAGGAATCTCGAACGAACTCTACAATTGATTTTCTCAAAAATATGAGAAGGGGCTGCAAATCAAGGCTCTGATACCATGTTAGAAACCAAGATCTAAAATGCAAACTAGAAAAGCCTTCCATAGAAGATAAAATCAGAAAAAGCAAGAGCTTTGCAAAAGATGTGCAAAATATTATTATTTAGGAATTTATAATTACATGAGATGATTTGCTTTATAAAATCAAAGTATGCATAACCCTAATATTATCTTGAGCAACAAGATAGCTCAACAAGATAAGGATGAGAATAATAAACCTAAGAATTAAATATTACCTAAGTAAAGTTATGCAAGTGTAATTAAATATTAATTACAATAACAATGTGTAGTCCATGTTAGGCCCTTAAATAAATTTTTGTATTGGAAGATATAGACCATTGAATTTTAATGGTATTCAAGGTTTCCCAAACCCCGTTCCAAATGGTGTTAGGGAAAATTTTCCAAAATTCAAAGGGAAAAGTTTTGAATCAGGCTATAAGCATCTAAATGTATTTTCTGATTTGGTGAAGATTATGAGATAAGTCGTGAGGATGTGGTTATGAAATTCTTTATTCAATCTCTAAAGGAAGATGTTAGAGATTGGTTTTCATATTTTCCAGTGTTTTATATCTCCCCATGGAATGAATTCATGATAGAATTTATAGAAAAATTTGGTGAAATAATTAATCCAAGTTTAGTAAGGAAAAAATTCATAGAAATTCAAAAGGATGAAGATGAGTTAGTCCCAACTTTCAACCTCAGATTTGCAAAGGCGATAAGGGATATTCCTAAAAATATGAGACCAAGTGATGCAGAGTGTTTGATTGTATATTTAGGTACATTTGAGGAAGAAATGAGCAATTTGTTGAAAGATAAGGAGCCTACAACATTGCATCACTTATCAAATTGCCATGGAAATTGAGAAAAATTTGAGACATTCAATGATGAAGGGATATATGGCTGCAAGTGTCAGCTATTTTAGCACACCTCATATAAATGGATTAGAAAACATAAGTGATTATCATGGTGATGATGCTTCTAATGTTCTAGTTTTTCCATCATTACCTAATTTGACTAATGGTGAATTCCAAGTTGAATATCAACAAATGTTACACAATGGTGATCAAATATTGTTTGTTCAAATATTGTCCAACATGAAAATATATAAGGGAGAGTCACCATATGACTTGTTTACAAGGTTTTTGGATGCCTTGATGGAAATCCCCAAGAAATTTAGACTCGAGGATTTAGTGTGCATTGACTTGTTTTGTGAAATTTTTGAGCCAGGACTAAATATCTTGCCAAAGGAATTGAAGCCTCATGGTTTTGATCAAATACTTGATTGGATAAGGATTGTTGAGGAAGACAAGTGTGGTTATGCACAAAGTATAACATATCAAAGTGTCAATAGTGACTGTCCTATTTCAAAGAATCAAAAGTAAATGCCAATAAGTGGAAAGGGTATGTCAAAGAATAGACATCTATCTTGTGGTATGGGTGAGGATAGTGATTGTAATCATTTCACAAATAGCCTATGCAAAAACCGGTACATTAGTAATAAGGATAAGGATACCTTTGCAAGTGTTGTTGATGTCTCATCACAAATCAAGGATAAAGATATTGAGGATGAGAGTTTGAGCATTCACACTGAACACTCTAAGCATAGTGCATGTGATAATGAATCTCCTCGTGATAATGAACATAGGGAGAGAGGTTTCTAATTATTTCTTTGAGTATGAATCTTTTAATGAGGATGATCTAGAAGAATTTTCTTTGCATGAAGGATGCAATAATATTAATGCTCAGAAGATTTTTCTCTCTCAAATGAGTGAACAAATCCCATGTGAGGGATACTTGGAGTTCCATCTAGTTATATCAAAGGTGGAATATGCTAGCTTTGTGAGTGATGATGAATTTGAAGATAAAAATGTATGTGTGCAGTACCCTGACCCTAAGCACAATGTTAAAGATGATGAAAACTCTTGTGCTAAGCAATAGGATCATGTCCTAGCTACTCCTGATTTTCTATTTGAAGAAAAGATGAAATATGCAAGTTTTTTTTGCCAAAATGGACATGATTGTTTTTGATAAAGAATGTGTTGATGAGAAGAAGAATGATGAAGCTTGTTTAGTTGCTAATGAAAAACAGTTAGATTACAATGATCCTTTCATGTTTGGATCAACACACCCATCAATTGATGGTGCACATGGGTGCCTTGTTGCTGACCCTATTAATTATGAGTTATATGAGCCATCCTTTGAAACATTTTGCATTTAGCTGGACAATAATTTGCAGAATGGACTAGAATATGCTAATGAACCTGAAATGGAGGTATTATTTGATGCATGGGACATTATCAATAATGGGGTTTGTGGTAATGACCTTGATCTAAATAAGAGAAAAAATACTATGGTTTTTGATGAATCACTTTTCTAAGGTAGCAGAGCACGTGACAATGTGACTGCTTCACAAAGCTCAGATGAATGTGAACACCAGTTTGAAAATGTGCATGTGTATGAACATTTCTTGTTCATCACACAAGATGATTGTTTTTTTGGCATGGGACAAAAACTAGAGGATGATTCTAGGGATTTATACTAGTTTTCTATTAATTATGAATTATCAGAAGTGGGAATGTAATGTGACTCCAAAGGGTTAAGATGTATGTTTCTGGATGAGAACCTTGAACAAAGTGTTTATGAAGGTTTTTCAGTTTGATGTGAAAAATTAATTTGATGTCAACTTTTATGACCTTAATGATTAGGTGGATTATGAGTGTTTTAGTTTCTCAATTTAGTTGGATGAGCATATGGTGGAACATGGTGGTGTGTTCAATGTGGTAGAGTATCAAAATGATTATGGATTTTAGTTAATGTCTAATTGCAGTTTTCAAATGGGAAAAATTTTATGATGATAATGTTAAGTTCAGACACATGGAAATTATGGTTAATTGTAATGACCATAATGGGATTAGTTGGTGGAAAATTCATTGCAATGTTTTTAGTCTTGGCTTGGTGTATAAAGTAGAAAATAAAGTTTTTGATAGAGGTAAAGGATGGTTCTAAGTTTCTAGGGGCTTGGGGCCACCAATTGAAATTGAAGTCTGATTAATTGTAGGATGCAAGCTAAAATATCGTACATTAGAAAAGGCTTCTAAGAAAATTTGAGGTGTGGAGCATTGTACAATCCTATAAATTGTGTATATATGTTAGCTTTCTTTGGTTTGGTCTTCTTGCCTTATCCAGGTAGGTCTTGGTTTTGGTTCTCTATGCTTGGTCTACTTCAACCTATGATTCTAAGATCTCACTCTATTATGGAAGAATAGACGTCCCCAACCAGAGCCACTAATGGAACCCTTAAATTTTTTGTGTTTCATCTCAAAATTCTAAAAATTTAGTTATTTTCATGTCTTGGTACTTAGGGTTTTGTCTATCATCATGTCTTAGGGTTTGTATTGATAAAGACCCTTCTTAAAAACCCATAAGGATGGTGCCCTTTGCAAATGTTATAATTTGTCATTGACCTATTATGCCCCATTTTTAGTCATGATAAAATAAACTTGATTCTTGGAAGCCTATTGAATAACCAACCCCTTATGATTAGGATCTCCCGTTACCCACTACCAATTATTTTCACGTGCCTAGGTCCATGAGATTATTTTATTTTACAAGGTTGATTAATTGGACTTGTTTGGCCTTTACATCCTTTGCAAGAAATGTTATTAATATATTGAGACCTTGTCTTATATTGTCCTAGGCAGTCCCCTCTCTTAAAAACAACTTGGTGCACATTTTTTTCCACCATCTGAATCATCGCTCATCACCAATTCATTTTTATCACTGGGTTCTTTTTTGCGATGAGCGATTTTCTTTCGAGTCCTTTTCATATTTCTTGTCATTGAAGTTCTTTAGCTCCTTGGCCCCTTTTTAGTGATGTGTGATGGACATTGTATTTTCCTTAATATCGTGTCATCGTAGAAGTATTCCATTACATTTTTCAGTTACTATGATGAGTGATGGGATGCATTCAATGAAGCGGCATGATCTTGCCACTTGTCAGAGTTTGGTGCTATCATTGGTTTTGTCCATTTTCGAAAGAAATCTTTACTCCAAGTTAGCTATTACAATGTGCTATGGCTTGTGATTATGTATAACATTGCTTGAAAGTCCTCACTAAAATACAAATGCAGCCTTGACATATTTCTACAACAAGCAATGGGGGTTATGCCAAGGAATATTCCCTCTAATGGGGTTTTGTTGCTCATTGCCAAAGTTTGGACATAGTTTTAGGGTATTACTGCGATGAGCAATAGTGGTTAGAAGATGTGGTGAATATGCAGTAGCTTTCTAAGGTGTCATCATTGTTTCCAAGTACGAATGTAAAGGAAAGTGGCAATGCTTGAGGAGCATCCACTAACTCATTTGACTGCAAAATCTGACGAAATATGTATAATTTGATGTATCGTCCGGTGCTTGTAAAATTTGATGTGTAATTTTCATTTTTTTAAAAGTTTATCCTCGACATTCGGTGAAATTTTGATGAACCTTGGTTTTGTCAAAATTTTGACTAGCAGTTTTGTTGAAATTTTGACAAACATGAAAAATAAGAAAAAAGTCAAATTGTGTCTGATATAAAGAAAAGTGAGTTCGCTGATTTATTGTGACAATGTTTTGCTCTACTTGAGACAGTTTGTGGAGAACTAAGGACATTTTTTTGTTGGAAAAATCAGAAAAAATTCAAGAAGATATCGCCAGGTTGAGGGTAGTCATTGTCTTTTTGCAGAATTTAGTTGTGAAGTCAGATTTGTAGTTCTAGGTTTGAAAATCATATTTTAAAGCAACATCTCATCAGATTTCATTTTTAGAGGTTTAGGGTTTTGAGAATTTCATGTCCGTGATTTTGTTGTGTGGAATCACCCATAAGATCACAACCAAGGAACATATTCTTGTGACTGTAATTATGTGATCCATAACTCTATTGTTCATGTGGCACAGTTGTGCTATAACAAATACATGATGCATTCATGTGTGACCCAAGTTTAATGTGGCTATGTTGTGATAGAAATAGAGGCACTCATATAATGTAGTTAATTCAGGTTGTATAATGTAGGTGTCAATCATTATTGGGTGCATTCAGGTTGTCTCAAGTTTAACAGGTTATGATGTAATTATAGCATGATCGAAGAGTGATTACCTCTTGCTGCAATAAAGAGCCTATAACTCTGGTTGATATGCAGAGTGGTTGTGTTATATCAATTATGTAGTGCATTCAAGCACAAACCATGTTTAATGGGCTATTCTAGAGAGTGATCAAGATTTTCTAAACCTTATGAATGTTACTTAAAAGTGTATAGCTTAAACTACAAACCAAGTTTGTTACATACTTGAATGCAATCTTGGGTTACCACAAACTATAATAATGTGATATGCTAATAACCATTATGGAAAGTATTAAAGCAAGACCCATGCTATATAAGATACATTTCCCTGATCAGGTTTACATACCTTAATGATCAAACACAAGCTTCCCACACACTCTAGGATACAATCCAAGATCATACCACAACCCTGTCAAGATAGCTAATTTTCTAACCCGAGATTTAAGGATTTTTTAATACCAACAGAAGCATTAGGAAGATCGTGACTAGGGTACAAACCCCAGGCCTCCATAGAAACATAAACAATAACCTGAAGTGCATTATGAGGTTGCAATACTAGAAAGATTGAGACATTGTAACTAATAACAAAATCTTGCAATCTAAAGATTGTAGCCAATAGCAAGCACACTATGTAGCTTAGTGACATTTGTAAATGCAATATATGGTAAGAAGAATGACAACCACTTGAGATGTGACAGTCAAAAAAAGGTTGAGCAGTGACAAGATAATAAAGCTCAAACCTTGAAATAGTAAAGGGAGATTTTAACAAGAGTTTCACCCTTGCTAACCTTAAGGGTTTTTCAAATGCTTTGGCAGTGTTAAACAAGGAAAATGCAATCAGGGAATGATTGTCCAAATGAAGTAACAGTGGTAATCACATGTTCAATGTTTCTTCTTATCCATTATGTAATGGAGGTAGTGGATTGCATGTTTGAGCAGTGTTTTGAGACCCATCAAAGATGGAATAGTGAATAATACCTTGTGGACTATGAAGAAGTCAATAAGGTTGAAGGATTCAAGATCTACAATACCATGAAACAACATCCCTATAGTAAGTAGGCCTATAGGGAATAGGCTTCATCTTATAGAATGATGCTCATGAAAGGAATCTTCAAGTGATAGTGAGTGAGTTGTTTGAGATTGCAGCTGAGGGTGCAATTCCCAGTCTTAAAGGAAGCTAGCAAAGTAGTAAATGTGCAAGAAAATAAAATCATACACAAAAAATAATTCACAATGTTATCTTGCATAATGCCTTGAGTTTGAAGACAAAAATCTCATTGTATCTTGATGAAAGCGGTGACCTTAATGGTCAATCACTAGAAACCATGATTTTAAAACATGTTATTGTGTTTATGGAGGCAACATTTTAAGCAAGGCAGTGAGTGGTGGTTTGGAACAATGGCAGGTATGAAGGACTTGCTTTATATGCATACTATGCAGTCTAGCTTAAGACAACATTCTTAGAAGAGATTGAAGGTGGATTATGGAACTCAAGGGTTACCATGAAAAGGATTAAAGCAAAGACTGAGATCTATTTAAAATCCACGGTCATGAAGATATTAAAGATGTCACATGCAAAACCCTAGTAGCTGGAGTAATGAATATAGTGCCAAAGAGGATAGTGTGCTGGGGCAGATTTAGGAGATCTCCACATTATCTAATTATAGGGAAATACACCATTTATTTATTTTTTTAATTAAAATAAATCATTCTAAACCCTATATAGGATACATTGATACTTCAAAAGCCTCTGAAGGAATTTGAGATTATGCAAATATATGTCAAGTAAATACCTAGATTACAAACAGTACTGAGAATAATGTAAGATTTGTTGAGTAGAGTAGGAATGAGATAAGTAGCAATGAATCTTATGCCTCCTTTCATGCACATCTCACCATTCTCTATCATTATTTACTGAAAAATTTCTCCATTTTGGTGGTCTATGCTTGAAAATAATGTTTTGATGAAGGTTTTAGAGTATGTTTATTAGAATGAAAACTCCATTCTGGTGGGCTACGCCTAAAAATAAGATTTTGACAAAAATTTTAGGGTATGTTTATTAAATTTTTAGAGTATTTTGGTGGGCTATATTCTTGATTCCTTAAATGATTTATTCAAATGGATTGTGACTAAATAAATGACTAACTATCTAGTCATTTTTATTTGTGTAACTAAATAATTTTTAATCAACGACCAAACTAGTAATTTATTTAGTCATTTATAGCTGAGTTGCAAAAAATGAGTAGAATTTAGTCATTTTTAGTTGTTGTGACTAAAAGTTTTAGTCACCTAGTCATTTATTTGCCAAATTCTACTAGTGTGTGCTTCCTTGTGCGATTAGGGATAAGCTCGTCATAAGAAGTGACACATTACATCTTTAACTAAAAGGATAAATCCATATTGACATTAGCAATGATGATTCTGACTTGTTGCTCCTTAGGAATGGGTCACTTGCTCTTACTAGCTCGCTACCTCCATCATTGTAGGAAGTTTGCGATCAAGTTCAATATTCTGATTTTAGGAGTCTAATAGTTGGATATCATAGTAAAATCAAAATTTAATAAGTTTTGGAATCAACATTTTAAAGTGTTTTTTGGGGTCATTAACTTCAGACCATCTTCTCTTTTGCAGGGGTGGTTACATGCCAAATTTTTTTGGTGTAAAATATCAGAATTATTAGATTTTGTTACCTATCTATGAATAAAAATTATTGTAGTGTGAGTTTGATATTTTTTGAAGATCTAAATAGTCAAGCTTGGTAAAGAAAAATCATGTGAGATAATATTAGTCCAGAACAAAAATGAAGAGATACTGATAGATTATGGGCTAGATTAAAAGAAAGGGTGATGAGAATGTAATTATCCTTGCAATAATTGCAAGGGCTTAAAGAGAGGATGACTTTAATCACAAATGTAAAATTTTAAGAAACATTGTAGGCAACATGGTCACTTGAAGGGAGTATGATTATCGTCCATTGGTAAGTTGTTCATTATAAGTGTTTATATTGATTGAATTTGTAAATGTTTATATTGTTTTAACATTTTATATATATATATAATCACTTGATCATGATCATGGTTTATTTGTGTCTATCATTATTATAAATGTAACTTAGTGCCATGGATTACCAACCCCTGAGAATGCATGGTAAGCAGATGAACATTATGAAGCTATGGAATATCAAAAGATGAAGTTAATGATCCTATGGAAGAAGATGATCATGTTCAGAAAACATAGTCAAGATGATAGCTGAAATACATTGACCATGACACATTTAGTGCGAGCCACCGCCATTGATCGAGAGGACTTGATGATGTTCATGATTTTACCTGCATTCTGAGAAGGCATATTTGTGCCCCTTTGCTACATTCCCAAACAACTCTTTGCTGGTATTGTTTCAATAACTGAAGGTTATGAATGGTTTATCAAACATAGCAATCTCACAGATGTTAAGGTATGTCATATATGTCATCTTTTTTCATCTATTTTAATTGTTGTTAGTTCATCACTAGTAAATAAAGAATGAAATATGTACCATTAATATTCTTTATATGAACAAATTATTTTTTGTTGTAGATTGATTGGTGAATTTTTGTTACCACCATCAAATATTTTACCTCGCTCATACTGAGATTTATCTAGCATTATGAAAGATATCGAAATGGAGTATCAAGCAATAGATGCATATCCCAATGATCATATTATATATCATAAGCAATAGGAATTTGCAACAGAATGCCTAGAATGTCATATCAGTAGATATCGAACATATCAACTAACAAAAAAGGTGTCTCGCAAGGTTCTTCATTATATTCCCATTATTCCATGTATGCAATGATTATTTAGGTGTGAAAGCTTAACACAAATTATGGATTACCATGCACCCAGCCAGGAAGTGCGATGACATTCTTGGAATGCATGCGAATGGTTCTGCATTTAGGGACATGGAGGAAAAATGGCCACACTTTAAAGAAGAACCTCGTAATCTTAGACTTTCATTGGGAGCAGACGATGTCAATCCATTTGGAGAGCTGAGATCTATTTACTCAGCGTGACCTATTTTTGTTATCAACAATAACATTCCTCCATGGATGTCAATAAAGAGGGAGGACATAATGTTGTTAATGATTGTTCTAGGTATTTGTTTACATCAATTTTATTTAATGTAGTAGCATCTCATTTATCTTATTTGTTGCATAATGACTTATATTTTTCATCTGAATAGTCATATACATTAATTCTATATATATTCCAAAGAAATGGTTATACACTATGTAA
>VDFB02193867.1:729663103-729693523 GCA_007258455.2 Sequoia sempervirens | reverse complement strand
AGCATCTGTTTATTGTTAAAGGATTCCTGCACCACTTCGAAGAGGTCCATCTTGACAATCTCCCAAAAGGCTTGAAAGAACTCTATAGGAAAACCATCTGGTCCCGGGGCTTTACCCTTTTTCATTCCAAACACAACTAGCTCTATCTCAGATAGAGTAATGGGCTTAATGAGAGCCTCATTCATTTTAGGAGTGACCAAGGAGGGAATGCAAGCCAACACAAAATCCTCCTCAGCCCTAGCCAGATCTGAGTCTTTTGAAAACAAGTTCCCAAAATATCTAGTAGCCTCCAAGGCAATCTCCCTATGAGAGGAAAGCAGAAGCCCTTCAGCCGTCAAGAGAGAATTGAGGACACTCCTATGTATTATGTCCTTAACAGTGTTGTGGAAGAACTTAGTATTTCTATCCCCTTCCTGGAGCCAATCAATTCGAGCTTTTTGTTTCCAATAGATCTCTTCTCGTAGCTCCCATTCCTCCAGATCCTTTAAGGCCACAACTTCTTCTCTATAAAGCCCATTAGACAAGCCATGTTCTCTGATTTGGCACGTAATATTGTCCACCCTCTGCTATGCTTCTCTCTTGGCTCCAAAGAGATTTCCAAAGCACTCCCTATTCCACCTTTTCAGCTTAAACTTAACATACTGCAATTGCTTGACAAAAGGAAACATAGCGGTACCATAAGCAGGCTTCCCTTCCCTCCACCAAGTAGTGATATAATCCTGGAGAGAAGCATCCCTCAACCACATAAGCTGAAACTTAAAGGATGGATTCTTTATCTTTTGAAACTTAGAAGTAGTCAAAAGAATTGGCCAGTGATCTGAACCCCTCCAGTCCAAAATCTCTGAACTAGTAATCCAACTGTCTGCCATCTAGAAACAAGAAACCAGAAACCTATCTAATCTTTTTGCTATCACTTCCGCACCACATCTCCTATTATTCCATGTGAACAACCCATTGGAAGGTGTGATGTCCACCACCCTCAAGCTTTCAATGTTACTCCTTAAAAGGCCAGCAGAGGGGTCGAGCTTGGGATTACCACCCCACTTCTCTTCCAAACTTAAAACTACATTGAAATCTCCTGCCAGATCCAAGGGAATAGAGGGGCAAGAGAGTGAACATATCCTATATGTGACCAAGAAAATTTGGGGTAATCAATCTCAATTGTTGACATGGTAGAGTGATCTCGTGTGGAATTTGAACCTTGGTTTGTTGGCACAAGCAAGAAGCCCCACTATTTCACCAAGGTTCTCCCAATCTTTCAGGTACGACATGGTGAGATTGACCTGGCGGAGTTTGAACCTTGGTTATTGTGGCACCTACAGGGCAAGAAGCCCCACCATTTCACCAAAGGGGTTCCCCTATTTAATTTTAATCTAACATCATCTCTGCGTTAATTAAATAAATGTAAATCTTTATTTAATTAATCTCTTATCACATTCCTCTCTCATATTTGATTCAAATAAATCCAAAAATTTAAGTCAAATAGGTCATCATAATCTCTTCATTAATTAATTAAATTGAATTAATTTAATCTCCTCTCATGTCCCATCCTCTAGCTTTCACCACTTGCACATGAAAATAGATTTAATTGATTTATTGAATCTCTATTTTCCTTCAACAAGGAATCTTTTAAGGAATATTCCCATAATTTGAATTCAAAATCCAAGTGGGATAAGTCCTTCCAACAAACCATTAACTCCATCTTACATGTCCTTTTCCACTGAGCAGTGGAATTTAATGCATTCTTTCTTCCTCGCATGTCATTTCAACAAATTTAAAATTCAAAATATGCATTTGTGGCACAATGTCAAAACTTGCATCCTCCATCCACTCTCACAAGTTGACAAGTGGCACTTTCCATTGGCTAATTCTTAGTCCCACATTGCTCTATTTTGGGCATGCTTTCAACTTGTCAATCTATAAATAGAAGCTAATCTCTTCATTTTGGCATCCACAATTTGAGTAAACTTACTATGCTCAAATCATTAGCAAATTCCATCCATTATCATTGAATCTTAGCTAGGTCATGCCAGATTTTTCCATTTGGAGCACTCATCAAGCATCAACAAAGTGGATCAATTATCACCACACATCAATCTTGCATCATAGGAATTGGGAAATGGCCAATTTTCATATAAAATTGGCACCAATTCCCCCATGGGATCATGAGTTTGCTAGTTTAATTAGGTTTCAATCTCTTTTATTGTTATCTCATTGAATTCTTCATTGCTTTTCCTAATTTGGACTTTGTAAATGGATTTCATTGGGAATCCTTGTTCTTGCTTGCATTCCACCATCTAATGTGTTTGTTCTTATTGTTTTGCAGGTATTAGGATTGGGGTTCGATAGTTATTAAGTATGCACATGAAGTTAAAATAATAGAAAGCAATATTTACATAAGAAACACTAGATTTACATGGAAAATCCAATAAGGGGAAAACCATAGTGAGGATTAACTCACAATATAGAGTAATTACAAAACCGATTACAAGAGGCTCACTACCCAAAATAGGACTCACTATCTAGATAAGACTCACTGTCCAATAGGGAGGCTCACTGCCTACATATATAGAAATATAGAAACAAGAATGTTACAAAAAGAACACTTTCTCAATGCAATAGAAGATCCACCACAACAACTTCCACACATCCGCAACCTTGATCAGAGAATCATAGACACCATCAACTCACTAATTTTAGGAGTTTAACACATTAAAGTAATGCTATGTTAATTCACTTTCACACAATCTTGCTTCTCACACTTGTTTCTTACAAAACTTAATATCCTGGCTTGTATTTATACTATCTTCAACCATAGAAAATTTCTCCAAGGTTGGCTACACACTCTTCATTTTAAAAATTTAGATTAGGTCAGCAACTCAAAATTCTTGTGGTGGATAAGAATGAGAGCAAACCAAACCAACACTTAACCAAGACCCAAAACAACATATCAGATCAATCACACTCTTCCTTAATTGATACTTATCCTTCACATGACGTGTAAACACCAGGTCAACCAAACCTAATGAAAATGCCAATGATCTTTGAAGTACACACTTCTACAACAAGAAAATAACAAGTGGATCACATAACATGCTTCACCATGCATTGGAACACATCTTAGATGCATTCAGATTCATCCGCATCTAAGCAACAACATTTATACATATAACACTTTCCATCAGTCAATTCGGACTGCACAGACAAACACAACAACTCTGAAACTAGTCTTCTGAAGCACCCAACCATGAACACCTTTTATAGAACATAGATAACATTGTTACAAGACTTCCTCCAGATATGAAAGACTAGAAACAAACTAGTGGAGGACTACAGAGAAGATACATTTCTCCCACTCCATAGACAAACAACTCTGCCAAACTAGTTCACACACCGATGAACACAACTTTCACTCTCCATCAAACCAAAAGCTATAATCCAGGATATATCACCCAAAGATGCCAATAAAAAACATGTCAGATCCATACAAGCATATGATCAATATAGAAGAAATGTGGAGCACATATCGGAGCACATTCTGAACATACAATCAATTCTGACTTCACTATTTATTAATTTTCTCAAAAGCACTTGGAAACTCAACATATTAGCACACCTGCAACACCATAAAGATAGCTCCATATACTCACAACATCTCAATAGTATCTCACTATACATGCACAACCTACAATCACTTGTTTCCTTTCTCTGTAACAACCTATACAATGTTGACATCAATGACAACACCACCATACTCATTCATACTTACACCAAACTCTACCTTTGTCATTGATGACAACACACAAAACTCTCTCCCCCTTTGAAATCAATGGAAAAGAACACAACATTCTGACCACTCCCCCTTAGGAGTGCACCCACATATCTCATACTGCAACAATGATACTTCCTACTCCCCCTGAGGAGTAGACCCCAGTCATTAGTCCAAACAAATGAAGAATATGTAGATCCATTGGACTAATACACCTCTATGTGCACCTAGTTAAAAGGAGGGGAAGTAACCCCCAAATTCTCCCTGAGATACTCAAAAGTATCCTTCGAAAGAGCCTTAGTAAATATATTAATAATTTGATCCTTTGTAGGCACATATTCTAGCCTGAATTCATTCTCCAATACCTTCTCTCTCAAGAAATGATATTTGATAGATATATGCTTTATCCTTGAATTTATTACTAGATTCTTTGAAATATTTATTGCACTTATATTATCACAAAATATAGGGATAGGCTCATCACACATCACTCCTATATCTTTCAATGTTTGCTTCATCCACAACACCTGTGTGCAACAAGATGTTGTTGTAATGTACTCAACCTCTACAATGGATAGATAAACTAAATCTTGTTTCTTGCTTGGCCATGAAACCAAAATTTCTTCAAGAAAGAATGCATCACCACTTGTACTCTTCCATTCATCTACACAACCAACCCAATCTACCCAATCTGCATAAGTGTAAGCACTCAAAGTAAAATCAGTATCCTTAGGATACCACAAGCCATAATTCGAAGTGCCTTTTAGATATCTAAATATTCTCTTCATAGATGTAACATGTGTTTCTTTAGGTTCTACTTGAAATATGGAAACCAATCATATTGCATGCATGATATCCAGTCTAGTAGTAGTAAGACATAATAGTCCACCAATCATAGATCTGTACATGCTCTGATTAACTTTAGGAGAATCATCATCCTTACTCAGTTTGCATCTGGTCATCATAGGGGTACAAATTGGTTTGGAGTCATCCATTCCAAATTTATTTAGTAACTCTTTAACATACTTTGATTGTGAAATGAATATGCCTTTATTATTTTGATTCACTTGAAGTCCAAGAGAGAAATTCAACTCACCAATCATAGACATTTTAAACTCCTTTTGTATCTTCTCTACAAATTTCTTGCACATACCCTCATTTCCTCCAAAGATAATTTTATCAAAATACAAAACCACTATCAATATTTTTTTTCCTTCAACCTTAAAATAGAGATTACTATCTACAAATCTTTTGTTGAACCTTTGCTATGTCAAATACCTATCCAACCTTGCATACCATGCTTTGGGAGCCTGTTTAAGTCCATACAATTCCTTTTTCAACTTACAGAACATGTCCAGTTTATCTGATAACTAAAATACCTCTGATTGTTCCATGTACACCTCTTCTTCCAATTCTCCATTTAGGAATGCAGACTTGACATCCATCTAATATACCTTGAAATCTTTGTGAGCAGAAAATGCAAAAACATCTAAATAGCCTCCATTCTTTCCATTGGGGAAAATTTCTCCTCAAAGTCTATTCCTTCAACTTGTGAATAACCTTTGCACACAAGCTTGGCTTTGTTTCTTACTACTTCACCATTCTCATTCAACTTATTCCTAAACACCCATTTTGTACCAATTATGTTCTTGTTTACAAGTCTAGGAACTAATTCCCATGTTTGATTTTTCTCTATCTGTTGTAATTCGTCTTTCATTTCTCTAACCCAATTTTCATCTTTACATGTTTCACACATTGTTTTAGGTTCTATCTTGGAAAGTAAACACAAATTTACCTCAGCTACTACCACTTTGCTTCTTATCTTTACACCTTCATTTTTGTCTCCAATTATCTGTTCTTTAGGATGATTTTTCTGTACATATTTTGGAGTCTTAGGAGCAGGTTACAGAGCTTCTTCTTCTTCTTCTTCCTTATTCTCTTCTTGTATTTGTTAGAAAATAGGTTCATTTGGTTCAACTTCACTTATTTCAACTGATTTGTGCATATCTTCATCAACTTTTGCATTTGCACTCTCAACAATCTTTCTCAATCTTTTATTGAAGCATCTATAAGCTTTTCTATTGGTCTAATATCCAAGGAAAATACCTTCATCACATCTTGCATGAAACTTTCCAAGGTTCTCATCATCTCTTTTAATATAGCATTTGCTTCCAAACACCTTAAAGTGCTTAACAGCGGGAATTTTTCTAGTGCATAGTTCATAAGGGGTCTTTGTGTTGTTACCTTTGATATGAAATCTGTTAAGAATATAAACACCAGTGTGAATTGCTTCTCTCCAGTATATGTCAAGTAAATTTTCCTCTTTCATCATATTCCTTGCATCCTCTTAAACATTTTGGTTCTTCCTCTCAACAAATCCATTCTACTGAGGAGTTCTAGGAGAAAAAAATGCCTCTTTATACCATGCTCTTCACAAAACATACTAAACTCATTGGAAGTGAACTCTCCACCTTTGTCAAACCTTAAAAATTTGATTTTCAGGTTCACTTCGTTCTCTACCATAGCTTTGAACACTTTGAATCTATCCATAGCTTGAGATTTCTCCCTAAGAAAAGTAGCCCATGTCATTCTAGAATAATCATCAATTAGAAGCATAAAATACCTACCACCATTAAGACTTCCTGTTCTTGTGGGACCACAAAGGTCTGTATGAATCAATTCTAGCATTTCGGTAGTTGATTGCTCTTTTCCTTTAAAGCTACATCTTGTTTGTTTTCCCAACTAACAACTTCTGTAAATAGTATTGGTAGGCTTTGTGATTTTAGGAAAATACCTGACAACTTCTCTTGAACTAATCCTGATAAGATTATCAAAGTTTACATGTCCCATCCTTTACTACCATAGCCAACTTTCATTAACTTGAGATACAAAACACTAACCATCAACACCGTTAAGCCGATAAATGTTTCCATATTTTCTTCTTCTTGTAGCTAACATAGTACTAGACCCTTTTCTGATCTCAAGAGTATTATCCTAAAACACAAAGCTTAAATCCTTTGCTACACATTTTTCCAACATTCAAGAGATTATGCATTAATCCCTTACCATAATAGACATCATCAATACTGTGTTTTCTATCAAAACTAATTTTTCCTTTTCCAACAATCTTTGCATCAAAATCATCTCCAAACATGACTAATCCCCCATCATAATTTTCAAGTTTAGTAAACTTAGTTTTATCTTTGGTCATGTGATTTGAGCAGCCGCTGTCAATCACACAATAGTCTTCATCTTGTCTAGCATGAAAGACAATAACTAGAGTACCTTCCATCTCTTCCCTCTTGTTTTCTGGACCACATTCCTTTGTACATCTTCCATGGTTATTAGACACTAATTTATTTTCTAAGGATAGAAACAAGCACTCATCATTATCCCCCTCAAAATCAAATTCATCATTAGAGATTCCAACATCTTCTCTAACATAATAAAATTTCTTGAACTTTTTATCCTTTTTTCTTTATTATCTCTGCTCTTCTTATGAATGGCTCTATTTGGACATCTTGAAGCATAGTGACCAATATTTCCACAACTGAAACATTTAAAAGGTAACATACCTTTGTACTTACTAGTATATTTCTTCAACTTCCTTGTAAAATTTTCTTCCAACTCCTCTAAACTGTCACCATCTAGACCATCTTCTATCTTAGTGGTTTCGAAGGTTATTTTTGTTTTCTCCCTTTCTTTTCCAAATTTCCTCATTTTAAATGTAGTCAAGGTGCCAAATAATTGTTCTTTAGTGAATTTCTTAGGATCATAAACTTCCTTAATAGCTAATACCTTATCACTATAACTCTTCAGTAGGGTCATCAAAATATTCTCCATTACATCTTTATCTGTCAAAGTACCACCTTGATTTTTGACTTCATTTATAGTAATATCAACCCTCTGAAAGTAACTTGCACTGTCTTCACCTTCTTCCATTTTCAAGTTCTTATATCTGTGCTTAGCTATTAAATTCTTTGATAATTTGACTCTGTCATTTCCTTCATAGATATATTTCAACTTTTCCCAAACAACATAAGTAGTGCCTAAAGAAATAACTTTTGTCAGCTCAGTATTAGATAAAGCACTGTAGATTGCATACCTTGCCTTTTCATTTTCTTCATAGGTAGAAATCTCATCTTCAGAAGAAGGACCAAGAGAGATCATGTAACCTCTCATCTGCACTTTCTAGAAACTGAATTATATCCATCAAACACATGGATTGTGAATTTGTGCTCCATCAGATCTACCTCAAGCGGTTAAGCTCTTGTTTGAGGAACCAAAGCTCTGATACCAATTGTTGAAATGCACAAGACAACTGAGAGGGGTGGGGTTGAATCAATTGTCACCAATCACATTCATAAATCTCAAACAATTGTTAACTCCATATCCACTTTAATCTATTATTAAGTATGAGCATGAAGTGAAAATAATAGAAAGCAATATTAACACAAGAAACACCAAATTTACATGGAAAACCCAATAAGGGAAAAACCATGGTGAGGATTAACTCACAATATAGAGTAATTGCAAAATCAATTACAAGAGTCTTACTGGAAAAGGGCCCATTGCCAAAAATAGGACTCATTGTCTAGATTAGAATCACTGTCCAATAGGGAGGCTCACTTCCTATAGATGAAAAAATATAGAAACAAGAATGTTACATAGAGAACACTTTCTCAATGCAATAGAAGATCCACCACAACAACTTCCACACATCTACAACCTTGATTAGAGAATCACAAACACCATCAGCTCACTACTTTTAGGAGTCTAACACATTAAAGTACTGCTACCTTAATTCACTTTCACACACTCTTGCTTCTCTCACTTGTGTCTTACAAACCTTAACATCTTTCCTTGTATTTATACCATCTTCAACCTTAGAAAATTTCTCCAAGGTTGGCTACACACTCTTCATTTTTCAAATTCAAATTAGGTTAGCAAGTCAACATTCCCACAGTGGATAAGAATGAGAGCAGACCAAACCAACACTGAAAAAAGACCCAAAACAACATCTCAGATAAATCACATGCTTCCTTAATTGATACTTATCCTTCACATGGTGTGTAAAAACCAAGTGAAAAAACCTAATGAAAACACCAATGATCTCTGAAGTACACACTTCAACAATAAGAAGATAACAAGTGAACCACATAAAACACTTCACCATGCACTCAAACACATCTTAGATTCCTTCAGATTCATCCATAGCTAATGCAACAACCTTTATACATATAACACTTTCCATCAGACCATTCAAACTACACACACACACACAACAACTCTGAAACTAGACTACCAGAGCACCAAACCATGAACATCTTTGATAGAACATAGATAACATCATTACAAGCCTTCCTCCAGATTCACAAGACCAAATTTTTTTTTTCAGGACTACAGAGTAGATACATTTCTCCCAATCCACAAATAAACAACTCTTCCAGACCAGTTCACACACTGGTGAACAAAAATTTCACTCTTCATCAACCTAGAAGCTATAATCTAGGATATATCACCAAAGGATGACCATAAACAACATGCCAAATCTTCACAAGCATAGGATCAACAAAAAAGAAATGCAAAGCACATTCTAAATACACACTGAATTCTCACTTCACTATTTATTAATTTTCTAAAAAGCACTTGGAAACTCAACATATCAACACACTTGCAACACCATAAAGATAGCTCCATGTACTCACAGCATCTCAAAAGTATCTCAAATATACATGCACAACTTACAACCACTTGTTTCCTTTCTTTGCAACAACCTATACAATGTTTACATCAATGACAACATCAATGACAACACCACCATACTCATTCATAATTGCATCAGTTTTTGGAAAGCGAGTGAGCCGAATACAAGGGTCTCAATCTATGACTCAGAAAACTCTCTATTTGAGGATGACAGTGTGGGAACCAAACTTCAACTCATCATGCTAGAGTCTCAGGGGCATGTTGGAATCCTATATGAACAACAAGTTGAGTGACATTCAAAGACACTCAAGGTCTAATTACAAACTAAATAATAGAGTTTTATAGTTTGACAATTTAATGTGAAAATACGGAAACAAATAGTATAAAAAGAAGAATACTAGAGAGAATTATTCTAATGATGAAAATGACAAGGAAAGAGTAGGAAAAGATACCACTCATGCAAAGTCCAATTCTCCAGCTAGCTTTGAGTGGATGAACTTGCATCTACACACACAAAAATAGTAATAATGTTGGGTTGTGTTTTGAGGTCTACCTTAGTCATACCCTCATTTTGATGTTCCCACCTCCATAAACAACCATATATGCAATGATATAGAAAAAATGATAAAGAAGAGAGAATGGAAATGACACAATAAGGTAGAGATAAATGACTACCTGAATGCTACTCTATAAGATGTTAGATGCAAAATAAAAAGAAAATTTACCTTCCTTGCTATAATATTTCTGATGGAACCCCTAAAATTGTTTTGTGTTTCATCTCAAAACTCTAAAAATTTGGTTATTTTCGTGTCTTGGGACTTAGGGTTTAGTCTATCATCACGCCTTAGGGTTTGTATTGCTAAAAATCCTTCTTAAGAACCCATAAGTCTGGCGCCCTTTGCAAATGTTATAATTTTTCATTGACCTATTATGCCCCATTTGTGGTCATGATAAAAAAAACTTGAGTCTTGGAAGCCCATTGAATAATGAACCCATTGTGATTAGGATATCCCATTACCAACTGCCAAATATTTTTTTGTGCCTAGGTCCATGAGATTATTTTATTTTACAAGTTTGATTAATCAACCTTGTTTTTCCTTTACATCCTTTGCAAGAAATGTTATTAATCTATTAAGACCTTGTATTATGTTGTCCTAGATAGTACCCTCTCTTAAAAACAAGTCGGTGCATGTGATTTTTCGTCATTTGAGTCATCACTCATCGCCGAAGTCATTTTTATCACTAGGTTCTTTTTTGCAATGAGCAATGTGCTCTCAGGTCCTTTTCATATCGCCTATCAATGAAGTTCTTCAGTTCCTCAGTCCCTTTTCAATGATGTGTGATGGACATTGTATTTTCCTTAATATCACGTCATCACATAATTATTCCATTACCTTTTTCAATTATTGTGATGAGCAATGGGATGCATTCAATGGAATAGTATGATCTTGCCACTTGTTAGAGTTTGGTGCTATCACTGGTATTGTCCATCACCAAAATCACTCTTTACACCAAGTTAGCTATGGAAATGTGTGATGGCTTGTGCTTATGTTATAGCATCGCTTGAAATTCCTCCTCACCAAAATACAAATGCATCCTTGGCATATTTCTGCAACAAGCAATGGGGGTTATGCCAATGAATATTCCCTCCAATAGGGTGTTGTCGCTCACCACCAAAGTTTGGACATGGTTTTAGGTCATTACTACAATGAGCACTCGAGTTTAGAAGATATAGCAAATACATGGTAGCTTTCTATGGTGTCATTGTTGTTTCCAAGTATGAATGTAAAGGCAAGTGGCGATGCTTGAGGAGCATCACTAATTGTGTTTTAAATCAAAATGGATTGATGATTGAGATTCAAATTTGAATGGCTTATTGTCAACTTACTCGCGTGAGCTTTCCTTGAGCATTAATGGTTGACACGCTCCAATTTCTTTACTTAATGAGGATTTTCAACTGTGTTACTTCACAATTTGAAACTGTTGAGAGTTGAGGAATTGGTTTGGAGCCAAAGAAGAAGTGTGTGGGTCTTAGGCAATAAATTGTAGAGATATTGAAGATAGTTTTTCTCGAGTAAGTAAGTGTTTATACCTACTCTATTTCAATTGTGCATAAGTTGGCTTGTGAGTTCTAAATTCTTTGGGTTTGTGAGGGTTTAATTTCCTATGATTTCATTTGGGCCGGTAAGACTTGCGTGGGTCTGGGGGTTTTGTTCTACAAATTCAATTTGAGAATAAAACTGTGAAACTTTTCTTACAATTGAAGGTTGGCTAATTTTTGTTCTATTTTTTGTGATAATGAGTAAGCATAGTGAGTCTACCCAACCAATGAGGAGGTCTAGGAGGATCAATATGCTAGAACCCCAAGATGATACACCTGAAATTAAGCAAGACATGCTAGGAGCTCTTTCAAAGCCAAAAGATGAGAAGGGAGCTCATGATAGGGCCATGAAAAGTGAATCCAAGAACACTCACAACCTGAGATGTAGGGTTGTTGTTCACAATTGGAGTGGGCCTGGTGTTGTGCCCTTGAGGAAAAAATATTTTGAGGAGGAAACTAAGTCAAGGAAATTGGTTAAGTTTAAGAGGAAGAAGAAGAATAAGTACCACAAGGCTTATGATTCTTATATGGGGAAGCCTGATACAACCATGGAAGGTGGGGTTGGTTGTTAGGAAGATGAGGTAGATACTGACTTAGACTATGCCTAGTACCTTCTCACACTCGCATGTAGAGAGGATTATAATGATGAAGATGTAGCTTCTCTAGTTTCAGAAAAATCATGAAGGGGACATGCATACTTTGATTGTGAAGAATTGTATAGGTAGTGTCCCGATTCAGTGTTTTTGATTTTGATGACCATTAAGGAGAGGTGTTGGATGTCACTACCACAATGAAGGGTTTGTGTTCTTTGACGAGTGTATAATTTTTTGTCTTGGGTGTTGATGTGGAAAAATTCTTTGGTTGACATGGACGAGAGGTTTTGGTGCTGCTGCAACGACGAATGTTCCTTTTGGAAGGATGGCTAATCTTCTTCAATGAAGGATATGGGTTTTTATCTTTTTTGATTTCCCTCCATATGGAAATGCAAATATAATTTTCTGGGGATCTTTGAAATTAAAATGAAATTGAATGTCAAATGTAAATGTGACTGAAATTGTAATTTGGCCCGAGGCTTGTTTGCTTCCATGTTTCAATAAATGGGAATTCAGGGCCAGTTACGAGGGTTTGTTGTTTTGTAAGTGATCACAAAGAGAACATTAAAAGAATATACTAAGCATTTTAGAGTTAAGTATTAGGTTCAATTCTGCTAATATACATGTAATTTTGATAGCAATACTAGCAATATAGTATAGAATGATGCAAATTCAAAGCCATTTTCTCTCCTATGTAATCATTTCATGAGCTATAAATAATATAATCAAAGGTTATTTTATTTGTCTCCATTGTTTTTCATTTGATGTGTGGTTTTATTCTTACTTGTTAATTCAAAGAATTAATGTAAATGATTGAGTGAGACTACTAGTTTGTGCTAAATTGAGTGTTAGGATGTCGGTAAGAAGTGGTGGTTGAGAATAATGTTGAAATACTGTAATGTGGTATCTTCAAAGCTTAGTTGATGTCATGTATGAAATTATTGTCAAGTTGTGTAGATGTTAGAACTGACTCTATTTCAAGGATAAAGCACTGATCTAAAAAAAGTATTCATGCCACATTTAGTTGGTCAATTCAACAACAAATCATTCATTAAATCAAATTTTATAAAATGGGTTACAATTGTTTTGAGTTTTACTATTCTCATGCTTTGAATGTGAAATGTTGGTTAGAAGCAACCAACTTCTTTGATACATTTTGTTTGTTGAGCAATTATATGAGGATTATTTGTGTGTTTCAATGTTCATGATAAAATGGCATGAGAATATTATCTAAACATTGTCAGGATCACCCTCTTGGGTTTTACAAAGTCTGAAGAGTAGAAGGGCCTAGTAATCCTTTACTTGTTTTACCTATGTTAATTATTGAATTAAGGTGAATTCATAGGCATATGGTGAGATCAAGTTTGGTTCTAAAAAATAGCTAATATATTGGTGACTCTACTTGGGAAAAATACTCAAGAAGTATTTGGTTCTAGACCATAAAGTATTAGAGTCCAATACTTTGATATTACAAATTCATCTCTCAGTCTAGCTTTTGTCTCAATGGGTTAATTCTCATAAATGTTGCTAGGGCTTGATGTGTGTTCTCTGAAACTTGTGAATTATGACATGATCTGCCATAATTCCATGAATATTTTCATAATTTCTCACTAAATGTGGGTGGCGACTCCAAGATCTCCACACTAGTGCATATTATTTGAGAAAATCCAGCAAGAAATAGAATGAAAAATTGATGAGAAAAGATGAAGTGGACCTAAGCTCACATGGTGAAGCACCCTGATGGGAAGCTAGAAAGAAAACTTCAAAAGACTTTGGTACTATCTTGAGAGAGTCGAGGAATTTGTTAAATTTGAACATCTAGTTTAGATAAATTGGATGTTTTAAACCTAGAAAGGGTTGTGATGCAATGAATACAAAGAAATTTATGCATTATTCTGCTATTGGAGAAAGCCTAGATTGAATTTAACCTTTGAAAGAAACTTCATATTGTTGAAGTTCATTCCTCTATGAAAAGAGGTGGCAACTCTATGTAAAGAACTAGATGGAATTGTTATAATAGCTTCAAATCTACAAAGTTTTCTAGTTAGAGGGATGATTTATGGAAGCTGCAACATATCTAGGTATTTTCGCCTGTTTTGGTTTTCAAGAAGCATAATTTTTTTATAAAATCCCTAACAAAAGTCTAGAAGAATTATGGTTCCCTATTATGTGAAATTAAGCACTAATGAAGGGAATGGTAGTGGTGAATTTACATACTTCTAAGATATAAGTTGAAGTCTTTGTATTATGTTGAAGAAGTGTGTTTATTCTTGCAATCTACCCATTAGAAATATCTTAGACATAAATGTATCAAATTAAGGATTTTAAGGTCATAATTAAATCAAGGAATAGGGCAGTGAATGATCAATGGTAGAGTTGATGTTTGAGGTTTGTAGGGCACAAGAAAATGTATCATTCTCCTATTTTTCCCTATAGAGTGTCAAGTGAAAACATGCAGAATGTGTGTTAGAAACCAAGATTTGAAATGCAAACCAGAAAAGCCTTCCACAGAAGAGAAAATCAGAAAAAGCAAGAGCTTTGCAAAAGATGTGCAAAATATTATTATTCAGGAATTCATAATTACATGAGATGATTTTCTTTATAAAAGAAAAGTATGCATAACCCTAATCTTATCTTGAGCAACAAGATAGCTCAACAAGATAAGGATGAGAATAATAAACCTAGGAATTAAATATTACCTAAGTTATGCAAGTGTAATTAAATATTAATTACACTAACACCCCCATAAGTGAAACTTAGGGAGTCTAAAAAAGCATGCACCTAAAACTAAGATGAATGCAAGAAAGCATGAATGGGTCCCAACAAGGCCTGATTAGGTAGCCAAGTACAAGTGCAATAATGAGGTAGAGAAGGAAAACCCAGTGGGACAAAAACCCCTACAATGAGAGGACTGCTGCAAAGAAGCACTGGAAGAACACTATGGAGTAACACTGGAACCACAATCTGACAAGAAAGGAAAGATACTTCTGTCTACAAGAAACCAAAGTGGAATCATAATAATGCGACACAAACCCGATGCCACAGAACACTGGAAAACTCACAAACTGGAACAACCCTGGAATCTATGAAGCAATAGTAGATGAAATGATGAAAAAATCTAGAAACCGTGTATCTCGATGCTGATGCCAAACTGTGACTAAAATCTTCCATAGGAACAAGTATAAATAATCTGGAGCATTAACCATAAAAACATGGCCCTCTCAGAAGGATCTAAACCAATGCGGATCAACAACCAAACTCCAATCTAAAGTGTGAACTGATGTGAATCTGATATGTGTCAAGCTATAGCAAAAAATGTGGCCAAAAGAAACTAGGAAACCAGATAACCCATGTGAGTTTCCATCAAAACAAGATGGAGATGGAGATCAAAGTGCATGCACACTCTAATCAGATTATTATGCAAGAAACCCCTTGATGGAACTTTATCTCAGTTCATTTATTACAATAACCCAATGATTGTAAAAGGAGAGAATATAAATGTGCATAAATATAAAATAATAATAGACCTTAGATCTATGTAGAGGACTGAACCAAATTTCCAATGCCGCAAGAATGATGAAAAAAAGGATCACCGAGTCAAAAAAATGCCCTCCGAAGCAAAAAAAAACTTCATCTAAGTTCAAAGACCTACAAAATAAATCTAGAGAAAAATCTTAGAAAAAAACCTACACCACTAGATCAGCGTTGGAATCAACTTTCCAACAGTATCTTGTTTGTGAAAAATGGACATTGTATGCAAAAAATACACCCGATTTAGTGAAAAGTGCTCCAGAAAGCCCAATAAGGCCTGCAGGGCCCTAAGTGGGCTAAAAAAATAGGCCCCTAATCCTATTCATGACCAGGGGTTGGCGGGCAGGTGTTGGTGGTGGAGCCCCTAGTCATCAATATGACTGGCCCAGGTATTGGGAGGTCACCGGGGCTGAGTGCATAGGACTTGGTCCTCCAAAGGACTACCGACAAAGCTAAGTAGAGCCCGCGGGGGCTAGGCGGAAGGCCCCCGGTCCTCCATGTGACTTGGGCGGTGCTGCACAGGGGCCCATTGGGGTTGAAGTCTCAGATCAGTTATGTTTGGGCAGTGTAGATGGGCAGTGGCGGGGAATTGGTGGCCGTCAGGTGGCGGACCTCTTTAACTCTGTGAGCATCGGCGTGAAAAATGAGAACCTCATTTAAAAAAAAATAATTTCTCATTTTTTCTACCTCGGGAAGCAAGCTAGGGAGGTCGTACGACCTCCTTGGAAAATTGTTTTTCCTTCCAGACCAAATTCTCCAAAATCGATGAAACAAAAGGTGATCTTAGGGTTTTTGGCCGCTGCAAATGCAATGGTGACCTCTGTTTGTGTTCAAACTACTTCCAAAAATTGGCTACCTCTAGAGCTTGAAAAAAATATCCCAGCTTAAAACCCTCATGGATCTGGCAAATGATGGCCAAAATCTGCAAAACAAAATCCAATCCTAACTTTTTCCAGCGCTATGAATCCAATGGTGAAGCTTGATCTAATCCAAGACACTGCATGAATGAAATCAAGGCATGATACCCTCGAGGAATCTCGAACGAACTCTACAATTGATTTTCTCAAAAATATGAGAAGGGGCTGCAAATCAAGGCTCTGATACCATGTTAGAAACCAAGATCTAAAATGCAAACTAGAAAAGCCTTCCATAGAAGATAAAATCAGAAAAAGCAAGAGCTTTGCAAAAGATGTGCAAAATATTATTATTTAGGAATTTATAATTACATGAGATGATTTGCTTTATAAAATCAAAGTATGCATAACCCTAATATTATCTTGAGCAACAAGATAGCTCAACAAGATAAGGATGAGAATAATAAACCTAAGAATTAAATATTACCTAAGTAAAGTTATGCAAGTGTAATTAAATATTAATTACAATAACAATGTGTAGTCCATGTTAGGCCCTTAAATAAATTTTTGTATTGGAAGATATAGACCATTGAATTTTAATGGTATTCAAGGTTTCCCAAACCCCGTTCCAAATGGTGTTAGGGAAAATTTTCCAAAATTCAAAGGGAAAAGTTTTGAATCAGGCTATAAGCATCTAAATGTATTTTCTGATTTGGTGAAGATTATGAGATAAGTCGTGAGGATGTGGTTATGAAATTCTTTATTCAATCTCTAAAGGAAGATGTTAGAGATTGGTTTTCATATTTTCCAGTGTTTTATATCTCCCCATGGAATGAATTCATGATAGAATTTATAGAAAAATTTGGTGAAATAATTAATCCAAGTTTAGTAAGGAAAAAATTCATAGAAATTCAAAAGGATGAAGATGAGTTAGTCCCAACTTTCAACCTCAGATTTGCAAAGGCGATAAGGGATATTCCTAAAAATATGAGACCAAGTGATGCAGAGTGTTTGATTGTATATTTAGGTACATTTGAGGAAGAAATGAGCAATTTGTTGAAAGATAAGGAGCCTACAACATTGCATCACTTATCAAATTGCCATGGAAATTGAGAAAAATTTGAGACATTCAATGATGAAGGGATATATGGCTGCAAGTGTCAGCTATTTTAGCACACCTCATATAAATGGATTAGAAAACATAAGTGATTATCATGGTGATGATGCTTCTAATGTTCTAGTTTTTCCATCATTACCTAATTTGACTAATGGTGAATTCCAAGTTGAATATCAACAAATGTTACACAATGGTGATCAAATATTGTTTGTTCAAATATTGTCCAACATGAAAATATATAAGGGAGAGTCACCATATGACTTGTTTACAAGGTTTTTGGATGCCTTGATGGAAATCCCCAAGAAATTTAGACTCGAGGATTTAGTGTGCATTGACTTGTTTTGTGAAATTTTTGAGCCAGGACTAAATATCTTGCCAAAGGAATTGAAGCCTCATGGTTTTGATCAAATACTTGATTGGATAAGGATTGTTGAGGAAGACAAGTGTGGTTATGCACAAAGTATAACATATCAAAGTGTCAATAGTGACTGTCCTATTTCAAAGAATCAAAAGTAAATGCCAATAAGTGGAAAGGGTATGTCAAAGAATAGACATCTATCTTGTGGTATGGGTGAGGATAGTGATTGTAATCATTTCACAAATAGCCTATGCAAAAACCGGTACATTAGTAATAAGGATAAGGATACCTTTGCAAGTGTTGTTGATGTCTCATCACAAATCAAGGATAAAGATATTGAGGATGAGAGTTTGAGCATTCACACTGAACACTCTAAGCATAGTGCATGTGATAATGAATCTCCTCGTGATAATGAACATAGGGAGAGAGGTTTCTAATTATTTCTTTGAGTATGAATCTTTTAATGAGGATGATCTAGAAGAATTTTCTTTGCATGAAGGATGCAATAATATTAATGCTCAGAAGATTTTTCTCTCTCAAATGAGTGAACAAATCCCATGTGAGGGATACTTGGAGTTCCATCTAGTTATATCAAAGGTGGAATATGCTAGCTTTGTGAGTGATGATGAATTTGAAGATAAAAATGTATGTGTGCAGTACCCTGACCCTAAGCACAATGTTAAAGATGATGAAAACTCTTGTGCTAAGCAATAGGATCATGTCCTAGCTACTCCTGATTTTCTATTTGAAGAAAAGATGAAATATGCAAGTTTTTTTTGCCAAAATGGACATGATTGTTTTTGATAAAGAATGTGTTGATGAGAAGAAGAATGATGAAGCTTGTTTAGTTGCTAATGAAAAACAGTTAGATTACAATGATCCTTTCATGTTTGGATCAACACACCCATCAATTGATGGTGCACATGGGTGCCTTGTTGCTGACCCTATTAATTATGAGTTATATGAGCCATCCTTTGAAACATTTTGCATTTAGCTGGACAATAATTTGCAGAATGGACTAGAATATGCTAATGAACCTGAAATGGAGGTATTATTTGATGCATGGGACATTATCAATAATGGGGTTTGTGGTAATGACCTTGATCTAAATAAGAGAAAAAATACTATGGTTTTTGATGAATCACTTTTCTAAGGTAGCAGAGCACGTGACAATGTGACTGCTTCACAAAGCTCAGATGAATGTGAACACCAGTTTGAAAATGTGCATGTGTATGAACATTTCTTGTTCATCACACAAGATGATTGTTTTTTTGGCATGGGACAAAAACTAGAGGATGATTCTAGGGATTTATACTAGTTTTCTATTAATTATGAATTATCAGAAGTGGGAATGTAATGTGACTCCAAAGGGTTAAGATGTATGTTTCTGGATGAGAACCTTGAACAAAGTGTTTATGAAGGTTTTTCAGTTTGATGTGAAAAATTAATTTGATGTCAACTTTTATGACCTTAATGATTAGGTGGATTATGAGTGTTTTAGTTTCTCAATTTAGTTGGATGAGCATATGGTGGAACATGGTGGTGTGTTCAATGTGGTAGAGTATCAAAATGATTATGGATTTTAGTTAATGTCTAATTGCAGTTTTCAAATGGGAAAAATTTTATGATGATAATGTTAAGTTCAGACACATGGAAATTATGGTTAATTGTAATGACCATAATGGGATTAGTTGGTGGAAAATTCATTGCAATGTTTTTAGTCTTGGCTTGGTGTATAAAGTAGAAAATAAAGTTTTTGATAGAGGTAAAGGATGGTTCTAAGTTTCTAGGGGCTTGGGGCCACCAATTGAAATTGAAGTCTGATTAATTGTAGGATGCAAGCTAAAATATCGTACATTAGAAAAGGCTTCTAAGAAAATTTGAGGTGTGGAGCATTGTACAATCCTATAAATTGTGTATATATGTTAGCTTTCTTTGGTTTGGTCTTCTTGCCTTATCCAGGTAGGTCTTGGTTTTGGTTCTCTATGCTTGGTCTACTTCAACCTATGATTCTAAGATCTCACTCTATTATGGAAGAATAGACGTCCCCAACCAGAGCCACTAATGGAACCCTTAAATTTTTTGTGTTTCATCTCAAAATTCTAAAAATTTAGTTATTTTCATGTCTTGGTACTTAGGGTTTTGTCTATCATCATGTCTTAGGGTTTGTATTGATAAAGACCCTTCTTAAAAACCCATAAGGATGGTGCCCTTTGCAAATGTTATAATTTGTCATTGACCTATTATGCCCCATTTTTAGTCATGATAAAATAAACTTGATTCTTGGAAGCCTATTGAATAACCAACCCCTTATGATTAGGATCTCCCGTTACCCACTACCAATTATTTTCACGTGCCTAGGTCCATGAGATTATTTTATTTTACAAGGTTGATTAATTGGACTTGTTTGGCCTTTACATCCTTTGCAAGAAATGTTATTAATATATTGAGACCTTGTCTTATATTGTCCTAGGCAGTCCCCTCTCTTAAAAACAACTTGGTGCACATTTTTTTCCACCATCTGAATCATCGCTCATCACCAATTCATTTTTATCACTGGGTTCTTTTTTGCGATGAGCGATTTTCTTTCGAGTCCTTTTCATATTTCTTGTCATTGAAGTTCTTTAGCTCCTTGGCCCCTTTTTAGTGATGTGTGATGGACATTGTATTTTCCTTAATATCGTGTCATCGTAGAAGTATTCCATTACATTTTTCAGTTACTATGATGAGTGATGGGATGCATTCAATGAAGCGGCATGATCTTGCCACTTGTCAGAGTTTGGTGCTATCATTGGTTTTGTCCATTTTCGAAAGAAATCTTTACTCCAAGTTAGCTATTACAATGTGCTATGGCTTGTGATTATGTATAACATTGCTTGAAAGTCCTCACTAAAATACAAATGCAGCCTTGACATATTTCTACAACAAGCAATGGGGGTTATGCCAAGGAATATTCCCTCTAATGGGGTTTTGTTGCTCATTGCCAAAGTTTGGACATAGTTTTAGGGTATTACTGCGATGAGCAATAGTGGTTAGAAGATGTGGTGAATATGCAGTAGCTTTCTAAGGTGTCATCATTGTTTCCAAGTACGAATGTAAAGGAAAGTGGCAATGCTTGAGGAGCATCCACTAACTCATTTGACTGCAAAATCTGACGAAATATGTATAATTTGATGTATCGTCCGGTGCTTGTAAAATTTGATGTGTAATTTTCATTTTTTTAAAAGTTTATCCTCGACATTCGGTGAAATTTTGATGAACCTTGGTTTTGTCAAAATTTTGACTAGCAGTTTTGTTGAAATTTTGACAAACATGAAAAATAAGAAAAAAGTCAAATTGTGTCTGACATAAAGAAAAGTGAGTTTGTTGGATTTATTGCAACAATGTTTTGCTCTACTTGAGACAATTTTGGAGAACTAAGGACATTTTTCTTGTTGGAAAAATCAGAAAAAATCAAGATATCGCTAGGTTGAGGTGATCATTGTCTTTTTGCAGAATTCAAGTTGTGAAGTTAGATTTGTAGTTCCAAGTTTGAAAATCATATTTTAAAGCAACATCTCATCAGATTTCATTTTTAGAGGTTTAGGGTTTTGAGAATTTCATGTCCAGATTTTGTTGTGTGGAATCACCATAAGATCACAACCAAGGAACAAATTCTTGTGACTATAATTATGTGATCCATAACTCTATTGGTCATGTGGCACAGTTGTGCTATAACAAATACAAGATGCATTCATGTGTGACCCAAGTTTAATGTGTGCTATGTTGTGATGAAATGGAGGGCACTCATATAATGTAGTTAATTTAGGTTGTATAATGTAAGGTGTCAATCATCATTGGGTGCATTCAGTTGTCTCAAGTTTAACAGGTTAGATGTAATTATAGCATGATCGAAGAGTGATTACCTCTTGCTGCAATAAAGAGCCTATAACTCTGGTTGATATGCAGAGTGGTTGTGTTATATCAATTATGTAGTGCATTCAAGAACAACCCATGTTTAATGGGCTATTCTAGAGAGTGATCAAGATTTTCTAAACCTTATGAATGTTACTTAAAATTGTATAGCTTAAACTACAAACCAAGTTTGTTACATACTTGAATGCAATCTTGGGTTACCACAAACTATAATAATGTGATATGCTAATAACCATTATGGAAAGTATTAAAGCAAGACCCATGATATATGGGATACATTTCCTTGTTCAGGTTTACATACCTTAATGATCAAACACAAGCTTCCCACACACTCTAGGATACAATCCAAGATCATACCACAACTTTGTCAAGACAACTAATTTTTTGACCCAAGATTTAAGGTTTTTTTTTAATACCAATAGAAGCATTGGTAAGAGCATGATTAGGGTACAAACCCTAGGCCTCCATAGAAACATAAACAATAACTCTAGCAGATTAGTGAGGTTGCAATACTAGAAAGATTGAGACATTGTAACTAATAACAAAATCTTGCAATCTAAAGATTGTAGCCAATAACAAGCACACTATGTAGCTTAGTGAAATTTGTAAATGCAATCTATGGTAAGAAGAATGACAGTCACTTGAGATGTGACAGTCAAAAAAAGGCTGAGCAGTGACAAGATAATAAAGCTCAAACCTTGAATAGTAAAGTGGAGATTTTAACAGTGAGTTTCCTTACCCCTTGTTGACCTTAAGGGTATTTCAAATGCTTTTGGTAGTGTTAGACAAGGCAAATGCAATCAGGGAATGACTGTCCAAATGAAGTAACAATGGTAATCATAGGTTCAATGTTTCTTCTTAGCCATTAATGTATAATGGAGGTAGTGGATTGCATGTTTGAGTAGTGTTTTGAGACTCATCAAAGATGGGAGAATAGTGAATAATACCTTGTGGACTATGAAGTAGTGTCAATAAGGTTGAAGGATCTTAAGATCTACAATACCATGAAACAATGAGTCCTCTATAGTAAGTAGGCAGTCTATAGGGAATAGTTTGATTTTATAGAAGGATGCTCATGAAAGGAATCTTCAAGTGATAGTGAGTGAGCTGTTTGAGATTGCAGCTGAGGGTGAAGTACCCAGTCTTAAAGGAAGTTAGCAAAGTAGTAAATGTGCAAGAAAATAAAATCGTACACAACAAACAATTCATAATGTTATGTTGCATAATGCCTTGAGTTTGAAGACAAAAATCTCATTATATCTTGATGAAAGTGGTGAGCTTAATAGTCAATCACTGGCAACCATGATTTTAAAACATGTTATTGTGTTTATGGAGGCAACATTTTAAGCAAGGCAGTGATTGGTGGTTTGGAACAATGACAGGTATGAAGGACTTGCTTTATATGCATACTATGCAGTCTAGCTTAAGACAACATTCTTAGAAGAGATTGAAGATGAATTATGGAACTCAAGGGTTACCATGAAAAGGATTAAAGCAAAGACTGAGATCTATTTAAAATCCACGGTCATGAAGATATTAAAGATGTCACATGCAAAACCCTAGTAGCTGGAGTAATGAATATAGTGCCAAAGAGGATAGTGTGCTGGGGCAGATTTAGGAGATCTCCACATTATCTAATTACAGGGAAATACATCATTTATTTATTTTTTTAATTAAAAGAAATCATTCTAAACCCTATATAGGATACATTGATGCTTCAAAAGCCTCTGAAGGAATTTGAGATTATGCAAATATATGTCAAGTAAATACCTAGATTACAAATAGTAGCGGGAACAATGTAAGATTTGTTGAGTAGAGTAGGAATGAGATAAGTAGCAATGAATACTATGCCGCCTTTCACGCACATCTCCTCACCATTCTCTGTCATTATTTCTTGAAAAATTTCTCTCCATTTTGGTGGTCTATGCTTGAAATAATGTTTTTGATGAAGGTTTTAGAGTATGTTTATTAGAGATGAAAACTCCATTACGGTGGAAACAAAAGCCTAAAAAATAAGATTTTGACAAAATTTTTAGGGTATGTTTATTAAATTTTTTAGAGTATTTTGGTGGGCTATATTCTTGATTCCTTAAATGATTTATTAGTGGATTGTGACCAAAATAAATGACTAACTATGCAAGTCATTTTATTTATTAATAACTAAATAATAATTTTTAATCAGGTGAGCTAGTAATTTATTTAGTCATTTTATAGGTGAGTTGCAAAAATAGGTAGAATTTAGTCATTTTTGGTTATTTGTGACTAAAGTTTTGAATCACCTAGTCATTTATTTGCCAAATTCTACTAGTGTGTGTGCTTCCTTGTGCGATTAGGGATAAAGCTGCGTCATGAAGTGACACATTACATCTTTAACTAAAAGGATAAATCCATATTGACATTAGCAATGATGATTCTGACTTGTTGCTCCTTAGGAATGGGTCACTTGCTCTTACTAGCTCGCTACCTCCATCATTGTAGGAAGTTTGCGATCAAGTTCAATATTCTGATTTTAGGAGTCTAATAGTTGGATATCATAGTAAAATCAAAATTTAATAAGTTTTGGAATCAACATTTTAAAGTGTTTTTTGGGGTCATTAACTTCAGACCATCTTCTCTTTTGCAGGGGTGGTTACATGCCAAATTTTTTTGGTGTAAAATATCAGAATTATTAGATTTTGTTACCTATCTATGAATAAAAATTATTGTAGTGTGAGTTTGATATTTTTTGAAGATCTAAATAGTCAAGCTTGGTAAAGAAAAATCATGTGAGATAATATTAGTCCAGAACAAAATGAAGAGACATTTGATAGATTGCGGGCTAGATTGAAAAGAAAGGGTGATGAGAAATGTAATTGTCCTTGCAATAATTGCAAGGGCTTAAAGAGGAGATGACTTTTAATCACAACAGCTAAGAAACATTGTAGGCAACATGGTCACGTTGAAGGGAGGCATGATTATCATCCATTGGTAAGTTGTTCATTATATGTGTTTATATTGATTGAATTTGTAAATGTTTATATCATTTTAACATTATATATATATATAATCACTTGATCATGATCATGGTTTATTTGTGTCTATCATTATTATAAAGGTGGGGCACCCTAGGGCACATGTGGATTATCACAACCTGGAGAATGTGGTTTTGCAAGCAGATGAACATGAAGCTATGAATATCAAAGATGAAGTTAATGATCCTATGGAAGAAGATGATCATGCACCAGAAAACATAGTCGAAGATGATGGTACAAATACATTGACCCATGACACATTTAGTGGCAGAGCTGATCATGATGATCGAGATGACTTTGATGATGTTCATGATTTACCTGTACTTGAGAAGGCATACGAGCCCCTTTATGAAGGCTCCCAAACAACTCTTCTCTTTGCTATATTGTTGCTATTGAACTTGAAGGTTATGAATGGTTTATCAAACATAGCAATCTCGTGGATGTTAATGTATGCTATATATGTCATCTTTTTTCATCTATTTTAATTATTGTTAGTTCATCACTAGTAAATAAAGAATGAAATATGTACCATTAATATTCTTTATATTAACAAATTATTTTTTGTTGTAGATTGATTGGTGAATTTTTGTTACCACCATAAAATATTTTACCTCGCTCATACCGAGATTTATCTGGCATTATGAAAGATATCATAATGGAGTATCAAGCAATAGATGCATATCCCAATGATCATATTATATATCATAAACAACATGAATTTGCAATAGAATGCCCAAAATGTCATATCAGTAGATATCAAACAAATCAACTAACAAAAAAGGTTCCTCGCAAGGTTCTTCGTTATATTCCCATTATTCCACGTATGCAACGATTATTTAGGTGTGAAAGCTTAACACAATTTATGGATTACCATGCACTAAATAGAAGTGCAGATGACATTCTTTGAATGCATGCGAATGGTTCTGCATTTAGGGACATGGAGGAAAAATGGCCACACTTTAAAGAAGAACCTCGTAATCTTAGACTTTCATTGGGAGCAGACGATGTCAATCCATTTGGAGAGCTGAGATCTATTTACTCAGCGTGACCTATTTTTGTTATCAACAATAACATTCCTCCATGGATGTCAATAAAGAGGGAGGACATAATGTTGTTAATGATTGTTCTAGGTATTTGTTTACATCAATTTTATTTAATGTAGTAGCATCTCATTTATCTTATTTGTTGCATAATGACTTATATTTTTTTCATTCAATAGTCATATACATTAATTTATATATATTCCAGTAAAATGGTTATAATAATTATGTAATGTTTATGTTCATTCAACTAGGTAAGTACCAAGTTAAAGATATAAATGTATATATCGAGCCTCTTATCGATGAATTACTAAAGTTATGGAATGGTGTCACTATGTATGACGTCTCTAAACCAATAGGACAAAGACAATTTCAATTCCATGCAATGCTTGTATGGAAAATTCATGATGCCCCAGGGCTAAAATATTTTTGTGGTATGTTATAACGTTTGATTGCACTTTAACAATAATTTTGTAAAGTAGATATCATGCATGTTTTTAAAATAATCTATTCATTATATATAATTATAAAAATTGACATATTTAATCCAATTATATATGATCTTGCAGGTCTTCAAACAAAGGGAAAATTTGCATGTCAAATCTGTGGTCCAAAGATGAAATATCATCGTTCAACAAGTTTAGGAAAGCAGGTGTTTGATGAGTATAGGGACTTCCTCCATAGAAATCATAAGTATCGAACTACTGAAAAACATCTTTTCAATGGGAAAGAAGAAACTACATCAAAACCACGAAGAATGACACTTCGCCTATGGAAGTTCGAATATAATAGAATTAATCGTCAAGGTTATACATTGGATCAAATTGTTTATGTATCATATATGATATGTTTTGAATTTATATTTTTATATTGTGTTGTGTTTACTCATGCTGTAATTAACAATGATTGTCGTTGTTAATTTGTTTAACTTATATGCTTCATGAAGGCCGTCAAGGCATTAATGGTCAGCTTCCACAGGGACTAAAATGTTACCCCAGACAATTTAGTAGGTTTCCCTACTATGCATAGCTACAAATTGTGCATTTGTTTGATACAATGCATATAAGAAAGAATATAATAGAAACGTTATAGAAAATATTGGATGGAAGGCATGACAAAGAAAAAATTGTCAAAATTTGTAGTGACATTCAGGAAAGCCAATCATGCAATGAAAAATGTCATTCAATTAAATAGCGATGGAGACCAAATTAATATAAGTGCCCTTCCTTGGTTATTAACAGAGCAGCAAAGAAATGCTATAAAAGAAGTCATATGAAAAAATTGATTTCCCATAGGATTTGTTGCGAACATAAACAATATAATAACAAAGAAAGGTGAATTTGGGTCAGGGATGAAAACACATGATTAGCATACCTTCATTAAGGTAATTATTCTAGTATATTATATACACTTGCATAATGCATGTACTTTTTAGTGTATTATGTTTACTACTTTTGGAAAAATAATAAAAAGATCATTTTATAATTGTTGTAGTACGTTCTACCTCTATCTCTCCTAGACAACTTTGACAACAATGTCAAGCAAGTTGTATATGATCTTAGAAAATACATGAGGTAAGTAGCGATATTTGTTCAATTTGTTGTATACATCTTATAATTGCCATTTTTTTACTTGTTATGTAGTATACTGTATATTTTTGTTAAATCCCGTTAATATATTTGTGCCTTGAATCACTTGTAGATGGATGTCATCTACAGAAATCCATAAAGAAGATATAAATTATTGGAAGAGAAAAATTTCTCATCTAATGTGTGAAATGTAAAAACTTGTCTACCTTCGACATTTTTTAATGCACAAGAACACTACCTCATACACCAAGTTGAGGAGATTGAATTGTGTGGACCTGTACACACAAGGTCAATGTGGATGGTTGAAAGGCACTTGAAATTTTTGAAGGATTTGGTTAGAAAAAGACCACATCCTAAGGGTTCTATGGTGGAGGGATATATGGTATACTAGACCATGGTGTACATTAGTGAATATCTTCCTAAGTTTGCAGCAAAGATCCATGTAGATTGCATTTGGGATCCCAACTCCATTAACAAATTCGAAGGGGAGTACCTGATGGGGAAAGGTAGATTAAGGAAAATGAGAGATAATTATAAGATGGTCATGGAGATTAATTGGAATACATTTTACATATAGTTTTTATGTATATTGTACTTATTTAATTTTTAATCTTCAATATACATCAATTATAAATTAAGGTTGTATACTGTGGTATTTAACTAATTATACATTGTTTGAGAATTTCAATTTTTTTTGATACAATTGGTCGAGAGTGGGATGCACTACATTTATACGTCACAAACAATCTTGATTGGATGATGGTATGGATTGAATGATATCAACAATTTGGTCATGCATTAAGATGGGAAGGTGTGGCTTCATTGGTTAAAGAAGCTCATTATAATGGAGATTCCAATGTTACACAAAGGGAAATTGATTTAGCATATGGTTTAAGAGATAAATAGGTACGTATAAATATATTAATCACCCATATTATTTAATTATTTTCAATTATATTGATGTATATATATGTTGAGATTGTTTTCTTTGCATACATTCGACCAAGAATAAATATGTTTATCAACTGACAATATTGCAATAATTTTCATGTGTTTGACATATTGCAGGTGAAACACCACAAGGCTATGTGGTGCAATGGTCGTAAATTTTGAATCAAAATGTTGGATGACATGAAGAAAACTTGTGATTCTGGTATAACCATAGTCTTTTAGGTGACTAATGTTTCATCTAGAAGTGGCATACATCTAGAAGTCTTAGAAAATCGATACTATGGGATTTTGGATGATATACTTGAGTGTGAATTTAAGTCCTTTAGATTAATTATGTTCATCATCCTATGGTAAAGACTACGATTAAATGAAAATGATCTTGAGAGAACTATTATTAAACATGATAATGGATTTACCATGGTTTATACAAGGTCGATCGAGCGAGCTAGAAATGAGCCCTATGTTCTTCCAAGCCAATGTGAGCAGGTATTTTACTCAGAGGTTCCAGGTAAACTGGGTTGGTCATTTGTTGTTAGAAATGATCCAAGAGGAAGGACGGTAAAGTATAATGTAGTGGAAGAAGAAGATACTGAAGAACTAGAAGATGATGTAGATGATGATCAGGATCAACAGTTAGTTGATGATGTCCCTGACAAAGATGTCGAAGAGGAGGAACTAGATCATGATGATGTAGGAGTTAATGTTCATGGAGATGATATCCATGTGGATGATGACATTATCGAAATTGATATCGATGATGATGATGATGATATGATCAATCCTTACAACATCGAATCTAGATCACATGATATAGACAAAGAGTTGGATGAAGAAGAAGATCAATGACATTGAAATGCATGAGTTATGTGATTATATTATCTATTTGATATTAATTTCTTGATAGAATTATATTTGAATTATGTGGTTACATAATTAATTCATGATGTTTTTAATTTTTATTCCATTACATAATTAATTTAATGATGTACTTTTTAATGTTTGAAAAGTCAATAAATTAAAACATTTCAATAGTGATGTTAACAACCTTGAAATTAGTGTGTTTTATGTTTAATGTGATCATAAAAGATTAAAAAGTCAGTTGTAGACGTGGTTGTTCATTGGTTGACATGTAAAGGCCTTTAAAAGGCATAAAGTGATCATTGTAATGGATGTTGATGGTTGGGGATTTAAAATACAATCTTGACATTCAAAAATTATGTGTTTTTCTTCAAAATTTATGTATTTTTTCTGTTATGCAGCACTGTATGGTCACATGCAGCCATATTTTGATGTGAAATCAATTCTAGGTCGTGAAGATATGTGTTAGCTTTGATTTGAATCTGATTTGAGGGATTAAGGCGTTGATTTGAGGTAGAAAGCTTCATTTCTTTGCATACAGCTTGGTTACCCTATTTTTGAGGGTTTTGTAGTCCAAACATGATATAAAGGGGCTCTTACACTTTTTGTGATTACTATAGCTTGTGTAAGAGGCCCCATGGATACTGTTGTAATTGTAGGATGCATGAATAGGGCATAGGATGAGAAATAAAGAAGGTATAGCCATTGTCCCAAGAGTTTTGTGAAGAAAAAGCATGTGAAATGAGAGGTACTTTCTGGCCCGATGCTTGCTCTCCATTTTCTATAAGAAGGATTTCAAGGCCAAAAGTACGGGTTAGCAAGTTAGATATTTTTTGGTCGAGTCTAGGTAGAGTTATAGAGAAAATTGTAAAGTTCGATGGTTTTAAGGAAATGCAATTTAGGTTTTGAGTCATTCTATAGTAGGTTTTGAATTCATGGGTATTTGATATTTTATGATAGTACTGGAATTTGAATTGATATGATTAATTCAAACTCATGTCTCCATTGTACAAGCATATCTGAATTT
>VDFB02193867.1:729639221-729663003 GCA_007258455.2 Sequoia sempervirens | reverse complement strand
ATCCTGTAAAAACAACACATATTTTAGTTCATGACATAAAAGAGTACAAAATATAAAACCATGAATGAACTTATGTTATAATTAAAGACCTCATGACAGCTTACTTGCAAGTTTTGTGATCTTTCAGTCAATATTTTAACCCTCTCTCTTGTCTCATCTATTTGAGGCACTATGAATAACAACTTAAGGATTTCTTCATTGCATTTTTTTGGGTCTTCCTTATTATATCGAGAGGGTTTGCTAAATAAGCAATGTCATCATCACATAATATTGATTGCACCTCCCTATGGATGCTCTCATCTACTATTGGTGCCTTTCCTTGATCAGTCGACTGCAACAAGAATATTAAAAACATTATTGAAATTAACCCAATAAACTTATGAAAACAACATAATAATAAAACATTTTACTTGTATCTAATTTGTACAATTACAATGAGGTAAACCTATTGGGTAGAAGTGTCTAAAGATACATTGTGATCTATGCTTTGGGCTAAAGTCTTCTCCGTGCAATCAATGTCCCACTGTGATAAAAATTAAATATAAAAAAACATTACCGAAATGAAACTAATAGACTTACGAAAAAAAATAAGAATAAAATGGTATATTGGAGTCATTAATTGGAGGTTGGGTAAAATGGTACATAGTACGTACCACCCCCATAGTAACTATGTTTGTAACAAAGCAATTCAAATTGTAATCGATTAGCAACTCTTCCCCTGTAGTTATTGATTTTATTGCACATACGAATACACGGTTTCCCTCGCACACCTCGAATATGCAATTGGTTTGCTTATTTGTTGACCCAGGTCAGGTACTATTTATAAACCCTACAATATTCCCTGATGTTTTTGGCCTTTCATCAATGTACATAGCCACTCCTTTATTTTGATTATTATCTTTTAGTTGTATATAATTTGTTGACAATGCATACCTACACATACTTCATGTATATCAAACCAGTTGCATCCAATCTTTGTAACTGTAACAGGGTCCGACATACTCCATCAATTCAGTAACTTTTTCCTAATAGACCTTTATGCCATCCATGCAAAATAGGCCCAAACCATGTAATGACGATGGTGATATGCGATATATCCTCTCGTTGACACAAAAATTAGTGTTTATTGGAGGAAGTTCCTTGGGTACCCATTGTTTCTATAAATGTTTGTACTTCAAGGGAACCTCAACACTTCCTATGCTCTCATCATCATAAGAACATGACCCCCCTTCAGCAAGAAAAACTTTCATGCATTTACAGAATTTTCTTCTAATATTTTGACCTCTAGTTGATCTCCCTCTTTTAGACATACTACATGTCTCGCTTTCCTCTTCTCTTCCTGAATTTCCCTCACTCGAGGAAGACAGATCTTACAAATACCTATTTGGTGGTACCTATACTCAAGGATGTTGGATGAGGTTTTTTCATGGTGATGTGATCCTAAGGTGACATTATGATTAATCTATCATTTAATCGCTAGAATTTTATAGGTTATAAGGTAATCAAGTCTTTATAGATTGCAAGTTATTGCTACTACCGTCCAAATGTGTCCATCACAAATCAAATCTACTTAACATTTTAACTCCCAAACTTTGTAACAAGTGTTAAATGTGACTATGGTCCACCAGTTACACAACCAAGGTCTCAAATGTATTCTCTAATTGTAATCAAAGGAATTTTTCTCTTCATTCAAGTAAATAAACTTGAAGGGGAAAACCACCAAGTGATTTATTGGACACCTACATGACTAAAAATAGCAGAAAAGTTACATTTAATTTCCATATGTCTAAGTGGTTAACGAGGAGGGAGTGTGTACTAGGCCTGGTTAAGTCATCATAAGTTTATGCTTTGGCAACAAATTTTTTTTAAGTCATCTTAAATCTTCCTATGTCTAATTGCTAGGAGACTTTTGGTATGTTTTAAGGTAGGATGATTGATGAAAGAGCTCAAAGAGCCTTTCTCCATGGTATCCAGGTACACATAGCAGCGGTCTTCTCTTATACAGTTGGACATGATTTAAAGAACTTAGCTAGGAATTATTCATTTAACTTAAGGTTATCTCATAATTCCATCATTGGAAAAGTATGATCAAGTTCTTCTATTATGAAGAATTGGTCTATGTGCCTCTAGTAATCACTATAATTTTTTTTAAGGATAAAATGACTAATTGCATCAGGTAGGAGAGAATAAAATTTGAGTTCTTCAAAGATTATATTCCTCTATTCATACTTTTTAAGCGTTGTGTGTGGAGGAGGTTATCATTACCAAGAAGGGAGGAGACCTTTCCTTGTAATGGGACTTCAAAAATTTTCTCTTTGTGTTCCATTTTTATCTTTCCTTATGTCTTTGGTCATCTATGGTGTTTGGGAAAAGCCTAAGGTTGGGGTTTTACCTTTGTCTTCATGTAAAACCCTAGTGTTTATCTTATGCCTTGGGTGGGATCTTTTGGGCCATTAATTTTTGGAATATCACAAGGTGGTCCAATTGGCTAGTAACACGTGTGCTTTCTGGGCCAATGCTTGTTTACTCCTTCATTTTCTATAAGAAGGATTTCAAGGCTAGAAGTACGGGTTAGCAAGTTAGATATTTTTGGTTGAGTCTAGATGAAGTTGTAAAGAAAATTGTAAAGTCTGATGGTTTTAGGGAAAATGCAATTTAGGTTTTGAGTCATTTTGTAGTAGGTTTTTAATTCATGGGGATTTGATATTTTATGATAGTACTGGCATTTGAATTGATATGATTAATTCAAACTCATGTCTCTCCATTGTACAAGCATATCTGAATTTTGAATAAAATGATCAAGGCTGTTTGCCTATCCCACCGTTGTGGTGTATGATTCTTATTTTTAGATTTAATTCAGCACTAATTAAATGCTTGAATGGGATTAGGTATGTTTTGTATAAAGGGATTTACAATTATTACTGGGTTATGCTATTGATGATATTGTAAAGCAATGTTATCAAGGATCTTATATGTTATGTGTTAAATCTGTCATAAACCCTTAGATGCTTATAAATTTGACTCCTCCAATGGATATATGGCACTGATCTAAGTTGTACTTATTCATATGGTTCAATATTTGTTTTCCTTTACCTAGAGCTTGCTACAAATTACAAATCAATGACTATATTATACTGTGAAATGTTGTTGTAGTTATCTCATGCTCCAAATAGTTGATATTATTGATAAACAAATAATTCTATTCGGTATTATCCTATTATGTTGAGCTATTAAATGAGATTATCTATTGTTGTTAATATTGTTTATGATGATGGTGTAGAGGTTGTAAACACATTAAGAGATCACCCTCCTGGGTCTTACAGAGCCCAAAGTATAGGAGATCTTTAAAATTCTCGCCAGTTGGAATAGGTCCTTTGAGCTGCCCTTTATTGGAATTGGCAATTCCATAGGTAGATTAGAAGATCAACCTGCTTACCGTAAAAACAACCAACACCTTGCATATGTTTGTGGTGGAGGTATTAAAGAAGAATTTTATGCCTCTATTTTCATTCATTATATCTACCTTAGCCTAGCATATACTTGGGCTAAGTCTACAATTGCTTCAGACTCATGCGATGAAGGCTATGTGTGATGAAATTCTAGACCTCAACCAAGATGTGGGTAGATTATGGGAGTTTTTCCAAGACCTAAGGCTAGTCGATAAAAATGTGAAAGACTAAGCTATTTTTTTTTTTGTCTTATCTTATACCATTTTACGAGAATGGGGGTGCCAATGTACGAGAAGATCTTTGGAAACTAGGCATGAAAAATTGCAAGTTAATGGGGTGCCAAACTTATAGCACTATTGCCCCTGGTCATTAATTTCCCCGAAAAGTCTCTCAACCTCACCCCTGCGGTCGGTGGCTGGACCTTGTTTTCACCTTCCAAACTCTTCCTCGCCGCCTAATAGTGACCTTGTTTTCACTCCTCCAAACTCTTTGTTGGAATTGGTATTGACCTTTGTTTTAACTCCAAACTCTTCCTCGGTGTTGGCATTGACCTTTTTTTCACTACTCCAAACTCTTCCTCAGCACTGGTATTGACTTTTCACTTCTCCAATTTGACGAGCTACAACTTGGTTTCGTTAGGTTTTAGAGTATGTTGATTAAATTGAAAATTATGGTACCATTTAGCTAGGTTTTAATATTCCACAATATAGTTAAGTATATATTAGCTTATATTTTATATATAATAAATATAATTCTCTCTTCAACTTATTATAATTATATATTATATTTTAACAAAATTATTAAATACGTATAAAATTATTATAATTAATAATTAATAATAAGTACATTTTATATAATACAAAATATAATTAATATAATATATTTAATATAATAGTAATATATATTAATATGAGAGAGAGAAACTAAATTTTGATTGGTTGTTTCATGTCAACAATCCAAGGATGGTAGTTTCTCAGAGTTATGCTCATGTAGAAATGCCATTTGATTAAAGATATGATAGTTCTCCTTTAAGACCTCTTCAATGTACCCATTACACACTTAAGGAGACAAAGATAAATATATATAGGGAAGAAAATATAGAGAGAGAGGGAGACAATGACAAACATACAAATAGAAAAGGAGACAAAGAGATAGAGAGGGGTAGAGAGATAAAGAGATAAGGATGAATAGATAGAGATATAGGGAGGGTGATTGATATCTCTCTCCCTGTCGCTCTCTATATCTCTATATCTCCCACTATCTATGTCACTCCTTCTTCCTCCCTCTATCTATTGAGCTATCTCTCCCTCTCCCCCCTTTCTTTCTCATTCACTCCATCTCTCTCTCCATCTCTCCCACTCTATATCTCTATCTCATTTCTTTTTATCTCCTCTCACCCTCTATCTCTTCTATCTATTCCTTTCTCCTCTCTATCTCCCCTCTCTATCTCTCACCATCTCTCCTCCCTATCCCCCTATCCATCGACTCTGTCTCCACCTCTCTTCCTTTCTCTTCCCATATATCTCATCTCTTTATCTTCCATTTATCTCTTATCTCTCTTTCTCTCCCATCTATGTCTATCTCCTACATATTAACTAAGAAGCCATGCATACAATAGTATATGTTGCAAAAACTATAATAGTATTTTATTAACCATAAGTACACTTATCTTCTAATGTCGTTTTCCTTATAAAAAATAGTGTTTTATTAAACTAAGTAGATTATTGTCACCACTCTTCATTCAACATGAAATGCCAAATGTAGCAATTGTTTTGTTGCTTTTGTCAAGTTTCATTAACCAAGCTATTTACTGGGTTGAATAAAGTTGTGTTATGACCCTTCATCTCTTTAAAATAATTAGACAATATTAGCGGGATCAGCAAGGGAAGAAAACTAAACTCCTTCAAAATAGGGGTAGTTGTGGGTTTGTTGGTTTTCTTTGTATACTATATGCTTAGTTCCTCTAGGATAAATAAGTCACTTTAGATCATTTTCTTAGTTGTGTATCCTAACTAATATAGAGTAATCTTTTTCATTTTAATTGACTATTACATAATAGTTTATGTGTTGAAATAATTGTTTCCATTCTTTGTAGTTTTTACATTGGAATACAAATCATATTTAATTTCATGCCAATATATTTCTTTCATAAAGATATTTGTTTGAAGTAAGTGCTTCATAACCCATCTAATCAAATCATAATTAACCTATCAAAAAAGAAATAGGAATTTTCTAAAGAAAAGAACACTTGACCCAATCATAAGTGTATGGCCTTCGAAGAAAGGAGTGATCCACCTTAGCAATAACAACTACCTGATTTAGACCTGGGTATGTGCAGGATCATGATGGGCCAAAAAGTGGCAACATGAAAAAGGTAGTGTTTTGAACTTCTCAAAAAATGCGAAAATCCCAAGTTGATTTTTTTTTTGGGTTGGGTGTCAGTATATTGTGCCATAGCAATGCCTAAGCCTTTATTCATATCGAATATCCAATTTGTTTTGGATATCAAATTCCTGTATAATATCTAATTTGAAAAACATTTTAAAATGTATTATTTGCGCTAGTAAATCTGAGTACATCCGACCCGCACACATATACCCAAGAGTAATTAGGAGGTGGAGGGTGGGAAAGAGAAAGAGAGGGAGGAAAGAGGGAAAGGGAGAGAGAGAGAGAGGGAAAGGAGAGAGAGAGAGAGAAAGAGGGGGAGAGAGAGAATTAGGAGGGGAAGGAGAGAGAGAGAGAGGGGAAAAGGAGAGAGACCTAGAGAGGAGGTAGAGAGGTAGAGAGAGACAGAGAATTAGAAGGGGGAAGGGAGAGGGGAATATTGTTGAGGGTAGAGGATAGAAGGTTTAAGGGTTTAGGGTTTAAGGGTTTATGGTTGAGGGTTTAAGGATGAGGGGTTAGGAGGGAGAGACTTGAGAGAGAGAGAGAGAGATAAAGGAAGGGAGGGTTAAGGGTAGAGGATTTAAGGGTTAAGGGTTTAGGGTTAAGGGGAGATAGATAGAGGGAGTGAGTGAGAGAGAGAGAGAGAGACCTAAGAGAGGGAGAGGGGGTAGGATATTGAAGATACTTGAGAGAGAGATAGAGGAGGGGGGGGGTTAAGGTGGAGGAGAGGACAGGAGTGAGTGAGTGAGAGAAATACCTAAGAGAGGGAGAAGGGGTAGGAGGGAGAGACTTGAGATAGAGTTAAGGGTTTAGGGTTTAGGGTCAAGGGGAGAGAGATAGAGGGAGTGAGTGAGTGAGAGAGAGACCTAAGAGAGGGAGAGGGGGTAGGATATTGAAGATACTTTAGAGAGATAGAGGGAGGGAGTGGGAGAGAGATAGAGGGAGGGAGGTGTTAGCTCTCAAAAATGCAAGCGAAACGCCTCAAGAGGTTGCCAATCTCTTGGTACGTTTCAGGGTAATAGACAAGGCCAAAATGGTTTAGACCTTCTTCTCTTCAGGTGCTACTAGACCGAGGCGGGTATACCTATATGAATGAGGTAGACTTGGTTTGTGTTTATTTCCTAAAATAATTCATCCACAATGGAAAATGGGAGTGGATAAATGAATTTTATTTTGGTATAGATTGTATAGAAATGTCAAGGCTAAAACTTAATATGTTCAATTTAACAGATGTAAAAATGAGTGAAAGCTAAATGGTGAAAATGTATAGACAAGTGCCTTATTGGGTATGTAGAGTCAAATGAGAAATCTAAAATGAGTAGCTTCTTTTTGGAAGATACTCTAATTGTTTGGCATATAAATTTGAGTTTATAACTTGTATAAACATGCAAGAATATGATTACCAAGTTCTTCTTAATGATCCAAATTAGATTCCCTAATTACTATGATCAACTAATTAAAAGGATTTAATATTCTCTTGAAAGAACCAATTAATCAACCATACAGATACAACAAGTGTACACCGATAAACTGAATATAAGCTTGTTATATCAATTTAAATAACTAGAAAACATCAACCTTGGAGACAACTTCAGTAATACTTTCAATTAACACAACAAACAACTGATACTAGAAATACGCCACCACATTAAATGATTTTCATTGATATCTCCATAGTTTCAAACATGCATCATAGTCTCATAATTGCAAAACATTGTAATCTACTGTATCTTTCTCCTATTCGATATTCACTATTTGCTACCAAAAATGGATATTTATACATCAACTACTTGAAAGGACACGTCCTTTCAGAAATGTCTCATGTTAAAACAAAAAATAATTAAAAAGAAGTAATTAGGCTCTATTAAGCCACAAATTAATCTTTGACAGGTGGTCCAAGTAATCTCGGCGCTCATGTGTATATGCATCTCCCAATGAATTCTAGATCATGATCTCCATTTTCACCATCTTTTCATTTTGTTCGCATGCTTCATCCAGTGTTGTATCTTTTGCGGTAGCTGTCTTCATAATTTCTTGCAATATTGATTCACTTTCACCTTTCCACCTAGTCATTTCTTTTAATTTTTCTCTATCATCAAAGAATGCAGTCAATCCCTTTTTGGTGGCATCAATTAATCCCTACACATCCCCTCGCAATTCTTCAAAGAAGTCTTTGTGCTTGTTCACAAGATGATTTTCAACCTCAATTGCTACATTATCGGAAACACCCCTCTAGTTTATTTCTTGAAGCTTCTCTAGAATCCTACCATCCATTCTTTCATGTTCTCACAATGCAACAAAGTTATGTGAGTGTGTTCCACAGAGCTTATTGAACCAAGTTGTTAACTAGCTTGTATTTTCTTAATTACTGCTACAAGTGCATCATATTTCCCTTGAGAATATGCACTTGATCCTTCCCAATGACCTTTTTCTTGTGAACTTTCACCATGAGTGGGCAGCTTGGTTGACTTCATTGTAACTCCTAACAAATCTTTCAGGTGGTCATTTTCTCTCAACATCCTCTCATTATTCATTTTGTACATTTCTCTTTCCTTGATTAACATTTGTATTTGAGCTTTGTTCATTTTTACTACATTGATTCTAATCTCTGCAGTTTCCATAGGATCAACCTCCCCAACCTTTACATTCATAACATGTGTGAATTCTTTCTCAGTATCAATGACAACTGATTTCCTGTGAGGTGGATACAAGGCCCAAATCATCAATGACCCTTCATCTGGATTGTATTTTGACCCTGCATATACTTTAGTCACCTTATCCAAGCTGAGCTTGTGTGTAGCATTACTATCCTTCAGAAAACTATCAAAGACTAATGAAAAATTGAGATCCAACCCTGGAAAGATCATAACACCAACATTTTCTAACATTCTCCTTCCCTTCTCAGGGGTCATACCCACCATCTCTCTGTCCACACTCATCTTTAGGTCCTTCAATAATTGTTCCTCATTACTTGGTGTAACATTATCAACCATTTATCTTATCTCTTTTCCTTTTTGTTTATACAAGAATGCTTTAAATTCTGGATAATTTATAAATTCATTATCTGATACAAATGACTTATACTCCACGTGCCTTGCATCTGTATCTATTCTCTCTTCCACATTTAATTCCCTGGTAGGGCGGGTGTAGTCATGAGTTCTCAATCTTGACATCTTATTGGATTGACCCTGTGGCACATTACCCTCATATGCCTCTTCCCTAGAAGATAACAACTTTGTATCTTGCAACCCTTGATTATATTTTTCTACCACCATTTTTTCTTCTTTAGCTTCTAGGTTCTTGATCATATCATCAAACTGATAGGGTACATGTTGATATCCTCCAAAGTTTATCTTTTGTCTAGCAAAATTGATATACCCTTCTAGATCAATTTTTTTTCTAAGGGGTCCTCTTTTCATGTTGTATTGCAGTAGCTTATCAAGAATCAAATTGTACCCTTCCTTCTCCAATACAGTAAAATCACCAAAGCACAACATACTGGGCATGAAAGCCTGTTTTCCAAAGGAGCTCAAATTCATAACACTAGAAAATTCCATCTGCTTAACAATTTCCAAGTATGCAATCCTATCCAGAACTGTTTTAGGAAAAATGAATGGAGCACCTTCAAATTCATAAACCCTAATCATGGTAGCATCATCCAAACAATACCAATCCCCCCAATTGTGATTAATTGGCCCATTGAAGTCCTTAGGCCTCAGAAACCTCTTTATCTCATCAGATAGAGAATAAGCACATAGATGATTATAGAATTTGTACAATGGTTTTACAAAATACTCCACAAAGTGTATGAAACAAGAATTAGCAAACTTGTTATCCCAAATAGTAGTCCATAATTGAATAGGTAATGACATACCTTCCTTATCAAATTGGGAAATTCTCATGTCCTGAGGCCACAACCCTAACTCCTATCCAAAATACAACACTATGTGCATCAACAATGAATAATGCCTAAGAGGTAAGATAGAGGCTCCACTTTTCACTGCCATCAAACCAGAATCAAGCCCCTTAAAAATGTATGATGCATAATCAAAAGTTCTAGAGTTATAATACTGAATATCTGCTGAAATTATCATAGGCATGATTGACATATATTCTAGGACTTCCATTCCCAATACTTGGCCTACCAATAAATAAGTATACTTCATATAGGGTTCAAAAAGATCAACATGGAAGGGGGGTCCATCACTATCCTCTAGTGGAACTAGTTTGCCGCCCTGTTTAATTTTGTGCAGTGGCAACCTCCAACCTTTATAAATTGTGTCCATCCTCCCAAATTTCCTTTTGAATTCTTCACATATGATTTTCTCATTGCAAACCCCTTCCAATTTGAGAACCTCATCTATTGCATCTTCTGATATATGTATCAATGGTTTCCCAGATGGGTCACAGATGGCTTTGAGTTTTGAATTATAATGAGCAGCCAACAATCTCACTAATTCAACATTGACAAATACATTAGGGTAGACCAGCTTTCCCAGATTAAGCTTCCATGGATTACATACTGGTTCAAAATGATTTCTCTGATAGTAATGAAAACTAAAAAGTTCATAGCCTCTTATTGGTGTCCAAATATCTCCTATGAGCTTACATTTGTCATCTAGTTTATCCACTTCTGCCCTAAGTTGTGCAGATTGCCTGGCTTTAGGTCTAGAGCCAGAAAATTGGTCAATAAGATCTTGGCTTAGCTTCGGCTCAGTGCCCTTTAGCTCAATTTCAGTTTTCTATTTTTTCCCTCTAGACTGACTACTTTCCCCATGTTTTCTCCCCTTCAATTTTCTTGAACTAGTGGCTTCCATTCTTCAAAAATTGCAGAAGTCAAAACTATAGAAGTCAAGGCACAAAGAGCTTATTGTATTTTGCTTGAAACTTTTGAGTTGAAAAATGCCCTAGTTCTTCGTTCGTCGTTCTACTTTCTCTGCTATCAATTCCACAACAGTGTTTTCAATTGAATTTTCCTTAATTCATGAAGTTACTTATACTTCGTGGCACCATTAATGTTTTAGCTGAAACACGAGTGTAGTAGGTCTTTTTTTGAAACTCTCACTGTCACATCATGTAATATTGTCGATGAGACATTTTCAAATCTTGGGTGATCCTTCTATTAGGGCTTCTACCAACGTTCATTAAAAAATTTGCTAAGACACCTTGTAGTTTCCCTAACACTTCGAGTCTCCCTGAGAGTTATTTTGATTCACTTGTATCTTTGCTATCGATAGATCATATATTGCTAAGATGTCTTGTAGTTTCACTGACATTATGAGTCTCCCCGAGAGTTATCCCTTCAATCTCAAGTATATCGCTATAACTCCCACCGATGCAAACATGTCGTTGTGACTTTGTAAGTCATGTAGATGTTCCTCCGCTTACTTTGTATCTTGCTGAGATATTTCCTTTGGTCTATTTTCTAATCGCCGAGACATAATTATTTTCTTGCCAATGGAACAACACTCGGCATGACTCTCATATCTCTCTCCGATGAAACCAGTCTCGCTGATGATCAAAACGTATTGCCAAGGCTTTACAAATGAAATCTTTTTGGTGTGACATAGGGGGTCGATAGGACTCCATCAACTCATATGGACAAAATCCTCCTTCGCTTTGTCGGCAAGACCAGATGGATGCTACGATACTTCACTCCGACGGCCCAAGTTTGGCCAATATAGTTCTTTATGATTCGGTCGGTAAGACACATATGTGCTTGATATGACTCACCTTGATGATTGTTGTGTTTCTAATAGGATCCTTTTGTCATTGAGACTGTGAACTGCATCATGCCGATATAAATCCTCAAATAAAATTATATCGATAAGACATTCATGACCTCTTGCCAATGCACTGAAAAATATGTGTTAGTATAAAATAACTTATGGGTTGGGAAGACCTATATCATCTCATGCCGATATGACTTTATATATTCAAATGCTTGGGGTCAAGTGAATTTTATGGGACCAAATGGTAAATACTGACTAGAACATGGGCGACAAAGAAAAATACATCAATTTTTTATTCATGATATGGGCTTCTCTAGAAAACTTTCATGAGTATAGACAACTATAAAATTTTCAAATTTTATAGTTAATAGGAGGGTTAAGGGTAGAGGGTAGATGGTTTAATGGTTTAGGGTTAAGGGTGGAGGGGAGAGAGATAGTGGGAGTGAGTGAGTGAGAGAAATACCTAAGAGAGGGAGAAGGGGTAGGAGGGAGAGACTTGAGATAGAGTGAGTGAGAGAGTGAGAGAGAGACCTAAGAGAGGGAGTGGTGCTAGGAGGGAGAGACTTGAGAGAGAGAGAGATAGAGGAAGGGAGGGTTAAGGGTAGAGGGTAGAGAGTTTAAGGGCTAGGGGTTAAGGAGAGAGATGGGAGGGACCTGAGGAGGAGAGAGAGACCCAAGAGAGGGAGAGGGGGTGGATGGAGGAATTGAGAGAGAGAGAGAGGGAGGAGGAAGAGAGAGAAGGAGGAAGTTAAGGGCAGAGGTAGATGGTTTAAGGGTTTATGTCAAGGGTTTAAGGGTTTGGGGTTAAGGGTGGAGGGGAGAGAGATAGAGGGAGTGAGTGAGTGAAAGAAAAGACCTAAGAGAGGGAGAAGGGGTAGGAGGGAGAGACTTGAGATAGAGTGAGTGAATGAGTGAGAGAAAGACCTGAGAGAGGGAGTTGTGCTAGGAGGGAGAGACTTGAGAGAGAGAGAGAGGAGGAGGGAGAGAGATAGAGGAGACAGGTTGGTGGGTAGAGGTAGAGGTTTAATGGTTAAGGGCCAAGGTTAAGGGGTTTAGGTCATGGGTAGATGGGAGAGAGACAGTAGGGATTCAAAGGAGAGAGAGGGAGGAGGGAGAGAGATAGAGTAGAGGGTTACGGGTAGAGGTAGAAGGTAGAGGTTAAGGGTGGGGGGGAAGAGGAGGGAGATAAGAGTGAGTGAGTGAGAGAGAGAGACCTGAGAGAGGGAGAGGGGGTAGGAGGGTGAGACTTGAGAGAGAGAGGGAATGAGGGAGGGAGTGGGAGAGAGATAAGGGATAGAGGGTTAAATGTAGAGGGTAGAGGGTTTAAGGGTTTAGAGTTTAAGGGTTAAGGGTTTAGGGTTTAGGGTTTAGGGTAGAGGGGAGAGAGAGAGAGGGAGTGAGAGAGAGAGAGAGACCTGAGAGAGGGAGAGGGGGTAGGAGGGAGAGACTTGAGAGAGAAAGGGTGAGGGTTTAAGGGTTAAGGGTTAATGGTTTAGGGTTTAGGGTTATGGGTAGTGATGGAACTTCAAAGTTTTGCTCTCCGTGTCTTCTATTTTTATCCTCGCTTTGTGTCTCCGGGTCATCTATGGTTGGGGAAAAAGCCTAAGGTTGGGGTCACTCTCATCTTCATGTAAAATCCTAGTGTTCATCTTACACCTTGGATGGGATCTATTTGGCTGTTACTTTTTGGGAAGGTTTTAAAACGACTTTAGCCCCATCGCTTTGTCTAGGCTTGGCCCCCTTTTGTTTTATCATTTTATTTCCTTCGCCTGACTTTATTTTTCATAAGTATTTTGTTGGTCCTGTATTCCATCATTAAAACAACTTATGTCATTGTTTGTCATCAGCCTAGTGATGTCCCCTTATTCCTTTAGAGGAGAGGGCCTAGTAGTCATGCAGGTTAACTTTCTCAGCATGTAGCAATTGACTAAAATATCATAGAACCTTCATTTTTTTTTTGAAATGTAGAATGGTCTCTTATTTATCTATAACTAAGGTTTGGAGGCGCAACTCATCATGCAACTCACCACATCGGCAAATCTTTTGAGAAGTGTCTAAAATTTTATTTTTTAAAGGTTCGACCAAAACTTAATCATGGAACCCCAATAGTTGAACAAAAAAATATCATTTGTTGCTTGTAGAATTTCATATTTTTATTTAAATTAAAATTAATATACAACCTAAGTGGACCAAATACTTATTGATAACCATAAATATTTGATATCTCTACCTTTTATATTCAACACATATGGACTAATAGTTGAACACAAAAAATCTATTTGTTGTTATAAAAACAATACATAATTATTTAAAATACAACTTATATTGAACAAAAATGGACTAATAGTTGAACACTAAAACTTTTTGAAAATCCTTCACATTTAATGGGAAAATAGATGTTATTTATTTTGCTCACCTTTTATATTTGTGATAGGACAAACTATTAATATAAAATTATCCAATGCTTATACATTGCTACCCCAATTGTTGTACACATAAGAGCAATATTTTTTCACTATGATAACAATACTTGTTTAAATGAGTGTCTTATTTTATTAAATGAGCATTTTATTTTTTAAATGATATACTTATAGTGGAGAGTTATGATATTTTATTTGAAACAAAAAAATACTTATTTCACTTCTTCATGAATGTATTTATGTTTTTTTCATATAACATTTAGAGGTTCTCATGTGTTCAATTATGGGTCCATTTTTTATCAACATTTGGTTTTTTCTTTATTTACATTTGGACTATTTATTTACAATATATAGTATAAATATGTGGTAAGAATTGGTATTATCATCATGATTGAGTGCTCTACTATTGGACCCCGCATGACTACTGGGCCCTCTCCCCTAATAAATGTTTTTATTTTGTAGAGGGACAAGTTCGCATGGTCGTAGATCAATCATCATGTGATCTTAGTCGTTCCCCGCCATCCTGCGATGACCCCACCACACTGTCTTTGTTGATCATGATTTCATGAGAAAGTGCCACATGTCTCATCTGGTGAAGCTGAAGGAATGATAAATACTTTGATGTGTCTTTAATACATTATTCCACGGGTTACTAAAGTAGTTATAAGATGCACATGTTTTAAATCAATAGAGATGTTATAATATTGGTAGAAAGGTGCTCGATGGTTAATAACAAGGCTGGTGACTGTGTTGAACAAACATGATTGCCAATGGTTGAGATCCATGGTTTCTTGCCATTTCGTGATAAAAAGTTGTGAGGTCTTTATTGATTTTGATATCATGGGCAGGCACCACGTGGATCTCCTTGGAAACAAGTAGTATGATGGGCCCCTTATTACCATGATGGAGACTATGTCAGTTTGCTTTAAAGGCAACCGTCCGATAATCTGACCAAGGTGAAGGATCCATGGCTAATATTTGAATCTGCATCAAATGTGATAAGAGCAATTTGTGTAGCATGCGAGTAAGCTTTAATGGCAGACATGACATCTACTGCCATGGTTTGATCAAAATAAAGCAACTATTCTTCTACTTTTGGTATCACAAAGCATTCAAAAACACCTTAAATGGGGATTGTAGGTTGATATGTTCTCTATGAGGATTTGATAAGTAGTATTGGGTTAGGATACATGTTGAGGAGATTGTAAAGCAATGTTCTCAAGGATCTTATATGTTATGTGTTAAATTTTTTAGAAACCCTTAAATGCTTATGAATTTGACTCCCCCAATAGATATATGGCACTGATCTAAGTTGTACTAATTCTTATGGTTTAGTATTTTTTTTGTCTTTACCTAGCGATTGCTGAAAATTGCAAATCAATGACTATTTTATGCTGTGGAATGTGTTGTAGTTATCTCATGCTCCAAATAGTTGATATAACTGATGAACAACCAATTCTATTCAGTAATATGCTATTAAGTTGAGCTATTAAATGAGATTATCTATTGTTGTTAATGTTGTTTACCATAATGGTGCAGAGGTTGTAAATGCATTAAGGGATCACCCTCTCAGGTCTTGCAGAGCCCAAAGTGTAGGAGGTCTTTAAAATCCTTGTCAGTTGGTCCAGGTCTTTCAAGCTACCCTTGATTGGAATTGGCAATTCCATAGGTAAATTAGAAGACCACCCTGGTTACAATAAAAACAACCAACAAGTAGAGGGGAGAGCAATAGAGGGATTCAGTGAGAGAGAGAAGGAGGGAGTGGGAGAGAGATAGAGGGTATAGGATAAGGAGATCAGAGTGAGTGAGTGAGAGAGATACTTGAGAGAGGGAGAGGGGATAGGAGGTGAGACTTGAGAGAGGGAGGGAGGGAGGAGGGAGAGAGATAGAGGGTAGAGGGCAGAGGGTAGAGGGTTTGAAGGCTAGGAGTCACTAATGGCCTAGGCTCTAGGGCTAAAGGCAGAGGGAGAGAAACAGAGGGAGGAGTGAGAGACCCAAGAGAGGAGAGGGGTAGGAGTGGAGAGCCTCTGCATGCAGAGGGAGGGAGTGGGAGAGAGGAGGGCAGAGTACTTTAAGGGTTTAGAGTTACAATAATGGTTTAGGCTAGGGTTGAAGGTAGAGGGAGAGAGGAGGAGTGAGGTGGAAAGAGAGAGAGATACTTGAGAGGGAGGGGTTAGGAGGAGACTGAGAGTGAGGGAGGGAGGGAGGGAGTGGGAGAGAGATAGAGGGTAGAGGGTTAAGTGTAGAGGGTAGAGGGTTTAAGGGTTTAGAGTTTAAGGGTTAATAGTTTAGGGTTTAGGTTTAAAAGTAGAGGGGAGAGAGATAGAGGGAGTGAGTGAGAGAGAGAGACTTGAGAGAGGGAGAGGGGATATGAGGGAGAGTCTTGAGAGAGAGAGGGAGGGAGTGGTACAAAGATAGAGGGTAGAGGGTTAAGCGTAGAGGGTATAGGGTTTAAAGGTTAAGGGTTTAGGGTTTAGGGTTAAAGGTAGAGGGGAGAGCGATAGAGGGAGTGAGTGAGAGAGAGAGACTTTAGAGAGGGAGAGGGGGTAGGAGGGAGAGTCTTGAGAGAGAGATAGGGAAGGAGTGGGAGAGAGATAGAGAGTAGAGGATTTAAGGATTTAAGGGTTAAGGGTAGAGGGCTAAGGGTAGAGTGAAGAGACTTAGGAGTGAGAGAGAGAGAGAGAGAAAGAGAAAATTAGGAGGGGAAGGTGAGGGAAGAGGAGGAAGGGGAGAGAGAGAGAGAGAGAGAGAGAGAGAGAGAGAGAGAGACCTGAGAGAGGGAGTGGTGCTAGGATAAATAGACTTTAGAGAAAGAGAGAGAGGGAGGGAGTGGGAGATAGATAGAGGGAGAAAGGGTTAAGGGTAGAGGGTAGAGGGTTTAAGTGTTTAGGGTTTAAGAGTTAAGGTTTTAGGGTTTAGGGTTTAATGGTAGAGGGGAGACACATAGAGGGAGTGAGTGAGAGATAGAGAGAGACCTAAGAGAGGGAGAGGGGGTAGGAGGGAGAGACTTGAGAGAGAGAGAGAGAGGGTAGAGGGTGTAAGGGTTAAGGGTTTAGGGTTATGGGTAGAGGGGAGAGATAGAGGATCAAAGGAGAGAGAGGGAGGGAGGAGAGAGAGAGAGAGGGTAGAAGGTAGATGGTTAAGGGTATAGGGAAAATATAGGAGTGAGAGAGAGAGACCCAAGAGGAGAGGCAGAGGGAGGGTGAGACTGATAGAGGAGGAGGAGGAGGGAGAGAGATAGAGGTAGAGGGTCAAGGGTTTGGGGAGTTTAAGCAAGTGAAGGTTTAATGTTTAGGGGTTAAGGTAGAGGGAGAGAGAGAGAGCGAGAGTGAGAGAGAGAGACCCAAGAGAGGGAGAGGGGGTAGGTGGAGGGAGAGTCTTAGAGAGAGAGAGGTAGGGTTTAAGGGTTTGGGGTTTAAGGGTTAAGAGTTTATGGTGTAGGGTTATGGGTAGAGGGGAGAGAGATAGAGGGATTCAGTGAGAGAGGGAGGGAGTGGGAGAGAGATAGAGGGTTAAGGGTTAAGGGTAGTGTTGGTATTTTTTACTATAACCAGGTTGGTCTTCTAATCTGCCTATGGAATTGCCAAGTCCAATCAAGGGAAGCTCGAAAGACCTGGACCAACTGACGAGGACATTAAAAGCCTCCTACACTTCGGGCTCTGCAAGACCCAAAGGGTGATCCCTTAATGTGTTTACAACCTCTGCACCATTATCATAAACAACATTAATATACAATAGATGATCTCATTTAATAGCTCAACACAATAGGATAATACCAAATAGAATTGGATGTTCGTCAGTATTATCAACTATTTGGAGCATGAGATAACTACAACACATTTGATAGTATAAGATAGTCATTGATTTGCAATTTGTAGCAAGCTCCAAGTAAATGAAAACAACTACTAAATCATACGAATAAACACAACTTAGATCAGTGCCATATATCCATTGTAGGAGTCAAATTCATAAGTATCTAAGGGTTTATGATAGATTTAACACATAACATATAAGATCCATGATAACATTGCATTACAATCTTATCAATATGCATTCTAACCCAATACTACTTATCAAATCCTTATACAAAACATATCCGCCTATAATCCCATTCAATAATTTTAATCAATCCCTTGAATTAAAGCTAAAATAAGGATCATACACACCACAACAGTGAGTTGAATGAAACAACCCTTAGTTATCTTATTCAAAATTCAGATATGCATGTACAATGGAGAGACATGAGTTTGAATTTATCATTTCAACTCAAATGCTAGTACTTTTATACAACATTAAATCCTCATGAATTCAAAACCTATTACAGAATGACTCAAAACCTAAATTGCATTTCCCTTGAAACCATCGAACTTTACAATTTTCTCTACAACTTCACCTAGAATCAACCCAAAATTATCTAACTTACTAACCCATACTTCTGGCCTTGAAATACTTCTTATAGAAAATGAAGGAGCAAACTAGAAAGTACATGTGTCACCAGCCAAATGGAGCACCTAGTGATATTCCAAAAATCGTTACAACAGCCATCACCCTAGAGAATATTCCTGTTCATTGTGCCTGCTGAGAAAGGTTGATGCAGCAACAAAAGAGCCTCAAGAATCTCACGCCAAGACTGCCACCAAAAACAAAACTAGAATCTGTTGTAACTGCAATAGCTGATTTTCCAACCGTTAGTAACCCACTCTTTTACTCCTCCTCATTTAAATACTTATTTACCCATTTTTGATATTCCTCATTAGTTGGCCAATCAAAATTAATTACCTCATTCACCTTGACATTATAGGGTGTGTATTTAAATGCTACCTGATTTTCCTCTCTTTCAAAAGATTCCAAAAATGAGTTGGTGCCAATGACTTTGTCCATACAGCTCACCAACAAATCATAATCTGATTCATCACAAATTAATTTAATTTGATCATTGATGACCTCATTTTCCTGATCCTGCCACTGTTGGAGTGACCTAATATTCCCCTGCTCATCAAATATGTCAAGTAACAATGTGTTACCCCAATCATCAAAATTATTCACCAACTCTTTTATCTTCCTACTCAAGTCATGTCTGGTAAGGTCTGAAAACCTTGTAATGATTTAACTAACACTTGAGTAGGCCTTAATGATTGGGGCCTATTATTTATATCAAACCTTGAGGCCTTATACATTATATCTAAATCACTGGCCCTAGGGATCCAATTTTCAATTAATGGTAGAACTACCTCCTAATCCCTATCAATATTCTTTATTGCATCTAATAATAAAGAATATAAATAATATATAGATGATAATCTATTATCAACTTTCTCATTCAAATTCCTTAAGACAATAGTAACAATCTCCTTTTGCTTTAAAAGGGATCCCTCCTCACTTACTTTCAATGATGCCTGTAATTATTAAATTTTGTGCATTAGCTGCTTCTTCATAGGATTAACAAAGCATTCTACGTCTTCATCAATTTGTTCTAAAGAAGGGGTGAGGGAAGGATTTTGACTAGGAGACCCTGGTGTGGAAACAATAGGAGAAGCAGGAGGCACTAACCCTAATGTAGAAGGAAATGTACTAATCCTTGGAGCACTTGATGTTTCCCCAATCTATTTGTACCTTAACCTATCCACCTCAGTCTGTAGTTCAATATTTCTTTGTTGTATCTTACTATACTCCTCAATTAAAAGATTATATTTCTCCATTAGACTTTTCTTTTCAGCCTCCTCTCTTTTAGCAGTCTTTTGGGCCAATTTGGCCACATTTACAGTTAAATTAGTAGCCTCAATGGTTGAGGTTTTTGAAGCCCTCTTTATTATTAACCCTCCTCTAAAATTTGGGTTAATATTAGTAATATTTGGCTTTTTCCCTTGAGGGGCCAATGCCAATGCCCAAATTGCCAAGGTCTCATATTCTTCACTGAAGGTAGAATCTTGCAACGCTACATTGACCTCTTCTTTAGAGTCTTGCAAGGGATGCTTGGACTTTAGAATAGCATTAAAAGCTACAACATTTGCAATGTCCCATTCAAATAAAATCAAGACACCAGCCTGACTTACCATTTTTCTTCCTTCCTCAGGAGTGATGTTCTTGAATTCATCCATTAATTCAGCTTTCACTTCATCATCATTCTCCTAGTCTGACCTGTCAGGCCTCAATTCTCTTCTCTTCTTACACTTATCCTGGTATTCTTCAAATTTCATCCTCCATACCAATTGCAAGAAGACAAGAATTTTTACAAATGCATCATCATCTAGAAACTCCTTGCATGCTTCCATCCTTGCATCTTGCACATATTTACCTTTCATATCCAAGTCGGATAAAACCAACTCAGCTGGCCTAGGAGGGGAAGGCATACCAATCTGCATATCGTGATCAGTAACAACAATTTCATCCATCAAATCCTCTTGTGGTTGAGCAGTTCTTTGCCTCTTAGGGCTTGGCTCGGATGGTGGTGATGAGGGACTATCCTCAAGTGATGATTCCAAATCAATGATTTTAATTGCCCCAGACATTTTGAATTTTGGACCTGGCTGTGTAGGCAATTTCATTATTTTTTTTCCTTTTCTATCCACTTCCTCCTCATCACTATTGTCATCCTTTTTCCTCCTGTAAATGGGCCACCTTTCTGTAGGTTGATATGTTGGCCTTGTCTCAATTGGCCTGGCACCTTGTCCCTGTACACCCAGACTCAATTCTAAGTTTATCTTCTTGGTCCTCAAGGTGCCTATAATTTCTTTGAAGTTTTCCATCAGAAAGTCAATTTTCTTATGGTGTGGACTGAACTCCAACAATGGATCATACTTTGGATCCATTTTGTGCACAATATCCAATAGCTTATCATAAGCTATCCATTTCTCCTTGTTCAACTCCTACCTATTTAGGTCAAATTCATTTCTAATCAAATCCTTAGGAAAGTTGAACTCATACACAAACTTACCACCTTTTATTCTTTGTCTGAAAAGGGCAAAGAAACCTTCAGGATCATGCTACCCCTTTGGACCACACCTCAAATGGTAATCTTCAAAGAAATTTCCAAAATGCACCCAACCTTCTTTTGAAAATACAAAATTTGATACCACTGTATAATCTGGGAAAAAGTTCCTTTACCCTTCCCAGTAAGGTTTTCCTCATGGATACAACCAATTTGCCACATAACCTTTGCAAACCCCACTCTTGGTGGCACATTGTATGGCAATATATGAGGGGTCCCTTGAAAACTGTACACCCTCAAAACAGTGTTAACTGGGTATGGAATAATGTCACCCCAGTTATAGAAAACTTTCAATTCTGGCCTCCTCCCCTTTGGTCTGAGGAAATCATGCAATTCCTCAGGAATCTTGGGTACATTCACCATCAGCCTGGCCCTCAATCTAGAAGCAAAACAATTATCAAATTTCACATAACTGGTGCTTTCCTTATTACAAGATAAATCTGCAACCCATATCTCTACTGGAAATCTTTCTCCATCAACTAATTTCCTTAATTCCATCTTCTCAGAGAAAAATTTAGCATTCTTGAACAAGAACATATACATTAACAAAGAATACCAAAAGAATTGAGTGTCTGTATCATTTTTCTACAACTTTGACAACCCTTCATGTATCCTTTCAGCCAAGAAAGAAGCAAAATCATAAGTTACAGAGAAGTTAGGGTGTTGTATTTGCACCCCCATGAACATGTAAGCAATGGGCATCGCAGTACTAGGATTGAAACCTAGAATCTGGCATAATGAATAAAAAGTGGCCAAGAAATGATTTGCAAAACAATTTAATCTGAAAGGTTTTGGTCACTAGGGCTAATATGAAATATTGAACCTCCTACCCTAGCCAAATGAGGTGGGAGCAACTTGGCTCTAAAAAGTGACTTCAACTTCCCATATTCCTGCTTCATCTCCTCAAGATTGATCAAATCCAAGTACACACTAGGCTCACTCAAATCAAAAACCTATTGGAATTCTTCTTTGTTAATGCATAACATAACCCTTCCATCATTATCTTTGATTACCTGTGTGACAGGGCCATATCGTGCAACAACTCCCCTAAGAAAGTCTACATCAGGGAACACATTTGGCACCACTAGCTTCCCCAAATCATACATCTAGCCGTTCAAAAAGGGGTGAGGAAAATTCCTCTATCCATACCACAACCTGAACATCTCCAAACCTTTGAGAGGAACCCTAACATTGGCTATATTAGAACAATTATATACTAACCCTTCCCCTAGGATTTTTCCTCGCATCAAAACCAATCCCTTCTTCCTATCATTTGTTGACAAGGGCAATTGATCTAGGAAGTCATCATATAGGTTCCTATTTAAATAATCAATTTGGCCAGAATGTTGCTTTGGTGGTGCCATCTTAGATAAACTAGGGCCTCTTTACAATTTCAAACTTTAAACAACTAGGACTAACCAGAAATATGAAATTACAGAATAAAACCCTATAATTTCTCACAATTCAGCTAACTTATAGCCCTAAAACATTTAGCAACAAGCCCTATGACAAGCACACAATTTGTTTTCCCAAATTCAGGTTCAAAATAACCAGGAGACGTAGAAATTAACTCACAGCTTTGTGTTTGCAGAAACTCCAACTTCTTGTTGTAGCAATTCTTAACTTCGTCTTCGGCTTCGAGACTACTTCGCAAAGATACTTGAATGCTTTATGATACAATAAAAGCAGGAGAATTGTTTTTATTTTGATCAAATCATGCCAACAAGTGTCTCATCCGCCATTAAAGCTCGCTCGCGTGTTGCACGAACGACTCCAATCGTATTTGATGCAGATTTAAATATTAGTCGTCGATCCTTCACTTTGATCAGATCATCAAACGACTGCCTTCAAAACAACTGACACAATCATCCACATGGCCATAAGGGCCCACCATACTATATGCTGCCAAGGAAATCCACGTGGTGTTCACCCGTGATATCACGATCAGTAAAAACCTTGCAACTTCCGATCACACGATAGTGGGCAACCGTAGATCTTGATCATCGGTAATCTTGTTCTTTCAATACAATCACCAACTTTTCCATTAACTATCGAGCATCTTCCCCGTCGAGATCATAACATATCTGCTAATTTGAAACACGTGCATCTGACAAACGCTTTAGTAACCCGCTACATAATGTATTAAAGCCAAATTAATTTACCAAAGTATTTCATTGTTCATTCGGCTTCACCACACGAGACACGTGGCGCTTGCTCATGATATCGCAATGAACCAAAGTAGTGTGGTGGGGTTATCATGGGAAGGCAGGGAGTGGCTGAGATCAAATGATAATTGATCAACGGTCACACAAATTTGTTCCCCTGCAAAATAAAACATTTATTAAAAGAACAAGGGGACATCACTAGACAAACGATAAACAACGACATAAGTTGTTTTAAAATAATGAAGCATGGGGCCATCCAAGACTTAGGGAAAAATAAAATCATGCGAAGGAATTAAAACAATAAGACCAAGAGGACCCAGCCTAGATGAAACGATGGGGCATAAGTTGTTTTTAAAACCCCTCCAAAAGTAACAGCAAAATAGATCCCACCCAAGGCATAAGATAAACAATAGGGTTTAACATGAAGACAAAGACAAAACCCCAACCTTAGGATTTTCCCAACACCATAAAAGACCAGTAACATAAGACAGGATAGGAAAGGAACACAAGGAGCAAAAATTGAAGCTCCATCAGGCTATGTTGGAACAATTATACACTAATCCCTCCCCTAGGGTTTTTCCTCGCATCAAAACCAATCTCTTCTTCCTATCATTTTTTGACAAGGGCAATTGATCCAGGAAGT
>VDFB02193867.1:729578232-729639121 GCA_007258455.2 Sequoia sempervirens | reverse complement strand
GGGAGAGATATATCAATCACCCTCCCTATATCTCTATCATTCATCGTTGTCTCTTTATCTCTACCTCTCTCTATCTCTCTCCTTTCTATTTGTATGTTTGTCATTATCTCCCTCTCTCTCTATATTTTCTTCCCTATATTTATCTTTGTCTCCTTAAGTGTGCAATGGGTACATTGAAGAGGTCTTAAAGGAGAATTATCATATCTTTAATCAAATGGCATTCTACCTTGAGCATAACTCCCCAAGGAAACATACCATCCTTGGATTGTTGACATGAAACAACCAATCAAAATTTAGTTTCTCTCTCTCATATTAATATATATTACTATTATATTAAATATATATTATATTAATTATATTTTGTATTATATAAAAAATGTACTTATTATTAATTATTAATTATAATAATTTTATACGTATTTAATAATTTTGTTAAAAAATATAATATATAATTATAATAAGTTGAAGAATTATATTATTTATTATGTAAAATATAGCTAATATATACTTAACTATATTGTAGAATATTAAAACCTAGCTAATGGCGCCAAAATTTTCAATTTAATTAACATACTGTAAAACCTAACTAAACTAGGTTGTAGCTCGTCAAATTGGAGAAGTGAAAGATCAATACCACCGCCGAGGAAGAGTTTGGAGTAGTGAAAACAAGGTCAATGCCAGTGCCGAGGAAGAGTTTGGAGTTAAAACAAGGTCAATACCAGCGTCAACGTAGAGTTTGGAGGAGTGAAAACAAGGTCACTATTAGCGCTGAGGAAGAGTTTGGAGGAGTGAAAACAAGGTCAATACCAGCACCGAGGACGAGGTTGAGGGCACTCAGGGAAAATTAATGACCAAGGGGCAATGAGTACTATAAGTTTGGCACCCCCATTAACTTGCAATTTTCATGCCTAGTTTCCAAAGATCTTCTCGTACATTGGCACCCCCATTCTCGTAAAATGGTATAAGATAAGACAAAAAAAAAAATAGCTTAGTCTTTCACATTTTTATCGACTAGCCTTAGGTCTTGGAAAAACTCCCATAATCTACCCACATCTTGGTTGAGGTCTAGAATTTCATCACACATAGCCTTCATCGCATGAGTCTGAAGCAATTGTAGACTTAGCCCAAGTATATGCTAGGCTAAGGTAGATATAATGAATGAAAATAGAGGCATAAAATTCTTCTTTAATACCTCCACCACAAACATATGCAAGGTGTTGGTTGTTTTTACGGTAAGCAGGTTGATCTTCTAATCTACCTATGGAATTGCCAATTCCAATAAAGGGCAGCTCAAAGGACCTATTCCAACTGGCGAGAATTTTAAAGATCTCCTATACTTTGGGCTCTGTAAGACCCAGGAGGGTGATCTCTTAATGTGTTTACAACCTCTACACCATCATCATAAACAATATTAACAACAATAGATAATCTCATTTAATAGCTCAACATAATAGGATAATACCGAATAGAATTATTTGTTTATCAATAATATCAACTATTTGGAGCATGAGATAACTACAACAACATTTCACAGTATAATATAGTCATTGATTTGTAATTTGTAGCAAGCTCTAGGTAAAGGAAAACAAATATTGAACCATATGAATAAGTACAACTTAGATCAGTGCCATATATCCATTGGAGGAGTCAAATTTATAAGCATCTAAGGGTTTATGACAGATTTAACACATAACATATAAGATCCTTGATAACATTGCTTTACAATATCATCAATATGTCTAACCCAATAATACTTATCAAATCCTTATACAAAACATATCCACCTACAATCCCATTCAAGCATTTTAATTAATTCTTTGAATTAAATCTAAAAAAGAATCATACACACCACAACAGTGAGATGAACAAACAACCCTTGATCATTTTATTCAAAATTCAGATATGCTTGTACAATGGAGAGACATGAGTTTGAATTAATCATATCAATTCAAATGCCAGTACTATCATAAAATATCAAATCCCCCATGAATTAAAACCTACTACAAAATGACTCAAAACCTAAATTGCATTTTTCCCTAAAACCATCAGACTTTACAATTTTCTTTACAACTTCATCTAGACTCAACCAAAAATATCTAACTTGCTAACCGTACTTCTAGCCTTGAAATCCTTCTTATAGAAAATGAAGGAGTAAACAAGCATTGGCCCAGAAAGCACACGTGTTACTAGCCAATTGGACCACCTTGTGATATTCCAAAAATTAATGGCCCAAAAGATCCCACCCAAGGCATAAGATAAACACTAGGGTTTTACATGAAGACAAAGGTAAAACCCCAACCTTAGGCTTTTCCCAAACACCATAGATGACCAAAGACATAAGGAAAGATAAAAATGGAACACAAAGAGAAAATTTTTGAAGTCCCATTACAAGGAAAGGTCTCCTCCCTTCTTGGTAATGATAACCTCCTCCACACACAACGCTTAAAAAGTATGAATAGAGGAATATAATCTTTGAAGAACTCAAATTTTATTCTCTCCTACCTGATGCAATTAGTCATTTTATCCTTAAAAAAAATTATAGTGATTACTAGAGGCACATAGACCAATTCTTCATAATAGAAGAACTTGATCATACTTTTCCAATGATGGAATTATGAGATAACCTTAAGTTAAATGAATAATTCCTAGCTAAGTTCTTTAAATCATGTCCAACTGTATAAGAGAAGACCGCTGCTATGTGTACCTGGATACCATGGAGAAAGGCTCTTTGAGCTCTTTCATCAATCATCCTACCTTAAAACATACCAAAAGTCTCCTAGCAATTAGACATAGGAAGATTTAAGATGACTTAAAAAAAATTTGTTGCCAAAGCATAAACTTATGATGACTTAACCAGGCCTAGTACACACTCCCTCCTCGTTAACCACTTAGACATATGGAAATTAAATGTAACTTTTCTGCTATTTTTAGTCATGTAGGTGTCCAATAAATCACTTGGTGGTTTTCCCCTTCAAGTTTATTTACTTGAATGAAGAGAAAAATTCCTTTGATTACAATTAGAGAATACATTTGAGACCTTGGTTGTGTAACTGGTGGACCATAGTCACATTTAACACTTGTTACAAAGTTTGGGAGTTAAAATGTTAAGTAGATTTGATTTGTGATGGACACATTTGGACGGTAGTAGCAATAACTTGCAATCTATAAAGACTTGATTACCTTATAACCTATAAAATTCTAGCGATTAAATGATAGATTAATCATAATGTCACCTTAGGATCACATCACCATGAAAAAACCTCATCCAACATCCTTGAGTATAGGTACCACCAAATAGGTATTTGTAAGATCTGTCTTCCTCGAGTGAGGGAAATTCAGGAAGAGAAGAGGAAAGCGAGACATGTAGTATGTCTAAAAGAGGGAGATCAACTAGAGGTCAAAATATTAGAAGAAAATTCTGTAAATGCATGAAAGTTTTTCTTGCTGAAGGGGGGTCATGTTCTTATGATGATGAGAGCATAGGAAGTGTTGAGGTTCCCTTGAAGTACAAACATTTATAGAAACAATGGGTACCCAAGGAACTTCCTCCAATAAACACTAATTTTTGTGTCAACGAGAGGATATATCGCATATCACCATCGTCATTACATGGTTTGGGCCTATTTTGCATGGATGGCATAAAGGTCTATTAGGAAAAAGTTACTGAATTGATGGAGTATGTCGGACCCTGTTACAGTTACAAAGATTGGATGCAACTGGTTTGATATACATGAAGTATGTGTAGGTATGCATTGTCAACAAATTATATACAACTAAAAGATAATAATCAAAATAAAGGAGTGGCTATGTACATTGATGAAAGGCCAAAAACATCAGGGAATATTGTAGGGTTTATAAATAGTACCTGACCTGGGTCAACAAATAAGCAAACCAATTGCATATTCGAGGTGTGCGAGGGAAACCGTGTATTCGTATGTGCAATAAAATCAATAACTACAGGGGAAGAGTTGCTAATCGATTACAATTTGAATTGCTTTGTTACAAACATAGTTACTATGGGGGTGGTACGTACTATGTACCATTTTACCCAACCTCCAATTAATGACTCCAATATACCATTTTATTCTTATTTTTTTTCGTAAGTCTATTAGTTTCATTTCGGTAATGTTTTTTTATATTTAATTTTTATCACAGTGGGACATTGATTGCACGGAGAAGACTTTAGCCCAAAGCATAGATCACAATGTATCTTTAGACACTTCTACCCAATAGGTTTACCTCATTGTAATTGTACAAATTAGATACAAGTAAAATGTTTTATTATTATGTTGTTTTCATAAGTTTATTGGGTTAATTTCAATAATGTTTTTAATATTCTTGTTGCAGTCGACTGATCAAGGAAAGGCACCAATAGTAGATGAGAGCATCCATAGGGAGGTGCAATCAATATTATGTGATGATGACATTGCTTATTTAGCAAACCCTCTCGATATAATAAGGAAGACCCAAAAAAATGCAATGAAGAAATCCTTAAGTTGTTATTCATAGTGCCTCAAATAGATGAGACAAGAGAGAGGGTTAAAATATTGACTGAAAGATCACAAAACTTGCAAGTAAGCTGTCATGAGGTCTTTAATTATAACATAAGTTCATTCATGGTTTTATATTTTGTACTCTTTTATGTCATGAACTAAAATATGTGTTGTTTTTACAGGATTTTTTGCATCCTCATGATACTCCTGGCCATGATCAGGGTACTGCAAGTGTTTCCTGAGGAGTAGGGGTTGGTACAAGTGTCCATCATGATATTCCTGTGCATACATCACATCATCTGACCCCATCATCCGTGCCTATATTGTCATCTGAAATGTCAGAAACACGTACCATGTAGGCATCCGTTAGTGCACCCTTTGGTAGCGAACACATGCCAGAACATGCATCAGGACATGTACCTGGGGATGTAGAGGCCACTAGTATTGGTGATATTTTAGCAGCATTTCCTAGATATTCCCATATTACTAGTATGGGAACATTTTTGGTCACATTTGTGGTGATCGGGGATTTCGTTCCCATAAAGGTAGAGAAGGTCCCAGGTACTTTAAATTTTTTTAATTATTATTATATATAATCCAATTGAAATTTACTTATTGATCGCTCTTTTTAGACTGTTGATCCAATGATCATTTTGTAAGAAATGATGTTTTTTATAAACATCTAAGTGATATTACATTGGAGCTCTTCGGGCCCACCATACGTACACGGTGGAATGCCCAAAATCAAGATTTAAAAGATGAGCTCATTAACCGTTTAGTTGTGCTCTTCGGTGATAAAAAATTCAACCGAACCAAGGTCCTTAACAAAGCTGGTACCTATCTAAAGTATGTGAGGGACCAATATAGGTCACATTTAGAGAAGAACAAAAAGTACGATCATCCCCCCATGATTCCAAAGAGGGAGTGGAATGACCTAGTGTTGGATGGAAAGGAGAAGGCTGAAAAGAAAAAAGGAAAGACACCACCGGGCCAAGGAAGGTATGTGATACTATCAACAATGTAATTATATACTGATTACTCTTTCTTTTTACATAATATAATGTATTTCAAAATTTTCATAGGCTTCTTGACACATCGAAGGAAACAAAGGCAATACTAGAAAAACACGGGCAACACAAACTTGGCTCTGGTGGTTATATGAAATTAGCCACATGAATTGCAAGTATCAATAAATAAAATATTGTATCCAAATAATAAATTGAAATTTTTTTTGGTGTTATCACACCATAGAAGCAAAATTCATGATCTTATGCAAAAATTTAGGGCTCTGAATTCAACAGAGGTCCCACAAAAGATGACCTGAAGATTGCCTTCCAGCAAGGCTATGGAGTCGTGGCTAAACACCTAAGAGTCTTGACTAGGCAAACACAATCTTCCACTGCATTCTATTCAATATTAATTTCCACCAAAAGTAATTACATGCCTATTTGTTTTAAACATTCAAGCAATGATAATATTGCACATGACATTGGAATGCAGCCTGGTGAGGGTGGAGCACAACTTGCAGATGAAGGTTATGGTGTGCATCCTCGTACTTTAGAGCATGTAGAGCGTGATCAACATGTTAAGCATGATCAGGCTAGAGAAGATCAGGAACATGATGTGGCCCCATTAGGTAAAGAGAACCACTCTAAAGTTCTTTTAAACATATTTAATTGCAATTGGTGTATTAATTAATGTAACCTTTCATGTTTCAACTTTAGAGCATGTAGAGCATGATCAACGTGTTGAGCATGATTAGGCTAGAGAAGATCAGGAACATGATGTGGCCCCATCAGTAAAGAGGACCACTCTCATGTTCTTTTAAACATATTTAATTTCAATTCATGTATTAATTAATGTAACCTTTTGTGTTTTCCAGTAGATCGGGTTAGAGGGTGTTGACATGTTGAACATGAGTCCTCTTGATTCAGGGTATGATGTGGACCCATCAGGTAAAGAGAACCCTCTAATTTTCTTTTAATTAATGAAATACTTGTAACAATAATAATAAAACATATTAGTTTAATATTTGTTTGTTATTGCAGTGAGACCCCCTTGCATGGTGTCCACGTCATGAGTAGATGACTAGGCGTACATTAAGATCACAAGGAGAGGGTAGAACAAATAAAGGGGGGACAAATGATTTAGAAAACGATACTCCACTTCATATTTTTTAGCTTTAAAAAAGAAACAAAAAAAAAAGTGATTGTAATCATATCATGACAACCATATTTTTGATAATGTAAAAATTGAAAGAATGAATATTATATGTTAATGAAAGAATGTGGAAATGTTAATTATTGAATGTTATATTTAATGAATGAATGTTATATGTTATTAATGGATGAATGAATGATTAATGTTATATGATTGGGTATGGGGAATTGAGAGTGATGTGAGGGGGGGGAGGGGCCAAATGAGCTTCCACCATCACATGGTTGGCCTGCTGTTAAGTAGAGAATATTAAACTATTCTTGAAACAAAGAGAAGTTCAATAAGGTAATGCACTTTTCAATATAAGAAATGCATCGTTTGAAGCATCAAACCAATATGCAAAGATGAAAGAAAGTGCTAACTTTTCACTATGGTGGCAGAAAAATGATTCTTTATACCCTGAATCCATACTCGCATCATAATTTGAAGTTGTTTCCATTCCAATGTTCTAAGTTTAGTTTTTTGTATGGTTGTATGAATACCACATTGTGTTGTGTGTGGATTTGGTTTCAAAGCTCCATTTCTTCTATTTTTAGTGGTGACATAACTCTAAAATTTAACTTTTGTGCATAACAGGTTAGTGGAAAAATTGGGCTCTGAAGGGTTTAGAGGCTTCGATTGAGATAGATACATGGATATTTGGATCTTGTTGTTGATGGGAGGCTTCCACTTAACCATGGAATTTTGTACCAACTGCGGTATGCAAAAGTTTCTCTACTTACATTCATTCTTGATCATAAATGTTGTAAATGATATTAATGCTTCAAACTTAAGATTCATTTCATTGTTATAATGATCAAAATGTTATACTTTGCTATACATTCAAGCATTCTCTTGCCCCTACCCTTTGTTCTCTCCCCCCTCCTTTTAAGAATTTTCTTTGTCATAAAAGATTCACATTTTTGTCTCATTTACACAAATTTATCTGAAGCGCTAGGAGTGAATAAGATATGTAAAAGATGATGGATTATGTCTAAACAACAACTTTCCATCTTATAGCTAATTAAATCCTTAATATTTGAATAGTTTAGAGCTCGAATAATGCTTGTATATGCATGTGTAGCAATAAGGGAGCCTATGTGAAGATTGAAATTTAAAACATCACTTTGGTATTTTTCCTTAGGCAGTGAAATGATATTTTGAGTAATACAAACCTACACACATTGATATTTTTCGACATTGCATTGAGGAAATTTTTTCTCTTATACCTACCCTCGCTAGACATGGAGGTATATAATATTGGTTTCTGGGTTTATTCTGTAAGTAGTTAATTTCAAGAGGAAGACTAAAATATTCTTAATGTCTTGTGTCAGGTGTGAAAGCATATGAATCACTTGCTAAAGGAACCATTTTGTATTCATCCAAAACTGGTTTGTTCTTTTTTTTATGTTTCTTGCATGTGTTTTTTTTAGGCTCTAGAGATGTAGCTCGAACTCTTTCCTTTGCACTTTTCATCTATTTTGATGATTACATAGATTGTCCTCATAATTGCGAGGGGTAGTAATGCATTGTGCCAATAAACCACATGATTGTGAGAACTTTAATCCTAAATGTACCCAATCTTTCTCAAGTAAAAGTCTTACCTTATTTTATAGTACTTTAAATGGTTAATTGAAGGTGCTTCTTTAGATCTGAGATAGTTGAACCCTAGATTAAAATATGGTATTAGATGGGAAGTATAATGATAAAACTGAGGTCCATTGAACACAAATTACTAACATAATTTATTGGACTATGAATAGTGTTACAATTATAATTATTTCTCCTTTACCTACCTCGCATTAATGAAAAAGATAGCAGATATTGGAATTTCATTACATGTCTCATGTATGTGTTAGTATTTTAATTTTTTTAAGTTGTTCAAGAGCTTGATTACGTCAAGAATATGTTCGACAAGCTCTATTCTCTTGACACTGCTCAACATTTTCCCTACACATTTTCTCTTCAATCCAGACGTTTCTTAACTCCTTCCCTTGTTAGCCCTTGGTTGTTCTCAAGTGTAATTATTTTTCTATGCATCTTGCAGTCTATATGTATGATCAGTCATCTCTTATGAAGCATGGATAACCTTTCATGGAATTTTTGTTGTAATTAGACAATTTGCCATTGTGAGAATAATCATTTAATTTGTATGAAGTAAGTCTTTTCATATTATTTGACTTGGTATTGTAAACTTGTCTTTGCAGGATTCTCTAGGGGGGAACAACAGAACTGTGATGATAGGTAGAGTTGTACAACACCATAAATCATTTGGCATTATCAATATATTTCTTATAGAATACTCTGTGTAAGTAAAATGGAATGTGCAATGACAATTGGTCTCAAATTCAAATATGAATATATTGCATTATACACAAGAAGATGGTATCTATTCTATGATTTAAAGAACCCCAAAATAAGAAAATTAATAGGTTCCATTTGTTTACTTTCTCTTAGACACTTGTTTAATTGGTGAGACCCTTAGAATGTCTTGCTGATAACCAGTAGTGTTCAAAACTCCTGAAGAGGTCTGATCGGTCTGACATTGGATCTGTCCTGCTAATGGAAGTCATCGACAAGACATGGACTATCAAAGTGAGTTTTCTATCTTGTGTCGATGATTGATCTCTCACCGATGGGTTGGCTTCGGTGGTCATCACCAAGAGTCTATGCGATGACATGGTGTAGGTCTATTTAAAACTCTTGAAGAGGTCAGATCGGTGTGACATTGGATCTGTCTTGCCAACAGAAGTCATCGGCAAGACATGGACTATCAGAGTGAGTTTTCTATCTTGTGCCAATGATTGATCTCTCACCGATGGGTTGGCTTCGGTGGTCATCACCAAGAGTCTCTACGATGACATGGTGTAGGTCTATTTAAAACTCTTGAAGAGGTTAGATCGGTGTGACATTGGATCTGTCTTGCCAACAGAAGTCATCGGCAAGACATGGACTATCAGAGTGAGTTTTCTATCCTGTGCCAATGATTGATCTCTCACCGATGAGTTGGATTCGGTGGTCATCACCAAGAGTCTCCATGATGACATGGTGTAGGTCTATTTAAAAGTCCTGAAGAGGTCAGATCGGTGTGACATTGGATCTGTCTTGCCGATGGAAGTCATTAGAAAGACATGGACTATCGAAGTGAGTTTTCTATCATGTGATGATGATTGATCTCTCACCGATGGGTTGGCTTTGGTGGTCATCGCCAAGAGTCTCTGTGATGGTACATTTCAATGAATATTTTTTTAAAAAAATTGCATTGTTTCATCGCAATTTCGACAAAGGCCACCGACGAATCATCGAAAAGGTCCGACGAAGTTGCTATAGCTATGACAAAGGCTTCATCATAAATCCTTGCCCATTTTTTCAAAATGGCGATGAACTTCTAGTGTTGTTTCGACACTTCAAAAGAGCCATTACAATTGCATTTTGGTTGTAATTCATCAGTGGATACACAAAGTTTTCATCAATATTTTGACAAACATCTGAGTCATTTTATGATCTCGACGATCGATGAATCTACGCCATTATTTTGACATTTAATTCATCGTCAGAATTTTGACGAAAAAATAGCGATGAATTTTTTTCGTCAATTTGTCAATTGTCCAACAAATGTTTGTCAAACTACCGACGAACATTTGTCAAAAAATGGAGTCAAATTCAGTAGTGATCATTGATTGTGTTTTAAATCAAAATGGACCAACGAATGAGATTCAAAGTTGAATGGCTTATTGTCATCTCGCTCACATGATATTTCCTTGAGCATTAATGGTCAAAACACTCTAATTGCATTACTTAATGAGGATTGTCAGCTGTGTTCATAATTTGCAACTATTGAGAGATAAGGAATTGGTTTGGAGCAAGAGAAGAAGCATGTAGGTCTCAAGCAAGAAATTGCAGAGATATTGAAGATATTTTTTCCAGAGTAAGTAAGTGTTTATACCTGCTCTATTTCAATTGTGCATAAGTTGGCTTGTGAATTCTGAATTCCTGGGGATGGTGAAGATTTAATTGCCTGCAATTTAATTTGGGCTGGTAAGAATTGCATGGGTCTGGGGGTTTTGTTTTGAAAATTCAATTTGAGAACAAACTGGTGAAAATTTTCCTGCAATTGAAGGTTGGCTAGTTTTTGTTCTATTTTCTGTGAGAATGACTAACACTAGTGAGTCTACCCAACCAGTGAGGAGTTCTAGGAGGGTCAATATTGTAGAACCCCAAGATGATACACCTAAAATTAAGCAAGACACACCAGGATCTCCTACAAATCCAAAAGACGAGAAGGGAGCTCATGAAAGGGTTGTGAAAAGTGAAGCCAAGAACACTTACAACCTGAGAAGTATGGTTGTTGTTAACAATTGGAGTGAGCCTGGTGTTGTGACCTTGAGGAAAAAAATTTTTGAGAAGGAGAAAACTAAGTCAGGGAAATTAGTTAATTTTAAGAGGAAGAAGAAGAATAAGTACCATAAGGCTTATGATTCTTATATGGGGAATCCTGATAAAACCATGGAAGGTGGGGCTATTTGTTTCGAAGATGAGGCAAATACTGACTCGAACTCTGCCTGGTACCTTCTCACACTTGCATGTAGAGAGGATTCTAATGATGGAGATGTAGCTTCTCCAGTTGTAGAAAAATCATGAAGGGGATATGCATATTTTGATTCTAAAGAATTACAAAGGTAGCATCCCAGTTCGATGTTTTTTTTTTTTATGACTATGAGGGAGAGGTGTTGGACGCCGCTGCCACAATGGTGGGTTCATCTTCTTTGAAAAGTGTATAAGTTTTTGTCTTGGGTACTGACATGGAAAAATTCTTTGGTTGACATGGACGAGAGGTTTTGGTGTTGCTGCAATGATGGATGTGCCTTTTGGAAGGTTGGCTAATCTTCTTCAATGAATGATATGAATTTTTCTTTTGTGATTTCCCTCCATATGAAAGTGCAAATATAATTGTTTGGGGATCTTTAAAATTAAAATCAAATTGAATGTCAAATGTATAAATGTGACTAGAATTGTAATTTGGCCTGAGGCTTATTTGCTCCCATGTTTCTATAAATGGGAATCTAGGGCTAGTTACAAGGGTTCGTTGTTTTGTAATTGATCACAGAGAGAACATTAAAAGAATATACTAAGCATTTTAGAGTTAAGTCTTAGTTTCGAGTCTGCTAATATACATGTAATTTTTATAGCAATACTAACAATATAGTATAGAATGATGCAAATTTGAAGCCATTTTGTCTCCTATGTAATCATTTCATGAGCTATAAATAATATAATCAAAGGTTATTTTATTTGTCTCCATTGTTTTTCATTGGATGTGTGGTTTTATTCTTTCTTGTTAATTCAAAGAATTAATGTAAATGCTTGAGTGACTCTACTGGTTTGTGCTAAATTGAGTGTTAGGATATTAGTAAGAAGTGGTGGTTGAGAATAATGTTGAAATACTGTAATGCAATATCTTCAAAGCTTAGTTGATGTCATGTATGAAATTGTTGTCAAGTTGTGTAGATGTTAGAACTGACTCCGTTCCAAGGATAAAGCATTGATCTAAGAAAATATTCATGTTGCACTTAGTTGGTCAATTCAACAAAAAATCATTCATTAAATAAAATTTATAAAATGGGTTACAATTGTGTTGAGTTTTACCATTCTCATGCTCTGAACATGAAATATTGTTAAGAAAAAATGAACTTATTTGATACATTATGTTTGTTGAGCAATTATATGAGGATTATCTATTTGTTTCAATGTTCATGATAAAATGGCATGAGAATTATATAAATATTTTCAGGATCACCCTCTTGGGTTTCACAGAGCCCAAAGAGTAGAAGTAAGGGCCTAGTAATCCTTTACTTGTTTGCTGGCCAATACTTACCAATGTTAATTATTGAATTAAGGTGAATTCATAGGCATATGGTGAGATCAAGTTTGGTTCCAAACAAATAACCAACACACTCAAGGATGATAGAGGAAAGAAGAGAGAGGCACCACCATGTCGAGGAGATAGAACCTTTTAAATGTGCAACGATCATGGTGTTGAATCAAGATGATGTTGTAGAGACCAAGTAGAAATCTAGTAGCAACAAGATAGAGCAAGAATGATCAAGAAGTGAATAAAGAGTGTGAGAGAATGAGCTAGAGAATGCAAGGGCTTGCAAGAGAGAGTGAAAGGATGAGTTTGAATGAGAAAAATGGAGGCAAGACATCACTTTTTGTTGGTCAAGACCCAATAGAGGATGTTACCATCATGACCAACTAAGAAACATAATGCTTCTATGGATTTCAGAGGTAGGAATCTATTAGGATGGTAGCACAATGTGTGGACATCCATGCAATGCATGCGCATCCCTGACAAATATTCCTTCATAAATGCAAAAATACAAAGACACATGGGAATATCAAGAAGAAAATGATGATTTTATACATCTTCACACTTTTAATTCTAAAGTAAGGGAAAACAAATGGGAAATTTTCCTAGGGTGAAAATTTGTTCCATTATATTTTTCCCCCACATTAGCAAGCATATGTGTCAGTGTGTATGTGAGCTATAGTAGAAAGAGGTTTAAGAGAATATACCAATAACGTCAATGAAGTAGATATTTGATTTGACATACCTAGATGCAAAAGAGGGAGCTCCATAGGTTCTCAATCCTACAAAGCTAGCTGCAATCTCACCACAAACATGTTAGGCTACAAAAAAAAATGTTAGGAGAAAAATCTAATTTTAAGACACACATTCATAAGACACAAGAAGAAACAAGTTGGAACTATAAGACATAGCCTGATAAAATAGACACAAGGCACACACTCATCAGATATATATTCCTATGAATACTGCAAACTGCTTTATAGGATAGTCACAAAAAAGGCGGGTGTAGTCAGGCTACCCCCAAGCTACACATTAAGATATAAGATGTTTGACACCAAGAAATGCAACATCAAATATCAAATAAAAGACACATTACAAGACATCAAAGAGATCTTTTGAGAAGAAAGCTTTCAAAGGGGGTTCCTTCGGCAGGCAACCCTTCAAGACACCAAGGGTCCCATTCAAAGGAGTGCTCCAATTGAAAGACATCACATTTTCCACAAGTTATTTTGTTATCAAGGAATCCCTTTGATATATTTTCGATCAAGGAATCCGTTGAAAATAATTAAAGGAAAATTTTCAAACTCTTTCATTTTAGAAAAAGTGCTCTATTTTCAAAAGAAAGTTTTCAAGTTCTTTCACATATCAGATCCTTTTCAAAATAAAATTTCATCTAGGAGCCCTGACAGAATACAACATTTTGAAAAATGAAGGATTTCAATAAGGGATTCTTTTGTCAAGGAATTCATTTTAAAGAAGATTTTACATTAAGAAATACTTTTGAAAGAATTATCCTTATTGAAAATTAGAACAACATGGTAGCCCTCCCTTAAGATGGTCTGTGCTATGTAAAGGAGCACATGACATCTTGAGGAGAGAAAGGAGAGGTAGATATGTTGTGTCACACAACACATGATGAGATATATTCATGGTATGTTGTGAAACATGTGAGGGACAACACATAAGAACTGCAACATCAAGAAGTAGATAGAGACAAAGAAATCAAGAGATGGGGAGATATGAGAATTCATGGTAGATTTATTCATAGATACAAATAAATATAATATAGTTTTGAATGATCAGTCATCAATCCCCAAAGTTCTCAGAATATGAAGAATGACACATGAAGAAAAAATAAAAAAATAAAAATTGGGTCAACAAGGAAGAAGGCCTAAATGTCCCCAATGCTTTGCATTGTCCCCAATATCAAAAAGAAATTTCATGACACATAGAACAATGGTGATAAAATAGAGTGCATGGAAAATTTTCTGCACCTATATCCAAATACCTACAAGGGTAGCAAGGGTCCTCTAGGAAGAATCATAAACACAAAAGGACAAGCATAGGGGAACACAAACACACAAAAAAATCTATGCTATAGATAAAGAGGAGGCACCACCCTAGTCCTCATCGATTGGTGGGTTATCTTGCTCCCAATATAGATAATTTTAAGGGTAGGGTGGATGGGTTTGCAAGGGTAGGATAGTGAGAGTGATACCCTCTAACTCACCTATAAAAAGGGTGAAGGAAGAGCGCCCCTCAAGGTCTTCTTTACCGAGATCTTGTGAAGTAAAAGTCATCGATATTGTAAAGATCAAAGATAGAGCTAGGATATCATCCACCGAATTGATCATGCACTTTATCAAAGTGCCATGTGTCAACCGGGTGGGAGAAGAATAAGACACTCAAGAGCCATTTCCAACCTCATCAAGAGGGGAAGTGACAAACTTCGGGGATGTAGGGGCCACCTTCATTACAAGGATGATGTAGGCCAAAATAGTACCAAATTCTAAAGATGGTGAACCCTTCTCCTGACCTCCACTCATAGCGAGGTCATCCTCTAGCTTGTACTTTAGTAGAGGATGTAGAATCCCCACAAAAGAAGAAAAAGCAAAGGAAGAAGAAGATAAATCCACAACACATACCACCATTATATTTAGCATGTTTATGGGTTGAGAGAACAAAGGGAAGTCTAGGAGGTACAAGAGAGGAGGCTCTATGAAGGGAGTGATGAAAAATTGTACCCTTTTGGGGTGAGCATCATCAGGAACCACCTGAGGAATTGAAATAAAAATAGAGGTGATGGGAATCGAGGTAGAAATAGAAGGAGAAGGTGGAACAATAGAAAAATATGTAGAGATAGATGCCACTAGCTCCCCATCCATCTTCTGCAAGGTGATGTGTTTCGCAGCCATAGCCTTTTTCTGATGCTTGGATCATGTGCAAGCTAGTTACATCAACTGCAAGCACTAGAAGACATGGCCTGAGAAGAGACCGAAGGCTATTACTCAGCCACAAGGGTATCCTTCACAAAAAAAATTGGTGGAAGGATAGTCTCATGGGAAAGAGTGTGAGGAGGACACATAGGGGAAGAAACAACCACATGAGGAGAAACATACATTGACACCTTAGTGGTGGGCCTCTTCCTATTCTCTTCCTTAGGGGTAGGTAGAGGAATAATAGGAGGCCATAGAGGCCAGTATGTATGAACAACCCCATGGGAATACTTTCCCCTACTATAGACATTGGGTCATGTTATTGTGGGTAAGACAAGAAGCTAAAAAACTAATGCTTTACTTTTATCCATGTGAGAACCATCACACTTCCCATGTAAGAAATAAGAGTGGGAGTAAAATATGTCATAGCAGGACAAGAAGTAGAAGCAAATGGAACCAAAAATATAGAAGGAGAAGGCTCTAGAGCATGAACAAGCTTTAGCTTCCCTTAGATGGGGCTGAAGAGGCAACTTGCTACTATGCTACTATAGAGGCTTTCATAGAGATAACATAAGGAGACACCAGAAAACTAGTCTTCAACACTAAGCCCTAAGTCATATATTTAATAAAAGCTTTGTATAAAAAATATCCCCTAGGAGGGAGAGGTCTAACTGGGGCAGGCTAGAAGTAATCTAGTGAGAATCCCCCATGCAACACCAACAATTTATAGCTAGTGCCATACACCACATGCACAATTCCTTCATGAGAGAACTTTAAACATTTATGAACCATAAAGGTGACATAATTCATAGGGACTAGCCATGGAATACCTATTCTAACTCTAAACATGCCATACTTTGGAATGATAACAAATGAGACATCAATAGCCTTGGCTCCTACCAATATTGATAAAGAAATAACACCCATAGGGATAACAGAGAGTCCATCGTGGGTACAAAGAGTGGTCTCTAACTCTTCGTATCTCTCCTTATGTAAGTTATTTATAAATAAAGTATCCTCCATAATCACATTAATTTGACTTGTCAGATTAACTAAGATGCCAGTTATGACGTTTCCATTAATCTGAGGAAGAATGTATAGCAGTGAAGGATCCTTATTATAAGGCTCATGATGCCAGGTGAAATTTATATCAGGTATCACACTTGCATTTTCAAGAGTAGGGATACACATGAATGAAACCATGTTCACATACTTAGATGGAACTAAATTAGAAGATGTAGAAGATTGTGTTACTAAATTTGCAAAATGAGAGGGAAATGGATCAGTGTAAATTTTCAACTCACTATTAGACTTGGCCACATATTTATTAGAATTTTGTTTCTTCCCATCGGGACATATAGTCTCATTGTCAATGTGGTCCTAAATCTCATGACATAGGTGCACACATCACTAAGTATCATGTTCGTGCACTTGATGGAATTGATATAATTTTTTCTTGTCATACCACTCAAGTATGACTAAATTAGAGGTTAAGGTTCTAGCAATGTCATAACTTTATCTTTTAACAACTTCAAAAAAAATAGTATAAGAATCAGATAGATTTGTGAAATGCCTATTGTTCCCTAGGTCTTTGTCCTTAGATGTAGAGACCACATTCACAATAGCTTTATTTTTTCCAAAAATTGACACTACAAATTGAGTATTGGGATGAGAGTGAGAGGATGAACCCCTGAACTATGAAACCATCTATTAGTATTCATGTAGTACAACACATAGGTGTGCAAAGGAAGGGTACTTCATCAAGGTGAACTTCTCTTGCCATTATTTTGGTAAGTTCGCTATGAAAACCTTTTAAATATTTGAATCTTGTAAAGGATAAGAAATTTGTGAAAATAGCGCTTGATAGTGAGCGATGAAATCAGTTACATTTTTGTGGTCCCCTTTCTTGCATCAAACGAGATCCAAAAAGGTCATCTTCTATCTGATGTTATCTTGGAACTACCTTAAGAATTGTTTTACCAATTGGTGAAATGAAAAGATAGAGTTCTTCGTAGGGAAAAATACCACTCAAGGGAACTATCCTTAAGGGATCTTAGAAAGAGCTTAGCCATTAGAGCATCATGATGGATGAAATCAATGCACATAACATTTAATACCGAAATGTGCATCTAAGGATCTCCACGACCACCATACTTTTCAAATTTTGGAATTTCTATCCATTAAGGGATGAGATTGTTTAGAATAGCAATATATAAAGGACTGTGAAAGAAGAAAGGTTGGAAAATAGGTTGAGAGGTAGAACTCAATAGGTTCACTAGATGGTTTTGCATTTGATCCATATTCTGCAATAAAACATTCAATATAGGGTCAAAGGATGAAACACAATCAATGGAACCTCTACTAGAACCACCAGAGCCACCATTCCCCATACCAGCAGAGACCTCACCGCCAAGACTAGCATGGGCTCTAGTATTACCACCAAGAACATAGGACCGGTGGAGTTGAAAACCAAGGGTACCTTGTTTACTTTAATGATGGTGGTCAGCCGAGGACCAGAGGTGGTGTCAAAGAAGGGCCAAAATCATCTATACATAGTGATGCCTTAGGCATCAAGAATTCTATCGATCTCTCAATGGTCTTTGAGCCAAATTCTCAGGCAGTGCTCGACCTAGGATTGTATGATGGGACATGAGTGTCCATAATGTCTAGAAGGGCCTAAAGAAACTCTAGACCTATCCGATCCTTGTCCAACATAGTGCTTAAGTTGTTAACAACCTCAACAGATTTATCCATAGTTATTTCCTTCCCTATATACTTCTCAAACTCCTCAAGTCAACTATCTAGGGAAATAAGTTTATGGGAACCTTGAGAGAATCATTTTCCCCCACAAATAAAGTGAAAGGAAAAGTAGGAGGGGTAGAAACATGCAAAACTTCCCCAAAAGGGCTGGAGAAACTTGTATTTGTTCCTAAAATTATTTCCTCAAAGGTGGGACCAATAGTGACCTTAGAATCCATCTTTATATCTTGTAATCTCCTAAAAATATTCTTGAAGTTTGTAGACTGAGTCATAAATCTCATAAAGCTTCATGACATGTGAATCCATAACACCCCCAAGACATGAGAGAAATATATCCAACATGAAGATAACCAAAAATGTAGAGTAGGGGGATTTCTCACCCCCAAGGCTCTAGGTCATGGGAGAGGCCTAAGGAATGAACTACCCTAAACTACCTCAAGTTGATCAAAAGAAAAAGAAAAGAGAAACAAGTGTTTTTAGAAATAAAGTGAGCCAACTACAAGGGTCTTAGACTGTGACTCAAATATCTCTCTATTTGTGGATGGTAGCATGAGAACTAAACTTCACCACGTCACACTAGAGTCTTAAGGACACATTGACATCCTATATGGACAACAAGTTGAGTGAAAGTCAAAGAAAATCAAGGTCTAATTACAACCCAAATAACAGAGTTTTATATTTTTGACAGTTTAATGTGAAAATATGGAAATAAGCAATACAACAAGAAGAATGGTAGAGAGAATTATTCTAATGAAAAAAATGACAAGGAAATTTGAGTAGGAAAATATACCACTTATGTGAAGTCCAATTCTCTAGCTAGCTTCAAGTGGATGAACTTGCACCTACACACACAAAAATAGGAAAAATGTTGGGTTGTGTTTTGAGGTCTACCTTAGTCAGACCCTCATTTTAGTGTTCCCATCTCCATGGATAGACACATATGCAATGATATAGAAAAAGTGATAAGGAGAGAATGGAAATGACACAATAAGGTAGAGAGAAATGCCAATCTAAGTGCTACTCTACAAGATGATAGATGCAAAATGAAAAGACATAATGTTACTTTCCCTACTATAATCACTCAAGGTCAATATAGGAAAGAAGACAACAACAACATCATGCTAAGGAGATAGAACCTCATAAACCTACAACGGCAATGGTGTTGAAGCAAGAAAATGCTATAGAGACCAAGTAGAAATTTGGTAGCAACTATTGCAAGAATGGAAAGATTCATTGATTTCAACTGGTCAATTGGTTATCAATTGGTTGTTGTTTTCATTACTATCATGGTTGTAGGTTATTGGTTGTATATGTCAAGGATATTGAGAAAATTGTATTGAGGAAAGATTGCAGGTGTTCAGTGGTTGCTCTGGGTTTCACTCCAATATTTGCTCCTATGTTTGTGTAGTTCAGATATGTTGATCATGGTTCTTAGAAGATGCCATATCCATATTTTTGACTATTGATTCATTGTATAGTGTGAGTTATGTTCATCAGTTGTGAACTATGGTTTTCTATGTTTCTTGTTGAGGTTCAAGAGAAATGTTGTTGGTCCGAATTTCTCTTTGGTGAAGTCTTATGACTTGTGGTTCTAGATTTGAGTTGTTTTGTTTGTATTGAAGATAATTCTGATATTTGGAAGATTTGTTCTTAATGGTTCTATGTGTTTTACATTGGTTTGGATGACCTTGTATTGAACACTACCTTTAGAGTTGTTGAAGTGTGTTGGATCTATTTGGGTTCTTATGAAGTGTGTGTTTGGGTCGCCCTCATTCTAATTCCATCCTAGGATGTTTTGGCACTAACCTAATTTGAATTTGAATTTGGATGGTTGACTTTGGATATGTTTCAAAGTTGAAGATGGTATAAATACATAATGAATTAGTGGTTAAAGGATGTAAAAAAGAGATAAGTGTAAATAAATAGAGCAGACAGATGTGAGATTGATGTGAATTAGTGAGTGTGTGCAATGCAAGTGTGGTAGATTAGTGCGAAGCCTAAATGCTAAGTTTCTAGATGTAGTTAGCAGAAGGTGTACTCTATCATTCATGCATATCTGTAAGTGGTTGAGGAAATTGTGGTGGATTTCTCCCTTGCATTGACGTTGTCTTCTCTCTATAACATATCTCTTCTATCTTTTGTGTATCTTTGTGGTAGTGATACCTTCAGGTTGTTAGCCCTATTGGAAAATGAGTCTTGATTCAGACAGTGAATCCTTGTTTGGTAGTGAGCCTTGTTTCTTAGGCGGTGAGCCTCTTGTAATCGGTTTTGATATTCTCTATAGTGTGATTTGATCCTCACCACAGTTTTTCCCTTATTGGTTTTTTCAAGTAAATCTGGTGTTATTTTGTTTGTGTGATGGATTTCAATTTTTGTACTAGTATTTAATGTTTAATCATTTAAGCAGTGTTAATTATTAGTTTTGGTGAATGAATTAAGGTTTAAATATGTGATAATTGATTCACCTGACCACTTAGCTGTATTGTTCAACAATTGGTATCAAAGCTTGGTTCCTAAGGTGAAGAGCTTAATTACTTGAGGAAGGTCCAGGATGGTTGGAAAAATGGTTTATGATTATCCAAGGTTTGATGGAACTAATTAAGCTATCTAGAAAATATTGATGGAAGAATATTTGGAGTATTGTGGATATGGCGTGGAGAAAGCTTACAAGAATCCTTACACTCCTCCTGCTAATGGTTCAAGTATAGATAATGAGATCAAAGAACATGAAGTGAGCAATAAGGTGAAGTACATTTTGAAGAAAATTTTGGTACATTCCAAGTTGATTAAGGTTCAAAATCTAAAGAATGCTAAGGAAGTCTAGGATGCTTTGGAAATGGCACACGAAGGTGATGAAAGAGTCAAAGAGGCAAAATTGCAGAATTTGGAGGCACAGTTTGAGCTTCTATATATGTCTGAAGAGGAGAATGTTAAAGGCTATGTATAGATATTTGATGAGATAATGGCTGAAATGTGAGGACTTGGTGCTACTGTAGATGAAACTAGGATTGTAAAGAAGATTCTTAGAACTCTCCCTAATGCTTACAGTGAGAAGGTGTGTGCTATTGAACAAAATATAGATTATAAGACTTGTGCTAAATATCTGTTGTTGGGATTTCTGACATCTTATGAGATGAGGAAGCTAAATTTGAGGAATGGATGCAAATCATAAACTGCTTTTAAGGCTACAAATGTTGAAGATCTAGATGAAGAAAACTTTTATGAAATAGAAGCTAACTTTGTAATAAGGATGAGGAAAGGATCTAACAAGTATGAAGGTAAGTTACCCTTTAAATGCTTTAGTTGTGGAGAAATAGGTCATTATGTTGCAAAGTGTCTAGAAAGAGCTAAGAGGAATAAACAAAGATATGAGAAAGAAAGGAAAGGAAAGAAGATAAAAAAATCATATTATGTGAATGAGAATGCTAGTATATCTAATGAGGATTCTGATTATGAAGATCCTGATGACAATGAATGTTGTTCTTGGCTACAAAGAATGAACCTACTTCTGCTAATTCTAAAAAATAGGTGAAGGAAAGCCCTCCAGAGAAGGAGAAAAATGAAGGTATTGTTATCTCTGCCCTATATTCTAAACTAGAAAAGAACTATTGGGTAGTTGATAGTGGTTGTTCACATGACTGGTGATAAAATTAAGTTTGTTAAACTTGAAAAATATGATAGAGGCTTGGTTATGTTTGGAGATGATACTGGTGCTAAAATTTGTGGGATAGGTTCATTAAGTTTTGATGGCAAGCATAGTACTGATGATGTCTACTATATTAAGGGTTTAAGTCATAATCTTTTGATTTTTGGACATATGTGCAATAAGGGATATGATCTTTTGTTTAAGGATAACAAATGTGAAACCCGAAAAGGATCCGAAACATTGATTGTTGTACAAAATAAATTTGAAGGAAATATCTATCAACTTAAGGGTTATGATGGACAATACTTTATGACTCAGATTAATGATAGTTGGTTATGGCATTAGAAAATGTGTCACATGAATTTTGATAACTTGGAAAGGATTAGTGCAGTTTAGGCCACGAGATATTTACCAAGGATTACAAATCCTATTAATGCTATTTGCAACAATTGTTAGTTTGGAAAGCAAGCAAGAAGTCATTACAGATCAATGGAACAATCTACTACTGGACTAATGGATTTAATTCAAACAGATCTCTATGGTCCTACAAGATTGAGAAGTATACAAGGAGAAAGGTACTTTATGCTTTTGATTAATGATTATTCTAGATATACATGGGTTACATTTCTTAGAGAGAAATCAGATGCATTAGATAGATTCAAGACATTCAAAGCTATGGTTGAAAATGAAGTGAATTTGAGGATAAATTGCTTAAGGTATGATAGAGGTGGATAATTCACCTCCCATGAGTTTAATATCTTTTGTGAAGTGCATGGAATAAAGAGATATTTATTTGCTCCAAGAACTCCTCAGCAGAATGGAGTTGTTGAAAGAAAAAATAGAAAAATTCAAGAGGCCGCTAGATCAATGATTACTGAGGTTGGTTTACCAGAATTTTGTTGGAAAGAATCTATTCATACTATTATTTATGTATTCAATCAAGTTCAAGCAAGAGAAAAAAATACAAAGACCCCCTATGAGCTATGGAATGGAAGAATTCCTACTGTTAAGTATTTCAAGGTATTCAAAAGAAAATGTTATATCAGAAGAGATGAAGAAACTTTGGGAAATTTTGATGCAAGAAGTGATGAAAGCATTTTCCTTGGATATTATACTAAAAGAAAAGCATACAGATGTTTCAATCAAAGAACGAGAAAGATTATAGAGAGTGCAAATATCAAGGTTGATGAAACAATTTGAATAATTCAATTGACATTGATGGATATGTATTTGATGAACCTGATTGTGTAAGAATAGAAGAGATTGTGGAAGAATAGGAAAATGATGAGCAAGAGAAGCAGAATGAACATAATGAAAGATAAGAAGAAGCTCTGGTGGTGTCACCTAAGACACCTAGATATGTGCAAAAGAATCATTTAGAAAGTCAGATTATTGGAGACAAGACTAAAGGAGTATTGACTAGAAGCAGAGTTGCTACTGAAGTAAATCTATGTTTTTTTTCTGAGATTGAACCAAAGATTGTAAATGAAGCATGTAAAGATGAAAATTGGATGGAAGCCACGAAAGAGGAACTTATGCAGATTGAGAAGAATCAAACTTGGGAATTGGTCTCAAGACTGAAAGATAAAAACATCATTGGATTGAAGTGGGTATTCAAAAATAAGTTGGATGAGAATGGAGAAGTGGTTAGAAACAAAGAAAGGCTTGTGTGTAAAGGTTACTCACAAGTAGAAGGCATAGATTTCTAGGGAAAAAAAATTCCGATAGAAAGAATGGAAGCTATAAGGATGTTCTTAGTATTTTATTCTCATAAATACTTCAAGGTCTATCAGATGGATGCCAAGTTAGCATTTTTGAATGGTGAGCTAGAAGAAGATGTCTACATGGAACAACCAGAAGGATTTCAGATGTCAAATCAACTGGATATGGTGTGTAGATTGAATAAAGCCTTATATGGATTGAAGCAAGCTCCTAGAGCTTGGTATGCGAGGTTAGATAGGTATTTGATTCAACAACATTTCAACAAAGGTATGACAGATAGTAATCTATATTTTAAGATTGAAAATGAAAAAATCTTGATTATAGTTGTATATGTTGATGACATTATTTTTGGAGGAAATGAAAATATGTGCAAGATTTTTACAAAAGAGATGCATCCAAAGAATTAGAAATGTCTATGTTTGGAGAGATGAATTTATTTCTTGGGCTACATATTAATCATCAAATGTTTGAAAAGGAAACATGCCTCTATTTATATAAAAATGAGAACTAATCTATCTAGAATATGCAATGATTTAGAAAATGAACACAATTGTCCTATAGATTTGATGATTTTCAATATTGAAATGCAAAAAAAATTCATGAATTTGCAACGAAATAAGAAAAATGACACATTTTCTTGCACATACAATAACAATTTTTTAGAATTTCAAAATAGACTTTCGCAAGCTAGAATAAACTAATGATACAAAGATAAAATAGTTTGCAAAAGCTATCTGAGACACCTATACAAGGATAGGTTTTTACAAGGGTGAATGGGTCCTTGGAAAGGGTTCTAAAGAGTGAAAATTTGAAGTTTTATGTTGTTGTTTGATGTTTCTTTTTCCAATTGCAAATAGGTTGAGTAGTGACTATTTTTCCATATTTTTAGATGAAATGTAAATGCAATTTTAATAAAAATTTATGAACAAAATGAAAAAAAAATTAATACAATTTTTCAGATTTAAAATGTAATATTTGACTGATTGTAAGATGCAAAATTTTGAAAATAACGATTAATGCAAATTTTAAACAAAACTATCCAATTTTTCACTTGTTTTTGAGATAAAATGAAAGATGCAATATGCATGTAGTGAGCAATTTCAGATTTTAACCACCTAATGAATGCAATATGAATGTAAATATGATCTAAATATGATTGAAACAAACCCTAATGCAACCTATGATGCAATATGGAATGCAATTTTTTTTTAATTTTTTATGACTTTGTAAAATGCAAAGATGAAACCCTAACTAAGAAATGCAAACTAATACAATGTAAAACCTAGATCTAGGGTGAACTATGGAAAATTTTAGAAGGTATGCAATGTTAACATGTCGGGTTCACTAAAATAAAATTATGAAAAAGGGATCCTATGTCCCAAGTGTCTAGAACAATAGGATCTAGGTTCCTTTCTCTAAAATTCCATTAGGAAAGACATCACAAGGGGTTAAGATTGAATTTCAACCTTGAAGTGAGCCAATCCAACCTTGTATATCACTTCCTTAGGATAGTAGGAAAGATCTAAGATAAAATGATAGAAATGAATGATTGAGATTTTTTGGAGATGAATGAAAATGCATTAATAGACTAAATTATATGACCTAACACTTGAAATGTAGAATATTATGATAATAGAAATGAAAATGATAGTTTGCAAGTAGATCTAGAAAGTGTTGAGTGCCTACCCAAAAAAGTGGGTTTCAACACTTGTAGCAGAACTCTTTTGCTCAAGGGTGAATGGGTCTTTGCATAGGGGTTTTCCTCAACTTTAGGGGTCCTCTGGTGCAAGATTTGAGCTTCTATTTTCCCTAGGTTTCACTGTCAGAAAGAATGAAATAATTTCTAAATTTGAGTTTCCGTGCCTTGACAACAATGTTGAAAACTTTGAAAACTTTGAAAATTTTCTCCTTTGATCAATTTCCAGTCCTTCTCCACCTATAAATCTACACATACAAAAAGAGAAGCAAATTTTTTTTTTTTTGGGTGAATAGAGGTTTTCCTTAGTCAAACACCATGTTGGTAATTAAACCTTGATGATGAAATAATGATGGATGGAAGGAATTGGTGAAGAAAAAAAGATTTGTTACAATTAACAAAACCCTTAATGGTTGCCATTAGAGGACTTAAGTCTAATACATCTCTCTAAGTTCTAGATCTTACATGAATTGGTTTGATTGATTGATTGATTTGATTCTTGAATACCTGATTGAATGCTTGAAACCTACATCACAATGTTAGCTCCAAAAAATGACATAAACATGCATAAACTTTGACATGATGATACGATCTTGATTGCTACTATAAATGACTGATAAATCTACTCTTCAATGCTCTTGACAATAATATTTTCTCTTGTGAAGTTTGGATTATGCACATTAAGTTTGAATTGATAAAATAACTATACATTTACAGGTGTTTATCTAATTTCCTAAAAATTTGCTTCCAAAAGCCAATAATTGAAAATTGAATTTGAATCATTAAAATGTTGCCAAAAGCATACTAAAAATTGGGTCTTGGTACTTAATGGGGACCCATTCACCCTTGAGAGAATGGGTCCTAGGACCTAAATCTAGGACACAAAATTTCCAAGGTGTTTAAATTAATGTTAGCAATTGTTTAATATAGGTTTCCCTTTCAGAAAGCAGGAATAATAAGGCTTTGGAATACATAATTTGGTCGATTAGAAGCTTAATTAAGTCCAATAAATTAAGGGGATGCAAACATAGTGTGAAATTGTAAAGATGTACAATTTTCAAAAGTACACATACCAACACTAGTCCACTTGAAACTAGTAGATTAAACTTGGAGTTTCCAGGTGTGTGAAGATATTGCCTCCAAAGTTAGAAATTTTTGACATACACACCAAATAACAACAATGAAGGGACATGTTTTAAGTTGTGATAGTTCAAATAGTCCCATTGGGCATGCCAAATACTATTGTCACAAAAATTTTCACTAAAATAACTCATCCACCTCATGAAACATGGAATGATCCCCTTGAGTGTGTGATCAAACTATGGAGATCAACCTCTAGAGAGGGTTGGTTCCCTTTGGGACTTCACATAGTTTAACTTATACTACTACTACATGTTGAGAAAAGAAGTGAAGGAAACATAAAATGAAACCTAATAATAATAAGGTGATGCACCAAAAATATGATAAAAAAATTAAGCCACAATATACATAACTCAAAATTTTATGCCTTTGCAAAAAATGTTTCATAAATAGGTTTAATATGTCAAGGATAGTGTTTAGAAGTGGATGCTATCAAAATATAAAATCTATTCTTAGTAGGTTAACACAAGTTATGACTTACAAAATACATACTTTATAAAAATGGCAATGAAAATAGGAAAGAAATCAAGGAATAAAAAAATCATAATAAGATTACATCAACCATATTGAAGAAATTGCACCATGAAATGACTCTAATAAGGAAAATATATTATCTTTATTAATAAAAAGGAGTTACATACTATTGTGCATGCTTGAAAATGGAGTTACAAGACTATCCTAGCTTGAAAGAACCTTTAAGAATTTACAATACAATGTTAAAAGAAGCTAGAACTCCCTAAAAATTTTCCCTTATGCTTCCTTTTACACTACTCAACTACTTGCTAGATATTAGGAACATGATTTGAGAGATGAAAGACAAGTGTTCACATCATCTTTCTAGGTCAAACCTTCATGGGCGTCCAAAATAGTCATCCCTACTTTCCAACCCTCTAAAATGATCCATGATAGTATTTAACTAAAGAAAACTTCTTTTCTTGACCCTATCTATCAACCAAGACTCCTCGAACAACTCCTAGATTCTTAGAGATGCTCCAAACAGGGTCAATTACCCTATATTCTCTTTATCTATTTTGCATAACTCAGCAGACTATCCTCATAAATACTTGGAAAAAACAATAACTGACCTCCACTTCTCTAGATTTGTCCTAATTTCCCTTGAACTGATTGAAACATAGAATAATAGGGGTTGAAATTAAAATGAATTGATAACAATGCACCTATTTCTCTAATTTGATTCAAAATGTGTGCTATAATGTGAAAATGAGAAACAATAACCAAATCTAACACAACTAACATTCAAAAGGTAGATTTGGAAAGGGTCCAATGTTGTGTACCTATCACCAAAGATGCCTTTTTAGTCCTCACTAAGGACTCATTCACCCTATGTTGAATGGGTCCTAGCTAGGGCTCTGGAAAATTAGTTTTTGGGTTCTATTCTTCTACGTTTACACTCACGTATTCTATTTGGTCACTATCAGAACGCTAGAAATAAAACATATAGCTCAGTTTCCATGATTTGACAAGTTTTCTTGCAACTTTGACAACTTTGCAAATTTCTTCAATTTTGCTCTCCAAATGCTCTTCAACCTAAAACCTACAATCACACATCAAAGAGAGAAAAATGTTGTTTTGTTAGGGAATGGGGGCTTTCCTTGGTCAAACCCCATTTTGGTAATTAAACCTTATGATGAAACAATGAAACATGAAGGATGAAACATGAAACATGAAACAATGATACCTTGTTTGCAACCTTGGATAACAAATATACAATCTAGCATGAAGTAGCCTCAAGGAATGTAGATCTTGATCATGAAAATTGATGTGAAATAGTTCCTTTGATATGCTTGATTTCTCTTCAATGCTACATTACCACATTAGCTCAAATAAAATGCATGATTCGATAAATCTTTGATATGATGAAATGAATCCTGATTGCTGCAATAATATTCTATAAATCTGCTCTTGAATGCTTTAGAAATGCTCTCTTGATCATAAGTTTTCTATTAGGACTTGAACACTTGAAAGCTTAGATGAAACTATGTGAAATAACCTTGTATTTATACATATCTAACATTAATTCCTAAAATTCAAATATCACAAGCCAACATTGAATTATGGATTTCATATCATTAAAATATTGCCAAAAACATATCCAAAAGAGGGATCCTAGGTCTAAGTGAGGACCCATTCGCTATGTGGTGAATGGGTCATATGCCACTTACCTAGGACACACAATGGACAAGGTGAAATGTTATGCAAAATCAGGGTCATAGGACTAAGTGAGGATTCATTCGCTCTATGGTGAATGGGTCCTAGGTCACCTACCTAGGACACACATCTTCCAAAGTTGAGTGTTGTGAAATTTCATTTATGAATGTCGGTTTTTATCCCTTTGAATTTGTATTTAATTAGGCTTGTATTTAAATTAAAGGGATAAATTAAGGGAAATAAACCTCAATTAATTAATAAAGCCCTAGATTAATGTGAAAGTGTAAAGATACACCTTATAACATAAAAAAAGGCATAATTAAGTCCATTTAGTTTAAAAGGGTCCTAAACTTAATGTGAATATGAAAAACATATTACAACACTAAATTAAGGCATCATTTATCTCATTTCATTATTAATTATTCCCAAATTAAGTGTGAAAAAGGGATACTTTTTCCTACATTACATTTTTCCCCCACTTTAGTGAGAGTATGACCCCATGTCAAACTCACACTAAAGAGACATTCAAGACACTTATGTATGTAGAAATGACAAAGATACACAATCATACAACATCAAAGAATAGGAAGATCAAGCCTAGAAGGTACAACATGATGTGGAACACATCTAAGCTATCATTTTGTGCTCACTCCAAGGTAGTAGAACTTCAAGTTGTCCACTAGGCGAGTCTCCCAATAAAGTGGCTTAGTGAGAAACTCCTGCCTCTGTGTTGGATTTGATCGTACAATGAGAAATTCATGCTTCTATGTTGGCTTCTCATCATACTAACCATACCAAAGTTATCCCCTTGATAACTTCAATAAGGCACCACAAAACAAAACAAAAAAGGGGTGGAAAATGAGAGAATAATATTAGGATCCCATACCATATCAAATCTATCCTTCTAACAACTTCAATAATGCACCACAATGCAAGGCTCCATAGGCAATCAAGGTGTGTTATGCTAGGAGGCATTTTATTTAGGGTTTAATCTTCACCATTATTCCAAACACTTATAGACATTATATATAGGTTTTTATTCAAAGGGACTTTGCTTCATTTGTGTAAGATCTTCTTATTGGAGAACATCATGCATAATGTCTCCAAGAGAGGACAATTCAAGAGTAATTTTTTTTAAACTTAGGGAATGTAGTGCATCACATCACCACTAAGAGGAAATTCATACACTAAGAAATATCACACTCTTGGAGGACATCAAACCCAATGACACAACCAAGAAAAGGGAACATCAAAAGAATAAAGAAAATCACACCATGAAACATGATAAATGTCAAAAGATAATATTGATGTATGCCCCAACTTTAAAGTGATTGTTAACACCATTGCTGTGAGAAATTGCTTTAAAGTAGTCAATGTTTAATCCTAAGACATGAGAGCTTCCTCAAAAATCCCTATTCCAAGTCACATGTTTCTGAAATAAAGTTACGTCAAGAAAAAGGAGGGAGTGCCCCAAAAAATACATAAGGGATCTATGGATTTGGGGTTAGTATATCTTTGCTACAATGTTGTTATAGAGCTTGAAAACATCATCATTCTCCAAATACTCATAGAACTGGAAGAATGACACAAAAAATAAAACAAAGCATTTTCGGTCAACATGGAAGAGACCTAAATGTCTTGACACCTTGTGTCATCCCCAAAAGGAAAACACAAGACAAGCGAAAAGATAAAATGTTTTCAACATATAGAAGAATGCATATACATACATAGGAATACACAAAATGAGAGAGAGAGAGATACATCAAATGAAACAGTATGGGGGATCACATTACGCACATGCAATCACATAAAGAAATATGAAAAAGAAAGCAAAATACTAGTAAGGCACATGTGATTCAACCTATAGCAGGTCATCTGCATCCCAATCTTGATCTGTATATATGGAAGGTGGAAAACTAGCCAAAGGGACAATGGCAAGTTCCAAACTAGGATAAGTACCAAGTTCAACACTCTTATCATCATTTAAGTTCGTGGAAGAAGGATAACAATGAATTCAACTCATTATGAACTTGTTCACCAATCTTTACAATATCAATGTCATCATCTAAATTAATCACAATAGGATGTTGAATGATAACTTCTTTGGAAGGTTCTTGTTTACATTGTGGCGAGGGTATAGAAACATCATGCATTTCTTTAGATCAGTGGATTTTCATTTTTTGTGTTGCTCTTTTCTTCTTTAGTTTGTAACATATGAGCAATAGCATGACTTCTACACCTACACTCTCCAACATTTCAATTTTGTTTCAATCTGTTGTCAATTTGTGATTGTGTAGGAGTGGGTTTTTTAACCATAGGTTTATTTTCTTCCCTTAGGAGAGGAACAAAAGGAACCATAGGAGGTTGTTCAACCACTTTATCTTTAACTTTGTAAACTCATTTTATTTTAGGAGGTGCAATGAGATTTTTTTGGTTGTCTTGTGGTCTCTTATAAGAAATGGTAGGAGGATTTGTCATAAGTTGCTCTTGGATAATTAGAAGGGATTTTGGTTCAATCATTTGTTCATCAAGGATAGGTGGCTCAATCACGGGTTGAGGCATGTTTTTAAGGGATAATTTTTCTATGTGATTTTCCTTAAACTTTTGATATTCTTTGAAAAATTAGTCCTCATGAGGTCTAACAGGTCCAATAGGCTTAGGCCAAAATAAATCCAATGAAAAGTTCCCATTGGAAGACATAGGATTAAAGCCACTATGATGTACTGTAAAGATTGCATTTCCAAAGGGAAACTTTAAACACTTATGCACAATTGATGGGATTTCATTCATGGAGTGAAGCCATGGATAGCCTAGCTTCACATGAAATTGGTTTAATGATGAGATGATGGTGAATGAGACACTTAACGTTTTGGGTCCAACTTTTAGAGGGAGATTTATTGAGCCAATCATAGGGCAAGAAAAACCATTATGTGTTTTGATCCATGCTTTCAGTCTTTCATATGTATCTTGATAAAATTCATGCACAAATAGGAATTATTTTGTGATCACATTCTCTACATAGATGAGATCAATTAATATCCCATTAGTAGGCTTATCATTGATTCTCCCAACTATGTAAACAGGACCATCAGGTGCATGTTTGATTATGTCATTTTGTGAGAAAGAAATATCAAGGGGAAGTTTTGGTTGAGCCCTTACAAGGTTTAAATTCAATAAATTCCACTACTTCAACCATTTCATTCATATTTTCATCTTTTGTAGTTTCATTATCCATGTCAACATTCATCACATCATTCTTTGTTTCACTAGCTTTGACAAATAAAATAGTATGTTTTGGCATGGGATTTGTAAATTTTGGTTAGGAGGGTCTATAGACTTATTACCTTGATCATTCAAACCTCCAATTAGAAGATGATTTTAATCAATTAGGTCTTGTACAAGATGTTTAAGATGCTTACAATATTTTGTATTATGTCCATTTTGTTGGTGGTAATGGAAATAAGAATTTGGTCTATAGTTTGCGAGTAATGGTTTATTAGGACTAGGAGCTTTGACAGGAGGTAGGGAAAGCATATTATTTTCCATGAGCTGCAACATGATATTATGAAGGGTGTTGGGTAGAGGAGTAAATTTTCTATTCCTATCCCTGAAGGAAAAATGATTTTTCATCTTTATAGCAACCACTTGGTTATCAACTTGTTGATTGGGTTGAGGGGAATTAAGTTGTAAAAATCCCCTATTCTGTTGATTGAAAGATTGATAACTATTTGAGGTGCAAATTTAGAATTTTTACGATGGCTAGGAGGATTTTTCACATCACGAACATAAGCCAAATTTTGATAGTCATGAAGGATTGTACATAACTGTGTGAAGGATGGGAATTTCAACATCTCAAGTTTGATTTGGATTTTCCTTTGTAAATTGGCAATAAACATTCGTTGAAGGTCGACATCAGGAATCTTAATGTTTATTTATGAATAAAGTGTTTGGTATCTTGCTATGAAATCAATCACTTTCTCATCATCCTTTTGCTTGAGGGCCATCTTGGGACCCATGTGAGTGTGGAAGTGGTTGTAAAAGGAATCAATAAGCTCATTGAATGAACCAATTGAATTATTTGGTATGGAGCAAAACAACTCTAAAGTAGTATCCTTCAATGACCTAGGGAATAGTTTAGACAAGAGCTTATCTTCAAATATGAAATCACTACATAGGTTTGTATAAGTAGAAACATGGCTAACCGGATCTCCTTTCCCACCATATCTCTCAAATCTAGGAACTTATATACCTTGTGGAATTTGTGTTCTCAATATCTCCAAGGATAACGAGTTGGTTTTAATGTATTATGAAGATTGACCATTTTTGTTTTGATTTAGGTGGCAATTTGTTGTTGAAGGGATGACATGTTTTGTAAAAGTGTGTTAATGATGGCATCATTATTGGTATTGTAAGGTGGAGAGGAACAAGGTGGAGTGGTGTATGTATGTGGAGGGAAAGTGAATTGTAAATTTATGAGGGAGGATGGTTGAGGAGATATAGTAATTGAATGCACAAAGCTAGAAGGATTCTCTATGGAAATACCTAAGGAAGTGTTGACATTGCTAGTAGGTTGAATGGTTGTGGTAACTAGAGTACTAGTGTATGCAGGAATTGAAGTTACACCTTGGCTTTGGGTATAACCCAAATCTTGAGTACAACTAGTCATTGTAGGGATGGTATTGTTAACATCATGCACATTGGTTGTAGGGAGGGAAGTCATGGGAGATGAAGTATCCATGTTATGATCCATAGGGGGTTGATTATCAATACTATTAGAAAGAGAGTTAGAAAACCCAAGATCCACAGAGAATGGTGTATTGCAGGATGAAATGAGTCTCAAACTACATCTCACAACAGTATTGCTAATAGGACACCAAGTTGTAAAGCTCATACAAGATTCAAAAACTCAATGCCAACCCAAAATGGAAAGAGGGTGAAGTGCAATGCAATGACCTAGAATGTAATGTGTAAATGCAAATTTCGAATTCGAAACAAGGTAATTTTATGATTACACTATGCAAAATTCTATAAATGAAGTCTTGTAAATGCAACTTTGAAATCACAAAATTCACTAACTTTACCAAATAAAGCTAGATATGATCAAATTGATGAAACATAAATTTTGGAAACAGTAACAGAAATCTGAAAGGAACAAACAAAAATGCAGAAATGAATATTTTAATGCCCAAAAAATCATATTATGACCTGATCAGGGACTCATTCTCCCTAGGGAGAATGGGTCCTAGATGAGGGATTTAAAACAAGTTTTTATAGATTTTTGAGTGCTTTTCAATGGTTTTCAGATTCAAGTTTGTTATAGAAAGTTTCAATTTTAATTTTCTGTGAATTCAATGTGAAATGAAAGTGCAAATTATGACAAAATGACAACCTAGAAAAGATAGTCTGATATGCAATTTTTTTTAAAAAAATTCAAATGCAAGTTAATATGATGTATATGATGTGCAAGATGACTTATTTTTTTATATTTTTCAGATTTAAAGAATGCAAAATATGCAATCCTAAAACCTTTAATGAAAAGCAAAGACAAGACACCATAAATGAGACCTAATTTAATGTAAAGAGATGCAAATGAATGCAAGATCTAAATCTAGGATGAAATAGGACTCTAAAATCAAAAAATTACAATGATCAAAGTTAGGTTCACCATAATGAAACATAGAAAAATAGGGGTTGAAATCAAAATGAATTGATAATAATGTGCACCTATTTCTCTAATTTCATTCAAAATGTGTGTTCTAATGTGAAAATGAGAAACAATAACCAAATCTTAACCCAATTAATAGTCAAAAGGAATATTTGGAAAGGGTCAAATGTTATGTACCTATCACCAAAGATGCTTTTTAGTCCTCATGAAGGACTCATTCACCCTATGGTGAATGGGTCCTAGCTAGGGCTCTAGAAAATCAATTTTGGGGTTCTATTATTCTATGCCTGCACTCCTAGATTCAAGTTGCTCATTGTTGGAAATTCAAAAATAAAACCTATAGCTCAATTTCCATGATTTGACAACTTTTCTTGCAACTTTGACAACTTTGCAACTTTCTTCAATTTTTCTCTCCAAATTCTCTTCAACCTAAAACTTGTAATCACACATCAAAGAGAGAAAAATGTTGTTTTTTTAGGCAATGGGGATTTTCCTTGGTCAAACCCCATTTTGGTAATTAAACCGTATGATGAAACAATGATACCTTGTTTGAAACCTTGGATAACAAATCTACAATCTAGCATGAAGTAGCCTCAATGAGTGTAGATCTTGATCATGAAACTTGATGTGAAATAATGCATTTGATATGTATAATTGATCTTGAATTCTACATCACCACATTAGCTCAAACAACATGCATGATGGAATAAATATTTGAAATGATGAAATGAATCTTTATTGCTGCAATAATATTCTATAAATCTGCTCTTGAAATGCTCTCTCGATAATAATTTTTCTATTAGGACTTGAACACTTGAAAGCTTGGATGAAACTATGTGAAATAACCTTATATTAATACATATCTTAACATTAATTCCTGAAATTCAAATATCACAAGACAACATTGAATTATGGATTTCAAATCATTAAAATGCTACCAAAAAAATATCCAAAAGAGGGGTCCTAGGTCTAAGTGAGGACCCATTTTCCATGTGGAGAATGAGTCCTAGGCCACTTACCTAGGACACACAATGGACAAGGTGAAATTTTATTCAAAATCAAGGTCATAGGACTAAGTGAGGACCCATTTTCCTTATGGAAAATGGGTCTTAGGTCACCTACCTAGGACACACATCTTCCAAAGTTGAGTATTGTGAAATGGAATTTATAAATGTTAGGTTTTATCCCTCGTAACTTGTATTTAATTAGGATTGGATTTTAATTAAAGGGACCAATTAAGGAAAATTGGCCTCAATTAATTAATAAAGCCCTAGATTAATGTGAAAGTGTAAAGATACACCTTACACCATCAAAAACAAGGCACAAATAAGTCCATTTATTTTAAAAGGGCCCTAAACTTAATGTGAATATGAAAAACATATTACAACACTAAATTAAGGCATCATTAAGCTCATTTTATTATTAATTATTCCCATATTAACTATGAAAAAGGGACACTTTTTCCTACACTACAATGATTAATAGGCCATATTCAAAATGCTTGGAACTAATTAAATGGTCTATAGGGTGTGAGATAACTTCTAAGATATGATATTAACACATATTTCACTCCTAAGGATCTCAAACATTATTTTCATCCATAGGTATTTTAAAAACTATCATCCATAGTTCTCAACCTTCTAAGCCTATAAATCAATTTTCTTCTCTTTCAATAGGTTACTAGGACTATCATGTCTTTGGAATCCTTTTCATCTTGAATAGATGTACTTCTCTATAAGCCATGTATTCAAGTCATGAAGATACCTTAGCAAGTTCATTTAAAAAAAATGATAGGGTCTAGGAAAAATATAAAGCCCTCCTCATGGTGTCAACAATGTATTCTTTCCACCCTTTTATTGGAAATGGTATTTAACCCATGAACTTGAATCTTTGATAATCACAAGATTTCCTTCTACACCATGGAAATGTATTGCTCACTTTTCTCTTTGTAATTTAATAACCTTCATTCATGGTTTGCACTATGCTCTTTCACTGTTTTGTGATCTGCAACACCTTTTAGACTTTTTTCCATACCTTCAAAGAGAAAATTATATTTGATATTGATGTCATTGTTTGGCATATTCACAATACATTGAACTTTCTCCTTTGGTAACTATCTTTTATACCTCTATCCTTCTATATACATTCTAACATCTTAGATTATCTCATGCCTTTTTGAATCTTCCTCATAGTTGTCTTCTTGGAATAGGTTTATCATCACTTTATGATATTTATTTATGATTGAAATTCACTTCCTTATCTCTTCAAAATGATTGTTCTAATAGTATACAATTACTTATCTCCTATTGATCCTTTATACATCTTCAACAATCCCATAACCTTCATATGTTATCTACCAAACTTTTATGATGCTTTATCATTTTATAGGTTTTTCCTTTATTAGTGGTGACATAAAACAAAACCAAATAATATATCATGCAAGCCTGGAGCTGAACCAAGAAAAGAACCAACACAGGTTATATGACTATCATATTTATCTTGTTTTACCCTTTTGTCATCAAATTATTTGTAACAGAGTGTATCAACATGCTATGCTACCTCACTCTACTCATAGAGTAGTCATATCTCCTTACCTCATCCTTTTATTATTCATTCCCCTTTAATTATTATGTCACTCAATGTCCCTGTGTATCCTAATCTCTTCTAGAAATAGGCTTGCTACTTTCCAATAAAGGAATCAAAGGAGATAGTGGCTTCACCTAGCAATAATAAAATGTTTTAACTTCATCTTCACCATAGACTTAAACAAGAGAATTTAACCCTAAACATAGTATTGTATACCAATCTACTATCATCTTCTTGTATAAGACCTACCTAGGGTCTTCCCTTCATGAATTTATTATTTTATGCACAAATCTTTGTCATGATGGTACTATCATGCCTCACAATACCTTGGCACTATCATTTTTGAATGTGTAGGGAATTGAAAATATACTCTAGGGACTATCCTTGATAATCTTGCATAACTCTTTGTCATGATGGTACTTATCCTTTAGCTTTAGCTTTTTCATAGTTTACTCATGGCTATGTTCTCTCATAGAGGCCATATCACTTGTTTATGCATAAGAAAACACATATCCTCTATCTTTGATTTGAAGCTCTTTCTTCATGCATTATGGTCTATCATTTGCAACTAGACAAGAATTCCTTGTGGTTTTTAAAACCTCATGGACTATTCATCTACTGTATTCTACATAATCGGCCTTTATCATTGGAATGCCCTATGCTTGATTGTCTTTAAACTATATTTCTATTATTGCATGTTTAGACTATCCTTTAAAATTGTATTTCTCTATCCTTTTTATTGAAACTCTATGAATGTCTTGTTCTAGACTGCCTTATTCCTTCCAAGATATCACACTTTTGTACCAAATATCATGGCTTCTATGTAGAGTTCCATTTGATAGATATAAAACTTGAATAGTATCCTTTTGAGAAAACATATGACTATCATCTTTAATTATTTCATTCAGTGCAACAAATCTCTTGCATATGGTTTTGAAATTTCCCTTTACTAAACTATCATGACTTACTTTTAAAACCATTTCCTTAAACTTTTGATCTATTCCCATTGCATAGCTTGAAATATTATATGTAAAGGTGCCATAGGCGCCTTCCAATTAGGCAATAGACTCTATTTTGTGAGAATGAATGGTTAATGAAGAGTCAAATTTTGACACTAATCCCATTGAATCTAGTTATTTTCCTATGGGTCTTGATTCTATTGGATTTCCTTCAAAGAGGGAACTTCACCATCATCTTGAATTAAAGTAGCCCATGCCTTCAAATCCTCTAAATTTAAACTCTATGCAATGATCCCATATATGCATCAAATATGTGTAGGTTACCACCCATAGTAGGAAAAAATATTAGTCTTTTGTCATCACTAAACTTTATCCCTAATGCATCATATTCTTCTCTTTCAACAACTTGATATTTTCATGAATTCTTACCTCAGTCATAAGAACTACCACCAATATTGTGATAAAACCCCTTGTCATTGTCATATGAATGGTTCTTTCTCATTTGTGATTATCATAGTCCATCTTATTTACCTCTTATGACTATGTAGAATGCCTTAGAGAAGGACTACCATAGGTATACAATACTTGTATAGAGTAAATTGATGGCATTCCTCCCAATATGCATAGGTTTACCATAGGACTATTAAGAAATGTCATTTGACTATCTCCCTATGTGAATGAACAAGATAACACTTTTTATCATTGGATTTCAATTTTGATAACAATAAGGTCTTTTGGCAAGGGCTAAATAGGTATTTACTTGAAGATTATCAAAGACATATTAGACAATGGTTTAAATGAATTTAATAGTGTTATTGGAAAGGGCTTGAAATAAGATATTTATGAGTAGAAGGGTCTTAGAAGTTTTCTAAAATAAAACTCTTCTAACATGGTTTTTAATTATTTCTACAAGATCTTATCACTATCATTGCATGTACTATTCATCTTTTCCTATATTGGCCTCTATCTTATATACTCTATGCCAAGCTCCATGTGATTAAAGGGTACTATCCTTAGAAGCTTATTTATTTTGTATTATTTGTGAATTTAACCATATTCTAGGATATTTCTTTCACATCTTCATGCACTCCTTAATAATCTTGTTGAACTATCACAAATCTTGGACTATCATTATTAATGAAGTCTTCTAGTTTGTCATTTATCCTCTCCTTGATATTTCCCTTGTAAACTATCATGAGATTTTCTACTTGTATATCTACATTCTTCAACATTGAAAGCCACTCTTAAAGATGAATTTGTTATTTATAGACTACCCTTATCTTAATATTATTTTTGGTTATCCTCTCTAAGAAACTCTAATTTCCATAAGTTGTTTACTTGTCTTCCTCATAGTTTAATAGTCATTCGATATTGATGATTGTTATATAAATAGACATCTCCCTTCTCCTTTGGAATACCCTTCCATATGATTTCCTTGCCTTAAGACTATCATTTTTTTGAGTTCCTACCTATTCTATAGGACCTACTCCACCTTTTTGAAAAACAAATGTTTACTCATGCATTGTTGAATACTTTCCCTTGTAGAGCTTATTTTTTCTCTACAAGTAGTAGCCACATTTATTTATGTACACTAGAGATCCTATCCATAATACTTCACTTGGTTTTTCATCCTTATTTACTTATGAACTATTCCATTCTTTGCTTGAAGGACTATGTAGCATTGGTTTTGAAAAATGTCTCAATACTCAAGTTTTATAAGGAAAATATTGCATTACTTAAGTTCAACATTGGGAAAGACAAACCATATAAACCCACAATAACATTTCTTACTACCTTTAACTCATAAAAATCTCATACAAACCTCTATATTTTCACCTCCACAAAATGAAAATATGCTCGAACACATCACCAAAAGAATACAATATTTGAAAATTGTGAGTGTGTTTCTCTATGGTAGTCATAAGACTTCATGACACAAGAAGACCTACATTTCTCTTTTCCTTCCACATGGATGATTCTATATTGGAGAGAAATAATGAATTTCATGAGCTCCCTAACCATTTACTCAACTTTGAAGAGTTTCCTACTACTCCATAAATGTCTTGGCTGCCATTATAGCCTCCTAAAGCTGTGTGAAAATAACTAACCAAGAAACCCTAAGACAAGTTCAACTTAGTCAAAGAAAACCAAACTTTAAAAAATCCATTTCTCTCTAAAATCTATTACACGTGGATTTTTAGATCTCTTTGGTAACCTTATTAAAATTTAGGTCATTCTTAAGGAAAAAGGATTTTCTAGGTATTAACATGGGAAAATTACTTTAACAATATTTTTTACCTTTGAAATTTTTTAAACCTTTTAAAAAATCATGTGTGACTTGTGAAGGTTGATTTTGAAGCATAGGAAAAAATATGCTAATAATTATTTGATTAGGATTAGGTGATGGATGACTAGGGAATATTTTAGGTGCCTATATTTTTCCCATCTCTAATATAATGCAACTAAGTGGTGTTGTGTCAAATAAGAATAAAAATTAGGATGGTATGGAATGAAGCTTTGGTGGTAAGTTTCCCTAGTCACTTAGGGATGATTATAAAAGTGATGGCCCCTCAAGAGAAATGTTGGGTGAAATAGAACCCAATAGGTATCTCAAAAAGCTAAAGGGTGATAAAAATGTGCCATGAAGTATTAACATATGACTTGAGAAAAATCATGTTGGAATGATGCACATGACATGAATATAAGACTAATCACAGATTAAGGATTGAGCATGTTGATTAATTATTTTAGGATGAATGGAATTGATTGCATGGATGTACATGTTGGATGATGAAATATTACAAGGATATAAGGAAATAAAATGACACATGACTTGAGGAATGGATAAATGATGTGATAATGATAAAGAATATAATGGATGAGGAATACATGTTGTCATAGGAAGTTCATGTGTAAAGAAAATATTATATTTTTTTTAGAACATAACCTTATGCACCGTGATATAAAGGATCATGATGATGATGCATCATGTGTATATGGAGTGAAACACAAACAAAGAATTTGTAAATAGAATAGTGATCCAATAGACATATTTTCATAGGCACACCATCATATAAAGGATGAGGGTGACCATAATGACGATGGGCGTTATAGATGGAGCACTAAGACTAAAAGTGATAGAAAATATAAACTAAAAATGAAAGATAAATAAAATAAAAGAAAGTGCAAATAGTTTAGTCATCCAAGTAACACGTTGGCATAGGAATTCCATCATATGAATGATGAAGGTTGTTGGTGTTTTATTTTCCCAACTAGATCTCAAAGACAATCTAATGAGAGGCCATTTTAGATGATCAATTTCCTAGAAGGGTTGGCCAACAAACAAGAAAAGCTAGATAACACTTTTCCTTTCCACTTCAAGCTCTACAAGACCTAGGAGGGCGATCCTATAATATTCACTTGGATTTTTAGAGTGATCAGGTAGATATAGGAGATCCACAATTATGAAAATATTATTCTAAATAGATACGTTCCCTTTGATTTTCCAAAGAATTACAAATATACTTAAGTAATTGGATAGATCCTTAGGCTTTTATGTGTTCATGTATAGGAGGACATGGAAAATAAGATTAAGAAAATAAATTATTGCTTGAAAATAGATTGTTCATTTACGATCAATAAATTGTACTCAAAAGTTTATTATAGATTTGATTGGTTCCTTAACCTAGGGAGTGTAGTCTAGGGAACACATTTGCAAACCTGGATAACAGTATTTGATCTAACACTTAGGAATAATAAAAATGCATAATTACATTATTATTCCTTGAATATCTGCAAACAACTCAAATACTTATAATATCTTAAGCATTCAAAAATTCTTATAAAGGAGATTTGATTTACTACTTGAGTAAAAGTTATAAAAGAAATGTTCATGCATAATACAAAAAAAAAAGATGAACAAAAATGATCCTTGATCAATTTTATTCATGAATGGTCAACATAAGTACAAGTAAGATATAATACATTTGCGTAAATTCTCTTTGTATTGGATCTATAAATGCTAGTATTATTATACAAAATCATCAATTATATTGACGACCTATCCTATCAAGACCTAATCTCAGACATGTATAGACTAATATATAAAAAGTGCTCTACTTACAAAATTTTCAAGATTGTTTGCAAAAGGCCTTAAATTTCCTTTTATAGAAACAAAGGGAGCAACAAGCTTTGAGCCTTTTTCCATGTGTCAAATTTACATTTTACAAAATTATACATAACAAAATGTCAATACAACTACTCTGTGAGGGAAAATCCCATATAAGACAAAATTTGTTGCACACAATTGTAGAAGATCCCCTTGCTTTCCAAAAAGCACTTGAAGTAGAAAGTGGTTGTACTTGTACTTTGATAGCACTTTCATTCTCTTCACTTTATTTATCATTACAAAAATTTGGGAGATGTTAATGTAGTGGAAGAAGATGAAGAACCCTAGTCCCACCAATAGCATAAAAGAAATTTTTTTTGCATAAAACAAGAAAATTGCTCATTTAGTGTATTTCTCGAGCCAAGAATTAAATTTTTCTTTAGTAGACCAGCTAAATGCAAGTAGCTTCTACACTTTTTTGTTGTGTGCATTGTGCCTTGCATCAATCATTGCTCTAGCCTCTTTGAAAAAGGTGTCCAAATTCATCTCTAGTTTAAACAAATCATCAATTGAATTGTTTAACAAGGCTGGAACTAAAGTTTACCATATTTATATATATATATAAACAATGAAGGAACAATACCTCCAAACTAAACTTTCCAATCACCCAAGGGTTTCAATGTCCCTACATCATCCAATATATTTGGCATAACTCCCTTCTCCATGTCTTGAAACATCTTCAATTTACCCTTGAATTGGATGTCCAATTCGGTTTGGAAAGCTAATAGCTCCCCTAATAATTCAATTATTTTCAGAATTTGAGCCAAATTTCTTGGGAATTATTCTAAATCTATTGATTTAATCATTTCCTTAATAACATTTTTTCTCAAGCTCCATTTACTTAAAACATTTTGAAAATTTAATTAGATCTCCTAGTGCTTTTGATATGCCTTATGTATCCCATTAAAGGAAATCCATACACCTTCAATATTTTGTAGCAAACATGCCAACTTATGAGCAAGAATATCATATATCATATTAGTAACCACCTTTTCAACCTTCTCCTTTGTCTTCACTTCATTTTCTTTACTTTGTTTTAATTCCTCCTTCAATATTTGAGATCTTAAAGACAAAGTCTCTCTATCTTGTGTTGAAAACTCCCATGATGGAGTAGGAGGGGCTTTAATATTTGGAACTAAAATTTGTGGCGGTGGAATCCTTGAAATCACTTTGCTATATTCATCTTGCAATTTGTTAAATTCAGTAACAAAGCATCATATTGATCCTTTACAATCTTTGTTGTTTCTACACTCAACATTGTAGTGTGCACTACTAATTTTGTAGCTTAAGTTGTAATTTTTTATGCTCTTTTTATAATCACTTCTCCTATGAGCTCTCCAATTGAATTGATAACCATTGGTTTACTTGTGTTGGGAGCCATTAACTAGATTGCCAAGGTGTGCATTTTCAAACTAAAACTAGAACCAAAAAGAATATTGTCAACCAATTCCTCATAAGTGAATGCTTCACCATCAATATTTGTAATTGTATCTAAAGTAATTGTTGAAGTCAAATTCAATCTAGGAAACAAAGGGATACCACTTTTCTTGACTAGTCTTCTTCCTTCAATAGGGAAAATGTTGGATTTCTCATTTTCAATGTCTTATGCCAACTTTTTCTCAATTTCCTCATGTTGAGAGGGATAAAATCCCTCCTTTGTTTGCTCAATATTTTCCTTCTATTCCCTATCCCTCAATTGGATGAAAAGCTATTTAAATTATTTTTCTTTGATGAATGATTCATCATTCATAAATTCATAAGATGATTTGTACCTTGTCATTAGGTACATGGGACTCCTCATCATAAACATCAATTATTAGCCTATCCTTAGGCACACACTCATCTTCTTCATCTATAATATGAGGGGATGAAAAAAAAATTTTAACCTCTTCATCAATAGGAACATAATTTGTAGAATGTTCTTCCATTGTCTCCTTATCTCCAAGTTCCTCAAAATACTCAACCAATGGATTAACCATTGGTTGGTTATCAATTTGCATCTATTGGATGGAAGCAGTTGGAGCTTTGATTATGCTTGTTGATTTCCAATTGTGAAAACTCCTTTTCTATTTTCTTCTTAGCTTCTTCCTTAGATAAGGTCACCATATTCATAAAAATTCCATCAACACAGGCATCTAATATTTTCTTTTCCTTCTCCATCAAATTTGTGTAATTTGAAAATTGGCTCACATACTTGGGGTTTACTTTAAACCTTTTCTCCTCCACATAATTCATATGCATCCAATATTTATTTCTCTTTCTCACTTCATCATCTATGCCCAAGTTTCTAATTACATGCCTAGAGACATGAAAATGGTGATAGTATGTAGACCTCCTCTTTTTCTCCTTTCATCATTTATAAAAACTTCAAGGTCATAGTTCCTGAATGGTTGGACTTTCATATTAAGATTTTTTAACATGGTGGAAAATTTCTCCACCCCATTTTTTGCAGTAATAGTAAAATGAGAAAACTTGAAGCAACAAGGGATAAAAGATCCATTCTTTACCAACCTAAAATGTTCATTGTCAACCTTATCTAGCTGGCACATTATTTTCATAAATGCAAGTCTATTAGACACATATATGGGAATGCAACGAGGTTGCACCAGAGTACCATAAATCTTGAACATAGTATAATTATTATGAAAATACCAATCTCCCCAGTTGTGTTATACCCCAAACTAGGGATCAAATTATAGGGGTATCAATACCTTCATGATCTGCATTGATATCCCTTTCTCAAGATTGCAACCTAGATTCCCCCATATACCTTGTACCAAAACATTCTAAAAAACACAAAGTTTTCCTCATTGCAATTTTGGTCCCAAATATGAGTCCACATTTGGACTGGAAACCTTCTATTAGTTTCACCATTAGTACTTAATTCCATAAATTTTTTCCAAGCCTTTGCACCACTCCACATAATCATATGCATTAATAAAGAATAATTCCTGAAGTATAGAGGAGCATTGAGCTCTCTCAAATCAGTTGATTGCTTATGAATGTTTCATGAAAGATAAGAAGAAAAATAAAAACTCCTATTGAAATCCCTATGCTAGATGTTTGCAACTAACATCATCACATGGATTGGCATCCTTAAATCATAATATTTTCCCAACACCTGACACAATGCATGTAGGAGGTGTTTTTAAAATAATCTTCAAAATCATCATAGTTAAATGGTTCTATCTCTCTAGGACTGAACCTTACTCTATGTTTTTCATGTATTTTTTCTTCTATGTTTTGGAAGCCAATATGCCCTGTAATTGTACATGTCCTTTTCATATTCCTATCAAACTGAGTTGAAGTTAATTGAAATAGTTTTTGAGGGATTCAAGCCAAGTGTTCGCATAATTTTCCTTCTTGAAATATCTAAAATGGGTGTGCCCTTCTTACTTTTAATCACCCTGTCCTTAGGGTCATAACATTCTGCATAAGCCTTTACCAAATCCACATCAAAAAAATACATTTTGCACCACCAAATTTCCCAAGTTCGAGATCCATGAATAATTTTTCGATTGTGGAATAATTCCTCTTCTAAATGCATAATCAAACAATCTCCAACCACTTTGCATGGTTTCTACGTCACCAATTGACTAAGCAACATCTTGCAATCGATCACTAAGAATTCCAACACCCTGAGCATGTTTACCCCTTTTGTTTGCACCAGGAAGCTAAGATACAAGGTCATCTTCCATAAACCTTGCTAATCTTTTGGTTTTGGACTTAGATTTACTACATACCTCACTTATTTTGAAAGGTCTTAAGCAAACTAGGGTTTTACAAATATAATTCAAAAGCTTCTATAGTTTTACAATTACTTTTTGAAAGTCCTAGGGCTTAACAATTTCTTTAAAAATTCACACCAAAAACCTTATTAACCCCAATTACCCTAGAAAATCCCTTACAACCTTTTCTCTTTTATAATTCAAACAATTTTTTTCTCGAAGGAATAGAATTGGTGCACTTACCCAAAAAACCTAGCTTTTTCCACTTGAATTTTCTTGTTGAGAGATCCCTTTTCCATAATACTTGAATATAATTATGTATTATGGCAAAAAAACAAGTAATTTGATGCTTTATTTCCTTTGGGAAGTAATAGATACACCATAAATGTGTCATGATGAAGCATATGAAACACTTCATACACCAACTAGCGATCCCAATTTGAATGTGGACTATTGATCAGATTGATTTAAAACAAGATCAATGGTTATCACAAGCTCCTTTCACATCACAATCTCAATTTAAATGTTCCTTTATGAAATTGCGATGTGAAGGACCAATGCACTCCATTGTGGAGATGACACACATCCTCAACTTTATTTTGAGCTTGATCACACTTTTGTTATGTGTTGAGAAGCAAAGATTGTGATGTATTAAATCCATGTGATGCAATCAACTATTGCCACCATTATTGAGTGATATCATCTCCATTTTTCCTTTTTCCTTAGCACATAACACAATTTCCATTTGCGCTTCTTGAGAAGAAATTGTGCTATGAATAACTCAACATGTGATGATCTGAAGAGTCAAAACCTATCTACGAATATTCTCACTTGTAACCCTTCACATGTCTTTATACTACATATCATAATTTCCATTTGTGCTACATTCTTGAAATTGTGATGTGAAGAGCTTGTACACTATGATAAGATGCAACCACATGTTTCAATCTTAGCTATCCATCACTCATCACAGTTTCCTTTTGTGATGAGGACTAGAAATTCTGATGTATTAAGTCTTTATAGTGTAACATTCCTTTGCTACTTGTCCCAACATATTCATCCAATATGCTTCTTGCATTGCTTCATATCCCAAATCTATCATTTCCTAATTTCGTCAGGGCTAGTCGGTCTAGGTTTGGGCCAATTTATCTTCCCCTATCTGAAGCCCAACACAATTACCATTTGAAATCTCAACCAAAAACTATGATGTAAAGAACATATGCAATCCAACAACATGGCACCACATGTCATAATTTCAATGACCTTTCCATCTATGCAATTTCACTTTACACTAAGAACATGAAAATGTGATGCACTATCCCTTTGTGACTGAATGCCTCAATGACACCTATCTAGGATCTTTAAAGGAACATTCACAACGCAATATTGCAATGTGTTACTCTTTATAAACTACACTTCAAAATGGAAGCACGATGCAATAGGAAGCTACCACCTACCCATGCTCCACTTACTTATGTCTAGTGCATTTTAGTAATGCACTATCCTCATGAGATTGTGATGCATTGGACGAGTGTACTAAAATATGCTTCCAACACATGCCCTCCATTCTCAAAGGTTTATAAGCCATCACACAACATAGTGTAGCAATGCGCTTTGAAGATGAAAAAGTGATGTGAAGGTGAATTTCAATTGAATGTGGAGGTGACAGATGTACTCAAGCAGAACGAGCCCTTGGAATTTAAGTGAGGGAATTTAGCATGTGTGTTAAAGGTTGTTTTAAAATGGGGGAAACACATAGGTAATGAAGGAAACACAATTTTAATAAAGGCATGTAGGTCATTGAAAATATTTACAAAAAATATTGAAGATATAAAATATTTTTACCAAAGGATTGAGGAAATGGACCAACAGGTAACTAGGTCGAGGGGATAGGAAACCTAATGGTTTGAAAGACACAAGTTGCAACTTAAGCGACCAATAACCAACTGTACGAAGTTAATGAAGTTTTTTAAAAAAAGTATTATGGGTGCATGAATATTAGGGTTTTGGAATGCTTTTTGAGATATAAAATAAACCCTAGACATAGTGTAACAAGCCCTAGCCATTACTTTAGTACTTGAAAGCTCAAAAAAAGGGAGATCAACTAGAAACCCAAGAAAATATTCAAATTCCTATAAAAGGTGATTAATATGGTGTGGGATATGAAACACTAGGACTAGATGCAATAAATAAGAAAAAATGAAAAAAAAAGAAAAAAAAGGACATAAATTGACACAAACAAAGAAAAAGATAAGAAAACAATCAAACAAAACATGCAAAAAACATGAGTTGGTATCCAATGAAATGTTTAAGGTATGGGTAGATGGGATGGCTAGATGGGGGATGGAGTGCCAATGGGTAAATTCCAAAAAGGACCAATTCATGAATTGATGTGATGATATATGATGATGAAGAGTTCATGCCCCAATGTGTATATACATGTGGACCATTCCCTAGTAAATCTCAGCAAGGAGATACCCAAATTAAGTGCAAAATCAAGGAAAGAGTATGGAATGGAAATGAAATGAAATGATGGGGAAGGAAAATTGATTGATGGGGGGTGGTATGGATGAAAATGAGGGGAAGTGTTGGTTATTTGAGAAATTTTACCAAGGAGAATAATATGAGTAGGTAATGTACGCAGAGGGGATAGCAAAAATTTATGGATTATGATGGATGGGTAAGGGATGAAGTAAGATGAATAAAATATGGTGATGAGAAAAATATGGAAGGATGCATGCTCATAGACTAGAGTGGTTTCCTACTACACATGACACCCTTTTACCATGTTTCCATCATGGTACATGTCTAAGGTGCTACAAAGAGTGGTTTTCACTAGTGGATGGATTTATTTCTCTACAATTTTTAGGATTTTAATTTTAATTTTCTTGTATTTTTTCTCCTATTATTTTTAATTTTTTTTTTTGAAGGGTGGTACTAAATAGACTAATCATATAATCACTTGAGATGAACAATGTCCATAGGATCATCTAGCTCATGAACTTCAGGAGTGGCCCTAGCTTGTCGGCTCCATATCTGAACTTGGTAATGACATATGGACCTAGCCAGCTTGGTTCAGATTTACCTTTCTTCTCTCTATCTTGGGTGGTGTTCTTTTGGTTTTCCTTAAGGAAAAGTTCTCCAATCTCAAAATCTCTAGTGAGGAGGAATTTATTATAGACATGATGCAATCAATGCTAATATATTATTTAAGTTAATTGAGAGCAGTGAGATGATGTTATTCAAGGAATTATAGCTCATGTAAGCATGATGCTTAGTAATCCTCTTCTAAGATAAGGCTATGCAAAGAAACACACAAGGATGGGAGCTCAACCTATATTGAAAATATTTCCTTAGTACCATAAACAAGTGAATATGGAGTGGCATGAGTGGGAATCTGAATGGAGGTGTGGTAGGACCAAAGGGTAGGACTAAGTTAAAGGTGCTAGTCACAAATAACATCATTGACAATTTTCTTAAGGATTTTGAAGATGGTTCTATTAGATGCCTTGACTTGACCATTGCCTTGTAGGCACTAGAGCATGGATCATTTGTGCTTAATATGTAATTTATCACATAAGAATTGTACTTCATGGATTTTGAACGATTTTCCATTGTCTGTGATAATAGTGGATGTTATGCCAAAATGAAAAATGAGATGGTCAAAGATAAATTTGGAAAATGAGATGATAGTGAAAGTGAGTGGAACAAATTTTACCCACTTAGTAAAATATTCATTAGCAATAATAATGAATTTATGACCGTTGGGGGAGGTGAGATTAATCTTGCCACTAATTTTGAGGCCCCATGTAGAGAAAGGCTATAGAGTGGTATTGGGTTAGAGGGCTTGTGAGGGTGCATTCAAATAAGGTCCCCATGTTTTTGACAAGCAAGACATTTATTTACATATTGATAGGCATCAAATTCCATTGTAGGACAATAGTATCCTATATGAAGGAGATTCTTGGATAAGATCATGTTGTTCATATGAGAACCAAAAATACTTATAAGCACTTCCTAAAATGCAAGGTTAGTCTCATTCGAGTTGAGAAATCTTAGAAAATTCCATCATAACCCTTATGATAGAGCATTCCACCAAGAGTGGTATAACAAGATGTGCATTTGATAAGGGCTTTATGTTTAGTGGATGATATGTTAGGAGGGATGGTATGGTTTGGAGATAGGAGAAAATTCCATTATTGCAAGGAGTGTTTGGACCAACAATGTCACATATCATATCAAAATATGAAAGATTATAAGGTACTTAAGTACAAAATTGTGTCACACTTTATAAAGGAAATAGCCAACACTAATCCAACTTTTAAACTTTAATCACTAAAAAGTGGCATATATGTTTTGAATTTTGAAATGATGTAAACTAGTAGAACATGTATTTTTTAGTATATTTTATGTTTATATTAAAGAATTTAAAATATATATATATTTTTTAAATAGTTTTTAATAAATTGAAACTATGATTTAGTTGTTGATAAAATGCTGAAAAATGAAGTTACATGAGATGTCAATATTTTTATGGTATTTTTTTTTTTTTTCCATTTTTTTGTGTGTATTTATAACTTGAAACTTTAGGGCATGGATTTTATTTTTTTCCAATTTTACTATTTAAATATATATTTTTAAATAAATATTAAAATGTGCATGTATTAAAAAATAGTTGTTTCCATTCCATGTCAACTTTCATATTAAATATTTATCTAAACTAGAAAAAAATTTATACCATCTTGATATAGATTCTTTTATCTAGTGCATCATATTTTTTTCAATTTTGTTAATAAGTTTTAGTATTTTTCCTTGGCATGGTAATCAACTTAATATTTTGTGGCTAGAATAGCCTACTTTTAATAAAATTAAAAAATAAAGAAAATAATTATTAAAATATTCAAGTATATATATTTTTGAAAACTACACATATTAATCTACAAAAGGGTATTTTTATATTTAAAAAATTGTTATTTACATAACTGAAAAAGATTTATTGATTCAATTGTGTGTTAATTTTTGCATGAATGTTTTAGATCACACTCTATGATCCATCACTAGGATGAAATGAGAGCACAAGGAGAAGAATGATAAGATGTAGACCAAGGAAAGCCTAAAAAAGGTAAGAGAAGGGGGTTGCACGTGAAACAAGGCACAAAGCAATGACTTGACAGGAAAGAGAATTCATAAAATGCAACTAGAAACAACATTCCAAAAATTTTAAGTCAAAAAAGAAAAATAATAAAAAAACAAGTAATCAAAAGGATCAAATAATAAGACATAAAATAATAGAGATTAATCAAGAAAGAAACATAATGTTTCAAAAAGGAAGACAAGAAAGAAACCAAATGCAAATTAAAAGTATAGCTAGAAGAATGGAAAAAGAAAATAAAATTATAAAAGAAATATTAATCTAAAATATAAATTCCTAAAGAAGATTAAAGGGAGACATTTGAGTATATTAAATTAAAATTATGCTTTACTATATATATATATTCTAAATGTTTAACAACTAATTTAATATATTCTAAATGTTCTTTTTAATCTTCTTTTTGTGAATTTGTTTTTAGATTGTCCAAACTATTTATTTTATTTTCTTTTCCATTCTTCTAGCTCTGTCTTTCAATTTCAGACTTTCTTTCTTGTCTTCACTGAGAACATTATGCTTTCTTTCTTGATTAATATATAAATAATGACCCACATGCCTGTGTTGATCACTGATTAACTTAATTTTGTATTGACCTTTCCTTCCCTCCTTAAATTTTTGTGTTGTTTCTATTAATATTTATGAATTTTCTCTCATGTCAAATCATTTCCTTGTGCTTGTTCCCGCACAGCTGCCTCCTCCTTCTCTTATCTTTTAGGCTTTCTTTAAGTTTACATCTTATTCTTCTCCTGTCTTCTCATTCATCCCAATGTCAGACCATAGAGTGTGTTGAAATGTCTAAAAAAATAACTGCCTGTCAATCAGAAATATTTTATGATTATCTATATGTGGAGTGAAGCCACAATAGTGGTTTACAATTGAAGTGAGGAAGGAAAACTCACAAAAAATGAATGCATGGAAAAAAATTTGATTTTAGGAGTTTGTACGAACCTATTGGTTCAAGTGAACCAATTAGGGGTTCGATAGAACCTAGGTTTGGCTGAACCCTCTTAATACTTTCCATCAAAAGCCATAAAACCCCTTATAGAGGGGGTTTGGACCCCTAAGGTTACTCGAACCCCTTTATTCCTCACCTTGAGGATGAAAAAACTTGAGATTTTGGCACTTAATTTCGGTTTGGGAGGTTAAATGGAGGGCATATTTACCAAACCCAACTAGAATTAGGTAATCCTCAAAGGCTAAGGCTATCAATGAATACAATTTTAATATGTTTGGTTTTATTATGTATTTGGTTTTAGTTTTATTAAACATAGGTTTTCATCGAAAATGAATTTCTTTGTTTTTCACATGTGGAAAAATAGAAGATTATCAAAAAAAAATTTGAAAAATATGAGTGCACCAGATATTGAAGTCCTTGATCCAACAAAAAAAAAAAATTGAATTCGATATGTACAAAAAAGTTACACATTATACGGTCATGCTATGTCTAAATTGTAATTGGTTTGACTTCGAAACTTGATTAAAAGAAAAATATTCAATAAAAAATATCTAGCAGTGGAAGCACTAGATATAGGAGTTATGAATCAAATTGAAAGAATTAGAGACATCCTTTATGGAAGGAAAAAGGGTTATGCGTTATACGGTGTGCATCACTTTTTAAAAATGTTGTTTTTTGAAAAAAACCAGCTTTCGTGGGAGATGGAAAAAGAAGTGGAATTTGATTCCAAAAATTTTGAAAAAAATATTTTTAGAATCTACAGAAAAAATGTGACAAGACTCTAGTTTGCATCATCTTCAAATTCTTCACGGTTTAGCCGCTACAGGTGCCAGAATGTGAAGATTTAGTTTAAAAAAATAATTCCAGTGTCAGAGTTTGGCCAAAATTTTAAACCACTATTGTGGGATCACCCATGGGTATTATGGGAAACTTGTTATCTTTGATGTTATTTACATGAGTAGGTGTTATTCAAACCTTAAGTTTTTGATTTTTTTTTTTTGGTAAATTGGCCTTAAAGTGGTGCTACATAAGCATTAAGTCAACATTTTTTATTGGAAAAATTGTGGAAATATCTAACTTAGCTAGAATGAATCTTACTAGATCATATGTTTGACCAAAGTTGATTTTTAGTTAGAAATTTAGTTAAATTCAGCTGTGCTAATAAGTTGGCTAAAAGTGTGACACAACTTTGTACTATTACCCATAAGAATGTATAAGAATTTTCTCTACAAGGAAATGGTACTCATGAGACTCATCAGGCATATCTCGAAGAGATACATTGGTGTCCATTCCATCAAATTACTTGTTATTGATGCAAGGAACTTCTCAAAATATATATTTAAGAAATACTGCTTGAAACTATCAACCATGCATTTATAGGGCACAATTTTTTCATCATTAGTAAGGAACTCATCATTGACCTGAGTGACTACTAGCTATGAATCTCCAAAGACTTAAAAGTGTTGAATGTGTCATTTAACTACTAGTTTTAGAACAAATAATAATGCATCATATTCTACTATTTTTTGTGCAAGGAAAATCAATGTGAAATTATTTAGAAATGAAATCGCCTTGGGGATTGATAAAGAGGATGCTAGCACCTGATCCTTGTGATGTGAATGATCCATTAAAGTATAATATCTATGTCTTGGATTCCTCAATGTGAAGGATGAATTCATTTGAAAATTCTATGTTCAAAGGTTGAAAGTCCTAAATGGGAGACTTTGCTAACTAATTTTTTATAACTTGACCTTTGATTTCATTTTGGTTGACATACTCAATTTATTGCATTCACTAAGGATCATGACCCACTTTTGCATTCAACCTGTAAGAGTTTCTTTGGACAAAAAATATTTAAATGGGTCAATTTTTGCAATCAAATGAATGGTAGCATTAAGAATATAATTTCAAATTTTACATCTGGAAAATACTATTTTAAGGAAATATTTCTCCATGGATGAGTAATTAAGTTCACATCCAACCAATATTCTAATAAGGTAATAGATGACATTATCTTTCCCCTAATCATTATGCTGGTCTAAAATTGCACCTAAGGCATGTTATGTAACTAAGATGTATAACAACAAAGGCCTATATAGAGTGGGTGCCACTAAAAAAAAGAGGATTAGAAAGGAATTTATTGATTTGATAAAATTCTATGTGAAATGACTCATCCCATTCAAATATGACATTATTTTTGAATTAGATGTGAAAATGGATGAAATTTATCCACTATTTGGTTAATGAATCATATGATAGCTTGAAGTTTCCCTTGTGGATTGCATAGATGTGTGATATTTCTAAGAAGTGGAATTTTTGTTATTAATTTTAATTTGTTTGGATCTACTTCTATGCCTTGTCTAGAAACAATGGACTTGAGGATTTTTCCTAATGTGACTCCAAAGACACATTTCTTGGGATTTAATCTAAAATTATACTCTTTGAGCCTCTAAAAGATGAGACACAAGATAAATAGGTGATCTACTTTGGATTTTTACATTCCTAGGATGCCATCCACAGAATATTTGACAATATCATGTAGTAAATCATGGAATATGATTGTGGAGGATTTTTCCTAATGTGACTCCAAAAATATATATTTCTTGGGATTTAATCTAAAATTATACTCTTTGATCCTCTAAAAGATGCAACACAAGATAAATAGGTGATGTACTTTGGATTTTTACATTTCTAGGATGTCATCCACATAATCTTTGACAATATCATGTAGCATATCATGTGGAATATGAAAATCATGGCCCTTTGATATGTAGCATGTAACATACACCCTCAATATTCCCTTTTTTTGTTTATTGATTTGCTTTTGCAATAGTTTGTGATGGTTTTGAAATGATAAATAAAGTATAGATAATAAAGTAACTTGCATCAATTTAATAACTTATAAAAAATGACAATTTTCAGGAATACATGAAGCTAAAAAATCAAGATTTAATTTTTAATTTGAAAACAACTTTTTCTCAAATGTAGGAGCAACTGAGTTCATAAAATGAGATTACCTATTTATTTAAAGTATACCCAAAAAAATTATTTGACTGAAAATTTTCTACACTTGTGAGCAATCCCTGCAAGCTCTAGAGATTAGATGCCACACCTCCAAAATTGAGTATAGATGCTCCCAAATGATAGAAACCTAATCTCCAACCCTATGCACCCTCAATAGAGTAATAAACTATCATATACCTTAGGTATTGAGCAATAAAAAAGTCTTGTGTTTCCCTAGGTAGGTGAGACCAACAATATGAGTGATACGACCAACAATCAAGAAATAATAGCAACAAATAAACATCCAAGACCTCCAATCTTCCACTCCACAATCAACAATGTCTATATGATATGAAAATGTAAATGAACAATGAAGTGTAACCATGATCCCTGTGTGAAATTTGTAGTGTAGAAAATCAAGTATACCTTAACAATTTCACATTATGTTTTGGTCCCCTAATTTATTGGACTTAATTAAGCTTCTAATTTTCCAAATTATGCATTCCAAAGCCTAATTTTAACTTTTTTTTGAAGAAGGACTATTATTAAACAAATGCATTCAATCACTAAATTGTCCCTAAATTTGAGTGTCCTAGAAATATGGGCTAGGACCCATTCACCCATGGGCGATTGGGTCCCCCTTTTTAGCCAGGACCCAAATTTAAATATGTTGTTGGTAGCATTTTAACATCTAGAAAATTTAAATATGAGGTGTTGGCTTTTGAAATCTAATTTTTGAAAAATTGGATAAACACCTATAAATACCTAGTTATTTTATCATTTGAAAATTATCTAGAAATCTATTGGAAAACTTATGATCAAGAGCACTATTGAACAAGTCAATGGTAGTATTTCAGAGCATTATTACAAAAATTCAAGATCCAACATCATATCAAGGTTTATGTGTGTTCATTTTGTCATAGTTTTGTGAAGGCTAACATCTTTTTGTAGGTTTTCAAAGAATTCAAGCATTCAAGAAAATCTATCAAGAAAGATCCAAATCCTTGAAGAGATTTGTATAATTTTATTCCTTCAAGGAAGACATTGAAGGGTGGTGAGTTGTAGCATTGTGTTCATTCATTTCCTTCCTTTCCATTACCAATTTATCATTAACATTGCCTTTATGTAAGTGGCAACACTTACACAGTGTTTGAATAAGGTAAGCCCCTATATGGCACAACATCTTCCCTCTTTGTGAATGTGTAGGTTATAGGTCTAAAGAGGATTGAAGAGAATTTGAAGATCCAGTTTGCATTGTTGCATTTTTTATCATCAAAATTGTCAAGCCATATAAACTAAATTACAAAATTTACTGACAAAATTATGATAAGTTTACAACTAGGAAATAGAATCTCATATCCAATAGCAGAGGACTACAAAAACAATTTTAGGATCCCTCATCAAGGACCCATTTTCCCAGGGGTGACCCAATCCTGCTACAACACTTAGACTCAGCTTTTGGTGATAGTTACACATTAGTCAACACTCTCCATAGCCACTTGCAAATCATTTTTTTAGTTTGTTTATGTTTGAGAAATTCTATTCATTATATTAGGTCATTTAGTCTAATTAGGTCAATTTCATTCTCAATTATTTTCAATTTGTTCCTAAGACTCAAAAGGATTAGATCCAAGTCTGATTCACTCACGTTGAAGGTTGTAAGTCAATCTATGCACCTTATTGATTTGCATCCTAATGAAATCCTAAAAATGTTAGTCCATTGACCTTAAGTTTTAAGGCATCCCCACATTTTTATGTTTCAAAATCACCAAGTAATCATCTATATTGTACCTTCAAACAATGTGGAGAATGTTTCCTATGAAAAAAGAAAAAGAAAACCCTAGGTAGATTATTTGTAAAACTTGAGATTCAAATTTTTGTAGTTTTTGTGTGTTGTGAGTTCTTTTTGTAATGTTTCATTTATATGGAGATCAACATGGTGTTTAGATTGACTTTAAACCATAAAGATGAGCCAATTAGACCAGTATCTACATCTTTTAGGGTTTGGGAATGATTTGGAATTGATTTGTTTTGATTAACCTAATTAGACTATATGACCTAATATGAAAAATGCAAGATACTAATAATTAACAGACTGAAACAAAGAATTGTAAGCATATATGGGAAGGGTAGAGTGATGTGTACCTATCTTGAAAGTTTGATACTAGTCTATATAGGAGGGTAGAGTTTCCCAAGGGTGTTTGAGTCCTTGTAGGGGTGTCCTCTTCTTTTTCAATCCTCTAATACTAGGTCTGAGATCCCTATTTTTGCTTGAAAACTTGTTGAAACACCATCGAATAATTCTATAGGTAAGTTTCTATGAGTTGAAAAGTTGTGGGGATTTGAATGCAACAATTAATAAATGATCTTTAAACTCTTTTCAATCCTCTCCAAACTTGAAATATGCACATTCACAAAGAGAAGAAATGTTGTGCCATTTAGGGGCTTGCCTTAGTCAAATCTCGTGTTAGTGTTTCCACTTCCACAATGGAAATGTCAGTGATGAATGGATAAATGATAGGAAGGAATGATGAAATCACAAAGTGATGCAACTCACCATCCTTCAATGGATTCCTTAAAGGATTGAAGTCATGCACATCATTTCACAATCTTGGATCTTGCTTGCTTGAATGCTTGAATTGCTTGGAGACCTACAACAAGGATTATCCTTCACAAATAATGATAACATAAACATGCATAAAATCACATAGGATTTGGCATGATGCTTGGATCTTGAATTGTTGTAATAAATCTTTGAAATGATACTCTTGACTTTCTTTATATTGTTCTTAAAAATAATTTTCACCTCTTGCTTCTTGTTATCTTTCAAATGATGCAATAACTAGGTGTTTATAGGCATTTATTCAATTTCCTGCAAATTAAATCCTAATAGATGATATTTGCAATTTGAATTTTGAATGTTAAAATGTTGGCATTGACATTATTCAAATTTAGATCCTAGAAAAATAGGGGGACTGGGACACCCAAGGGAATCCTAGTTCTAGCCCTATTTTTTAGGACTTAGGGTGTCCTGGCCCTATTTGTTCAATGCTTGCAATTTTTTGAAAATCGATAAAAATAGGCTATAGAATGCATAATTTAGGAAATTAGGAACTTAATTAGGCTCAATATTTTACATGGGGACAAGACAGTGTAAAATTATCAAGGGAGGAAATTTACAATGCTACATTTAGCCCCCACTTTAGTGAGATTATGAACTTATGCTCAAACTCACACTAAAGTAGAAAATATATGTCAAGAGGGGTTTGATTATTTGAATGTTGAAGAGATAGGATGACTAGGGATCAAGAGGGAGTGCACAAGACCATAGGATCCAATATCCCATGGAAAGACAACATAAGAAAAAAGATAACAAGCACATTTATGAAATTACACAATAAGAGAACATACACAAACACACACTATCAAAATAAAATACAAAAAGGAGGGTATGGATAATCACAAGCTAGCAAGTTGTGTTATGCTAGGATCCACACCAAAGGTTTTAATGACTCACACCATAGAAAATTCCAATATTTTCTAGGTGAATCATAAAAAAATACACCACGAGCTAGTGAAGTTTGATATTCACTTAGAGGCACAAGCCCCCAGGCACAAATGAGAAATACACTAGGTCTAGTGAAGTTCTCTATTCACTAGGCGTACATGCCCATGACAATGTAGAAAAATTTAAGAAACACACTAGGTCTAGTGAAGTTCATTATTCACTAGGTGTGCACCCATGACAAAGTAGCAAGATAAGGAAACACACTAGATTGTGCACCGTAGCCAACCATACAAAAGGCTATACTCCCTAATCTTTGATAGGTGGTAGTTGATCAACACATGTTATCACCAAACTGTACAAGTTCCATGCCCTGGGCATTTGGGAAGAAAAAGGAATTCCAGTACTAAGTAGCATTAAATTCCTAACCACGAGAATTGAAAAGTGGAAGCAAATAATGCTGATGTATTACAGCAAAAAGAGGTGCAAAACCTGATGTTGAGGCAGTATTTTAAAGGTAAGGAAAATCGATAAATTCATACACGAAAAGATCTGCAAGGCTTATTTAGAAATCCCTATGCCAGGTGTATGGTACTGAATAGGAAATGCTGATAAGGGGTTGTCCCCAAATGTAATGCAACAAACAACACAAAGGATATGAGAACATAAGTGATCCATAGATTCAGGGTCAGTATATGTCTTTGCTACAATGATATAATAGAGCTTGGAATTGACATCATTCCCCAAATAATCATGGAACAATGAACACAATAGAGGAATGACACATAGAGAGAAAGAATTTATTTTTTGGGTCAACATGGAAGAGACCTAAATATCTCAACACCTTGCATTGTCCCCAAAAGGAAAACATAAGAAAAAAGTAAAAGACAAAATTTTATGACATATAGAGGAATGCAGATACAAATAGAAGAATTCTATGATAGATTCAATTCCTTTGTATCCTTGCACCAACAGAGCTACAAGGGTCATACAAAGAAAACTCACAAATGCAACATGAGAGATCACATCACGTGCAAGCAAACAAAAAGAACATATGAAAAAAATATAAAGGAGCATTTCACATGCAAGACAACTTAAAGTGGGTCATCCGCATCCCAATCTTGCTCATCATATAGGGAAGGAAAACAACTAGCCAAAGGGAATACAACAAGTGTTGTACTAGGAGCATCACTAGGTTCAACACGTGGTGGGTCACTCTCATCAAGAGGATCATCACGATTTCCCCCATCTAAACTCATAGACTTTGAAAATAACACATTGAGCTCATTATGCACTTGCTCATCAATTTTAGTAATCTCATCTTCATCATCCAAGTTAATCACAATAGGAGGTTTTATAATAATTATAGTTGAATTTTCTTGTTTCACTTATTGTTTTAGTTCCATGTCTTATTTTGGTGAAAGTTGCAATTCTTCTTGAATTGGTTGCATAGGTGTTCAATTATCATGCACTATTTTATTCATTTCTTCCAATTGGTGAGCAATAGCATGATGCCTACATCTACGCTCTTTAGCATTTTAGTTTCTTCTTGCATAATTCTCAATTTTTGATGGTGTAGGAGTGGGTTTCTTGACCATTGGTCATTTTTCTTCCCTTAAGGAACTAAAGGAACCACCGAGGGTTGGGAAACCATTGTCTCTTTAGGTATATATTATTTTTTACCTTTGGAGGTACAAAAGTAATCATTCGATTATCTCTTGGTCTTTTATATGATATGGGTGGAGGAATTGCAACATATTTACCTTGGTTAATTGGAAGGGTCTTTGCTTTAGGCATGGGTTCATCCATAATTGGTGGAGGGGGAACAATCATAGTTTTATCATTTTCAGGGATATTGGTGAGTTATAATTATGTTATGTGCTTTTCCTTAAACTACAAGAATATGAGGGGATGTAGACGTCTAAAATCATAGAAAATTATAGTATTCCAATACTGTAGGGGATGGAATTTTGGGATACACATTAATACCTTTTCTAAGAGGGATGATAGAGAGAATCCGAAAGATATAGAATAAGGAAATATGGTAGGAAATGGGTTCGAGCTTCAAAGATACTAGATGTTGAATAGGGAAGAGATTGGAAGTTGGTCATATTTTATATAGAAGGGAGTGGAAATTTGGGAATCAAAATCAAAAGATACCTAATGCTTGAAGGAGTAGGGATTGGAGTTTTTTCATTCCCAATATTAGAGAAAGTGGGGATTAGGTTTTTGAGACACCTAATGTAAGGGGGAGTAGGGATGGGGATTTAGGAATACCTGATGCTATAAGGAGTAGAGATTTGGCTTTAGAGACACTTGATACAAGAGGGAGTGGGGATCAATATTATGAGACACCTAATAATAGAGGGAAGAATGATCAATCTTTTGAGATATCTAATATAGGAGGGAGTATCAAATAGGAGTTAGTGATGCATGATGAAGGGAAAAGAAAGGATTAGGATTCAAGGATAATAATAAAGAGTAAATCAAGGATTAGGATTAGGATATGCTTGATATATGGAAGAGTGAGAATTAGAGTTTTAG
>VDFB02193867.1:729536512-729578132 GCA_007258455.2 Sequoia sempervirens | reverse complement strand
AGGACCCATTCGCTATGTGGTGAATGGGTCATATGCCACTTACCTAGGACACACAATGGACAAGGTGAAATGTTATGCAAAATCAGGGTCATAGGACTAAGTGAGGATTCATTCGCTCTATGGTGAATGGGTCCTAGGTCACCTACCTAGGACACACATCTTCCAAAGTTGAGTGTTGTGAAATTTCATTTATGAATGTCGGTTTTTATCCCTTTGAATTTGTATTTAATTAGGCTTGTATTTAAATTAAAGGGATAAATTAAGGGAAATAAACCTCAATTAATTAATAAAGCCCTAGATTAATGTGAAAGTGTAAAGATACACCTTATAACATAAAAAAAGGCATAATTAAGTCCATTTAGTTTAAAAGGGTCCTAAACTTAATGTGAATATGAAAAACATATTACAACACTAAATTAAGGCATCATTTATCTCATTTCATTATTAATTATTCCCAAATTAAGTGTGAAAAAGGGATACTTTTTCCTACATTACATTTTTCCCCCACTTTAGTGAGAGTATGACCCCATGTCAAACTCACACTAAAGAGACATTCAAGACACTTATGTATGTAGAAATGACAAAGATACACAATCATACAACATCAAAGAATAGGAAGATCAAGCCTAGAAGGTACAACATGATGTGGAACACATCTAAGCTATCATTTTGTGCTCACTCCAAGGTAGTAGAACTTCAAGTTGTCCACTAGGCGAGTCTCCCAATAAAGTGGCTTAGTGAGAAACTCCTGCCTCTGTGTTGGATTTGATCGTACAATGAGAAATTCATGCTTCTATGTTGGCTTCTCATCATACTAACCATACCAAAGTTATCCCCTTGATAACTTCAATAAGGCACCACAAAACAAAACAAAAAAGGGGTGGAAAATGAGAGAATAATATTAGGATCCCATACCATATCAAATCTATCCTTCTAACAACTTCAATAATGCACCACAATGCAAGGCTCCATAGGCAATCAAGGTGTGTTATGCTAGGAGGCATTTTATTTAGGGTTTAATCTTCACCATTATTCCAAACACTTATAGACATTATATATAGGTTTTTATTCAAAGGGACTTTGCTTCATTTGTGTAAGATCTTCTTATTGGAGAACATCATGCATAATGTCTCCAAGAGAGGACAATTCAAGAGTAATTTTTTTTAAACTTAGGGAATGTAGTGCATCACATCACCACTAAGAGGAAATTCATACACTAAGAAATATCACACTCTTGGAGGACATCAAACCCAATGACACAACCAAGAAAAGGGAACATCAAAAGAATAAAGAAAATCACACCATGAAACATGATAAATGTCAAAAGATAATATTGATGTATGCCCCAACTTTAAAGTGATTGTTAACACCATTGCTGTGAGAAATTGCTTTAAAGTAGTCAATGTTTAATCCTAAGACATGAGAGCTTCCTCAAAAATCCCTATTCCAAGTCACATGTTTCTGAAATAAAGTTACGTCAAGAAAAAGGAGGGAGTGCCCCAAAAAATACATAAGGGATCTATGGATTTGGGGTTAGTATATCTTTGCTACAATGTTGTTATAGAGCTTGAAAACATCATCATTCTCCAAATACTCATAGAACTGGAAGAATGACACAAAAAAGAAAACAAAGAAAAATCCTTTCTAGTCAACATGGAAGAGACCTAAATGTCTTGACACCTTGTGTCATCCCCAAAAGGAAAACACAAGACAAGCGAAAAGATAAAATGTTTTCAACATATAGAAGAATGCATATACATACATAGGAATACACAAAATGAGAGAGAGAGAGATACATCAAATGAAACAGTATGGGGGATCACATTACGCACATGCAATCACATAAAGAAATATGAAAAAGAAAGCAAAATACTAGTAAGGCACATGTGATTCAACCTATAGCAGGTCATCTGCATCCCAATCTTGATCTGTATATATGGAAGGTGGAAAACTAGCCAAAGGGACAATGGCAAGTTCCAAACTAGGATAAGTACCAAGTTCAACACTCTTATCATCATTTAAGTTCGTGGAAGAAGGATAACAATGAATTCAACTCATTATGAACTTGTTCACCAATCTTTACAATATCAATGTCATCATCTAAATTAATCACAATAGGATGTTGAATGATAACTTCTTTGGAAGGTTCTTGTTTACATTGTGGCGAGGGTATAGAAACATCATGCATTTCTTTAGATCAGTGGATTTTCATTTTTTGTGTTGCTCTTTTCTTCTTTAGTTTGTAACATATGAGCAATAGCATGACTTCTACACCTACACTCTCCAACATTTCAATTTTGTTTCAATCTGTTGTCAATTTGTGATTGTGTAGGAGTGGGTTTTTTAACCATAGGTTTATTTTCTTCCCTTAGGAGAGGAACAAAAGGAACCATAGGAGGTTGTTCAACCACTTTATCTTTAACTTTGTAAACTCATTTTATTTTAGGAGGTGCAATGAGATTTTTTTGGTTGTCTTGTGGTCTCTTATAAGAAATGGTAGGAGGATTTGTCATAAGTTGCTCTTGGATAATTAGAAGGGATTTTGGTTCAATCATTTGTTCATCAAGGATAGGTGGCTCAATCACGGGTTGAGGCATGTTTTTAAGGGATAATTTTTCTATGTGATTTTCCTTAAACTTTTGATATTCTTTGAAAAATTAGTCCTCATGAGGTCTAACAGGTCCAATAGGCTTAGGCCAAAATAAATCCAATGAAAAGTTCCCATTGGAAGACATAGGATTAAAGCCACTATGATGTACTGTAAAGATTGCATTTCCAAAGGGAAACTTTAAACACTTATGCACAATTGATGGGATTTCATTCATGGAGTGAAGCCATGGATAGCCTAGCTTCACATGAAATTGGTTTAATGATGAGATGATGGTGAATGAGACACTTAACGTTTTGGGTCCAACTTTTAGAGGGAGATTTATTGAGCCAATCATAGGGCAAGAAAAACCATTATGTGTTTTGATCCATGCTTTCAGTCTTTCATATGTATCTTGATAAAATTCATGCACAAATAGGAATTATTTTGTGATCACATTCTCTACATAGATGAGATCAATTAATATCCCATTAGTAGGCTTATCATTGATTCTCCCAACTATGTAAACAGGACCATCAGGTGCATGTTTGATTATGTCATTTTGTGAGAAAGAAATATCAAGGGGAAGTTTTGGTTGAGCCCTTACAAGGTTTAAATTCAATAAATTCCACTACTTCAACCATTTCATTCATATTTTCATCTTTTGTAGTTTCATTATCCATGTCAACATTCATCACATCATTCTTTGTTTCACTAGCTTTGACAAATAAAATAGTATGTTTTGGCATGGGATTTGTAAATTTTGGTTAGGAGGGTCTATAGACTTATTACCTTGATCATTCAAACCTCCAATTAGAAGATGATTTTAATCAATTAGGTCTTGTACAAGATGTTTAAGATGCTTACAATATTTTGTATTATGTCCATTTTGTTGGTGGTAATGGAAATAAGAATTTGGTCTATAGTTTGCGAGTAATGGTTTATTAGGACTAGGAGCTTTGACAGGAGGTAGGGAAAGCATATTATTTTCCATGAGCTGCAACATGATATTATGAAGGGTGTTGGGTAGAGGAGTAAATTTTCTATTCCTATCCCTGAAGGAAAAATGATTTTTCATCTTTATAGCAACCACTTGGTTATCAACTTGTTGATTGGGTTGAGGGGAATTAAGTTGTAAAAATCCCCTATTCTGTTGATTGAAAGATTGATAACTATTTGAGGTGCAAATTTAGAATTTTTACGATGGCTAGGAGGATTTTTCACATCACGAACATAAGCCAAATTTTGATAGTCATGAAGGATTGTACATAACTGTGTGAAGGATGGGAATTTCAACATCTCAAGTTTGATTTGGATTTTCCTTTGTAAATTGGCAATAAACATTCGTTGAAGGTCGACATCAGGAATCTTAATGTTTATTTATGAATAAAGTGTTTGGTATCTTGCTATGAAATCAATCACTTTCTCATCATCCTTTTGCTTGAGGGCCATCTTGGGACCCATGTGAGTGTGGAAGTGGTTGTAAAAGGAATCAATAAGCTCATTGAATGAACCAATTGAATTATTTGGTATGGAGCAAAACAACTCTAAAGTAGTATCCTTCAATGACCTAGGGAATAGTTTAGACAAGAGCTTATCTTCAAATATGAAATCACTACATAGGTTTGTATAAGTAGAAACATGGCTAACCGGATCTCCTTTCCCACCATATCTCTCAAATCTAGGAACTTATATACCTTGTGGAATTTGTGTTCTCAATATCTCCAAGGATAACGAGTTGGTTTTAATGTATTATGAAGATTGACCATTTTTGTTTTGATTTAGGTGGCAATTTGTTGTTGAAGGGATGACATGTTTTGTAAAAGTGTGTTAATGATGGCATCATTATTGGTATTGTAAGGTGGAGAGGAACAAGGTGGAGTGGTGTATGTATGTGGAGGGAAAGTGAATTGTAAATTTATGAGGGAGGATGGTTGAGGAGATATAGTAATTGAATGCACAAAGCTAGAAGGATTCTCTATGGAAATACCTAAGGAAGTGTTGACATTGCTAGTAGGTTGAATGGTTGTGGTAACTAGAGTACTAGTGTATGCAGGAATTGAAGTTACACCTTGGCTTTGGGTATAACCCAAATCTTGAGTACAACTAGTCATTGTAGGGATGGTATTGTTAACATCATGCACATTGGTTGTAGGGAGGGAAGTCATGGGAGATGAAGTATCCATGTTATGATCCATAGGGGGTTGATTATCAATACTATTAGAAAGAGAGTTAGAAAACCCAAGATCCACAGAGAATGGTGTATTGCAGGATGAAATGAGTCTCAAACTACATCTCACAACAGTATTGCTAATAGGACACCAAGTTGTAAAGCTCATACAAGATTCAAAAACTCAATGCCAACCCAAAATGGAAAGAGGGTGAAGTGCAATGCAATGACCTAGAATGTAATGTGTAAATGCAAATTTCGAATTCGAAACAAGGTAATTTTATGATTACACTATGCAAAATTCTATAAATGAAGTCTTGTAAATGCAACTTTGAAATCACAAAATTCACTAACTTTACCAAATAAAGCTAGATATGATCAAATTGATGAAACATAAATTTTGGAAACAGTAACAGAAATCTGAAAGGAACAAACAAAAATGCAGAAATGAATATTTTAATGCCCAAAAAATCATATTATGACCTGATCAGGGACTCATTCTCCCTAGGGAGAATGGGTCCTAGATGAGGGATTTAAAACAAGTTTTTATAGATTTTTGAGTGCTTTTCAATGGTTTTCAGATTCAAGTTTGTTATAGAAAGTTTCAATTTTAATTTTCTGTGAATTCAATGTGAAATGAAAGTGCAAATTATGACAAAATGACAACCTAGAAAAGATAGTCTGATATGCAATTTTTTTTAAAAAAATTCAAATGCAAGTTAATATGATGTATATGATGTGCAAGATGACTTATTTTTTTATATTTTTCAGATTTAAAGAATGCAAAATATGCAATCCTAAAACCTTTAATGAAAAGCAAAGACAAGACACCATAAATGAGACCTAATTTAATGTAAAGAGATGCAAATGAATGCAAGATCTAAATCTAGGATGAAATAGGACTCTAAAATCAAAAAATTACAATGATCAAAGTTAGGTTCACCATAATGAAACATAGAAAAATAGGGGTTGAAATCAAAATGAATTGATAATAATGTGCACCTATTTCTCTAATTTCATTCAAAATGTGTGTTCTAATGTGAAAATGAGAAACAATAACCAAATCTTAACCCAATTAATAGTCAAAAGGAATATTTGGAAAGGGTCAAATGTTATGTACCTATCACCAAAGATGCTTTTTAGTCCTCATGAAGGACTCATTCACCCTATGGTGAATGGGTCCTAGCTAGGGCTCTAGAAAATCAATTTTGGGGTTCTATTATTCTATGCCTGCACTCCTAGATTCAAGTTGCTCATTGTTGGAAATTCAAAAATAAAACCTATAGCTCAATTTCCATGATTTGACAACTTTTCTTGCAACTTTGACAACTTTGCAACTTTCTTCAATTTTTCTCTCCAAATTCTCTTCAACCTAAAACTTGTAATCACACATCAAAGAGAGAAAAATGTTGTTTTTTTAGGCAATGGGGATTTTCCTTGGTCAAACCCCATTTTGGTAATTAAACCGTATGATGAAACAATGATACCTTGTTTGAAACCTTGGATAACAAATCTACAATCTAGCATGAAGTAGCCTCAATGAGTGTAGATCTTGATCATGAAACTTGATGTGAAATAATGCATTTGATATGTATAATTGATCTTGAATTCTACATCACCACATTAGCTCAAACAACATGCATGATGGAATAAATATTTGAAATGATGAAATGAATCTTTATTGCTGCAATAATATTCTATAAATCTGCTCTTGAAATGCTCTCTCGATAATAATTTTTCTATTAGGACTTGAACACTTGAAAGCTTGGATGAAACTATGTGAAATAACCTTATATTAATACATATCTTAACATTAATTCCTGAAATTCAAATATCACAAGACAACATTGAATTATGGATTTCAAATCATTAAAATGCTACCAAAAAAATATCCAAAAGAGGGGTCCTAGGTCTAAGTGAGGACCCATTTTCCATGTGGAGAATGAGTCCTAGGCCACTTACCTAGGACACACAATGGACAAGGTGAAATTTTATTCAAAATCAAGGTCATAGGACTAAGTGAGGACCCATTTTCCTTATGGAAAATGGGTCTTAGGTCACCTACCTAGGACACACATCTTCCAAAGTTGAGTATTGTGAAATGGAATTTATAAATGTTAGGTTTTATCCCTCGTAACTTGTATTTAATTAGGATTGGATTTTAATTAAAGGGACCAATTAAGGAAAATTGGCCTCAATTAATTAATAAAGCCCTAGATTAATGTGAAAGTGTAAAGATACACCTTACACCATCAAAAACAAGGCACAAATAAGTCCATTTATTTTAAAAGGGCCCTAAACTTAATGTGAATATGAAAAACATATTACAACACTAAATTAAGGCATCATTAAGCTCATTTTATTATTAATTATTCCCATATTAACTATGAAAAAGGGACACTTTTTCCTACACTACAATGATTAATAGGCCATATTCAAAATGCTTGGAACTAATTAAATGGTCTATAGGGTGTGAGATAACTTCTAAGATATGATATTAACACATATTTCACTCCTAAGGATCTCAAACATTATTTTCATCCATAGGTATTTTAAAAACTATCATCCATAGTTCTCAACCTTCTAAGCCTATAAATCAATTTTCTTCTCTTTCAATAGGTTACTAGGACTATCATGTCTTTGGAATCCTTTTCATCTTGAATAGATGTACTTCTCTATAAGCCATGTATTCAAGTCATGAAGATACCTTAGCAAGTTCATTTAAAAAAAATGATAGGGTCTAGGAAAAATATAAAGCCCTCCTCATGGTGTCAACAATGTATTCTTTCCACCCTTTTATTGGAAATGGTATTTAACCCATGAACTTGAATCTTTGATAATCACAAGATTTCCTTCTACACCATGGAAATGTATTGCTCACTTTTCTCTTTGTAATTTAATAACCTTCATTCATGGTTTGCACTATGCTCTTTCACTGTTTTGTGATCTGCAACACCTTTTAGACTTTTTTCCATACCTTCAAAGAGAAAATTATATTTGATATTGATGTCATTGTTTGGCATATTCACAATACATTGAACTTTCTCCTTTGGTAACTATCTTTTATACCTCTATCCTTCTATATACATTCTAACATCTTAGATTATCTCATGCCTTTTTGAATCTTCCTCATAGTTGTCTTCTTGGAATAGGTTTATCATCACTTTATGATATTTATTTATGATTGAAATTCACTTCCTTATCTCTTCAAAATGATTGTTCTAATAGTATACAATTACTTATCTCCTATTGATCCTGTAATGCCCCGCCGTGCAAACCCCAAAGGACAACAACTAAGACACTTTTTTTTTTTAAAGAAAACTATTTTAAAGATTACATAAACAAAATAACCATTAAGTTTCAATGTGTGACATTCAATGGTTATATGCATTAACAACCCTACATCCTTTGGGGCGTACATGAAGACATTACAATAACTAATCACTATCACTGATATAATTGCATTAACAGGATGCATCACTAGGATGAGAAAACCATTGTTTCAAAGAGAATTCGCAAGAGTTAATTTATTAAAATAAGATCTTCTCCAATTCAAAAACCATAACCATATGCTATATTCATGAGAACTCCCAATGTGCATATCTCATGACATAAGAAAATAACAATAACCATGATCATTAATCACATAAGGACATCATCATTACACTATACATTACAATAATTATATTATGTTGTTCAAATACATAAGTTACAACATTTCTTTCTTAGTACCTCAAGAGAACAATACATAAATTAAATGGTATGATAGATACAAAGAATATACATCAAGAAATATACTAATCTCTGGAACACTTTGCAACTGGTAACCCGACACTGCATGGATGCTGACAGGGGAACCCAATGGGGTGCGTAGCATGTTCCACCCAACCACGTGAGTTTTAGAAAAACCCACGCCTCGTACTAGGAGATGACAAGGAAGAATCCTCAAACAAGAATGTCCAAACAGAAATGACAAGACACAACTCCAAACAAAAGTGACATGAGAATACATAGGCAACAAAACATCTATAGATTACAAAATCATAACATCAATAGATCACAAAACATAACATCCATAGACCACTCTCAAAGACTTGCGAAATAAACCATTCTCAAAGAGTCACTCTCCTACTGAAAATACTCATAGTAACCAGGTATCCATACTATATTACATATCTCGTTCATGGTAATCGGGCATTCAAACTGTCTACACCCATGTGCACTACCCAACACAAATCAAAAGCTAAACCAACATATATAACAACCCCTCATAGAATGAATTTCTCTAGAAGACTTACAAAATTGAACAACTCAATTGTCCAACAATGCAAACAAAGAAAACTCAACCAATAAGCAATTCCAACATATAATTAATCTAACATCTAGATTCTCCGATTTTAATCAAATCATCAACACATTACTTGGAATTAATCAACTTAATTTAATTTAATTTACAAGCAATAAAAAAAATTAACACTAATAGTTTAACTCAAATTTCCACAATAACACACACAACAATAAAAATCAATTTCTCTATAAAAATCATTTTATCTTAACTATTTATGCTTCGCATGCACCAAATAATACATAATATCCATTTATATTTTAAAATCATTTCATCTTAAAATAACTATTTGTGCATTTTCATGCACCTAATTAAAATTAATTTTTCTAATAAAAAATATTTTATTATCCAGTATCTATTTAAATTCAATTTCCTCTTTTAAATTATACATTCTAAAAAAATAATCTATTTCATGCATTCACATACATCTATTGTCAAAATATATTTAATTTTTTTTTTGATATAAGAAACCTAGTTTTAAAGGACCAGGAACTTGATAAATTAAAAAATAATAATAAATAAAGAGGGAGACATCCCAAGCTCAGTGAACTGAGATCACCAAATTAACTGTTGTGCCCAACTCGAAAAAGAGCGGGCACCACAAAGAGAAAAACTAGAAAACATTTAAACAGCTGCCTCACTATCCCTGTCAGTATAAGCTAAGTTGTTCTTGTCATTTGTTGCCAGCTGAGCAACATCGACAGGGAATAAGCTTGACTAGACTTTACTGGATAGGCCAGACTTGAGACTAAGTTCAATGCCTTCATTTGCAGCCCAGTCAGTGACCTGGTTGCCAAGCCTACCAATATGACTAATGACTGCCCCCTCCAATTCATGTAGATAACATCTTGCCACTTCTACAATCACCTCCAATCTCAAGTTGTGTAGCTCACCTCCCTTTAGAGCCCCAATGACCAGCTTGGAGTCACCTTCAATCCAGAGTTTTTTCCATCCTTTTTCCCTAGCTAACATCAGACCCCACAACACAGCTCTGGCTTCAGCTTGATTATTAGTGTCAATGCCCAAATCTAAGGAATATACCAATATTGTTTTCCCCATAGCATCCCTAAAGACACCACCACCACCGACTTTGCTAGGGTTACCTTTGGCTGCACCATTGAAGCTCAACTTGAACCACCCTTGATTAGGAGCCTCCCACCTAGGTTGCTTCATGGTGCGAGGATCAAGCATCGAGACCTAAACCATCCCCCTAAAGTTGGGCCAAGCATTAGCCCAATTTATCTCAGCAACATCCAGGGCCCAACAATCTTTCTTATGTATTTCCCCGAGCTCTTCTATTGTACCAACCACTCTATCCCATAACCTGTCAATTAAACATTCTTCATCTCTGAAAGTCCTACGGTTTCTCTCTAGCCATATATTCCACACAATGACAGCAGGTGCAACACCCCAAATAAGTTGAAGACTCAAACTCATTATCTTTACCACCCAAGACTCCAAAAGACCATCAATATCTTTGGGTATGACCATCTGAAGACCCCACCTTGCCCAAAAATGATTCCAAAGCTACCAAGCCACCTCACAGTGTGCAAAAAGATGACCGTTGCTTTCCTCCTCAACCTTGCACATGACACAACGAGAGGGGCCAACCTTACCCATTTGTAGAAGTATGTCCCATGTCAAAGCCCTCTTCTTCCATGTGATCCACAAAAAGGCGTTCATTTATGGAATACATTCTAATAACAATTCATTTTCTTATCCAATATCTATTTAAATTCAATTTCCTCTTTTAAATTATACATTCTAAAAAAAAATCTATTTCATGCATTTACATGCATCTATTGTCAAATTATATTTAATTAAATAAATATATTAAAACATTTAAATATTTAAATATTTCATTTACAACTTCCAAACGTAAAAATTAATCATATATATTTAAAATATATATTATATCAAAATAGCCAATTAAACAAATATATTTATATATATATATATATATAATTAAATAAATATAATACATATAATTAAACATATATATAAATACTTATTATTTAATACATTAAAAATAATTTACTATATTCAAACAATACTAATAATAAAACTAATGTATTGCGACTTGAATAACTTTTGTTTTTGGATCTAGGTTTTCTAAAATTTTTACTGAAGGTGCACCATCAAGTATTTTAAAACATATAAAAAATTCAGCCATACCCAGTTTGTAAATTGTGAGTTATGATAAATTTAGTGACCCTCTGTCTCTATTGTTTTCTACAGAAAAATATTTATTATTTTATCATAGGATTTCATTTTTCCTAATTTATTAGAGGATTTCTTTTTTTTTCAATCTACAGAGGTTTTCTAAATTATATGTGAGATTTTCTAAATTATCTATTGTTTTCTTTTTGAATTTCCTACCATTTTAAATTCATTTCCCTATAGAGGATCTAAATTTTTTACAATCCTTCTACAAAGATTTACCAAAATTTCACAACAAATTAACAGACAATATTTCAAAATATATAATCAAATTATCTAATTTTTTTTTTTAATTTCACAAAACTAAAATAAACATCTACAATTTTGTATAGACAATCTTTTAACAACACAATTTAAATAAACATTTAAACTAAAGAACCTGGATCCTCAAACTCGAATTGATGAAGATTGAAGTTGAGCCTTCCTATTTCGATTCCCAAGTTTTTCCCAAAGATTTCATCTTCCAAAGATGTACAAAACCATCACAGCCAAGAACTTCCCTCCGAGCCTTTTCAATTTCTATATTTTTTTAAACCCAACAATGAGAATAAAATAACAATTTTCCATTCTCTTAACTTTTTGAAAAATAAAACAGGCATGCATTTGTTCTTTTTATTCTTTTTTTTAATTTTTCTTTTCTCAATAAAATCTCTAAATTATAAATTTCTATTTTTATTAATTTCAACTTATAGTTGACACATTATTAATTATTTAAATCTTTTATTTTATTATTTATCCTCAACTTACTATTTACATTAAATTATAAAAAATGTCAAGTTTTAAAATTATAAATAATGTTATTTACACAATTAATTTATTTATCTTAAATTAGTTACATGTATAACTTTTAGTTTAACACTTTTAAATTTTAATAAAGTTATTCCCAATAACTAACTAATAACACTTATTTTAATTATTTGATTATTTAAATTAAATAATACTATTAATCCACCCAAATACATAACAACACAAATATTAAATAAATAACACAAATACAACTCACGATAGACAACTATCACATAATACCAAAATAACCAAAATCAAGGACATAATACCACTAGATTCACGATGGGTTGACAAAATTGGGATGGGGAGACTTCCTTGTCATCTTTGTTTCAACATCATACCCATTGGGACAATTTAATGCTCGCCCTATCCTAACAAAGCAGGTGGAATCGAGGCTTAGTTCCTGCAATCTTGCATACAAACAATGTTGTGCACAATATATCTATTTAAATACAAGCACCTCGTGAGAAGGGATCACAGTGTAGCTAGGCACTCGTGAACGAGTGATGCTACGCCATCCCCTCACCATAACCACATTAGCAACTACAACATCGAGTATAAAACAACATCACTAAGATATACAAATCACCTCATATCATCATGAAACAATTACTAATTCATTGCATCACCACCTAATATTGCATCTATATAAAAGCATCACCAATTAAATGCAATCATAATGTAATATCATACTCATAAAAATACCATTAGAAGCTCTTGTCCCACCTTCCTCTTTTGATTCCTTAGCCAGACTACCTGCACATCCCAGGTGAGAATGGAGGGGTACTACAGATCCTTTATACATCTTCAACAATCCCATAACCTTCATATGTTATCTACCAAACTTTTATGATGCTTTATCATTTTATAGGTTTTTCCTTTATTAGTGGTGACATAAAACAAAACCAAATAATATATCATGCAAGCCTGGAGCTGAACCAAGAAAAGAACCAACACAGGTTATATGACTATCATATTTATCTTGTTTTACCCTTTTGTCATCAAATTATTTGTAACAGAGTGTATCAACATGCTATGCTACCTCACTCTACTCATAGAGTAGTCATATCTCCTTACCTCATCCTTTTATTATTCATTCCCCTTTAATTATTATGTCACTCAATGTCCCTGTGTATCCTAATCTCTTCTAGAAATAGGCTTGCTACTTTCCAATAAAGGAATCAAAGGAGATAGTGGCTTCACCTAGCAATAATAAAATGTTTTAACTTCATCTTCACCATAGACTTAAACAAGAGAATTTAACCCTAAACATAGTATTGTATACCAATCTACTATCATCTTCTTGTATAAGACCTACCTAGGGTCTTCCCTTCATGAATTTATTATTTTATGCACAAATCTTTGTCATGATGGTACTATCATGCCTCACAATACCTTGGCACTATCATTTTTGAATGTGTAGGGAATTGAAAATATACTCTAGGGACTATCCTTGATAATCTTGCATAACTCTTTGTCATGATGGTACTTATCCTTTAGCTTTAGCTTTTTCATAGTTTACTCATGGCTATGTTCTCTCATAGAGGCCATATCACTTGTTTATGCATAAGAAAACACATATCCTCTATCTTTGATTTGAAGCTCTTTCTTCATGCATTATGGTCTATCATTTGCAACTAGACAAGAATTCCTTGTGGTTTTTAAAACCTCATGGACTATTCATCTACTGTATTCTACATAATCGGCCTTTATCATTGGAATGCCCTATGCTTGATTGTCTTTAAACTATATTTCTATTATTGCATGTTTAGACTATCCTTTAAAATTGTATTTCTCTATCCTTTTTATTGAAACTCTATGAATGTCTTGTTCTAGACTGCCTTATTCCTTCCAAGATATCACACTTTTGTACCAAATATCATGGCTTCTATGTAGAGTTCCATTTGATAGATATAAAACTTGAATAGTATCCTTTTGAGAAAACATATGACTATCATCTTTAATTATTTCATTCAGTGCAACAAATCTCTTGCATATGGTTTTGAAATTTCCCTTTACTAAACTATCATGACTTACTTTTAAAACCATTTCCTTAAACTTTTGATCTATTCCCATTGCATAGCTTGAAATATTATATGTAAAGGTGCCATAGGCGCCTTCCAATTAGGCAATAGACTCTATTTTGTGAGAATGAATGGTTAATGAAGAGTCAAATTTTGACACTAATCCCATTGAATCTAGTTATTTTCCTATGGGTCTTGATTCTATTGGATTTCCTTCAAAGAGGGAACTTCACCATCATCTTGAATTAAAGTAGCCCATGCCTTCAAATCCTCTAAATTTAAACTCTATGCAATGATCCCATATATGCATCAAATATGTGTAGGTTACCACCCATAGTAGGAAAAAATATTAGTCTTTTGTCATCACTAAACTTTATCCCTAATGCATCATATTCTTCTCTTTCAACAACTTGATATTTTCATGAATTCTTACCTCAGTCATAAGAACTACCACCAATATTGTGATAAAACCCCTTGTCATTGTCATATGAATGGTTCTTTCTCATTTGTGATTATCATAGTCCATCTTATTTACCTCTTATGACTATGTAGAATGCCTTAGAGAAGGACTACCATAGGTATACAATACTTGTATAGAGTAAATTGATGGCATTCCTCCCAATATGCATAGGTTTACCATAGGACTATTAAGAAATGTCATTTGACTATCTCCCTATGTGAATGAACAAGATAACACTTTTTATCATTGGATTTCAATTTTGATAACAATAAGGTCTTTTGGCAAGGGCTAAATAGGTATTTACTTGAAGATTATCAAAGACATATTAGACAATGGTTTAAATGAATTTAATAGTGTTATTGGAAAGGGCTTGAAATAAGATATTTATGAGTAGAAGGGTCTTAGAAGTTTTCTAAAATAAAACTCTTCTAACATGGTTTTTAATTATTTCTACAAGATCTTATCACTATCATTGCATGTACTATTCATCTTTTCCTATATTGGCCTCTATCTTATATACTCTATGCCAAGCTCCATGTGATTAAAGGGTACTATCCTTAGAAGCTTATTTATTTTGTATTATTTGTGAATTTAACCATATTCTAGGATATTTCTTTCACATCTTCATGCACTCCTTAATAATCTTGTTGAACTATCACAAATCTTGGACTATCATTATTAATGAAGTCTTCTAGTTTGTCATTTATCCTCTCCTTGATATTTCCCTTGTAAACTATCATGAGATTTTCTACTTGTATATCTACATTCTTCAACATTGAAAGCCACTCTTAAAGATGAATTTGTTATTTATAGACTACCCTTATCTTAATATTATTTTTGGTTATCCTCTCTAAGAAACTCTAATTTCCATAAGTTGTTTACTTGTCTTCCTCATAGTTTAATAGTCATTCGATATTGATGATTGTTATATAAATAGACATCTCCCTTCTCCTTTGGAATACCCTTCCATATGATTTCCTTGCCTTAAGACTATCATTTTTTTGAGTTCCTACCTATTCTATAGGACCTACTCCACCTTTTTGAAAAACAAATGTTTACTCATGCATTGTTGAATACTTTCCCTTGTAGAGCTTATTTTTTCTCTACAAGTAGTAGCCACATTTATTTATGTACACTAGAGATCCTATCCATAATACTTCACTTGGTTTTTCATCCTTATTTACTTATGAACTATTCCATTCTTTGCTTGAAGGACTATGTAGCATTGGTTTTGAAAAATGTCTCAATACTCAAGTTTTATAAGGAAAATATTGCATTACTTAAGTTCAACATTGGGAAAGACAAACCATATAAACCCACAATAACATTTCTTACTACCTTTAACTCATAAAAATCTCATACAAACCTCTATATTTTCACCTCCACAAAATGAAAATATGCTCGAACACATCACCAAAAGAATACAATATTTGAAAATTGTGAGTGTGTTTCTCTATGGTAGTCATAAGACTTCATGACACAAGAAGACCTACATTTCTCTTTTCCTTCCACATGGATGATTCTATATTGGAGAGAAATAATGAATTTCATGAGCTCCCTAACCATTTACTCAACTTTGAAGAGTTTCCTACTACTCCATAAATGTCTTGGCTGCCATTATAGCCTCCTAAAGCTGTGTGAAAATAACTAACCAAGAAACCCTAAGACAAGTTCAACTTAGTCAAAGAAAACCAAACTTTAAAAAATCCATTTCTCTCTAAAATCTATTACACGTGGATTTTTAGATCTCTTTGGTAACCTTATTAAAATTTAGGTCATTCTTAAGGAAAAAGGATTTTCTAGGTATTAACATGGGAAAATTACTTTAACAATATTTTTTACCTTTGAAATTTTTTAAACCTTTTAAAAAATCATGTGTGACTTGTGAAGGTTGATTTTGAAGCATAGGAAAAAATATGCTAATAATTATTTGATTAGGATTAGGTGATGGATGACTAGGGAATATTTTAGGTGCCTATATTTTTCCCATCTCTAATATAATGCAACTAAGTGGTGTTGTGTCAAATAAGAATAAAAATTAGGATGGTATGGAATGAAGCTTTGGTGGTAAGTTTCCCTAGTCACTTAGGGATGATTATAAAAGTGATGGCCCCTCAAGAGAAATGTTGGGTGAAATAGAACCCAATAGGTATCTCAAAAAGCTAAAGGGTGATAAAAATGTGCCATGAAGTATTAACATATGACTTGAGAAAAATCATGTTGGAATGATGCACATGACATGAATATAAGACTAATCACAGATTAAGGATTGAGCATGTTGATTAATTATTTTAGGATGAATGGAATTGATTGCATGGATGTACATGTTGGATGATGAAATATTACAAGGATATAAGGAAATAAAATGACACATGACTTGAGGAATGGATAAATGATGTGATAATGATAAAGAATATAATGGATGAGGAATACATGTTGTCATAGGAAGTTCATGTGTAAAGAAAATATTATATTTTTTTTAGAACATAACCTTATGCACCGTGATATAAAGGATCATGATGATGATGCATCATGTGTATATGGAGTGAAACACAAACAAAGAATTTGTAAATAGAATAGTGATCCAATAGACATATTTTCATAGGCACACCATCATATAAAGGATGAGGGTGACCATAATGACGATGGGCGTTATAGATGGAGCACTAAGACTAAAAGTGATAGAAAATATAAACTAAAAATGAAAGATAAATAAAATAAAAGAAAGTGCAAATAGTTTAGTCATCCAAGTAACACGTTGGCATAGGAATTCCATCATATGAATGATGAAGGTTGTTGGTGTTTTATTTTCCCAACTAGATCTCAAAGACAATCTAATGAGAGGCCATTTTAGATGATCAATTTCCTAGAAGGGTTGGCCAACAAACAAGAAAAGCTAGATAACACTTTTCCTTTCCACTTCAAGCTCTACAAGACCTAGGAGGGCGATCCTATAATATTCACTTGGATTTTTAGAGTGATCAGGTAGATATAGGAGATCCACAATTATGAAAATATTATTCTAAATAGATACGTTCCCTTTGATTTTCCAAAGAATTACAAATATACTTAAGTAATTGGATAGATCCTTAGGCTTTTATGTGTTCATGTATAGGAGGACATGGAAAATAAGATTAAGAAAATAAATTATTGCTTGAAAATAGATTGTTCATTTACGATCAATAAATTGTACTCAAAAGTTTATTATAGATTTGATTGGTTCCTTAACCTAGGGAGTGTAGTCTAGGGAACACATTTGCAAACCTGGATAACAGTATTTGATCTAACACTTAGGAATAATAAAAATGCATAATTACATTATTATTCCTTGAATATCTGCAAACAACTCAAATACTTATAATATCTTAAGCATTCAAAAATTCTTATAAAGGAGATTTGATTTACTACTTGAGTAAAAGTTATAAAAGAAATGTTCATGCATAATACAAAAAAAAAAGATGAACAAAAATGATCCTTGATCAATTTTATTCATGAATGGTCAACATAAGTACAAGTAAGATATAATACATTTGCGTAAATTCTCTTTGTATTGGATCTATAAATGCTAGTATTATTATACAAAATCATCAATTATATTGACGACCTATCCTATCAAGACCTAATCTCAGACATGTATAGACTAATATATAAAAAGTGCTCTACTTACAAAATTTTCAAGATTGTTTGCAAAAGGCCTTAAATTTCCTTTTATAGAAACAAAGGGAGCAACAAGCTTTGAGCCTTTTTCCATGTGTCAAATTTACATTTTACAAAATTATACATAACAAAATGTCAATACAACTACTCTGTGAGGGAAAATCCCATATAAGACAAAATTTGTTGCACACAATTGTAGAAGATCCCCTTGCTTTCCAAAAAGCACTTGAAGTAGAAAGTGGTTGTACTTGTACTTTGATAGCACTTTCATTCTCTTCACTTTATTTATCATTACAAAAATTTGGGAGATGTTAATGTAGTGGAAGAAGATGAAGAACCCTAGTCCCACCAATAGCATAAAAGAAATTTTTTTTGCATAAAACAAGAAAATTGCTCATTTAGTGTATTTCTCGAGCCAAGAATTAAATTTTTCTTTAGTAGACCAGCTAAATGCAAGTAGCTTCTACACTTTTTTGTTGTGTGCATTGTGCCTTGCATCAATCATTGCTCTAGCCTCTTTGAAAAAGGTGTCCAAATTCATCTCTAGTTTAAACAAATCATCAATTGAATTGTTTAACAAGGCTGGAACTAAAGTTTACCATATTTATATATATATATAAACAATGAAGGAACAATACCTCCAAACTAAACTTTCCAATCACCCAAGGGTTTCAATGTCCCTACATCATCCAATATATTTGGCATAACTCCCTTCTCCATGTCTTGAAACATCTTCAATTTACCCTTGAATTGGATGTCCAATTCGGTTTGGAAAGCTAATAGCTCCCCTAATAATTCAATTATTTTCAGAATTTGAGCCAAATTTCTTGGGAATTATTCTAAATCTATTGATTTAATCATTTCCTTAATAACATTTTTTCTCAAGCTCCATTTACTTAAAACATTTTGAAAATTTAATTAGATCTCCTAGTGCTTTTGATATGCCTTATGTATCCCATTAAAGGAAATCCATACACCTTCAATATTTTGTAGCAAACATGCCAACTTATGAGCAAGAATATCATATATCATATTAGTAACCACCTTTTCAACCTTCTCCTTTGTCTTCACTTCATTTTCTTTACTTTGTTTTAATTCCTCCTTCAATATTTGAGATCTTAAAGACAAAGTCTCTCTATCTTGTGTTGAAAACTCCCATGATGGAGTAGGAGGGGCTTTAATATTTGGAACTAAAATTTGTGGCGGTGGAATCCTTGAAATCACTTTGCTATATTCATCTTGCAATTTGTTAAATTCAGTAACAAAGCATCATATTGATCCTTTACAATCTTTGTTGTTTCTACACTCAACATTGTAGTGTGCACTACTAATTTTGTAGCTTAAGTTGTAATTTTTTATGCTCTTTTTATAATCACTTCTCCTATGAGCTCTCCAATTGAATTGATAACCATTGGTTTACTTGTGTTGGGAGCCATTAACTAGATTGCCAAGGTGTGCATTTTCAAACTAAAACTAGAACCAAAAAGAATATTGTCAACCAATTCCTCATAAGTGAATGCTTCACCATCAATATTTGTAATTGTATCTAAAGTAATTGTTGAAGTCAAATTCAATCTAGGAAACAAAGGGATACCACTTTTCTTGACTAGTCTTCTTCCTTCAATAGGGAAAATGTTGGATTTCTCATTTTCAATGTCTTATGCCAACTTTTTCTCAATTTCCTCATGTTGAGAGGGATAAAATCCCTCCTTTGTTTGCTCAATATTTTCCTTCTATTCCCTATCCCTCAATTGGATGAAAAGCTATTTAAATTATTTTTCTTTGATGAATGATTCATCATTCATAAATTCATAAGATGATTTGTACCTTGTCATTAGGTACATGGGACTCCTCATCATAAACATCAATTATTAGCCTATCCTTAGGCACACACTCATCTTCTTCATCTATAATATGAGGGGATGAAAAAAAAATTTTAACCTCTTCATCAATAGGAACATAATTTGTAGAATGTTCTTCCATTGTCTCCTTATCTCCAAGTTCCTCAAAATACTCAACCAATGGATTAACCATTGGTTGGTTATCAATTTGCATCTATTGGATGGAAGCAGTTGGAGCTTTGATTATGCTTGTTGATTTCCAATTGTGAAAACTCCTTTTCTATTTTCTTCTTAGCTTCTTCCTTAGATAAGGTCACCATATTCATAAAAATTCCATCAACACAGGCATCTAATATTTTCTTTTCCTTCTCCATCAAATTTGTGTAATTTGAAAATTGGCTCACATACTTGGGGTTTACTTTAAACCTTTTCTCCTCCACATAATTCATATGCATCCAATATTTATTTCTCTTTCTCACTTCATCATCTATGCCCAAGTTTCTAATTACATGCCTAGAGACATGAAAATGGTGATAGTATGTAGACCTCCTCTTTTTCTCCTTTCATCATTTATAAAAACTTCAAGGTCATAGTTCCTGAATGGTTGGACTTTCATATTAAGATTTTTTAACATGGTGGAAAATTTCTCCACCCCATTTTTTGCAGTAATAGTAAAATGAGAAAACTTGAAGCAACAAGGGATAAAAGATCCATTCTTTACCAACCTAAAATGTTCATTGTCAACCTTATCTAGCTGGCACATTATTTTCATAAATGCAAGTCTATTAGACACATATATGGGAATGCAACGAGGTTGCACCAGAGTACCATAAATCTTGAACATAGTATAATTATTATGAAAATACCAATCTCCCCAGTTGTGTTATACCCCAAACTAGGGATCAAATTATAGGGGTATCAATACCTTCATGATCTGCATTGATATCCCTTTCTCAAGATTGCAACCTAGATTCCCCCATATACCTTGTACCAAAACATTCTAAAAAACACAAAGTTTTCCTCATTGCAATTTTGGTCCCAAATATGAGTCCACATTTGGACTGGAAACCTTCTATTAGTTTCACCATTAGTACTTAATTCCATAAATTTTTTCCAAGCCTTTGCACCACTCCACATAATCATATGCATTAATAAAGAATAATTCCTGAAGTATAGAGGAGCATTGAGCTCTCTCAAATCAGTTGATTGCTTATGAATGTTTCATGAAAGATAAGAAGAAAAATAAAAACTCCTATTGAAATCCCTATGCTAGATGTTTGCAACTAACATCATCACATGGATTGGCATCCTTAAATCATAATATTTTCCCAACACCTGACACAATGCATGTAGGAGGTGTTTTTAAAATAATCTTCAAAATCATCATAGTTAAATGGTTCTATCTCTCTAGGACTGAACCTTACTCTATGTTTTTCATGTATTTTTTCTTCTATGTTTTGGAAGCCAATATGCCCTGTAATTGTACATGTCCTTTTCATATTCCTATCAAACTGAGTTGAAGTTAATTGAAATAGTTTTTGAGGGATTCAAGCCAAGTGTTCGCATAATTTTCCTTCTTGAAATATCTAAAATGGGTGTGCCCTTCTTACTTTTAATCACCCTGTCCTTAGGGTCATAACATTCTGCATAAGCCTTTACCAAATCCACATCAAAAAAATACATTTTGCACCACCAAATTTCCCAAGTTCGAGATCCATGAATAATTTTTCGATTGTGGAATAATTCCTCTTCTAAATGCATAATCAAACAATCTCCAACCACTTTGCATGGTTTCTACGTCACCAATTGACTAAGCAACATCTTGCAATCGATCACTAAGAATTCCAACACCCTGAGCATGTTTACCCCTTTTGTTTGCACCAGGAAGCTAAGATACAAGGTCATCTTCCATAAACCTTGCTAATCTTTTGGTTTTGGACTTAGATTTACTACATACCTCACTTATTTTGAAAGGTCTTAAGCAAACTAGGGTTTTACAAATATAATTCAAAAGCTTCTATAGTTTTACAATTACTTTTTGAAAGTCCTAGGGCTTAACAATTTCTTTAAAAATTCACACCAAAAACCTTATTAACCCCAATTACCCTAGAAAATCCCTTACAACCTTTTCTCTTTTATAATTCAAACAATTTTTTTCTCGAAGGAATAGAATTGGTGCACTTACCCAAAAAACCTAGCTTTTTCCACTTGAATTTTCTTGTTGAGAGATCCCTTTTCCATAATACTTGAATATAATTATGTATTATGGCAAAAAAACAAGTAATTTGATGCTTTATTTCCTTTGGGAAGTAATAGATACACCATAAATGTGTCATGATGAAGCATATGAAACACTTCATACACCAACTAGCGATCCCAATTTGAATGTGGACTATTGATCAGATTGATTTAAAACAAGATCAATGGTTATCACAAGCTCCTTTCACATCACAATCTCAATTTAAATGTTCCTTTATGAAATTGCGATGTGAAGGACCAATGCACTCCATTGTGGAGATGACACACATCCTCAACTTTATTTTGAGCTTGATCACACTTTTGTTATGTGTTGAGAAGCAAAGATTGTGATGTATTAAATCCATGTGATGCAATCAACTATTGCCACCATTATTGAGTGATATCATCTCCATTTTTCCTTTTTCCTTAGCACATAACACAATTTCCATTTGCGCTTCTTGAGAAGAAATTGTGCTATGAATAACTCAACATGTGATGATCTGAAGAGTCAAAACCTATCTACGAATATTCTCACTTGTAACCCTTCACATGTCTTTATACTACATATCATAATTTCCATTTGTGCTACATTCTTGAAATTGTGATGTGAAGAGCTTGTACACTATGATAAGATGCAACCACATGTTTCAATCTTAGCTATCCATCACTCATCACAGTTTCCTTTTGTGATGAGGACTAGAAATTCTGATGTATTAAGTCTTTATAGTGTAACATTCCTTTGCTACTTGTCCCAACATATTCATCCAATATGCTTCTTGCATTGCTTCATATCCCAAATCTATCATTTCCTAATTTCGTCAGGGCTAGTCGGTCTAGGTTTGGGCCAATTTATCTTCCCCTATCTGAAGCCCAACACAATTACCATTTGAAATCTCAACCAAAAACTATGATGTAAAGAACATATGCAATCCAACAACATGGCACCACATGTCATAATTTCAATGACCTTTCCATCTATGCAATTTCACTTTACACTAAGAACATGAAAATGTGATGCACTATCCCTTTGTGACTGAATGCCTCAATGACACCTATCTAGGATCTTTAAAGGAACATTCACAACGCAATATTGCAATGTGTTACTCTTTATAAACTACACTTCAAAATGGAAGCACGATGCAATAGGAAGCTACCACCTACCCATGCTCCACTTACTTATGTCTAGTGCATTTTAGTAATGCACTATCCTCATGAGATTGTGATGCATTGGACGAGTGTACTAAAATATGCTTCCAACACATGCCCTCCATTCTCAAAGGTTTATAAGCCATCACACAACATAGTGTAGCAATGCGCTTTGAAGATGAAAAAGTGATGTGAAGGTGAATTTCAATTGAATGTGGAGGTGACAGATGTACTCAAGCAGAACGAGCCCTTGGAATTTAAGTGAGGGAATTTAGCATGTGTGTTAAAGGTTGTTTTAAAATGGGGGAAACACATAGGTAATGAAGGAAACACAATTTTAATAAAGGCATGTAGGTCATTGAAAATATTTACAAAAAATATTGAAGATATAAAATATTTTTACCAAAGGATTGAGGAAATGGACCAACAGGTAACTAGGTCGAGGGGATAGGAAACCTAATGGTTTGAAAGACACAAGTTGCAACTTAAGCGACCAATAACCAACTGTACGAAGTTAATGAAGTTTTTTAAAAAAAGTATTATGGGTGCATGAATATTAGGGTTTTGGAATGCTTTTTGAGATATAAAATAAACCCTAGACATAGTGTAACAAGCCCTAGCCATTACTTTAGTACTTGAAAGCTCAAAAAAAGGGAGATCAACTAGAAACCCAAGAAAATATTCAAATTCCTATAAAAGGTGATTAATATGGTGTGGGATATGAAACACTAGGACTAGATGCAATAAATAAGAAAAAATGAAAAAAAAAGAAAAAAAAGGACATAAATTGACACAAACAAAGAAAAAGATAAGAAAACAATCAAACAAAACATGCAAAAAACATGAGTTGGTATCCAATGAAATGTTTAAGGTATGGGTAGATGGGATGGCTAGATGGGGGATGGAGTGCCAATGGGTAAATTCCAAAAAGGACCAATTCATGAATTGATGTGATGATATATGATGATGAAGAGTTCATGCCCCAATGTGTATATACATGTGGACCATTCCCTAGTAAATCTCAGCAAGGAGATACCCAAATTAAGTGCAAAATCAAGGAAAGAGTATGGAATGGAAATGAAATGAAATGATGGGGAAGGAAAATTGATTGATGGGGGGTGGTATGGATGAAAATGAGGGGAAGTGTTGGTTATTTGAGAAATTTTACCAAGGAGAATAATATGAGTAGGTAATGTACGCAGAGGGGATAGCAAAAATTTATGGATTATGATGGATGGGTAAGGGATGAAGTAAGATGAATAAAATATGGTGATGAGAAAAATATGGAAGGATGCATGCTCATAGACTAGAGTGGTTTCCTACTACACATGACACCCTTTTACCATGTTTCCATCATGGTACATGTCTAAGGTGCTACAAAGAGTGGTTTTCACTAGTGGATGGATTTATTTCTCTACAATTTTTAGGATTTTAATTTTAATTTTCTTGTATTTTTTCTCCTATTATTTTTAATTTTTTTTTTTGAAGGGTGGTACTAAATAGACTAATCATATAATCACTTGAGATGAACAATGTCCATAGGATCATCTAGCTCATGAACTTCAGGAGTGGCCCTAGCTTGTCGGCTCCATATCTGAACTTGGTAATGACATATGGACCTAGCCAGCTTGGTTCAGATTTACCTTTCTTCTCTCTATCTTGGGTGGTGTTCTTTTGGTTTTCCTTAAGGAAAAGTTCTCCAATCTCAAAATCTCTAGTGAGGAGGAATTTATTATAGACATGATGCAATCAATGCTAATATATTATTTAAGTTAATTGAGAGCAGTGAGATGATGTTATTCAAGGAATTATAGCTCATGTAAGCATGATGCTTAGTAATCCTCTTCTAAGATAAGGCTATGCAAAGAAACACACAAGGATGGGAGCTCAACCTATATTGAAAATATTTCCTTAGTACCATAAACAAGTGAATATGGAGTGGCATGAGTGGGAATCTGAATGGAGGTGTGGTAGGACCAAAGGGTAGGACTAAGTTAAAGGTGCTAGTCACAAATAACATCATTGACAATTTTCTTAAGGATTTTGAAGATGGTTCTATTAGATGCCTTGACTTGACCATTGCCTTGTAGGCACTAGAGCATGGATCATTTGTGCTTAATATGTAATTTATCACATAAGAATTGTACTTCATGGATTTTGAACGATTTTCCATTGTCTGTGATAATAGTGGATGTTATGCCAAAATGAAAAATGAGATGGTCAAAGATAAATTTGGAAAATGAGATGATAGTGAAAGTGAGTGGAACAAATTTTACCCACTTAGTAAAATATTCATTAGCAATAATAATGAATTTATGACCGTTGGGGGAGGTGAGATTAATCTTGCCACTAATTTTGAGGCCCCATGTAGAGAAAGGCTATAGAGTGGTATTGGGTTAGAGGGCTTGTGAGGGTGCATTCAAATAAGGTCCCCATGTTTTTGACAAGCAAGACATTTATTTACATATTGATAGGCATCAAATTCCATTGTAGGACAATAGTATCCTATATGAAGGAGATTCTTGGATAAGATCATGTTGTTCATATGAGAACCAAAAATACTTATAAGCACTTCCTAAAATGCAAGGTTAGTCTCATTCGAGTTGAGAAATCTTAGAAAATTCCATCATAACCCTTATGATAGAGCATTCCACCAAGAGTGGTATAACAAGATGTGCATTTGATAAGGGCTTTATGTTTAGTGGATGATATGTTAGGAGGGATGGTATGGTTTGGAGATAGGAGAAAATTCCATTATTGCAAGGAGTGTTTGGACCAACAATGTCACATATCATATCAAAATATGAAAGATTATAAGGTACTTAAGTACAAAATTGTGTCACACTTTATAAAGGAAATAGCCAACACTAATCCAACTTTTAAACTTTAATCACTAAAAAGTGGCATATATGTTTTGAATTTTGAAATGATGTAAACTAGTAGAACATGTATTTTTTAGTATATTTTATGTTTATATTAAAGAATTTAAAATATATATATATTTTTTAAATAGTTTTTAATAAATTGAAACTATGATTTAGTTGTTGATAAAATGCTGAAAAATGAAGTTACATGAGATGTCAATATTTTTATGGTATTTTTTTTTTTTTTCCATTTTTTTGTGTGTATTTATAACTTGAAACTTTAGGGCATGGATTTTATTTTTTTCCAATTTTACTATTTAAATATATATTTTTAAATAAATATTAAAATGTGCATGTATTAAAAAATAGTTGTTTCCATTCCATGTCAACTTTCATATTAAATATTTATCTAAACTAGAAAAAAATTTATACCATCTTGATATAGATTCTTTTATCTAGTGCATCATATTTTTTTCAATTTTGTTAATAAGTTTTAGTATTTTTCCTTGGCATGGTAATCAACTTAATATTTTGTGGCTAGAATAGCCTACTTTTAATAAAATTAAAAAATAAAGAAAATAATTATTAAAATATTCAAGTATATATATTTTTGAAAACTACACATATTAATCTACAAAAGGGTATTTTTATATTTAAAAAATTGTTATTTACATAACTGAAAAAGATTTATTGATTCAATTGTGTGTTAATTTTTGCATGAATGTTTTAGATCACACTCTATGATCCATCACTAGGATGAAATGAGAGCACAAGGAGAAGAATGATAAGATGTAGACCAAGGAAAGCCTAAAAAAGGTAAGAGAAGGGGGTTGCACGTGAAACAAGGCACAAAGCAATGACTTGACAGGAAAGAGAATTCATAAAATGCAACTAGAAACAACATTCCAAAAATTTTAAGTCAAAAAAGAAAAATAATAAAAAAACAAGTAATCAAAAGGATCAAATAATAAGACATAAAATAATAGAGATTAATCAAGAAAGAAACATAATGTTTCAAAAAGGAAGACAAGAAAAAAACCAAATACAAATTAAAGAAATACAACTAGAAGAATGGAAAAAGCAAAATAAAATAAAGAAATAATAATCTAAAAATAAATTCCTAAAAGAAGATTAAAGAGAACATTTAGAATATATTAAATTAAAATTATCCTTACTATATATATATTCTAAATGTTCTTTCTTTAATTTAATATATTCTAAATGTTCTTTTTAATCTTCTTTTAGGAATTTATTTTTAGATTATTATTTCTTTATTTTATTTTGCTTTTTCCATTCTTCTAGCTCCATGTCTCTAATTTGTATTTGGTTTCTTTCTTGTCTTCCTTTTTGAAACATTATGCTTCTTTCTTGATTAATCTCTATTATTTTATGTCTTATTATTTGATTCTTTTGATTAGCTTGTTTTTCATATTATTTTCCTTTCTTGCCTTAAATTTTTTGCAATGTTGTTTCTAGTTGTATTTTATGAATTTTCTCTCCTGTCAAATCATTTTCTTGTGCCTTGTTTTGCGCACAACCCCCTTCTCCCTCCTTCAATTCTCTTATCTTTTTTAGGCTTTCTTTGGTCTGCATCTTATCATTCTTATCCTTGTGCTCTCATTTCATCCTAATGATGGACCATAGAGTGTGATCTGAAATGTTGATGCAAAAACTAACACACAATCGAATCTAGAAATATTTTGCAGTTATCTATATGGATTGTGGAAACTTGTTATCTTTGATGTTATTTACATGAGTAGGTGTTATTCAAACCTTAAGTTTTTGATTTTTTTTTTTTTGGTAAATTGGCCTTAAAGTGGTGCTACATAAGCATTAAGTCAACATTTTTTATTGGAAAAATTGTGGAAATATCTAACTTAGCTAGAATGAATCTTACTAGATCATATGTTTGACCAAAGTTGATTTTTAGTTAGAAATTTAGTTAAATTCAGCTGTGCTAATAAGTTGGCTAAAAGTGTGACACAACTTTGTACTATTACCCATAAGAATGTATAAGAATTTTCTCTACAAGGAAATGGTACTCATGAGACTCATCAGGCATATCTCGAAGAGATACATTGGTGTCCATTCCATCAAATTACTTGTTATTGATGCAAGGAACTTCTCAAAATATATATTTAAGAAATACTGCTTGAAACTATCAACCATGCATTTATAGGGCACAATTTTTTCATCATTAGTAAGGAACTCATCATTGACCTGAGTGACTACTAGCTATGAATCTCCAAAGACTTAAAAGTGTTGAATGTGTCATTTAACTACTAGTTTTAGAACAAATAATAATGCATCATATTCTACTATTTTTTGTGCAAGGAAAATCAATGTGAAATTATTTAGAAATGAAATCGCCTTGGGGATTGATAAAGAGGATGCTAGCACCTGATCCTTGTGATGTGAATGATCCATTAAAGTATAATATCTATGTCTTGGATTCCTCAATGTGAAGGATGAATTCATTTGAAAATTCTATGTTCAAAGGTTGAAAGTCCTAAATGGGAGACTTTGCTAACTAATTTTTTATAACTTGACCTTTGATTTCATTTTGGTTGACATACTCAATTTATTGCATTCACTAAGGATCATGACCCACTTTTGCATTCAACCTGTAAGAGTTTCTTTGGACAAAAAATATTTAAATGGGTCAATTTTTGCAATCAAATGAATGGTAGCATTAAGAATATAATTTCAAATTTTACATCTGGAAAATACTATTTTAAGGAAATATTTCTCCATGGATGAGTAATTAAGTTCACATCCAACCAATATTCTAATAAGGTAATAGATGACATTATCTTTCCCCTAATCATTATGCTGGTCTAAAATTGCACCTAAGGCATGTTATGTAACTAAGATGTATAACAACAAAGGCCTATATAGAGTGGGTGCCACTAAAAAAAAGAGGATTAGAAAGGAATTTATTGATTTGATAAAATTCTATGTGAAATGACTCATCCCATTCAAATATGACATTATTTTTGAATTAGATGTGAAAATGGATGAAATTTATCCACTATTTGGTTAATGAATCATATGATAGCTTGAAGTTTCCCTTGTGGATTGCATAGATGTGTGATATTTCTAAGAAGTGGAATTTTTGTTATTAATTTTAATTTGTTTGGATCTACTTCTATGCCTTGTCTAGAAACAATGGACTTGAGGATTTTTCCTAATGTGACTCCAAAGACACATTTCTTGGGATTTAATCTAAAATTATACTCTTTGAGCCTCTAAAAGATGAGACACAAGATAAATAGGTGATCTACTTTGGATTTTTACATTCCTAGGATGCCATCCACAGAATATTTGACAATATCATGTAGTAAATCATGGAATATGATTGTGGAGGATTTTTCCTAATGTGACTCCAAAAATATATATTTCTTGGGATTTAATCTAAAATTATACTCTTTGATCCTCTAAAAGATGCAACACAAGATAAATAGGTGATGTACTTTGGATTTTTACATTTCTAGGATGTCATCCACATAATCTTTGACAATATCATGTAGCATATCATGTGGAATATGAAAATCATGGCCCTTTGATATGTAGCATGTAACATACACCCTCAATATTCCCTTTTTTTGTTTATTGATTTGCTTTTGCAATAGTTTGTGATGGTTTTGAAATGATAAATAAAGTATAGATAATAAAGTAACTTGCATCAATTTAATAACTTATAAAAAATGACAATTTTCAGGAATACATGAAGCTAAAAAATCAAGATTTAATTTTTAATTTGAAAACAACTTTTTCTCAAATGTAGGAGCAACTGAGTTCATAAAATGAGATTACCTATTTATTTAAAGTATACCCAAAAAAATTATTTGACTGAAAATTTTCTACACTTGTGAGCAATCCCTGCAAGCTCTAGAGATTAGATGCCACACCTCCAAAATTGAGTATAGATGCTCCCAAATGATAGAAACCTAATCTCCAACCCTATGCACCCTCAATAGAGTAATAAACTATCATATACCTTAGGTATTGAGCAATAAAAAAGTCTTGTGTTTCCCTAGGTAGGTGAGACCAACAATATGAGTGATACGACCAACAATCAAGAAATAATAGCAACAAATAAACATCCAAGACCTCCAATCTTCCACTCCACAATCAACAATGTCTATATGATATGAAAATGTAAATGAACAATGAAGTGTAACCATGATCCCTGTGTGAAATTTGTAGTGTAGAAAATCAAGTATACCTTAACAATTTCACATTATGTTTTGGTCCCCTAATTTATTGGACTTAATTAAGCTTCTAATTTTCCAAATTATGCATTCCAAAGCCTAATTTTAACTTTTTTTTGAAGAAGGACTATTATTAAACAAATGCATTCAATCACTAAATTGTCCCTAAATTTGAGTGTCCTAGAAATATGGGCTAGGACCCATTCACCCATGGGCGATTGGGTCCCCCTTTTTAGCCAGGACCCAAATTTAAATATGTTGTTGGTAGCATTTTAACATCTAGAAAATTTAAATATGAGGTGTTGGCTTTTGAAATCTAATTTTTGAAAAATTGGATAAACACCTATAAATACCTAGTTATTTTATCATTTGAAAATTATCTAGAAATCTATTGGAAAACTTATGATCAAGAGCACTATTGAACAAGTCAATGGTAGTATTTCAGAGCATTATTACAAAAATTCAAGATCCAACATCATATCAAGGTTTATGTGTGTTCATTTTGTCATAGTTTTGTGAAGGCTAACATCTTTTTGTAGGTTTTCAAAGAATTCAAGCATTCAAGAAAATCTATCAAGAAAGATCCAAATCCTTGAAGAGATTTGTATAATTTTATTCCTTCAAGGAAGACATTGAAGGGTGGTGAGTTGTAGCATTGTGTTCATTCATTTCCTTCCTTTCCATTACCAATTTATCATTAACATTGCCTTTATGTAAGTGGCAACACTTACACAGTGTTTGAATAAGGTAAGCCCCTATATGGCACAACATCTTCCCTCTTTGTGAATGTGTAGGTTATAGGTCTAAAGAGGATTGAAGAGAATTTGAAGATCCAGTTTGCATTGTTGCATTTTTTATCATCAAAATTGTCAAGCCATATAAACTAAATTACAAAATTTACTGACAAAATTATGATAAGTTTACAACTAGGAAATAGAATCTCATATCCAATAGCAGAGGACTACAAAAACAATTTTAGGATCCCTCATCAAGGACCCATTTTCCCAGGGGTGACCCAATCCTGCTACAACACTTAGACTCAGCTTTTGGTGATAGTTACACATTAGTCAACACTCTCCATAGCCACTTGCAAATCATTTTTTTAGTTTGTTTATGTTTGAGAAATTCTATTCATTATATTAGGTCATTTAGTCTAATTAGGTCAATTTCATTCTCAATTATTTTCAATTTGTTCCTAAGACTCAAAAGGATTAGATCCAAGTCTGATTCACTCACGTTGAAGGTTGTAAGTCAATCTATGCACCTTATTGATTTGCATCCTAATGAAATCCTAAAAATGTTAGTCCATTGACCTTAAGTTTTAAGGCATCCCCACATTTTTATGTTTCAAAATCACCAAGTAATCATCTATATTGTACCTTCAAACAATGTGGAGAATGTTTCCTATGAAAAAAGAAAAAGAAAACCCTAGGTAGATTATTTGTAAAACTTGAGATTCAAATTTTTGTAGTTTTTGTGTGTTGTGAGTTCTTTTTGTAATGTTTCATTTATATGGAGATCAACATGGTGTTTAGATTGACTTTAAACCATAAAGATGAGCCAATTAGACCAGTATCTACATCTTTTAGGGTTTGGGAATGATTTGGAATTGATTTGTTTTGATTAACCTAATTAGACTATATGACCTAATATGAAAAATGCAAGATACTAATAATTAACAGACTGAAACAAAGAATTGTAAGCATATATGGGAAGGGTAGAGTGATGTGTACCTATCTTGAAAGTTTGATACTAGTCTATATAGGAGGGTAGAGTTTCCCAAGGGTGTTTGAGTCCTTGTAGGGGTGTCCTCTTCTTTTTCAATCCTCTAATACTAGGTCTGAGATCCCTATTTTTGCTTGAAAACTTGTTGAAACACCATCGAATAATTCTATAGGTAAGTTTCTATGAGTTGAAAAGTTGTGGGGATTTGAATGCAACAATTAATAAATGATCTTTAAACTCTTTTCAATCCTCTCCAAACTTGAAATATGCACATTCACAAAGAGAAGAAATGTTGTGCCATTTAGGGGCTTGCCTTAGTCAAATCTCGTGTTAGTGTTTCCACTTCCACAATGGAAATGTCAGTGATGAATGGATAAATGATAGGAAGGAATGATGAAATCACAAAGTGATGCAACTCACCATCCTTCAATGGATTCCTTAAAGGATTGAAGTCATGCACATCATTTCACAATCTTGGATCTTGCTTGCTTGAATGCTTGAATTGCTTGGAGACCTACAACAAGGATTATCCTTCACAAATAATGATAACATAAACATGCATAAAATCACATAGGATTTGGCATGATGCTTGGATCTTGAATTGTTGTAATAAATCTTTGAAATGATACTCTTGACTTTCTTTATATTGTTCTTAAAAATAATTTTCACCTCTTGCTTCTTGTTATCTTTCAAATGATGCAATAACTAGGTGTTTATAGGCATTTATTCAATTTCCTGCAAATTAAATCCTAATAGATGATATTTGCAATTTGAATTTTGAATGTTAAAATGTTGGCATTGACATTATTCAAATTTAGATCCTAGAAAAATAGGGGGACTGGGACACCCAAGGGAATCCTAGTTCTAGCCCTATTTTTTAGGACTTAGGGTGTCCTGGCCCTATTTGTTCAATGCTTGCAATTTTTTGAAAATCGATAAAAATAGGCTATAGAATGCATAATTTAGGAAATTAGGAACTTAATTAGGCTCAATATTTTACATGGGGACAAGACAGTGTAAAATTATCAAGGGAGGAAATTTACAATGCTACATTTAGCCCCCACTTTAGTGAGATTATGAACTTATGCTCAAACTCACACTAAAGTAGAAAATATATGTCAAGAGGGGTTTGATTATTTGAATGTTGAAGAGATAGGATGACTAGGGATCAAGAGGGAGTGCACAAGACCATAGGATCCAATATCCCATGGAAAGACAACATAAGAAAAAAGATAACAAGCACATTTATGAAATTACACAATAAGAGAACATACACAAACACACACTATCAAAATAAAATACAAAAAGGAGGGTATGGATAATCACAAGCTAGCAAGTTGTGTTATGCTAGGATCCACACCAAAGGTTTTAATGACTCACACCATAGAAAATTCCAATATTTTCTAGGTGAATCATAAAAAAATACACCACGAGCTAGTGAAGTTTGATATTCACTTAGAGGCACAAGCCCCCAGGCACAAATGAGAAATACACTAGGTCTAGTGAAGTTCTCTATTCACTAGGCGTACATGCCCATGACAATGTAGAAAAATTTAAGAAACACACTAGGTCTAGTGAAGTTCATTATTCACTAGGTGTGCACCCATGACAAAGTAGCAAAATGAGAAACACACTAGGTGTGCACCCATGTCAACCATACAAAGAGTTATACTCCCTAATATCTTTGATAAGGTGATATAGATTGATCAATATGTTATGCCAACACAACACTAAGTTCAATGCCTATGAACAAAGTGAAGAAAAAATGCCAATGCTAATGCAACATTAATTCTAATACGAGTGGAAAAAGTGAAGCAAATAATGCTAATGTATGCCCCCACCTTAAAGAAATTGCAAAACACAATGTTGTGAGAAATCGCTTTAAGGTAGAAAATGATAAATGCCATACAAAAAAGGTCACAAGAGCTTATTTAGAAAGCCCTATGCCAATTGTATGTTCCAAAATAAAACTACATCATGATAAGGGGTTGTCCCCAAATGTAATGCAACAAACAACACAAAGGATATGAGAACATAAGTGATCCATAGATTCAGGGTCAGTATATGTCTTTGCTACAATGATATAATAGAGCTTGGAATTGACATCATTCCCCAAATAATCATGGAACAATGAACACAATAGAGGAATGACACATAGAGAGAAAGAATTTATTTTTTGGGTCAACATGGAAGAGACCTAAATATCTCAACACCTTGCATTGTCCCCAAAAGGAAAACATAAGAAAAAAGTAAAAGACAAAATTTTATGACATATAGAGGAATGCAGATACAAATAGAAGAATTCTATGATAGATTCAATTCCTTTGTATCCTTGCACCAACAGAGCTACAAGGGTCATACAAAGAAAACTCACAAATGCAACATGAGAGATCACATCACGTGCAAGCAAACAAAAAGAACATATGAAAAAAATATAAAGGAGCATTTCACATGCAAGACAACTTAAAGTGGGTCATCCGCATCCCAATCTTGCTCATCATATAGGGAAGGAAAACAACTAGCCAAAGGGAATACAACAAGTGTTGTACTAGGAGCATCACTAGGTTCAACACGTGGTGGGTCACTCTCATCAAGAGGATCATCACGATTTCCCCCATCTAAACTCATAGACTTTGAAAATAACACATTGAGCTCATTATGCACTTGCTCATCAATTTTAGTAATCTCATCTTCATCATCCAAGTTAATCACAATAGGAGGTTTTATAATAATTATAGTTGAATTTTCTTGTTTCACTTATTGTTTTAGTTCCATGTCTTATTTTGGTGAAAGTTGCAATTCTTCTTGAATTGGTTGCATAGGTGTTCAATTATCATGCACTATTTTATTCATTTCTTCCAATTGGTGAGCAATAGCATGATGCCTACATCTACGCTCTTTAGCATTTTAGTTTCTTCTTGCATAATTCTCAATTTTTGATGGTGTAGGAGTGGGTTTCTTGACCATTGGTCATTTTTCTTCCCTTAAGGAACTAAAGGAACCACCGAGGGTTGGGAAACCATTGTCTCTTTAGGTATATATTATTTTTTACCTTTGGAGGTACAAAAGTAATCATTCGATTATCTCTTGGTCTTTTATATGATATGGGTGGAGGAATTGCAACATATTTACCTTGGTTAATTGGAAGGGTCTTTGCTTTAGGCATGGGTTCATCCATAATTGGTGGAGGGGGAACAATCATAGTTTTATCATTTTCAGGGATATTGGTGAGTTATAATTATGTTATGTGCTTTTCCTTAAACTACAAGAATATGAGGGGATGTAGACGTCTAAAATCATAGAAAATTATAGTATTCCAATACTGTAGGGGATGGAATTTTGGGATACACATTAATACCTTTTCTAAGAGGGATGATAGAGAGAATCCGAAAGATATAGAATAAGGAAATATGGTAGGAAATGGGTTCGAGCTTCAAAGATACTAGATGTTGAATAGGGAAGAGATTGGAAGTTGGTCATATTTTATATAGAAGGGAGTGGAAATTTGGGAATCAAAATCAAAAGATACCTAATGCTTGAAGGAGTAGGGATTGGAGTTTTTTCATTCCCAATATTAGAGAAAGTGGGGATTAGGTTTTTGAGACACCTAATGTAAGGGGGAGTAGGGATGGGGATTTAGGAATACCTGATGCTATAAGGAGTAGAGATTTGGCTTTAGAGACACTTGATACAAGAGGGAGTGGGGATCAATATTATGAGACACCTAATAATAGAGGGAAGAATGATCAATCTTTTGAGATATCTAATATAGGAGGGAGTATCAAATAGGAGTTAGTGATGCATGATGAAGGGAAAAGAAAGGATTAGGATTCAAGGATAATAATAAAGAGTAAATCAAGGATTAGGATTAGGATATGCTTGATATATGGAAGAGTGAGAATTAGAGTTTTAGCATATTTGGTATTAGTAGGGATAAATGATCAATGGTATGTCATAGCTAATGTCAATACAATGAGGGAATGTGAAACCCAACAATTTACATACTTGAGGGTAGTGAAAAGTGGTAATTAGGGAACTCAAGGTTTTAAGACACATCATATATTTAACGCATATCAATAGGGAAAATATAGGAGTCTACGATATATACTAGAGGTCAATATTAAGGATACTCAATACCTTAGGGATTAAGGGTTGGAGTGACTATTTCCTTAAGATTTAGTGAAAGGAGGGAGATAAAACCTCAAATTATCATGTGATATGAGGGAGATATTTTTCAAGTATGGGAAATGAAGGGAATTACATTTCAATAGAGGAAATTTTTAAGGTTTAAGATGTAGGGAATCAAGGATTGAGGACTTAATAGAAATGAAGGAAAAGGGACACATGCATGGGAAATTATAAAATACTCATAGTTAAGGCTATGTGGGGTTCTAGGGGATGGTTAATCACTGCATAGGGAAGCAAGGTAAGAAAATTTTAAAAATTTTACATACTATAAAATATTAGGAAAACAAGGGATGAAGGGATGAAGGGAAGGCATGAAAACATGAGCAACCCAAATGTTTGAAGCACATAAAACTTGGAAAATCTTGAAAGAAATCATACTTGGGTACAAAGTAAAATGTGAATACCTACCCAAGTAGCAAAAAAACCTTCATACTTTGAAAATTTGACATATTTTGTGTTTGAACATAAGGCAAGGAAAAATTTCATAATTTTAAAGAAAGGGATAACAAAATCCAAAAGGAGACATTGAACATATATTCCATTGGTAACAATATAATCTATATAATTAGGTGTATTCTTACCTTTATAGAGTAGTATGTAATCAGTTGACATAATGTTTTAGTATAAATGAATGTGATATTAAAATTATGCTTGGCATCACCACATATTTAGTTTGTTACAACTAATTACCATAGATTTATCATGATCTAAACTTACTGTTAACCAAAAGTAGATTAAATTTGTGAATATGGACTTGACCAAGGTTAATTCTACACTTGTAGATCAAGATATTAATATTTTAAAAATAAAAAATAAAAATTAAACATTACTAACCACTTCACTATCTATTTTGATCTAATGTAGTGTATATTTGTGTTAATTTGTGTGCTATGTTATTCTATTTAGGCACACACACTCATTCCATTTAATAGAACCTAGGGAATTCATATTAATAACAATTAGAATTCATTTTGCAAGGAGAAGAAAATAATCTAGATTATTATCAAAGAATTACAATAGTATACATCATGCTATATTTGTTGCATGTTGTCTTATTATTGTTAATCATTAACTTGAATCCATAAATTTGGTAACTTAGGGGTTTAACTAAGGAGAACATGACCCTTACAATTTAACAAATTTCTCAATGTTGTTCCTAAATTTTTCTTATCCTTATAAAAATGAGGTAAATATGTTCCAATTTATATAATTATCATATACGAGAACTATAACTTTTAATTTTAAATCTGCATATCTAGTTTGAGTATATATATATATATGTAGAATAATTTTGCACTTAAGAAAGTGAATCCAAAAGTACACAATTAAACTTATAGGTCTACAATAAATTACAAAATATCAATACCATAGAAAATATCTTTCTAGCATCTTGACATAGACATGTGTATCAAAATCAAAGATAAGCACGCATACATTTCATTTATTTAAGTATTTAAATTTTAATAATTTATATTATGGGTCCCTACTCATTTTATCTAGATTAATTATTTTTAGTTGATTGCACTTACTTAGTAAGTGTAGATAATTTTACGGAGAGATATTCTCCCTTCTACGTTTTACTAAAATGGTTTATCTTACACTTATGGCCATAATATTTATCCATTACCATTAGTGTTTAGAGATCTTATTTTGGTAGCATCATCTTATGTCTTATCTCTTTTGTGCTTTGGACTCCCTTTTATTTGTGCTCCATAGTTCTACCTTTCTTTAAGTTTTTTTTTCTTTAGTGTGTGCGTTTGTTTTCACTACCCTGTACCCACCCTTATTTTAGCCTCAGTTTTTTCATCTTATATCAAATATTTCTCTTTTTTGTCTTTAGAATTACTTTAGAGTTGTGTGTTGTTTGCATGCCAAGATTTAATTCTCATCCTCACATTCCCTTAAGGATTAGACCTTATTTGGAGCCTCTTGAATGACTCAATTCTTTTTCCTCTAATCAATAATGATCACTTACGTGATCTATACTACCCATATTGTCAACCCTAACATGGCCTCTTCCTCTTCTATTCTTACCCCTACTATTACCACTACATTTCTCTTTACTAATGTTTCACTTACATCCAATATTTGTATTAGTGGCACTCCCATACTTAAATTACTCACATTAATCCTCTATATCATCCTTTGACCACTTTACCCTTTAATGTGGCTCCTCCTTCCAATTTCATATCATGACCTCTTATCCCTCGTGCTCTTTACACATCCTCTAATATACCCATGTTCCTTGTACTATTACTATCCGCACCTCAACCTTCCATACACTATTAAAATAATATGATTAACATAACATATCCCTCTAATCTATCTTATTTCTGTTCAAATATTTATTTTATTAAAATATCAATATCTTAAATTATGTTATCAAACTCAACGCTTATATCCAAAACATCATCAATTCTATAAATTATTGAATACTCCCAAACAAGCATTATTTTATATATTATTTATTTTCAATATAGGTAGTTCCCATGAATTGTTTACTTTCTATTTGATTTAAGCCGGATTAAAAGGCTCTTTTGGAAGCCGGCCTATGGCCAATGTGTCTACTTTTCTAAATAATAGTAAACAATGAATTCTTAATTTCCATTCTGATATAGCAAATACAATCAGAAGAAATCGAAAATACCATTTTATTTTATTGTTTGGAATTTTTAAATAAAAAATCTGTTAGAAACTGAAACTTGGTAGTATCAAAATTTTAATATAACCCTAATCTCTTTGTATACTCCAATTGAGAGAGACCGGTTCTGCGTGATAGGTACCTCTGCAGGGCTTGCTTACAAGTAACCTCTATCACCACTACTGTCTTTTTATTTGTTAATGATGTCTATTGATTTCAACTGTGGAAGGTGAAAAATCAATCAAATGGGGACTGTGTAATGGTGAGAATAGTGGACCAGTGTCAAAATGGTGGCCTAGATTTGGAAACTGATGCTTTTACTGTACTACGTTTCTTCTCATTCCTGTAGAATATTCAGGCACATTTTTGATTCTTTATATTTTTTTGCAAAGAAATAAAAAATATTAATTAAGAAGTTAGAAAAGATAAAAAGGATTTTCATTCAACTACCACTCAAAGATTTAAAGGAAAACAGAAAACTCACTAACCAAGTAATTTTAAAGAAAAACTAGCAATCATCAATCTAAATAATTTTGAAAAAATTAGAGGATCCCATTTTGAAACGTTTCATCTATAATTAGTTTCAGAAGCTCATTTGACTAGACAATCTGCAAAAAGGATTTATTCACGAGGAATATGAACAAAGGATTGAGAATCAAAGTTTCAAGAAGGGCAGAGAATCTATTGGACAAAAGTCCTCAACCACCAACAAGAATCATGAAAAATCTTTTTGTTCAAAAGAGAAACCAAAAACATAAAATCCATCTCACAAATGACCAACATTCAATCCAACTCATAAGATTTCTACAAATTCACAAATATAATAAAAAAGAAAAAAAATTGAATAAAACTATTCCTATCTCATCCAATACCACCAAACCCAAATGAACCACGATTAGCCTAGGAAGAGCCATCCAAATAGTTAGCCATATTTCCCTAAGAGTATTTGACATTTGTGTCACAAGGAGCTTGAAACTTGCTGAAATAGCTCCAATGAGTCATGTTGATACTGCAATTTTCATGAAGGATAGTTGAAATAGTGATGGAGTTTTTGACAAAGAAATCAACTTTTTCATTTATTTAAGGTTATATTTATGCAATATTTGCCAATGCCATCAAGCTTAGTGGATATTACTTACTTTGGCATTTTACATTATTTATTAGATATTCACATATCATTAAGTGACCTATTAATGTATCATTAAGTTGGTAAATTATATTTTAGAAAGTCTCAACAAATAGTTGTTATCAATAAATGGGTCCACTTTAATTTATATTTAAAATTATTTTTTATTATATTTATTTAAGTATTTTTAGAATTAATAAATCTTTATTCATATAAATATATTTTTCATTGATCAAAGTTATTGAAAGATATAGATTATAATTTGCAATTAAAGTTGTGAGTGGAGAAAAGATGGAAAATTGTCATGCAATATTCTATAAGCATGTTATATAAGGAACGAGTGAGAATTTAATAAGTTATTGAAGTTTTAGGTTTCAAAATTGTTGATATAGGGTAATACTAGATTCATTTAATTAGACGATTCAAAAGTCTCTTTATGAAGTTGTTAGGGTTTGGAACTTTGTGTCTTAATACAACATTTGAAAGATTATGTTCTACTATTAATATTCTTTTTATATTTATTTGATTAATTTTGTTTGTAATTTTATTATTAATGATAATATAATTAAATTTAGATGATGATAAATCCATTACCTTAGATTTTGGTGAATTAATTATATAAATCATTAGTTCATTTCAACTACTATTAAAGAAGACGAGATTCTATATATTTTTTCCAAATATTCAAACATTCTTTCCAATATTAAGTTCACATAAGATTTCTTACCTTCCCTTTTCACCTTTCTTTTGGAAACAATCTTCTATTTTTTGCACTTTCCAATAAAAATATATAAAAAATTACCGCTTAAAAAATTATTTAATTTTTAATAAATTTAGATCAATCATACATAACTTACAAAAATTTGAAGTATAAATAGAAATCTTAACAACTCACCAATCACATGATTGTTGATTTTCCTAAATAAACTAACACTTAAACTTAAGGATATTGAGATACTAATAAAAAATATTGATATATTATCCTTAACATATCTTTGTTGAAACCTTAATTAGAATTGTTTACCTATTTCCATCCTCTCATGCCATCTTTCTAAGTTATCTAATTCTTCTTCAACCACAAATATTCTTGACACATCCACTTCCAACTTATGAAATCTTGCTTGGATGGTGACTTTATCCAATGACCAATAAGAACGAAGAAAGGGATATATCCTCGTATTATTAAATATGCTGTAGTCACTTGCTATGATAACAGTAATCTTAAACAACATACGATTAAACATCGATAAGACATGCCAGCATGAGGACATATAAACTAATTTTATCGGAAGCAGGGCTTAAATTTGATGGCCGTATGACTGTGTTTAGAGATTTTTGCCGTAAAATACAATCAAAATTTTAAGAAGATTGTATCAGATGAAAGGAGA
>VDFB02193867.1:729214651-729536412 GCA_007258455.2 Sequoia sempervirens | reverse complement strand
AACAACCAGAGACATGTTTTTGCAAATTCTACAATTTTTCACATAATCGGGTTCGTGCTCACCATCAGGATTGTATGTGGTTCAATATCAAAAAAATTGAACACATGGGTAATGTTAGGTTCTCTCTTAGCTATCAAACAATGTAATTTTTTTCATGTTTTGACAATGTTAAGCCTTTCACCAATAATTTATTTTGTTTGTATGTCTCTTTTTTTCCAAAAAAGTAGTGTTTGGTGTTTTTTCATTATAAATTAACTATTCATCAAAATTTCAAATAAATTACATTTTTAGAAACTAGACTCCATTCTACAAATTAAAAAAAATCAATTACTTTCCGAAATTTGTAGGGGGAGCATGGCCAAATTTTTTTTTTTTAGGAAGTGTCAACTTAGAAAATTAGTAAAAAATAAAATATTTGTTAAAACATTATCAGAAAAATCATGCATCAACTACATACTATTAGCTAACTTCTGACAGTAGCGATTTTAAAAATACTACTAAAAAGTTCAGTGTGCTAGGGTCGTACAAGAGTTGCTATGTTATGTTTTTCTAACAAGAAAAACACCAATTTGTATACGTCCCTCTTTTGAACCCCTTAATCTAAAAATTTTTCAAAATAAATTAGTAGTTTAGAAAGTAGACTTGGAGCACCTCAGTCCTTTTTTTTGTTCCATCTCAAAATTTTGAGTGTAACTATCCTCAATTTCATGGCTAAGGTTAGTATTTCCTAATTTTAGAAAAAGAAGAAAAAGTGGCCACTTAAGTCCCCTTTTTGGGAACCATCTTGGTGCACTTACCCATAAACCATTCCAAAATAAGGTAACACATTCTATTCCTAGCATATTCATAAACATGTCATAATCATCATCAAAATAATCAAAGACTAATCAACATCTAACATCACTATTCCATTAGTCATTAGAATATCCATACACATATATCAATGTGATAAGCATATCTATAAACACATGTGATAAGTCCTAACATAAAAAATCACACAGTCATGAAAATGATCTAAACATCATAAAAAAGGTGAATCATGGAGGGACACTACATCCTCCCTCTCTAAGATTCGACTTACTCCTGGAAGTCGCAAGGTTAGAATGAAACATACACACATTAGTCCTAAAATTTATAAAATAATACAATGTTTACCTATCCTTTAATGTAAATATAAGAAACATAACTAACTTACCTATGATTAGAATTCCTCAACAAGTAAAAATGTCCTAACCTACTCATATTCTTCCTTTTCCCTATTTCCTAGAATAAGAAAATATTAACAAGGATTTCCTTTACGACACACAAATTTCACAATGAATGCATTTCATAGATGATACAACAAGATACATCACTTTTTGATAATTACATTGAACATACCAATTCGCTCAAACACCAACCAAAAGCTACCACTCCAATAGAAATCATTGTAAGATAATATTTCCATTCAACATTCTCACATAACACACTAACTTAAAGCATAGTAAAGTCTCAACCAGGGAGAAAGGAAAAGAATATTAATGCCTGCTTATAACTTCTAATGCGCACCAAATTCAAATAAAATCCACACTGGTATTCATTTTAGTTAGGTCAAAAAAAATTATATGATTATTTGTCGAAAGAATCTATAGTTCATTATCATCTAATTAACACATATAATGTGAACTTCTTTATCACAAACACACTTTTCTCTAGCATCCCATATGATCAAAAATTACAAATGCATCTCATCATGAAAACACATTTCATTTATTCAAATATATGTTATACCATCTAGTTACCCAACATGACTAGCCCCAATCTCTGTGGTATTCTCCCTTAACACACTATCAAAATTTCAAATTGAACTAGATAAAAACAACACTTAGCAACTAAAACTAGGCCAGCAATACCAAAAAATTGGAATGACCACCAAAAGAGATTAAAAGGGAATACCCAAGAGGAGAAATTATCAATTGCAACATTAAATCATGAAGAATGTTGGAAATTCAACAACCCACGATGAATAAAACATGACAAGTGTCGCCAAATAAATGAAAAGAAAGGAGTTCAGTGGCCAGTCCTAGCATAAGAAAATCAAAGAAATCATGCTAGCCCTCAACATTACAAAACACAAATTTAAAGCATATCTCGGCAAAACACCATACCAACCATAACCATAAAACGAGGTGACTAATATCAGCCACACCAAAGGTAGTAACCGCTACATGACACCTAAGACCACATTATACTAAGCGTGCTAGAGATTGTACACCAAACACATTAGGCCATATAGTTATAATACATCTCTCTTGAGCTAATTTGGAAAACAATCAAAAAATCATGGTTTCCTACTTATTACATTCATTTACTATCTTCTAATGCAATATAATATTTTCCTTACCCACTAGCGTTCATGCAGTCATCCTTTATGTAAATAACATATACAAGAGAGAGAGAGAGAGAGAGAGAGAGAGAGAGATAGAGAAATATAGTATTTCACACCCACACAAGGTATACACTCAACACTTATCCTTGAAGTTCATTCTGATATCCCATTCACAAGGTCATAGACATAATGAAAACTAATTTTAGATTCTTTATTTATGATTCACTACTACACCATATCATTCACAATGCACATTGTATAGGATGAAGACAAATAGAATGATCTTCATAATGCAACAAAACAATTTAGTCACCCAAAATCAAGTACAAGACATGCACATTATCCAAAAAACTTTTCAGTCACATCAAATTGTTTTCTATCAACATTCTAATTTAAACATTTAAAAGTCCATAAATTTTCCAACAGCTAAAGACATGTTCCTCATACTACAACATCATTTACCTCATTTTTAATCCTTCCTACCTAAACTTATTGAACACACACACATCCCTTAGAATTCAAATAAGGTAAGAAAATAATACCATTACTTAGCCTATTCACTCATCAATGCATATATATGCCAATTAAGTAAGATCACACGAAATGATCAAATTTTCTAGACATAACATCACTGTCTACAATGCATCTTTGTACTGCATGCTCTAAAATGTGCAAATTTCCATATTTCACCACATTTCCAAACATTATAAATGCAACAGATAATTCCTAATTCCTTACTGAGAGGTGAAATTATACAAACAATCCTTTTGCATATAGTATCACATACATGAACATTTCCATAGATCTAATTGGTACAATACATCATAAATCAACATCTTTTATATTTCATATCAAACTTGGAAAAGAAAGAGGAGAGAGAGAGAAAGACAAAGACATCATTCAACTAATATATGCTCATTGAAAAAATTGTTCACATATGCATTATGATCCTATTCTAAGTCAAATTGTTATGTGGAGCACAAGCACATTATCCTACTATTTATAAGGGAGATAGACATACTACTTTTTAATAAAGTTATTCGTATGAGCATTCATGGTAACATCTTTTAAGGGAATACATACAAAATGATCAATCATACACTCAACACTATCCTTAGCATTTAAAAAGTACCCAAAAAAAATTAAAAGAGAAACAAATATCACATAACTTATCATATAACAATTGCTCGTATAAAAAAGGAAAGCACAAAATGTGAATACACATAATACACATAGCTATAACTTCTAGAGAGAAGAGAGAAAGAGTACAAGCACGAACAAACATAAGGTGAGGTCTAGGGAATGCACAACCAGGAAGACTTGAAACGAAATCTTCAAGGTTTACTATTAAAGTTACACTACTATCTCACATAATGGGCTCATATGTATCTAAAATACCCAGTGTATGAACCTAGGCTCTAATACTAGGATGTAACACCCCACTAAGGAATCCCAAAGGACAACACAACCATGACATAATAACAAAACAATTTTAAAAAAATAAAAATTAAATACACAATAGATTGCATAGCATAATATAACATATATTCTAATCTTAAGTCCTCTAAGGTTCCATGACCGTGCTACTCACATAACTATCAACCAAGTTAACAAGAATAATTTTATTAACTACCACAATAATATGATTAATCTAACAAGCAAAGTTCATTTTAAATCACCACATTATATGGTTCTACATTATGTACTTCCATAACATGTCATCGGATAACATCATTAAAGATTATTTCTAAATAACTAACATATGCAAAATACATCACTTAGAAATATCCCTTACACAAGAGTTCATCAATATTTTTTATAACATTACAACATTTACAACAATGCTTCCTGAGTACATGTGGAAAGAATACTTCTAATCACAATAAGAGATACACTGATATGTACAATACACTACATATACATAAAATATAGCCCTCTCGAATTGGAGTTGGAACTAGAATCCGCTACACAAGGAACAACCACACATATGAACATGCAACAAGGATACCCAATGGAAGAAAAAGCACCAACCTCCCGAACATGTGGTACCCTTAGGTCCACCCCCTGTGCTAGGAGATAACACAAGGTGCCACTACAAATAGGCAGTCAAGAAAGCAATAGCCTAACACAATTAGGGGTTAAACATAGAATTAGGGGTTAAACACATACTCCAACAGAACATCACTTGCAACTCTGACTTCACTTTTAGAGGCACACACACAACAAGAGAATAAAAACCAACTGGGGAATGCTAGATTGCAATAGGGAAGAGTGTCATCACATAACTTGATATGGGTTATCTTGGTTGATCTTCCTAGGACCCAACCCCCATCCTGGGTTATCTTGGCAGCCTCTACCAATCCTTGACCCCCATTAAAATTCATGCAGAATCAATGCACCTTTCATGAGGACAAGGCAGATGATCTTGCCATTCCAGGCCTTCCCATCTCATCTCAATCCTAAACGAGCACTTGAGCTATGAGTGAGGCATACCATTATCTTGATTAATGTGAAATCTACACATCCACCTATTCATTATTAATGTTATCACTAGATTAAGAAACTCCCAATAGGTTATCCTAGAAAACCACTTTGGGTTCTAGCCTCCATTGAGAGCCACTCCCCCTACTTGCAACTAGTAAACCCTACAAATCAACACAAGGAATTTTCCATCTTGCATACTCATCGTAATCACATGAATCCCAAAATAGTGCAAGACATTGACCATCTTGCACACTCATCAAAATCACAAGAATCTATACACTGTGCAAGGCATTGACCCTCTTGAACACAACATAAAACATTACCAAACCACTTCCAAGAGAAACCAACATAAAAACCATACATACCAAAATACTCCCTCCTAGGCCTCTAGAAACCAACCTTATCAATTCTCACAAATGATTCCCACTTTTTAATAATTACCAAAATCACCCCAAATTTCCAATAATCAACACAATATTCATTACAAGAAATCAATCAAACAATATATCACAAACACGAATACTCCTTAAATAAAACAATACTTCCACATTTCAAGATACTCATTAACTAAACCACCTAGTTCACTGAATGACCATTTACCAAAATAGTCCATAAATAACTGAAATAACAACTATTCTAAACAATTAAGTTACTTCATGATTTTACAAATCCAAAATTATCAATTATGAAATAATCAACAGACAAAGATAATCTATACATTTATTTCAACAAATCCTTCAATGATCTAACTATAAGTAAATCAATTCACTCTACTTAACTTCCCAATTCACTTTCTAACATATTCAATTATTTACATAAACAAAGATTTTCTTCACTATAACCATAGTATATATATGTATATATTATAACAAAATGCAGTTTTCAAAATAATATAACAATTATTATGTGGCAAATCTATAGATTCATACTCTTTTTATTTATATATATATATATAACCGAACATCAAATATATCCATCAAATTAAAGAAACGCAATGATAAACTATCGATTACCAAATACAATGCTTATAAGTCGAATTCCAAGTATAAATATAATCATATCAATTGAATTCCATTCATGATGTGTTTCCATTGATTACTTACTACAATGCATACTAATCGAACTCCAACATATACATATTCATCACTTAACAAATATAAAGCATATTCATTGAATATTGAATGCCAAACCAAATAAAGAACCATCAAATAAAATCATAGGCCATAGTATAAACTCGACTCACACACAATATCAAATGTAAACACAAGGAAGTATTTTCCTTAGGCAGTATACGTAGCCTAAACCCTAAAAATCATTGTGTTCTTAAGCCATATAAGTCACAGAATACAGTGAATAAAAGGGGGCTAACATAGGGATGAACGCCAATAAGAATTTGGAACCTGAGGCTGGATCATGGAAGAATTTTATTTGGGAAACTAAAACTAGATCAAAATGGTTTTATAGAGAACTTTTGCAGCACAAGTAATATGAAATTAGAAAATCCAAATACATCATATACTTCCTGAACCTTATTCAATAGAAGGCTTCATAGATTCGCAACCAAGGACAAACAACTTTCACAAAAGATGGAGATATCCTTGTTTAGTTTGGTAACCAAGAACTTATTTTGTGTTAGTGGATGCCCGCTAAGAAAATATAAACATGCTACACAATGTAGAACCAATTTCAAAAGGAGGATTCAAAGAGTTAAACTTTCGATGGTTGTGACAGATAGCTTTAATACGCTTAATATCATTATAGAATATTGTCTAAGAAAAACAACACATTGAAGTCATACAAAGTTAAGTTTAATTAGGGATATAATTATAAATTGGATTAGTGAGTAACCAATGACTGAAGCTGGGAAACTAAGTGGATTATCAACGAGAAAACTCAAACATAAAAGATGCAAGATTACCATATATGCTCAAATATATTTGTTGAGAAGCATCAAGAAACTTTGAAGAAAATGCATTTAGCAAAATAAGGTAGATTTTATCTCATCAAATCTAATGGTTGCAATATATACACAAATTGGGTTTATTAAAACATTCAAGAGAGCAATCGGCTAGTGTAAATAACTATTTTCTCAGGCATGCAACAATTACATGATATACATAAAATACATTTACACTAAGATTATAGGCCAAACGATTAAATCGTTAAATAATCCGAACAATAGCGCTATCACAAGGAGAATGAAGACTCATCTGTAAAATTCATTTTCTCCAAATTGATTTGATACGATGCCTTCCTTCACCTATCCATCTATGTTTTCTCCCTTCCAAGAATCAATGACGGAAATGAAATTCTTTTACTAAAATTTTCTTCTCAAAACTCTGAATTAAATTTCTCCCAAAATTTCCCATTTCCACAACAACAAGAATATGCAAAATTTTTTTGCAAACCAAATACTTCCTTTTCCCTAAATAGAATCCAAAATCTCCAAAATGGAAAAATATTTACAAAAGAAAACTGTTCCTTTTTTTACAACAAAAATCCAAATAAATCTCACAAAATCCCAAAAAAAACATCAAGTTTCTTTTTCAACAATTTGTTCAATATCATGCATGATCTTGCATGAAAACCTTTCTATCCTTGTATATTATTTTTACAATTTACTAATTACAACATTCCATTATAATTTCTATTTTATTTTATTTTATTATTACATCACATTTAATTTATTATAAACTATGATGATTAATAAATACATTTATATTTATTTAACATAGCGCCTTTTTATTTAATAACTTATTTTAATGCATCAATTAACCAAAACAACATTTATCAAACAACTTTAAATTAAACAGCCAAATACCAAACAATAACCCAAACCCTAACCAGGGTCAAAACAAGACCTAATTGACAACATACAACATTGACAAGGTATTAGACTAGATACTCATCCTCTTCGAGGATGATGGCTAGGGTAGGGGACCAAGTGTTATCTTCGATCAATTGTTCCATTGGGTTTAAGGCATGCTTAGACCTACCAATTCAAGTGGAATCAATGCCTAGTACCTACAACCTACAACACACAAATGGTCGTACATATACATATAATCATCACATACCTAGTGAAAGAAAATTAAAACATTATAGGGTTCTCAAAAGTGAGAAACATGACATCCTTCCCTCTACACATAAATAACATTTAAAAGTGTCATATAATATATCAAATAACAGCTCGTAACACCAATAATCATAAACCATTCCAAAATAAGGTAACACATTCTTTTCCTAGCATATTCATAAACATGTCATAATCATCATCAAAATATTCAAAGACTAATCAACATCTAACATCACTATTCCATTAGTCATTAGAATATCCATACACATATATCAATGTGATAAGCATATCTATAAACACACGTGATAAGTCCTAACATAAAACATCACACATAGTCATGAAAATGATCTAAACATCATAAAAAAAGGTGAATCATGGAGGGACACTACAATTAACGTGTGATACAAATGCCAAAGATAAATAGATCCATTAGAGGTAGTTATTCCATGTTTTGAATCCAAAGGGAGACATTGGAGATTAGTCCAATAACCCCCCCTCAGTTTCACCTGAGGGGATTCAAACTTGTGACCACGGCTCTGATACCATTTTTTGGAACATGTTTATCATTGCACCAAAAGATCAACCTATTAACACTTGATACAAACACTAGAGATAAATAGATACATGGGAGGCGGTCAATCCATGTCCCGAATCCGAAGGGAGATGTTGGTGATTAGTCCAATAGTACTATCCTAACAAATATTTGATAAGGCATGTACGATCAAGCCAAATGATATGCATCTTTGAATAGAGTCAACCAATAATAACTAACCCTCAAAATTTTGTTGGTCATTATCTTGGAAGAATAATTCCCACCACAGATCCCTTCATGATATAACTTGAAAACCTATTAATTTTGTTCATGGGTTAAACATCATAATAAAATACCATCTCTATTGTGATAAAATACAAAATGTTCAAGTAAAACAAACTTAAGATCCTAGAACCCTAAACATATTTATTTCTTTTTATTAAGGTTATCAAGACATGCCTAATCTTTAAAATAATATATAAAGACATGATACCAATTATATATTATGAAATATTCCAATCCAATTATTGCATGTATAGTCTATTGTTGAACCTTATGGTAATTTTGTATCCTTTTAAATTCAAAAAATGGGATTTCATGTCTAAATATTCATCTACATCAAGGACAACCAATTTTACATCAAAATTAGAATATTTTAGATAGATGGTTTATGAGATCATTAAATTGATAGTTTTATATGTTTTACATTCGAAGTTATATTCTTAAATCTTAAATGTCTATTTTTTAATCTTTCATGAATAATGGGATACCTAAGGAGGTGAGATATGATATGTACATTTAAGGACATGATCACTTTATTACCCATCAAAAGATATTTGTATTTGGCAAGTGTTAAGTAAGGAAAATATAAATTTTATAAAGTGTACCTTATTTCAACCTATTTTGAAATTTAATTAAAACAACATATGTCTCTCTTCTTCATAAAATAATGACTATCACAATATTTTTGGCCTTATGAATGGTGTTGATGTATATAATGAAATCTTTGCTTAGACCTATCTTAGCTAAGACTAGAAAATTATGTATCAATGGGAATTTTCCTAAGGTTAGCAGAATTAGATCATAAACCTAAAACCCAAAGAAAGTAATGAAGTGCAAAGGAAAATAAATGAAAAACACAAAACAGAACAAGCTCACCAAGTGTCTTCAATCTCCATGGTTGATCTCCATTACACCTTCTAACTTGCTGGAAAGATGTGTTGCCCTCAGATTCAATGTACGAGCAATTTAATGACAAAGACAATGACAACGTCCTAAGTAAGATTTTGAAGGATTTAAAATGACTATAATGCTATCATTCAAATGATAAACATTGAACTAATGTCTATACTATGCCAAAATAAAGCCTATGACAAGAATGTAAGATTTCCTAAGATTCATCAATTATGCCAAAATGAAATATCTAGAAGTTGTAAGTCTAAAATGTGAGCAAAATTGACATTTTATAGAAAATGTAATTTTGGATGGACGACCGGGATTAAAAGTTGATGAAAGCCTAAAATCAGAGGTCAAGATTGCATGTGACAACCCATAATTAGGGTTAGGGCAAAAATCTAAAATAAGTGGCCAAAATGCAATTTGAGAAAATCACATCAACGGTTGAGAATAAATGTGACAAGAGGATAAAGATTAGTAAAAAAGATAAGATTCGGAAAATCAAGAAGATAAAGATGAGATAGAAAGATAAGACTCGAAAAATCAATAATTTTAGCAATTACTTGATTTATGGAAGAAGATTACCATTTTTGAATTAAAATTAATTCAAAAATATGGATTTATGTGACAATAAATAATTGATTTTTGGGTTATTTACTAAAAGAAGTGGCAGTTAACAATGTGAGATCATTTTAAATAATTAATTATATTTAAAATGAGGGAAATGTCCAATAAGCCAATTAAATAATTAAAGATAATTATTTAATTGAAGAAGGTGGCCCATAATTAAATAAATTAATAAATCTATTTAATTATAAGAATTAGTGACATATTTAAATAAATTAATAAAATTTATTTATTTAAATAATCAGGACAAATTATGGGACAAGGATAATTAAATAAATTAAGAAATTTATTTAATTATAGAAAGACGTTAGACAATTAGTGACACATTAAATAAATAAATAAAACTTATTTACTTAAATAATCAAGAGGAATAAAAAGACATGAATTTATTAAATAATTATTTAATTAGTAGACGAAAGTGGGTCAAAGCCATAATTAAAGTGTCTTAATTATGCTAGGAAGAAAAAAAAGAAAAAAAAAGCTTGCAGGCTTAGGTCATTTTTTAGTGTCTACAAATTAGTTATGGCTTCCCTTACAAAATATAAAAGCAACATCAAAATTTTGATCTAAAAGAAAAAATAACTAAGATATTATCAATAAAATTAGCCATAAATTTTTATAGAAAGTTAAATTTACCAAAAAAATATTATAAATTGGATCCATCCTTTCGTAAAGGAAATTGTCTAGTTGTCTTAACTCTTTCAGGATTACTTGCCCTCAATTAATATAAACATTGATTTCTTTGTATTAAGAGATATCCCATGATTTTATAGTAGATCATCAATGCTCTTTATTGCTTCCTAGAATGAATTGTCAAGTTATCAAAATTTAATCTATTTATGAATATAATCAAATCATAAAAATTCATGAGCATGAATCTCTAAAAAGTGTCATCATGAATGATGAGGCTAAAAATCATATGATTTAAGGCCAAAGTTCCTTTCCATGTAGTGAAAGTGGTTTTATATCTATCTTTTAAGATTGACAAAAAAAATTAATAATGTATAGAAAATTTGTCTAATAAAGACATCACTTCCAAACTAGTGAACTAATAAAAAAAGCTAATCAATGTTGAGAAATGAAAATTTATCTTTCACCCTAGCTTTATTCAAATAATGAAAATAAAAAGCTTTATTCAAATAATGAAAATAAACATATAAACTAATGTTACTATTCTTTTTATGAAATGAAACCATGTTAGCTACCCAATACAAATATATTACAATAAAAATCACGCCACCATTTAACATTTCATTTAGCTTCTTTTTGAGGGTGTCTTCTAATAAGGGGTTCACTTTCTAAGGTAGTTTACCTCATATGTTGAATACCAAGCTTTATGGGGATATCATGTCATATTATCATGGGATCATAATCTTCATATCTTTATAATAGAAAGAAAAACATTAATGGATTCTTTGAAAAGTTTAGAAAATCCAATATTTTTATTTATTGGAGTAGTTAATACCCAAATAAATGTATTTAGTATCTTAATCAATACTCGACTATCTAGGGAAAGTTTGGATTGATTGTTAGGAAAAACATAGACTCAACATAAACTAGACCAATAGGAAACTTATATCTAGATGATTGTAAGTAATCTCCATAGTTCAACACATAATAATTTGAATCAAATAATTATTTTGTAGAAAAAAATGAATATGTTTTTTTTGCACTAAAAAAAGACTATATTTTTAAGTCAACAAATTTGGGTCTATTTTTTTCTAAAAAAGGTGAAATCTTTAATCTTACAATTATACATTAGGGTATGTGTAGGATCATCATGGAAAAAATAAGCCCTTAAGTGGCAAAAAATTCAGAAAAATCAGAGATAGGCAACTTGATGTAAAAATTTGAATAAGTTATCTATATTATTTCAAAAATATGTAAGAATAAAATTTGTAGAAAATTGAATGTAATTTTTAAACTACTAGGTTTATTTTAAAAAAAAATCCTATTTGGTGAGAATTTGAAATTTCAATGCAGTAGTACTTAAATTTCAAGGAAAAAATAAGTAGGCATCTGTCTGACCACCCTAACCACAATAAAATAATAATATTTTTTTATAAGATTTTAGATATAAGTAGAGGACTCATGTCCTGATGTGATACATATATTTTTGTAATTTTTTTCCGAGTAAATAATTAATTATGATTTTTTTTATTACAACTTTTAAAAAATATAAAAACTTGTATGTCTGACCACCTTAACTTGGTCAAAACTTCATAAAATTCAAATTTTCTTTTTTAATCCTATAGTATGCGAAGCATAGAATGTGACGCATATTTTGGATTCAAAAAATGTGATACCGTTTGAAGGCTATAGATTTTTTTCAACCAACCTATCAATCAGGACTTTAGTCATAATTCAAATAGAAAATGAATAATAATAATTTATTAAATTCAAAATAAAGCATAATTTATATTGGTGGAAAGATGAAAATCTCCTTTAAAAATGTTTTTCGTTTCATCAATTTTGGGTTAAAAAAAGTTGTCAGCAACATACCCATCATATCGCCACTTTTTAGCCCATCATGATCATGCACATACCCATTAGAAGGTTAGATGCAGAAACAACAATCATATTATCTATAAAATTGAATTCTTGAAACAAATATCCTTATTCTCTTGTCATTTATGCTCAAATCTTGTGTTCCAACGGATTGAGAATTTTCTTAGTTTTAATTCTTTTTTTAGAATTAAAATATTGCTTCAAATTTTACTCAAATATTCTTAAAAAATACACAAATTTATAATATCTAAAAATTTAGGAGGATCATTATTTTTCACTTTGATTATACTTTCATATTTTCTATAAACAATGTAAGTTTCTATATCATGATCATGTTCACATACCATGCAATATAATAGTTTCAATTCAAATTGTGATTTACCTCAATCTATGAACTTGTTCATAACAGAAATGACCTGACTACTATTTTTTCTTAATGCCAACCAAATTTTTACCCAAAGAACTAATCACATTTAATCTTTTTGTGTTATCAAAGGACATACAAGTTGAATCTTTATCTTTGAATTTTTTTTAAAGTTTATTTTCATAATGAAGGGAAAAAGTAAAATTTCCATCAAAAGAAGTGATGTCCATTTCTACTTTTAAGACAAATGATATTTTAAAGAAAAATAATAATAAGACAAGAGAAAGATCCTCTTTAGAGGTATAATGTCTAGGATTATTTTATCTAATCTTGGTAAAGTGCATAGGGAACCAAAAAAAATAGTCTCTCCTAGATGAATTAAAATTTGGGATAATTTGTTGATCAATTCATAATAAACTTTGGATTTTCTAAGAATTTTAAGCTAATGAATACTTTATAGGTTTTACCTTAAGAGTTTTGGAAAAGAGTATTAAGAGAATATTTTTCATCGATGATTTCTATTGCAACATAGATCAATTTAAAATAATTCAAGTGATATTCCTATGATTCCTTGATGTAACTATAAAATTTAGGAATTTCTATCCATTTTAAAGAAGGTAGTTTAGAAGGTTTTCTCCTTACTATCTCTTATCCAAGTACTTAAGTTTTCTTCTCCAATAGTAGATTTTTATTAATAGTGTAAATTCTTTTCCGTTGAAAATATCACATTCATTGTTATGACTCATTGTATTTATATAACTTAAACAAAGTAACAATAAATACCTTTATATTTACCACAAATATTTCAAAATATTACTTTCTTCTAAAGGATCCAATATCCTAGGTTTGTTTATGTGATTCTATTTTGAAGATTTTTTCCTACTTTGATTTTTCAATTTTTATTAATTTTTTGTTGATTTTGAACTTGTGTTTGATTATATATGGTGTTATCAAAGGCTTTTATTTCTTTTAAAAGAATTTAAATTGCTATATTAAATTATTCTAGATTTTATTTTCATGCCAGAAGGCCTTAGGGTCTAAAGCAAGATTAATTTATTCTAACTCAAGAGACATACTAGGTTGAATAACAGTAGTGATATTATTTCTTGATCTGGTCATCAATGAATGAAAAATTAAATGTGGCTAGATAATGAGAAATATTCTATTCAAGAAGAGAAAATAAAAATGATTAAATCTACCTAGTAGAGTTGCCAAATTTTATTGTCCTTGAAAATTGTTACAACAATCAATCAACCCTTTTACCTATCACAAAGGTGAAAGTGAAATCTAACTAGTTTAGTAAATAGAACTTGTTGGCAAAACAAGGAAAAACAACTGAGAGGGGGGGCGTTGAATCAGTTGTCATAGAAACTTAAACTTTTCTAACTTATCTTAACTTTAATCTCAAATCTGATGAATAAGCAAATAACCACAAGCAATTAACACATCAGTGAGACAAATAACACCAATATTTTTGCATGGAAACCCTATTAGGGGAAAAACCACGGTGGATGTTAGTCCACAAGATTATACTCTGTTAGAAGTATAAAGAGAAATAATAAGGGGAATGCACATGCATTTAGGCACACTACCTAGAGCTCATTGCTCAAATACAAAAGAGGACTCATTGTCCAACAATACAGAATAGGGTTAAAATCCAAAGAATATGAACTAAGAAAATAGCTTATGCACAAGCCTGATTACAGTTCCAATTAAGCTAAAAAAACCTTCTTCACACTTTGCTCAATCTTCTTCACTCTCTACTCAATAATCGAATGATAGAAACACTATTCACACATTTACACTTTCTTTGGCATACATTCACACTTATGCACACACTAACTTCGCTCAATCAATCACTCTTATATATCCACTACATGGGATTTCATCACAACTTAGTCGACTAGAAAAATAAAACATATTTTCAATGTCGGCCCAATTTACAAATAAATTTCCAATGCAAATCTACCAAGGTCGGCCACAACATAGTGGAGACCCAAATTAATATCTCCAACACAAAAATACCTTAATTAATTTTTCCACGAAGATCCACAACATGCTACCACTAACATGTTGGCCAAGAACATGAAAAACTGAACATGCGCAAGAAAATATTTTCAACCACGATCTCTCCGAGTAATGTGGACGTACCACAAAGATAGATAATGATCCAGAGACATCCAAGAACACAAAGAAACAATAGAGTAGCATCCACAACAACTGAGATTACCAAAATCACAATCTTTATTCAGGAACATTGATAGAGACCACAAAAACACTGTCAGACCACAATACACTCAAAATTTCACGTGGACCTCTAAAATTTTAGGTAGATGATCTAGAAACATTCAACAATAAACCCTTTAATCAACACAAGATAATCATCAATGTACAGAACAAAGCACCTTCATGATCTGCACAATTCCATTGGGAACCTAGAACACTACAATTTTCTCAATATCCTCGACATATACAACCTCTAGTACACCAAATGCTAATAGTGTTGAAATTAATGACAACCACATATCAGCAACCATATCCACAAAATCCAACAATCTCCCCCTTTGGAATTGATGGCAACACGTGATGTGAAAAATACCATCAAACCAACACATTGACTTCTTTTGCACTTCTCCTTTTAAAAGGATTTTTCCCATTACACTTCTCCCCCTTTGACATCAATGGAAAAGGTAACAATGACCTTTCCATATACATGCTCTGAACCACACATCTGCACATCTGACTACTCCCCTTGAGTAGTGGTCTCAAAAACATCAATCCAGATCAGAATATAGCAATGAAGTTCACATATTGATGCAAGAAAATGCATCTTTTAGTTATTATCAGGAGGGGTAATTACCCCTAACATTCCTCTGAGATACTCAAAAGTATCCTTTGGAAATGACTTAGTAAATATATCTACAATTTGTTCTTTGGTAGGAACATACTCTAGTCTGACTTCTTTCTCATACACTTTCTCCCTTAAGAAATGAAACTTGATTGATATATGTTTAGTCTTGGAATGCAGCATCAGATTCTTTGAAATATTTATTGCAATTGAGTTTTCACAGTATATGGCAATAGGTTCTTCATATACCACCCTAATATCTCTCAACATCTATTTCATCCATATCACTTGAGTACAATTATTAGCAGCAACAATGTATTCTGCCTTAGCAGTAGATAGAGAAATTGAGTTTTTCTTTTTACTTAACCAGGATACTAGCTTCTTCCCTAGGAAGAAAGCACCACCACTAGTACTTTTCCTGTCATCTACATCACCAACCCACTCCATATCAGTATATGCACTCAAAGTGAGATCATCATCATTTGGATACCAAAGTCCAAAGTCAATTGTTCCTTTCAGATGCTTGAAAATTCTCTTCACAGCAGTCACATGTGATTCTTTTGGATCAGGCTGAAATCTAGCAACCATACATACAACATTCATAATGTCTGGTCTAGTCCGAGTCAAGTAAAGCAATCAACCAATCATTGAATTGTATCTAGTTTGATTCACCTTAGGAGAGTCATCATTCTGTGTCAACTTACATCTGGTCACCATGGGGGTACCAACAAGTTTGGAGTCATCCATTCCAAACTTCTTCATTAGTTCTTTCACATATTTGGACTAAGATATGAAAATCCCCTTGTCCAATTGAGCAACTTGCAATCCTAGAAAGAACTTCATCTCTCTAATCATACTCATCTCAAATTCATTCTTCATCTCATCAACAAACTTCATACATAGATTATCTCCTCCAAAAATGATGTCATCAATAAAAACTTCTATAGTTAATTCCTTATCATTATCTAATTTGAAGTATAAGTTGTTGTTAGTATTACCTTTAGTGAATCCAAGCTTCAGTAGGTATTTGTCCAATCTAGCATACTAGGCTCTAGGGGCTTGCTTAAGTCCATACAGAGCTTTCTTCAGTCAACAGACCATATCTTCCTACTCAGTTAGCTAAAATCCATCCAACTGTTCAATGTACACTTCTTCTAGCTCTCCATTTAAAAATGTTGACTTCACATCCATCTGATAGAATTTGTAGTCCTTGTATGCAGCATAAGCAAGAAATAATCTAACAGCTTCAATCCTAGTGATAGGGGCAAAGGTTTCTTCAAAATCAATACCTTCCATTTGAGAATACCCTTTACATACTAGTCTTGCTTTATTTTGACCACTTCACCTTCTTCATTCAGCTTGTTTCTAAACACCCATTTTGTACCAATCACATTTTTGTCTTTAGGCCTCGAAACCAATATCCATGTGCCATTCTTTTCAATATGTGTCAGCTCTTCCTTCATAGCTTCCAACCAGTGTTCATCTTGACAAGCTTTAGTGACATTTTTAGGTTCAATCTTGGATATCAGACAATATTCTTCTGCAATTTTCCTTCTAGTTTGCACTCCTTTACTCTTCTCTCCTATGATTTGATTTTCAAAATGATTCAACTTTACATACCTTGGAGTTTTGGGACATTCTTGAGCTTCTGACTCTTCTGATCTTTCTTCTACACTTGCATTTGTCTATGTCTCCTGATTGACTTGATTTACTAGAACATGTGGAATAATCTGAAGTAGATTATGTATCTAAGTATTATTCCCTTTGCTAGTAATGTCTTCATCTAAATCATAACTACAATGTATGGATGATTTGACAGAGTTCTCATCAACTTTGACATTTTCACTCTCAACCATCTTTCTCATTCTTTTGTTATAGCACCGGTAGGCCTTGTTTTTAGTGGAGTAACCTAGGAAAATTCCTTCATCACTTCTTGCATCAAATTTTCCTATATCATCATCTCTTCTGATATAACACTTGCTTATAAAGATATTAAAATACTTAACAGTGGGCTTGTGACCAAACCATAACTCATAAGGAATCTTACCAGAATTTCCATTAACATTTACCAAGTTCAAAGTATACACAGTAGTGCTTACTACTTCACTACAGTACATCTATGACACATTTCCTTCCATCATCATTGTTCTGGAAACATCTAGAATTGTTCTATTCTTTCTCTCTGCAACTCCATTTTGTTGAGGGGTTTGGGGAGCAGATAAATGTCTTTTAATACCATGCTCTTCACAATAAGAGTTGAACTCCTTAGAAATAAAATTACCACCTCTATTAGATCTCAAGCACTTGATTTTCATACCTTTCTCATTTTTTGTCATAGCCTTGAAAATTTTGAACTTCTCCAATGCTTCACATTTTTCTCTTAAAAAGGAAACCCAAATCATTCTAGAGTAATCATCAATAACCAACATAAAATACCTTTCTCCATGAATACTTCTGACTTTGGAGGGATCACAAAGGTCAGTATGTAGTAGCTCCAACAAATTATTTGAGTGAAATTATTTGCTTCAGAAAGAGACTCTGGTTTGTTTACCCATCTGACATTCCTTGCAGATTATATTAGCAGGCTTCACTAACTTAGGCAGATCTCTTACTGCTTGAGTAGAACTTATCTTGATAATGTTGTCAAATTTTACATGACACAACCTCCTATGCCACAACCAACTTTCATCTACTTTAGAAATTAAACAACTTCCATTAGTAGTATTCAGATGAAAAATATTACCTTTTGTTTGTTTTCCTATTGCAATCATATCCCCAGAACTTCCACGTATCTTTCATATTCCATCTTTGAACTAAAGATCATATCCCTTGTGAAGCATCTATCCAACACTCAACAAATTGTGCTACAGGCCTTCAACATAGAGGACATCATCAGTGTTATCCTTACCACCAAGGCAAATAGATCCTCTACCATGAATCACACTAGCATTGTTGTCTCCAAATATTACAACCCCACTGTCATACACCTCTAGACTCACAAATTTGCTTTTATCACTGGTCATATGATGTGAACATCCACTATCAATGACCCACTCATCTTTTTCTTCAACTTGGGCTGTAAGAGCTTTTTCATCTTTAGTAGATTCGGTAGCCACGAGATTATCTTCAATGGTAGCAATGAAATCCCATTCATCTTCTTTTCCATTATCTTTATCAGACTCTTCATCAGTCACTGCTTCTTCAGCAAAGTAACATCTCTTTTGGAATCTAGACCTCTTAGGCTTAGATCTAGGAACTCTTTCAGGACATCTTGATGCAAAATGACTTATTTTACTACATGAAAAACATTTAATAGGCAATACATCTTCATACTTACCTTTTCCTCTGCCTTCTTGCTTTGCAATCACTCCTTCTAGTTCTTCTACTTCTCTTTCTTTATCTTCAAGCTATTTCAGTTCTTCATCATACTTGGATATCTTTCTGGAACTCTCTCCTAGATTATATCTTTATCTGTTACTTCTGAATACAGTGGCATTGAATGTTGATTTAGTCTTTGGTGTAGATTCACCAAATTCACTTATTTTAAAAGCAGCAAGCTTCCCAATCAATGTGTCTATTGTTATCTTATTTATTGATTTGAACTCTTCAATAGCATGAAACTTCATTTTGTAGGAGGGAGGCAAGGATCTGAGTACTTTAGCCACAATTTCATCCTCATCCAAAGAACCACTGACACCTTTAATACCCATCACTAATTCATTTACTCTATGCATAAAAGAAGTGATATTTTCATCTCCACCCATCTTCAAATTGTCATACTTGCCTTTCAAGCTCTGTAGCTTAGTCTTCTTCACCTATGAATTTCCTTCATACAAAGTTTCCAATTTCATCCAAATCTCATGAGTTGTCTCCAGACCCAACACATTAGCCATCTCCAAATCTGTTAGAGAACTCACCAAAGCTTCAATAGCCCTAACATTATTTTCAACATCTTTGATCTCATCAGGAGTTCAAGGACCATTCTGAGGAATAGTATATCGATCTTTTTTAATCTTCTAGAAAGCTTCACCAATACACTTTAAGTGACATTGCATTCTAACTTTCCACATTGAATAGTTAGTGTCATCAAATCTTGGATTGTCCTTCTTGAATGTTGTTGCCATCTCGGATCACCTCAAGCTTTTAGACTTCTTCAAAGGAACCTGCTCTGATACCAATTGTTGGCAAAACAAGGACATACAACTGAGAGGGGGGGTGGATCAGTTGTCACAGAAACTTAAAATTTTCTAATTTATCTTAACTTTAATCTCAGATTTGATGAATAAGAAAATAACCACAAGCAATTAACACATCAGAGAGACAAATAACACCAAGATTTTTGCATGGAAACCCTGTTAGGGGAAAAACCATGGTGGATGTTAGTCCACAAGATTATACTTTGTTAGTTCATATAAAGAGGAATAATAAGGGGAATGCACATGCATTCAAGCACACTGCCTAGAACTCATTGCTCAAATACAAAAGATGACTCACTATCCAACAATACAGAATAGGATTAAAATCCAAAGAATACAAACTGAGAAAATAATTTTGCACAAGCCTCATTATAGTTCTAATTAAGCTCAAAAAACCTTCTTCACACTTTGCTCAATCTTCTTCACTCTTTGCTTAGTAATCAAATGATAGAAACACTATTCACACATTTACACTTTCTCTAGCATACATTCACACTTATGTAGACAATAACTTTTCTCAACCAATCGCTCTTATATATCCGCTAAATGGGATTTCATCACAACTTAGTCTGCCAAAAAAAAAACATATTTTCAATGTCGGCCCAATTTACAAATAAATTTCCAATGCAAATCCACCAAGGTTGGCCACAACATAGTGGAGACCCAAATTAATATCTCTAGCACAAAAATACTTTAATTAATTTCACCACGAAGATCCACAACATGCTACCACTAACATGTTGGCCAAGAACATGAAAAACCAAACATGTGCAAGAAAATATTTTCAACCATGAGCTCTCCGAGTCATTTGGACATACCACAAAGATAGAGAATGATCTAGAGACATCCAAGAACACCAAGAAACAACATACAATAATCTGCAACAACTGAGATTACAAAAATCACACAATCTTTATTTAGGAACACTGACAAAGACCACATAAACACTATTAGACCACAATACACTCAAAAATTCACGTGGACCTCTAAAAATTTTGGTAGATGATCTAGAAATATTCAACAATAAACCCTTTAATCCACACAAGATAATCATCAACATACATAAAAAAGTACCTTCATGATCTACATAGTTCCACTGGGAACCTAGAATAGTACAATTTTCTCAATATCCTCGACATATACAACCTCTAGTACACCAAATGCTAATAGTGTTGACATCAATGACAACCACATATCAACAACCATATCCACAACACCCAACATAACCTAAGATCATACTTAAGCATAAAAGTGAAGTTTATATTTATGATAAATAATAACATGCAATCAATTAAAAGAAACCTAGCAAACTCTAGGAAAATGACATATCATCTTTAAGAAAGAAAAACAATGAACAAAGCAAGCAAAAGGACATAACAAAGTAACAAGAAAAATAAAAGTAAAAAAAAATCTAAGTTATGAAAAAATTATAAGGTAAATGATCTATTGAGAAGATCACTTGTATTACAAGTCAAAAAATAAAATATCTAATTCTATAATATGATTGACTATAAAAAAAAATGGTTTATGGTGAAAATCACCTCTTTTTAAAAGTTAAAGCATAAAATAACTAAACTTATATTATGGTAACCACTATTCATTAATAATATATGGAGGATATTTTGGATTAGTTGTAATGAGTACATAATAATTTTAACTATCTACTTGTTAGAGTCACTCAAGGAATCAAGCTCCCAAGATCATCCAAAAAACAAAAAAACTTTCTACAAGAGAGAAAAAAGAGCATAAATTTGCAATAATAGATGCAAGATAATATTAGATCAAATGTGATGAATATGCAATGGATTGGATTGATTTACAAATGAGAACCCTTTGGTTAATAGCTAAGATAAGACATAGGGTTGGATAGGATCATGACAAGTGTCTTAATCCTATGTCATAAGGCAACTAATTCAAAAAATATTAAATAACGTAGGAAGAAAGAATTAAAAGACAAAAGATAAGATAAGATCTAATTCCAACTAAGAATTCTAAGAAATATTCCTAGGACTACTAGTGGACTAGTTAGGTAAAACATCTTATTTACACCAACACTACTAACCTACCATATAATCTCACAATAATAATGAAATACTTAGTATCTACATTTTCTTTTAAGTCAAGTGAGAATAATTTTGTGTGGGAAATATTTTGGCATAATCATATGTATGGGATAATTTGTTAAACAGGCTCAAGACAACTGAGAGAGGGGGGTGAATCAGTTGTCACAAAATTCAAAACTTGAAACTTTAACACTTATCAATTCCACAACCACACTATTTTGGTATTAAGTAAAAGCATGTAACACAAATAAAAGAAAGTAAATCAACACAATGAACACCATATTTTTACATCAAAAACCCAATGAGGGAAAACCCACGGTGAGGGTTAACTCACAATATAAAAGATTATAAAATATAGGCTCACTACCAAGGGCTCACTGCCTAGAAGAGGACTCACTATCCAAGTAAAAAGGCTCACTGCCTACAAAAAGGAATCACTATCCAATAGGGAAGCTCACTACCTACATATACGAAAGGAACAAAAAGATCCACCACAACAATTAATACACATTCACAGCTTGAATAAGGATTCCAGAAACCTTTAGCTCGCTGACTTCAGGAATCCAACACAATGAAGTATTGTTGTCTCAACTCACTCACACACACACTTCTGCTCTTATGATTTGTGGCTTACTTTCATCACTTTGCATCACACTGTCATACAACTCTTCACAATTCAACTTACTTTTATACCATTCTCAACCTTAGAAACTTTCTCCAAGGTTAGCCACAAATTCCTCATTTCATAAATTCAAATTAGGTCGAAAACTAAAAATTGCCGCGGGGGAAAGGAATAAGAGTGGACCAATAAAATATTTAACCAAGACCAAAAATAATGTCTCAGATCAACCACATGCTTCTTCAATTTAATTTTATTCTTCAAATGAAGTGTAAACACCAGGTTGGCCAAACCTAATGAAAACACAAATAAAAATTGATGTACACGCTTCCCAATAAGAAGATGACATGTAGACTCCACAACACACTTTCTTATGCACAATAAAACATCTTAGAATTCTCTAGATACATCTACAGCTAATGCAAAAAACTTCAAACATTGAAAACCTTTCACCAGTCCATCCAGACTGTACAAACTCACACTAAAACACTGAAACATGACTTCTAGATCACCAAACTTCAAACCTCTTTGCCAAAGCATAGAAAAGACCTTCACAAGACATGTCCTAGATCTACATGATCTAAAATGGAACAACGAGGGATTGCAAAGCAAAACTATTTCTCCCAGTCCACAGAAGACCAACTCTACCAGAATAGTTCACACACCAGTGAACGTAACTTTCATATACCATCACACTAGAAGCTAAAACTTAGGATATATCACCACAAGATCACCATTATCAATTCTTCAGATATGCACAAGCATAGGATCAACATAGGAGAAATGTGAAGCACATACCAGAGCACATTATGAACACATTCATCATTTTGACTTCTCTTATTTATTAATTTTCTCAAAAGAACTTGGAAATTCATCAACACAACACATCTGCAATGACATAAAGATAGCTCCATGTACTCAAAACATCTCAGAAGCATCTCGGCTATACATGTACAATCTGGAACATACTGAACTATGTTGACATCAATGAAAAGATTAATGACAACACTACCAGACTAGTTCACACTTGAAAAAATCTCCCCCTTTGCCATTGATGGCAGCACATGATGTGAAAACCCATCAAAGACAACATCCTTCACAATTCTAGGAGAACACTTTCTCTTCCTCTACAACAATTTTTCACATGAATTTCTCTCCCCCTTTGATAACAATGGAAAATATCAGCAACATTGATTACTCCCCCTTAGGAGCACACTCATACTATAACAATGAAACCATTTCAACTCCCCCTACAGAGTAGACCCATTTATCAGTCAAGATAAATAAAGAATATATGAATCACTGGATTGATGCACCTTCATGTGCACTTAATTCAGAGGGCCAATGACCCCCAACATCTCCCTAAGATTCTCAAAAGTATCCTTCAGAAGAGCCTTAGTAAATATGTCTGCAATTTGTTCCTTTGTGGTCACATACTCCAATTTGACTTAATTCTCCAACACTTTTTCTCTCAGGAAATGACATTTGATAGATATGTGTTTCATTCTTAAATGCATAATCGGGTTCTTTGAAATGTTTAGTGCACTTGTGTTGTCACAAAAAAATAGAAATAGGCTCATCACATATAACTCCAATTTTCTTTAGAGCTTGCTTCATCCAAAAAACCTGTGTGTAGTAGGATGTTACAACAATATATTTGGCATCTGTAATAGATAAAGAAACTGAGTCTTGCTTTTTACTCAACCATGAAACTAATCTTCCACCAAGAAAGAAAGCACCACCACTAGTACTCTTCTAGTCATCTACACATCCGGCCCAATCAACATCGGTATAGGCACTCAGGGTGAAATCATCACTCATAGCATACCATAATCCATAATCTGATGTACCTTTAAGGTATCTAAATATTTTCTTTACAACTATCACATCTGCTTCTTTAGGATCTGCTTGGAATCTAGAAAATAAACATACTACATGCATAATATCTAGTCTAGTAGCAGTAAGATACAATAGCTTTCCAATCATAGATCTGTATTTTCTCTGATCAATCTTAGTAAATTCATCATCTTTGCTTAGTTTACATCCGGTTATCATAGGAGTAAAAACAAGTTTGGAATCATCCATCCCAAACTTCTTCAACAAATCTTTTACATACTTAGATTGTGAATTGAATATCCCTTTATCAGTTTGATTCACTTGTAGACCAAGGAAGAAATTCCATTCACCAATCATAGACATCTAGAATTCTTTCTACATCTCTCCAACAAACTTTTTACACATGCCCTCATTTCCACCAAAAATGATATCATCAACATATACAACTACTATCAACATTTTGTTACCTTGCACTTTGAAGTAAAGATTGTTGTCAGCAGAACCTTTGTTGAATCCTTTCTTTGTCAGGTATCTATCCAATCTTGCATACCAAGCTCTGGGAGCTTGCTTTAGTCTATACAACTCCTTCAGCTTACAAACCATGTTTAGTTTTCCAGATAACTAAAATCCTTCAAGTTGTTCCATATACACTTCTTCCTCCAATTCACCATTCAGAAAAGTTGACTTAACATCCATCTGATACACTTTGAAGTTCTTGTGGGTAGAAAAAGCCAAAAACATCCTAATAGCTTCCATTCTCACCATAGGGGAAAATGTCTCTTCAAAATCTATACCTTCAACTTATGAATATCCCTTGCATACAAGTCTTTCCTTATTCCTTACAACTTCTCAACTTTCATTTAGTTTATTTCGGAACACCCATTTCGAGCCTATAAGATTTGTATTCACAATCCTAGGGACTAGTTTCCATGCCTGATTCTTTTCTATCTGCTACAACTCTTCTTTCATAGCCTTCATCCAACTCTCATCTTCACATGCTTCACTCACAAACTTAGGTTCAAATTTAGAAAGAAAACATAGATTTACCTTAGCTACAACTCTGCTTCTAGTCTTCACACCTTCACTTTTATCTCCAATTATTTGTTCCTCTGAATGATTCTTCTTTACATACTTAGGAGTCTTAATAGTTGATTTTGGCTCATTCTCTTCTTCTTCTTCCATTTGTTCTTATTTCTCTTCCTCTTGATCCTTCTCCTTATTCTCCTCAGGTACATGGCCACAGATGGGATCATCAGGTTCAACTTCACTTATCTCAATAGGTCTGTATATGTCTTCATCAAATTTCACATTAGCACTTTCAACAATCTTTCTCAATATTTTATTAAAGCATTTGTATGCTTTGCTAGTAGTAGAGTATCTAAGAAAGATTCCTTCATCACATATATCATCAAAATTATCAATATTTTCATCATCTCTTTTAATATAACATCTACTTCCAAATACCTTAAAATACTTCACTATAGGAGTTTTACCAGTCCATAACTCAAAAGGAGTCTTTGTGTTGTTGTATCTGATCTAAACTCTATTAAGAACATAAACAGTAGTGTGTATCGCCTCTCTCAAGTACACATCCAGTACATTTTATTCTTTCATCATGGTTCTAGCAGCTTCTTGTACTATCCAATTTTTTCTTTCAACTACTCCATTTTGTTGAGGGGTTCTCAAAGCAAAAAATTATCTTTTTATGCCATGTTCATAGAATGCATTAAATTTGAACCAAAAGTGAATTATCCACCTCTATCAGATCTCAAACACTTGATTTTAAAATTTACTTCATTTTCCACTCTTTCCTTGAATACCTTAAACCTATCCAGAGCCTGAGTCTTTTCCCTAAGAAAAGCAACCCATGTCATTCGAGTATAATCATCAATCAGCAGCATGAAATACCTATCACCATTCAGACTTCCAATCCTAGTCAGACCACAGAGATCAGTATGGATTAACTCCAGTATTCTGGTAGTAGAGTGCTCTTTTCCCTTAAAGTTGCATCTTGTTTGTTTCCACAATTGACAACTTCTGCAAATAGCTTTACTAGTTAGGTCTAGTGATTTTGGGCAATCCTCGAACAATATCCTTTGCACTGATTTTGACTAGGTTATCAAAGTTCACATGTCCCATTCTCTGGTTCCATAACCAACTTTCACTTATTTGAGATACCAAGCATTTACCATCAATTCCCTTAAGCTGATAGATATTTCCATGAGTTCTTCCAGTAGCAACCATATCTCCATTTTTGGATCCTTTTCTGATTTCACAGGTGTTATTCTGAAACACAAGTTTAAAACCATTACTACACATCTAACCAACACTTAGAAGGTTATACCTCAAACCCTTCACATAATATACATCATCAATACTATGCACTCCATAAAAACTAATTGAACCTTTCCCACAGATCTTAGCTCCTGAGTCATCACCGAACATAACTAAACCACCATCATATTTCTCAAGTTTAGTGAACTTACTCTTATCTTTGGTCATGTGATTAGAACATCCACTATCAATTACCCAGCAGTCTTCATCCTATCTTGCATGAAAAGTGGTAACCAAAGTACCTTCCATCCTATTCCTCTTATTCTCCAGAGCCTTCTTTCTTACACATTTTCCAGGGTTAGTGGATACAGATTGACTTTCCAAAGCTAAGAATAAGCATTCACTATCATCAGCCTCATTCTTAGATCCATCATCAAAAATTCCTTCTTCTAGTGTAGTACAACTTCTTATATATCTTATCCTTTCTATCCTTATCCTTATAATCCTTGTTCTTCTTATGCACAGCTCTATTCAGACATCTCAAAGCATAAAGACCAATATTAACACAACTAAAACATTTAAAGGGTAATATACCTTTATACTTTCTGGTGTCTTTCTTCAACCTCCTAGTGAAGTTTTCTTCCAACTCATCATGACCATCGCTATCTGGTTCACCTTCAATCTTCATTTCCTTAAATTCCATTTTAGTATTCTCTTCCATCTTGTCTTCTTTCTAGAACTTTCTCATCTCAAATGCTTGCAAGGTGTCAAACAACTATTCTAAAGTGTACTTCTTAGGATCATACATTTCTTCAATAACTGAGATCTTATCACTATAGCAATCTGGTAGGGTTATTGTGATCTTCTCAATTATATCTTCATCTGATAGTTTTCCTCCTTGATTTCTAACTTCATTTGTAGTTAGTTCAACCCTCTAAAAGAAACTTGTAAATTCCTCACCTTCTTCCATTTTCAGATTTACAAATCTGTACTTTGCCACTAGCTTCTTTATCAATTTCACTCTTTCATTTCCTTCATACATTTCTTCCAACTACTTCTAGACTTCATATGTAGTATCCAAATAAAGAACCTTAGCTCACTCATTTTTTAGATAAGCCACTACAAATAGCATACTTTTCCTTCTCATTTTCTTCATATGCAGTAGTATGACCACCAGACGGGTATGTATACTTTGTCTCAATAGCCTTACAAGTATTAAAACCAAGAGAGATAATATATCCTTTCATCTATCCCTTACAATCATTGTAGTCAATTCCATCAAACATAGGGATCTCCAACTTATGCATCATCGGATCTTCCTTAAGCAGTTAAACTCTATACCAAGGAACCAAAGCTCTGAAACCAATTGTTAAACAGGCGTAGTACAACAGAGTGGGGGGGGTGAATCAGTTGTCATAGAATTCAAAACTTGAAACTTCAACACTTATCAATTCCACAACCACACTATTCTTTTATTAAGTAAAATCATGTAACACAAATAACATAAAGTAAATAAGGGGAAAACCACGGTGAGGGTTAACTCACAATATAAAATATTATAAAACATAGGCTCACTGCCAAGGGATCACTACCCAGAAGAGGAATCATTGTCCAAGTACAAAGGCTCACTATCCAATAGGGAGGGTCATTTCCCAAAGTTACAAAAGAGAACAAAAATATCCACCACAACAATTAATACACATTGACAGCTTGAATAAGGACTACAGAAACCTTTGGAACACTAGCTTTAGGAATCCAACACAATGAAGTATTGTTGTATCAACTCACTCACACACACACTTCTACTCTTATGATTTGTGGCTTACTTTTTTCACTTTGCATCACACTGTCACACAACTCTTCACAATTTGACTTGCTTTTATACCATTCTCAACCTTAGAAACTTTCTCCAAGGTCAACCACAAATACCTCATTTCATAAATTCAAAATAGGTCAGCAACTCAAAATTCCCACAGTGGAAAGGAATAAGAATGGACCAATAAAATGTTTAACCAAGACCAAAAATAATGTCTCGGATCAACCACATGCTTCTTCAATTTAATTTCATTCTTCAAATGAAGTGTAAACACCAAGTCGGCAAAACCTAATGAAAACACAAATAAACATTGATGTACACGATTCCCAATAAGAAGATGACACACAAACTCCACAAAATACTTTCTTATGCATAGGAAAACATCTTAGAATTCTCTAGATACATCCACAACCAATGCAACAAACTTCAAACACTGAACACCTTTCACCAGTCCATCCAGACTATACAAACTCACACTAGAACACTGAAACATTACTTCTAGATTACTAAAATTGAAACCTCTTTGCCAAAGCTCAAAAAAAACCTTCACAAGACATATCCTAGATCCACAAGATCTAAAATGAAACAACAAAGGATTGCAGAGAAAAACTATTTCTCCTGATCCACAGAAGACCAACTCCGCCAAAACAGTTCACACACCGGTGAACATAACTTTCATATACCATCATGCTAGAAGCTAAAACATAGGATATATCACCACAAGATCACCATTATCAATTCTTCAGATCTGCAAAAGAATAGGATCAACACAAGAGAAACACATAGCACATACCAGAGCACATTCTGAACACATTCATCACTCTGACTTCTCTTCTTTATAAATTTTCTCAAAAGGACTTGGAAACTCATCAACAAAACACATCTGCAATGACATAAAGAGAGCTCCATGTACTCACAACATCTCATAAGCATCTCAGCTATACATGTACAATCTACAACATGTTGAACTATGTTTACATCAATGACAACACCATCAGAATAGCTCACACTTGCAACATAATATTCAAAATAAAATAATAATGAATATTGCACAAGTATTAGAGAATGATAGATTCTTTGAATTGATTGAGATTTTTTCTCACAAATATTTTTCATCAAATAGAGATTACAATGTAAAAAATGATCTTAAATCTTATTTATTTATTTCCATTTCAAGAATATGTAAATCTTTGCATACATTGTCAAATAGTTTTACATGAAGTATTTAATAGTAGATGGTGTAGATTCAAAATAATCCTATGCTATAAAATTTCATTGGAATGGTTAGATTTAAAATATTATTTAGATAATTAGAATGATTAAGTTAATATTTAAAATATTTGAAATTTTAAAATAATACTCAATCATCAAGAATATGTCATAATAAGACCTTGTTGATCAGATAAACATCTTGAAATGCATATTGCATAGATATAACATTGTGAAAGTTGTTGGAAGAATGAAGAAGAATGATCATCTCTACAGTTTTGTGTTCTCATTGATGTCACCATGTTGTGTTTGCAAGTCTAAGTCAGTGCTTGATCTGGTATTTTGGTTTGGTATCTGAACTAGTTTTCAAGCTGCATCCTTTGGTATTCTAGTCTGCAATCCTCTGTAGTTGGTAGTTGATGCTTGTGGTTTTGGGAAATTGTTTATGCTTGTTGAAGGCATGCATGTTCAGAAGTTCTTGTGCTCTAGTGCTTGTACGACGTATTGGATTTTTTTGTTAATTACTTTTTGCAATGAAGTCTATTTCTGGCCAACTTCTTGGATTAGTTGTGATATGGTAAATTAATTTTGTTATGCAGATATATGTGTGACCTATCTTAGGTTTATGCTAACATGATGTAGCATATTATGCATTTGAATTACTATTTGGGAAAATTTTTGTGAATACTTGAAGCCAACAGGTTGGTATTTTTGGTAAGAAAAGAAATGCATCTAATTAGGTTGACCTAATTGATGCTTGTAGATAGATCGAGGATACATATATATATATTGAACAGTGTTTGATATATGTATGTGAGTGTGATCAATGAAGTAGTAGTAAATGTGAAAGTGAAGAAGAGAAAAAATTATGAAGTGTGTCAAGTCAGTCTATTGAGCATCACTGGAACTGTGTTAGCACTTGTTAGGTGCACTTTTCTCAGTTCATTTTTGCTTAAAATCCCAATTTCATTTTGTGAATCCTTTTTTGTAGGAAATGAGCCTCCCTTGTAAGCAATGAACTTTTGTATCTAGACAGTGAGTCCTATTTAGGGCAGTGAGACCTTGGTAGCGATCCTTATATATTCAGTTCTAGAAATACTTTATATTGTGAGTTAATCCTCACTGTGGGTTTTCCCTCCTTGGCTTTTCCACATAAAATTTGGTGTTCAGTGTGTTAATTTAATTTCTAATTTTTGTATCTCATGTCCATGCTTAATAACAAAATAGTGTGGTTGTGGAATTGATAAGTGTTGAAATTCTAAGCTTTGAATTTTGTGACAACTAATTCACCCCCCCCTCTCAGTTGTCCTGCACCTGTTAACAATTGGTATTAGAGCTTTGGTTCTTTGGTTTAGAGCTTATCTGCTTGAGGTAGATCCTAAAAAGTTAATCAAATGGATGATAAAGAAGAGCTCCAGACTGCACTTGAGGATCTTGCCAAAGTTGAAAATGAGAACAGAGATCTAAAAGAGAATCTTGATGAAGCAAATGAATATGTTTGGAAGCTAAAAAAAAATTAAAGAAATTCAAGGAAAGACACAAAGTGAGTGAGCAACTGAAACAAGAGATAATTGGACTGAAAGTGCTTATAGAAGAAAAGAAGAGAATTGAAGAATGTTTGAATACAATGGTACATAATAAATCTGATGAATGCTCTAAACTTGAACAAGAGGTAGTAAACTTGAGAGTTGAGCTAGAGAAGGAAAAACTCTGTGACAAAAATTTCAAATCCAGCTCTAAAAGTTCTAAGGATAATCAAATGACTTAGGAAAAAGGGAAGCAAAAAATAAATTTTGCAAGGAGACTATTTGTGAGATAGCCTAATGCACAAAGGTATCCCTCTTTCAATGGTATTTGTTTTTCTTGTAATAAGTATGGTCACAAGGAAATAGAATGTAGGAGAAGGATGAATCAATTTCCTAGTTCTTTCTCTAGACAATGTTTTTTGTGCAAGAAGGTTCCAGGCATAAAGCTACTAAATGCAGATCTCAGGTGAGAATGATCAGTCGGGTGATGATGAATAGGTTTAATGGAGGTAGAATGAATCAATCCTTTAATGGCTAGTGCCATACTTGTAACAAATTTGGACATAAAGAAAATCAATGTAGATCGAGAATTAATGGAGGTCAGACTAATCAGAAAAGTGTTGTCTACTATAACTATATCAAACCTGGGCATATCTCAAAGGTTTGCAGAAGTAAGAAGGGAAAGCAGTCCGCTCCAGTAGAGAAGAATTATCAGGTAAAGAATATTGACAAAGAATAAATGAAGCAAAATATGAATAAGATATGGAAGAAGAAAGAGAAAGAAGAGCCTGAGACTATTGATGTGTCTATTCCCTCATCTGGTACAAACAATTTATTGAACAATTAGACCTAGCATGGTCTTAGGGGAGCATTATCAGAAACATTATAAAAACCCCCTAGATGAACGGTGTGTCAGAGGCTGGCATGAGGATGAAATGTGAAGAATGAATAATCAGAGGTTTTGGAAAAGGAACCGGAAGAAAACATGTTGACATGATAATTTGTAGACCAAATTAGGGTTTTCTATGTTGAGAAGAATGTTTTTTAGTAGCTTTTTGATGTTTTTTGTATTTAATACATTTTAGGGAAAATAGTGTATAAGATAAAATTTGCAAGCCTTCTTGATCAATTGAGCATTTGAAGAGTTTAAAAGGTGCCTTGGAGTGATCTCGAAGTGATTTGAAGCATTTCTAAAGAAATTTGAAGAAACTATTACGAATACATAGGAATTATCATTTAGTCTGTGAAGGAATAGAAGAAGTATTTTCTGAACATTAATGAATTCAAGGAAGTTAAGCATGAAAATGGATAGAGGATTGAGTGGTGACATTCCACTAAAGATGAAAGGAGTTGAATTGGAAGAATTTGATCATAGAAAGATGAAAGAAATGGAACTGGGGATGAAGGAAAATGAATTACAGAGCATAAAAACCCTATGTACGGATTTGTTGGGAGAATTTACTTGGTTTGTTGATAAAGAGTTTATTTTGTTCTTGTTGAATCATTACAAGAACAACATCATTGTATTGGACAAACCCTACCTAATTATGAAGGAAGTGATCAAAGCGATTACTAGCTTATGCAGTATTGGGGATCTTCCTAGAAAGAAAATCATGAAATAAAAAGATGTGGAGGAACTTACTAGCATTAACAAAGACCCTCGAGCTCTATTGATAAACACTCTTGCAGATTCAGTCATAAGGTATGTTACGTGTGGTGTTTCTTACAAAATCTATTTTAGAAATTTTGAAGGTTCGACATTGGCTATCGCTATATACATTACACATATGATAGTTAAGGAAAATAGGCAGTTTGATTTGTGTAACCTATTACTTGAAAATCTATCTAAAAATGCCTAAATGTCGGTGGTTGAGGGTTATCCCTTTTAGTTTGGATCTTTGCTTGTGTGCTTAGTCTTTTATTTTTTGAGCTCCCTACCGGGAAAAGAAAATGTTGTGTGGGAATCTAGTATTCCTATTGGGAAACAAGTCTACAGATACTTGGAATCATTAAAAGATAATGTAAGTGTGTGAAAATCATATTTCACATCCTTAAGAACAAATCTATGCTCTAGTATGTTAGCACTGAGTCAGTTTGAAGTGGGTTCATCCTCCGGTAAGAGAAAATTGGAAGTTGTCATTAGTGATTCCCCTCCATAATCAAGGAAAGGAAAAACTATAACTAAAGACATCACTATCTTTTTAGAAGAAAAGGAAAAAGAATCTCTGCCTGGATCAAAATTCTCTGATCCAGATGACATCCAATCTATGTTGGTTAAAGGAAAGATGAAGAAGATTGGTGAGATATGAAATGCAACTTATCTAGTTAATAGACTCAAAATTGATGATGCTCTAGTAGAGTATCTACTTCCAAAAGGTATTGATGTATCAACTGTTTTTGATTCCTCACCAAAAAATTTAGCTAAGATTGTTGAAGAAAAAATGTTGCTTGAAGGTCCGGAAGGACGCAAGTTGGAAGCCTTGGTTGAAAAGAGGTATAATAAAGATAAGAAGAGATTATTTGAACTTATCATGGAAATGAAGAAATGTATCAAAGAAATATCATATATCTATAAATATTATCTCTGGTGGCCTGGTGCGGTAGACAATTTTAGAAGTAGGATTGAAGCAATTGAATTTGAAGTAAACTGCATTGGAAAGAACTTTGATATCTTTGAAGAAAAAGAAGGGAAACAAAGGCTAAGAGTTGGTAAATTGAAACCTGAACTAATTGTTGTACAGAGACAAAGAGATGATGTGGTGAAAACCTTCTAGATCCTTAATAAGATTGTTGAGGTCTAGTTAGACCATCTTTCTAGAATACTTACTAATGCAGAAGATTGTGAAAGATAGTACTCATACTGGTCATCTTCTTTTACATTGTTGGCTCTATTAGAAAGCATCTACACAAGAATGGATTCAACTACATTTAATTGGAAGAAGCTATATCTAGTTATCAAAGAAAGATACAAGAAGGTGTTTGAGGTGAAGAATGTCATTTTTACTTGAATTTTGAATGTTCAATTTCTACTGTTTTGTTTGTTTTGGCAAGAGTAAAAGAAAAGAGAAAAAGGGAATCTAATTAAGATAAAGAAAATTTGAATTGTTGTTGAACTATTAAATGTTTTTTGAATGGGTGGAATTTTTTGGAAGAATTGGAATCTTTTTGCAATTTTGATGTCACCATGTTTACATATTTTTGGTCACCCTTTGCCATTGATGTCAAAGGGGGAGAGATTTGGAAAGTTGGGAGAGATTGGAGGAAACTTTTTTTGAAAACTCTAGCACATGTTTCCATCAATGACAAAGGGGGAGATTGTTGGAAGAATGAAGAAGAATGATCATCTCTACAGTTTTGTGTTGTCATTGATATGTGTTGTGTTTGCAAGTCTAAGTCAATGCTTGATCTGGTATTTTGGTTTGGTATTATAACTGGTTTTCAAGCTACATCCTTTGGTATTCTAGTCCACAATCCTCCATAGTTGGTGGTTGATTCTTGTAGTTTTGGGAAATTATTTATGGTTGATGAAGGCATGTATGTTTAGAATTTCTTGTGCTTCAGTGCTCTTATGGTGTATTGGCTTTATTCTGTTAATTGTTTTTTGTAATGAAGTCTATTTCTGGCCAACTTCTTGGACTAGTTTTGATATGGTAAATTAATTTTATTATGTAGATATATGTGTGACCTATCTTAGGTCTATGCTAACATGATGTAGCATATTATGAATTTGAATTGCTATTTGGGAAGATTTTGGTGAATACTTGAAGCTGACAAGTTGGTATTTTTGGTAAGCAAATAAATGCATCTAATTAGGCTGACCTAATTGATGCTTACAGATAGATTGAGTATATATATATATATGTTGAACATCTTTGATATATGTGTTTGTGAGTGTGATCAATGAAGGAGTAGTAAATGTGAAAGTGAAGAAGAGTGAAAATGATGAAGTTTGTCAAGTTAGTCTATTAAGCATCACCATAACTACATCAAAACTTGTTAGGTGCACTTTTCTCAGTTCATTTTGTGAATCCCTTTTTGTAGGAAGTGTGCCTCCCTTGTAAGCAGTGTTGTATCTAGATAGTGAACCTTATATATTCAGTTCTATAACTATTTTATATTGTGCATTAATCCTCACCATGGTTTTTCCATGTAAAATCTAGTGTTTAGTGTGTTAATTTACTTTCTATTTTTTGCATCTCATGTTCATGCTTAATAACATAATAGTGTGATTGTGGAATTGATAAGTGTTGAAATTCTAAGTTTTGAATTTTGTGACAATTGATTCACCCCCCTCTCAGTTGTCTTGCACCTATTAACAAATGTTTTACAAAATGGATTGTAAAATTAATCATGTACTTCCCCTATTTCTATATCATAAACTCTTTCAAATATCTATTCTTTCAAATAAAAATTATATGTAACCAACCATGACTAGTAATAGAAAATAATAGACATCATAATATTTATTTTTTAAATTTATTTTAGTCATTTAAATTTAAAAATATTATAAATAAATGACCTTGAAAAGAATAAAAATAATAATAAAACATATGGTTTAGGTGGGGTCAATAACTTTACTTAATGTGAAAAATATTATTATCTAACTTTAGAGTAACATAATAATCCAAATAAGACTTAGAAATAATCACTCATACAAATGAGCAACCAAAATTTGACTTCAAACATGAGGGAAATGAAGAGATCTCTAGGTGCTCAAACCCTAGCTGACATGGGATCTGATGGTGGTGACTGTGTGTCTGCAAATGGGGCTAAGGGTGTGGAAAATGAAGATGAAGATATAGAGGAATACAGTTAAGAGTTTGTTGTCAGAGTTGCTAATGTTGTTGAGGGATTTGGCCTTGGAGGCCCTAATGAGGGAAAAAATCATGGGAATTTCCATGCCCTTGTAGACTAGGAACTTTGATGCAGGAGCATCCAAGGTGTAAAGGAAATACCGTGTCACCAAAAATATTTAATTTTTCTTTGTTTGATTTCAATAAGGGCTTAGGTGATAGAAAATAATATTTCATTTGCAACAATGTAAATTCCCTTTGTGTGAAAATTTTAATGTAAATTTTGATGGGAAAAGACCCCTAGTAATTCGGTAAAAGTATCTTGTGAAGGAACATTCCCTTTGGGCATCCCACTTTGGAGGAGGTCAAAGAGGTCTTTCTTGCATGTCTTTGCATGCAAAGTTGTAACGGATGAGCTATAAGGAATCTGTAAGAGGTGTAAGATGTCATAACCCACTAAATTTGATTGGTAAGGAGTATAGGTGCCTAAGAGAGGTTTGACATGCATTGGACCACATTTCTCATGGCATATATTTCAAGGTGGTTTTCAGTTGATGGTTTTGGAAACAATGAGTTGTTTTCTCCTTCCAATTTCTATATTAATTCATGCCTTTTCATTTTGATAAGGGGGCTTGGAGTAGTGACGTTTGCATACTTAGATGGTGCCAAGAATTTTCTAGATTGTTGGACACATTTTTTGCAGGTGTTGCATGTAGGATTGAAGGGGAGCCCATGAGCTTCAGTTTGATGTTATATTTTACATATTTGAATATAATATAACTTGCAGATTTCTCTTCCATATTCTATTTTTTTTAATGTATTTGCAACCTTCTTGTATTGTGTTTAGTGAGGTTTTGTGATCAGATTTGAAAGGGAGAGTCTCCCTTTTCATCAGTTGTATCAAAGTGGGTTGTCTTGAGACTGTAAATGGAGCGTCAAAGAGAGGCAATTTACAATAGGACCTGTGAGTTGTGGGTGAAGATTAAAATTCCTCCAAGAGTTTCCAATCGTGGTAGAGGTAGAGGCAGAGGTTGTGGAGGAAGATACCCTCCTAGAGATGAAATTAGAGCCCTTAGAAGGAAACTAGAAGCTTTGCATGAAGAGATCCATAAAAGAGAAGTGCATAAAGAAAGAGACGATAGTGAAGATGAAACTGAAGAGGAATTGCAAGAGGAAGAACAAGAACAAGTAGATCTTGGTGAAATTAGTTTTTTTAGAGCTATATCACAAATTGGAAAGAAACAAAAATGAAGGTTTCAACCTTTAATGGAATTTTAAATCCTAAAGAGTTGATAGATTGGATTAATGACATGGAAGAGTTTTTTTAGTTTGAAGAGATTGAAGACCCTCACAGAGTGAAGTTTGCAAAAACAAAGTAAAAGGGCCATGCAAGCATTTGGTGGGAATAAAATTCAACTTGAAAGAGGAAGACAAGGGAAAGAAAAAAATTCCGAATGGGATAGGATGGTGGAAAAAATGAAGAGACAATTTATTCTGGTAGATTATGAGTTGGAGCTGCTAAAAACGATGCAAAGCTTGAGACAAGGAATGAGGATGGTGAAAGAATACATGGAAGAATTTAACAAGGTCCTGATTCAAACAGATTCCAAAGAAAACAAGGAGAAGGTAACTCATTACATTAATGGGATAAATCCAAGCATACAAGAAGAATTGGAATTGGTGAGAATGACACCATTGAGGATGCATATCAATTTTCATTGAAAGTTGAAGAAATATTGAGCAAAAAATTTGAAAGTAAAAAAAGTGGAAGAGGTCGTGGTGGAAGAGCCGGAGGAAGAAGTTATGATGGAAATAAAAAAAACTAGAATTTTGAAGACCAAGGAAGCATCAAAAATAAAAAATCAGAAAATTATCATCCTCCCATAGATCAAAATCTGGTAGAGGAAGATTAGGTAGAGGATTCGGAAGAGGTGGCTTTCATGGAACATGTTTTCGATGTGGTGAAGAGGAGAATAGAGATTCTGACTTCCCTCGCAATCAAGAAAGGACCAATAGAAGACCAAAAAATCAAAATAGAGCAGCAAACATCAATGAGGAGGATGCATGCTCATCGCATTCTAAAGTAGAAGATGGTGAAGTCCTGATGACAAGAAGAGTATTGTTGAATGAGGAAGATGAACCAATTACGAAGGGATATCTTCTAATGCCATCATAGATAGTGGAAGCACAAATAACTTGGTATTTGAGGAAATGGTGAGAAAAATGAAATGAGAGAGGAGAAAGCACCCGAAACCATACTGAATATCGTGGGTACAAGATAATCAAAAGCTTTTGATAAACAAACAATGTTTAGTAAAATTTAAAATAGGAGGATATTTTGTTGAAATATTGTGTGATATAATTCCTATGGATGCATGCCATATTTTATCAGGAAGGCCTTGGCAGTATGAAAAGAAAGCAATACATGATGGTTGTGCTAATACATATACCATAACTAAAGATGATGTGAAGCATAAATTGAAACCTTCGAAAGAAGATTTGGTTCAAGTTTGTGGTAATGCAAGACTTTTTTTAGTGGATGCAAGAAAATTCCTAGATGGTATGTGTCATGAATTTTTTTTTTTGCTTTGATTCCTAAGTCTAACTGTTAAAATGTGGAAGATGTTCTAGTGGAGGTTGCAGATTTGTTGCAAAAGTTTCAAGAGATTGTTTCTGAAAATGCACCTAAGGGGTTGCCACCTATGAGGAAGATAAGTCATCAAATTGATCTAATACTAGGAGAAAATTTTCCTAACAAATTATCCCATAGAATGTCTCCAACTAAGTGTGAAGAGCTGATCAAACAAGTTCAAGAATTGTTGCAAAAAGGCTTGATTTGGGAGAGCCTAAGCCCATGTGCAATGTCTAATGTTTTGGCACCAAAGAAAGGATGATAATGGAGAATATGCATGGACTCAAGGGATATCAATAATATCACCGTCAAATACATATTTTCATGACCCAGAATGGATGATATCATGGATTTGTTGAGTGGGGCTGAATACTTCACCAAGATTGAATTGAAGAGTGGTTATCATCAAATGTGAATCCTAGAAGGTGATGAGTGGAAGACAACTTTCAAGACCAAGCAAGGTTTGTATGAATTTTTGTCATTCCTTTTGGAATAACAAATGCTCCTAGTACATTTATGAGATTGATGAATGCTATATTGAAATATTTTTTGGGTAGATTTTTTATTGTTTATCTAGATGATATATTGATCTTTAGTAAGACACTAGAGGAGCATTTGCTACATATAAGATTTTAGCACTCCTAGATTTTAGCAAGGTATTCCAAATTGATTATGATGCAAGTGAAAATGTAATTGGATCTATCCTAAGTCAAGAAGGTAAACCCATTGCCTAATTTAGTGAGAAGTTAAATAATGCAAAAATAAAATATTCAGTGTATGATCAAGAATTTTATGCTATTGTGCAAGCATTGAAAAAGTGGAGACACTATCTTTTACCTAAGGAGTTTGTTTTATTTACTGATCATCAAGTACTTCAGTATTTGAGTAGTCAAGGGAAGTTAAATCAGAGGCATATGAAATGGGTAGAGTTCTTGAAAATTTATAATTTTGTTTTGAAACATAGGAATGGGAAGTCTAATAGGGTTGCAAATGCTTTGAGTAGAAGACATGGTTTGTTTATTGAAATGCAGGTTGAGGTTGTTGGATTCAATGAGTTGGAGTTGTATGAGGAGGATCCTGATTTTGGACAAGCTTGGAAGGATTACAAAGAGCCTATTTCTTGTAATGGAACCAAGTGGTTGGATTATTTAATCCAAGATGGCATGTTGTTCATAGGTAACAATTTCTACATTCCTATAAGTTCAATGAGAGTAAATTTGATTAAAGAAAAATCATAGTGGAAGACTTGCAGGGAATTTTTGTTTTGATAAAACCATATCACTTGTTGTAGAGAAATATTATTGGCCTCATTTGCTACATGATATTAGAAAATATGTGCAAGCTTGTAGGATTTGTCAATTGGAAAAAGGAACTAGTCAAAACATAGGTTTATACCAGCCACTTTCAGTACTTGAGAGGCCATGGGAGGAGATTAGTATGAACTTTTATTTGGGTTTTCCACGGACCCAAAGGGGACATGATTCAATATTTGTTGTAGTAGATAGATTTTCCAATATGGCTCATTTTATTCTATGCAAGAAGACTAACAATGTTGTAAATGTTGCAGAATTATTTTTCAAGGAAGTTGTGAGGTTGCATGGTCTTCCGAGGAGCATTGTTTTAGATCAAGATACAAAGTTTGTGGGGTAATTTTGGAGGAAATTATGGAAGAAGATGAAGACTGATTTGAAGTTTTTTTCAGCCTACCATCCACAAATAGATGGTCAAACATAGGTGGTAAACAAAAGGTTGGGTAATTTGTTGAGATGCCTAGTTGGAGATAAGCCAAAGGGGTGCAATTTGATTCTACCTCAAGCAGAATTTGCATATAACAATTTGGTGAATAGAAGTACTAGTAAGTATCCATTCCAAATTATTTATGACAGTAGCCCAAGAGTTGTTTCAGATCTGAAAAAGACGGAGAATGTTGATATGAAGAGTGCAGAAGCAGAGGACTTTGTTGAACACATGAAGAGCATACATGAGGAGGTACGAAATCACATCAACAAAATTAATTCTCAGTACAATTACAAAGCTGATTTGAAGAGGAGACATAAGGAGTTCTAAGTTGGTGATGAGGTAATGGTACACTTGAGAAAAGAAAGATTTCCAGTTGGTACCTATAACAAGTTAAAAATGAAGAAGTTTGGGCCTTGCCGAATTGTGAGTGGGCATGATTTAGGTAATGAATATAAAGTAGAGTTGCCTAGTGTACTTAATATTTCACCTATATTTAGTATTTTTGATCTAACAAAGTTCCATGAAGCTGAAAGTGATGAAGGTACAATAAGTTAAACAATTCATATACCAGCACCTACTTCGAAAGAGGGGAAAATAGAGACAATTTTGGATAGCAAGATGAGTAGGAGTATAAGGTACAAGCAATACTTTGAGTGCTTGGTCAAATGGTTTGAGAGGCCTATTGAGGACTCATCTTGGTTGTCAAAATCTGAAGTTAAACATCTTGGTTACCCTCTTGAGAATTGACAGGGTCACTTTTCTTCTACCCTGGGTGTCTGATGCAAGAGCATCCAAGGTGTAAAGGAAATCCTGTGTCACCAAAAATATTTAATTTTGCATTGTTTAATATAAATAAGGGATTAGGTGATAGAAAATAATATTTTCATTTGCAACAATGTAAATTCCCTTTGCCTAAAAATTTTAATGTAAATTTTGATGGGAAAAGACCCCCGATAATTTGATAAAAGTATCTTGTGAAGGAATATGCCCTTTGGGCGTCCCACTTTGGAGGAGGTCAAAGAGGTCTTGTCTGCATGTACATGTATCATGAAATGTCTTAAAGTGGGCTACAAAATAATCTTGCATGTTGCTTGCATGTCTTTGCATGCAAAGTTGTAATCGATAAGTTGTAAGGAATATATAAGAGGTGTAAGATGTCATAACCCACCAAGTCTGATTGGTCAAGAGTCTAGGTACCACAGAGAGGGTTGGCATGAATTGGACCAAATTTCTCATGGTAGATTTTGAAACTCCCAAGGTTGGGCATAATTTTCTCAAGGTAGTTTTCAGTTAATGGTTTTGGAAACTATGAGTTGTTTTCTCCTTCCACTTTCTCTATTAATTCATGCCTTTTCATTTTGAGAAGGGGGCTTGGAGTGGTGAAGTTTGCATACCCAAATGTTGCCAAAAATTTTCCAAATTGTTGAAGACACATTTGTTGCAGGTGCTACATGTAGGATTGAAGGGGAGCCCATGAGCTTTAGTTTGATGTAATATTTTTCATATTTGAATATAATATAACTTGCATATTTCTCTTCCATATTCTATTATTTTTATGTATTTGCAACCTTCTTGTATTGTTTTAGCGAGGTTTTGTGATCAGATTTGAAAGGAAGAGTATCCCTTTTCATCAAACCTGCTCCTCGTGATAGGTCTACCTTTGTTCTCTCTAAGGATGGGATTGATAACGAGTGGTTTATCGATCCAACTGATGCAAAAGATGAGCTCCTACTTGATATTCTTTTGGATGCTCGTTGGAAGTGACGGGGGTGTGAGATTGTTGGGAAGAAAGAGGAGGATGGTGCTCCTTCTTTTCAATTGCTTAAGGCTTTCTTAATCACCCAATTCCTACTCAACATGATTGTAGGTTGTAGAGCATTGGGCTTGGCTTGGATGTGAATCTAGGTGCGTCCCTAGCTTCTAGATCTGAAGTTATGAACATTGTTCAGACGCTTGTGAAGGATATTATCTTTGGTTTTGGTTTGGTTAACCCCCTTTGTCCTCTGACTTCTCTAGCGAGTTAGATGTTACAACTTCACCTATGGATTTGGATGTTGTTAAGGGACCCCTAAGGTGCAGGGCTTCTTAGTGGTCTCTAGCCTCTCTCTTTGAATTCCTGATGTTGTGGTAGAAAATTCTATTGCTGCTATTGATAATGCTCATATTGGGAGATTCTCAGGCCCTCGTCCTAATATTGACTTTATTCACAGCTGGGCTCTAGTTAAAAAGAAAGCTTTTGGTTTGCTATAGGTGACTGCAATGCCTAAAGTTTTTTTTCCTTTTTTCCTTCCAACTCCTTAAGTAGAGTAAGGGTGTCTTACTTGGTGGACCTTCGTTCTTTGATAAATATGTTCTCCTTTTGAAAAGCTAGACTGTTGGGTTTGTGGCTTCCAAGGATAGCTTTTATTGGGCCCATATCTGGGTAATACTCCCAACACTTCCTTTGTAATTTTGGGATTAAGAGGTCTTTCAAGGTATTAGTAATAGTTTTTGTTCTTTCTTAGTCATGGATAGGATCACAAAAGACATGAAACACTTAGTTTATGCAAGATTTTGTGTTTTGGTTGAAATTGGTAAGCTTCTACCAAATAAAATTAAGATTTGTTCCAAGCTAGGTGTTTGGGAAGAGAGTATTCTCTTTGATTCTTCCTCTTCATTGTGCTATCATTACCTTAGAGTTGTTCACTTTTCCTGCTCTTTCCAGGACTTCAATCCTATGAAGACTTGTTCTATTGGGAAGGCTTCAGGCTCCTCTGCTATTTTTCCCACTGAAAAGTTGGACTTGGTGAACCCCTTGGCTAGGGAGTTGGATGTGGAAGATCATGTTGATGTCCTAAGGGGAATCCCCCTCAAGGATAATTTTTTTCTTGTTAGTATGAATGAGATTGATTCGTCCAAGATTATTAGAATGACCCATTTAGATCAAGCTCCCCCTATGAGCTCTTTATTTGGACATAATTTCAAACCTCCTTGATTGATGTGGCTCTTCTTTGGGTGTGACCCCTCTTTGGTGGCTAGGTGTTGGTTGATAGTTTTCTATTGTGTTGCAGTGTTTCCAAAATTTCTCTACTTTTTGTGAGGGTTTTAGATGCCCTTCAAAACTTGCTTCTATTGTTTTGTTTCATTGCAAAAGTTTGATACTTTGGTGCTTGGTTGTGTTCTATTTATTTTCTTTGTACAAGGTTTTGGGCCCTTTAAAAGCCTTGGTTACCTTGTCAAAAACAACCACTCATGCAAATATATCCAAATTTTATTTTTATCATACTATATCACTTAATCAAACCAAATTTCATATGAGAATTGAAGAGTCATGAAAGTATAATATATCACTAGCCAAAATATTATCCAAAATGAGCCTACTATATATATAGAGTATCTAAAATACTAATAGTTTCAACCATAAAATCTATATCATTCATTAGAAAATAGAAAGGATATAATTATATTTAAACTATAGTCCTACTCATCCTCTTGAGTCAAAACCAACAATGAAGTACTAGTTCTTGTAATACATTATGTATATTCATATGAAGATTGAGCTAATTCAATGTAAGTAAAAACCCTAATTTTATCTTACACTTCCAATTTTACTTTCTTAAGAACTTTAGTTACCAAAGGTAGGGTAGAAAAGGATCTAGAATTCTTATATGTGGAAGGAGCTACTCATGAAGTGGTTGGATGGAAAAAATAACATGCAAGTGGAAGAGGGGCAAGATGGCCAATATTTTCATTACTTAGGAGCAAATTGAATGTTTGATTAAATTTTGGAGGACCATAAAGAGCATCTTGGGAAAAACGTAAATCATGAGAATGAGAGTGAATTTATTTATTAGAACAATATACTAAGTGAGAAATTTGAATTTTACAATAGGGTTTCAGAAGAGTTGGGATTGTGATTAAAATTAAAAGAAAACTAATGTTTTTGTTGGTTAATAATGGGTTGATTAAATTTTCTAGTTTGGAAAGGGAAAGAATAAACCATAGTTGAGGGCTTCAAGCTTCCACATGAATAGATATTCAAGTATTCCTACGATCAACTTGCCTACCAAAATCATGGAAAGACCTACCACCTTGAAGCATGCCAATGCATCTTTGAACTCCATGGTTACCTCTAGAAAAGATATCATTGCCAAAATTTTCCTGACTATTCCATCCTCCCTAAGATCCATTCCTACAAAAATTATTATAATAGCTTCAATTATACATGTTGAAAAAAAACCACTAGAAGTAAACATTTGAACCAATATAATTGACCATGTTCTCATTATGAAAAAAATATTTTATAATAAAAGTTATTAGTGAAACATAAAACATTGAAATGTAACTTTTTTCCAGCCAAAATAATGATAAAAGTATAAAAATTTACAATGAATATTATCTCATCATTCTCTATCAATAACATGTATTGCATAAGAAAAACCCTAAAAATCTTGTTTTGCATGTGGGGTTAATCCTTCTTATCTCTGATTATGTGAAGACCTTTGAGGTGGCTAAGCCAATTGTTACCTCAAAGGGTAAATAGTCTAAGCCTATAGAGGAGTATGAGACTACTTCTGAAGAGGAACTGGCCAACAAAAAAGTGATGAAAAGGAAACTGATTTTGGAAAAAGAGTTGGATTTGGAGGGGGATGTGGAATTTTTTCCTGATTCACTTGCTTCTATGGAGGTGGGTCCCCAATCCCCTACTATGGGAAAGATGAAAAAAGGGGAGTCTTGTGCTAGTGATGGTTATGTGACTTGTAGTGATGAGGTGGTTGTTGATTTTTTGAGTAGGGGTGTGAAGGAGAAGATTGATTTGTATGGTGATGCTTCCTCGCTACCCCCTATTACCAAGCAAAAGAAAGAGTTAGAGGAGGGAAGCAGGAAGAAATGGGTTCTGAGGACTATGAGTCAAATATTGGAGAGGGACTTTCCCCTCACTACTGTGGGTGGCCTCATTGCTAATGATTCCCAAAGTTTTAAGTCAGATGTGCAACAAAAAGGTAAGTCTAGGGTTGTTGATGTTGTTGTGGAAACCTAGGATGTGGAATTGGAGAGGCTAAAGAAGAGAAAGGCAGTGGCAGAGGAGATTGTGAGCTCCATCCAAAAAATCAAGACTTCGGTTGCTTTTGGGAAAGGTAAGGAAATCTTTGTTGATCAAGATAAGGTTAGTTCCTCTGAGAAGGAAGATGCTTTGGGGAAGGGGGTTTTTAATATTGATAGAGAGGATATGTCTGATGTGTTGGGAACTGCTTATGAGGGTTCCATTATTTTTTTTAATTGTTTAAATGGTTTTTTCATGATATCAATAAAACTAATGTCAAAGTTAGGGGTGTGGTAAGGCTGAGGAGTCCTCTATCCAAAACTAGATAGATGAATTGTTTGATTCCTTAAACACTATGGAAGACACTATGGTAGAGGAAACTTTTAAGGTGAAACAAAATATTGAAGGTAGAATCCTCACCCTTGAGGATAAAATGGAGAAAATTTGGGATATGATGAGGAGAGGTGGGAAGGTTTCTAAATCTGTTGGTAAATTTGATTCTACTGATGTGATCTCTCTTGTGGTTAGTGCCAAGAAGCGTAATGATAGTGCTCATGCTGAAAAAAGATCGGTGCTGGTGGTAAGCTAATGGGGGAGAAGGGTGATGCTGGGAAGGGTGGGGAGAAAAATATTGTTTTGGTTACTGAGGTGAATATGGATGGACCTGGTGCTAGGACTAGGAACAAGACTAAAGCTCAGGTTCGGGCTTCTAGTAAGGAAATATTTGATGTTTTGGATTATGCTCAGAAGCTTGCAGCAAGCGAAGTGGAGGCGGAAAATATTCTGATTAACATGTAGTGTTGATGGTTGGGGTCTTCCTTTTTGGCTAACTTTTTGTTGATGGGTCACTATTGTTGGGTTGTTTTTTGCTTAGTGTTGTTTTCTTAATTTTTAGCTGCTTTTTGATGTAAAGGGTTTTAGGCCCCTTCAAAACCCGTATTTTACCTCTAATAAAAAACAACTATTAAAATGAGAAGGAATTGCACCTTCAATAAGACAATTTATCAAGAATTTTATCTCATTCAATATAGGAACCCAATATTAGTTAATTATTATAAATAATAGAAAAATAAGTTTCAATAATATCCATTATTCTTTAGATGACTATCAACCAAAATCCACTTGAACAAATTAACTAAGTCATGAGAAGAATATAAGTAACTTTATCAAAATATTTTTCTATAAATACTTAATAATGAAACTAAATTGTATCACTTAACAATGTGAATCTTTTTATTCAAATGATAGAAAATAAATTTTAGACCACAATCTTTAGTCTCTTTATTCACTTTCAAACAAGGTTCACTTGAAAAGAGATTTGAACCAAGAAAAAAAATTATTACACCAAGAAAATAAACAATATTTATTAGAATTTCACTTCAAATGTATTCTTATTTGCATTGAAAATGGAAACCTTGAAAAAAAAATGTAATCAAGTGAAAGACCAAAATATCAGCAACCAAAGGCATTAAAAAGCCATTAACAAAGTTTACCGATCTCATCATTGGTGACAATGATATAGGTATGAAAAATGGTTGTTTTTTAAACAATTTCTTATTTCAGACATTCCACAAGTATTAGAATTTGTTTTTATAGTGTTGTCAATGATTTTAGAGATTCCTCGACATTTGAGTGATTATTGCAATCCAGTGTATGTAAATTTTTCCAAGGCAATTTTTTATGTAATCATACTAGATAGTGCTCATTCATAATACCTAATCATGCAAGTCAAAGAAAGATAAAATACTTCATAAACAAGCAAAGAGTTGGACCCACCAATGATTATTTCAAAGAATTTGAACTTGGGGTTGTTTTAAATATGAATTTGTTTTAAATTTTGACAAAAAGGAGTGGTGCAAAAATTGAGTACAATAGCTTTCATTTCTAATTTTCACTCTAGTTTTTTCTTGGTTGCATGTTAAAATGAACTAGTCATCTTGCTATTGTTTATATTAGGTCATTGCATTTATAATAGAGAAAATTTATGGATAAGTGTAGAAGGGAATGAAGATGATGACTATGGTTTGAAAATACTAGAAAGTGGTATTGTTTCATTATTAAAAATCTTGGTAATTGTGTTATTTTTAAATATTGTTTAATAGTTATAAATCATGTAAAAAAATAGTTGTAGGTAAATTGGGGATTTTTAATCAAACAATTTTTTTAATTATTTGTTAATTCAAATTAGTCATGGGTTGTGAATTTTGAAGTTTTTTTTATAAATGAGTTATAGGATCGTATTATTTGGCAATTCCTTATCTTTTTAATATTTATATTTATTTAATCAAAATTATTGATTATTAAATTATTATTTATGGTGAGGTTTGCTATCAATTCTTGGTATTAAATTATTTATGGTTATTATGTGATGATTATTTTATAAATTTATCAGTAGGTCATGCACACCATAAAGAGTGATTATGATTTGTATTGGAAGTGGTTATATTTTCTTGGTGTCATACCCACTCATACACACATGTACAAATAGACATAAACAATGTGGAACTAATTTTTTTTGCTTTATTTACAATGCTATAATACTAGAGATTAAGGGTTATAGCTTTCCACATTAATTCAATTCAAGGAAAAATAAATAATAAAGATAATTAAATAATATTTCCCTTCACACTTACTATATCATTTTTCACTATTTTATTATTATTTAATTAAACAAAAACTTCTTGCTAATTTAATAACTTAATATAAATGGTGTAATTAAACTTATAACTTGACACATATAATTTAAAATAATTAAAAATTATGTGACTTGATTTATGCCATAAATAATGGAATGGTCAGTTATTTTCAAGGAGCTAGAGTTATACAGTAAAAATAATTAATTAATTTAAATCTCACATAAAAAAGCATATAAAACACATCTTTATGCCCTAGCCCATTCATTTTGTCTTTACTATTTTCCTTGTTATAGCTTGTTATTAAGTTTGTAGGGTAGGAGTTAAAGGGTGAGGATGGAGAAATTCCTCCAAGGTTCGTGTGGGTGTGCTATCTCATATTTGTTCTTTTGTTTGTTTGTTGCACATAGAATTTTTTATTATTTTGTTATTTCATATGTTTATGTGTGTATATATGTTGCTTATAGTTTGTTGCAAGTATGAAGGATTTAGAGAGTGTCAAGTTGAATCAATTTTTAGATTTGAGTCGTCCTCTTCACCTACATGGTTCTATTGGTTTTGAGCTTGCATGAGGGTTTCTCGAAGTAGATAAAGATTTTTTTTGTTTTGTTATGAAGATTCCATATGACAATTTTTTTCAATAAATTTTTATTGTAACAAATTTGATATTGTCTAGATCTTGAGCTTTACTGCAGTCTAAAAAAAAAAAACATACATCAAAATTAATTACAAATTTTTAATCAATCATCTAAAATATAGTAATACATAACATTTAATCAAATATATTGAGATTAATTATTAGAAAAGAAATTTCATTCTAAAAGCAATCCATTGCAAAAAATAACACAAGTAGTAAAATTCAAATCTAAAAGATGCAAACAAGCCCATACTCATCAATTAACCAAGTTGTCATCTATAATAATAGACTAGTAATATAACATCATATCAATGTTAATCATAGTCTATAACCATAACATAGAATAATAGCATAATGATGAGTGCCATAAGATAATTGTAGATACCTGAAATTGTCTTAGCTTGCGAGCAACACTTTTACACTATTTATCTTCCATTTCATATGATTAAATAATTATCAATTATTTAGTTATTATCTAATTTCATATTCTAATATTAATTAAATGATAAATTGTATTATTTAGTTAATTCACTTTAATATTATTCTTCCTTGATTAATTAAATAAATTAACATTTATTAGATTAATCATCTATTATCCCTTTCTAAATTAATTATTATTTTAATCATTTAATTATTCTTAAATTCCTCAATATTATTCACTAACCAAATGCAATTAATTATTTTATTTATTTAATCCACTTGCACATTCCTCTAATAATTAATTCATTTAATTAATTATTAAAAATCTCATGCATTTCCACCTCGTTCTTGATGGAGACTTTCTCTTAGTCCATTGACTAATCAATTTTAGTCTATTGATCAATCAAATCAATTCACTCATACTCAGTGTGAGTTAATGAAGCAATCAATTACCTTAACTAATTCATACAAATAGTTAACTAAAATAATGCAATCAGTTGCAGTCAGTTAACTCATCAATCAATTCCTCTCATTGATTCTCCACCATCAATCTCTTCAATTCTTCTTTCCAATCATGATCATCCATTCAAAACATCCTTTTCTATAAAATCAACATTCATTTTCATTTGAAGGCTAACCATGAATCATCAATATTTTTCTATCATTGTCATATTCAAATTCATTTGAGCTTAAGCATAATGGTGCAAACATGATTTCTGAGAGCAAAGGAAAAATGGAGATAATTCAATGTTGACATAGGAAGGAAGGTATATTGCTTTGATATTATTGATTTCTATGTTATATTGTGGTTCATTGATATATTAGACTTGGATTGATTGAATTATACAATTTTGATGCAGGAGCATCCATGGTTGATTGACAATTTTGCATCAACCAAAAATATTTAATTCTATTATTTTTCTTTAGTTTTGTCTTTTCATATTTTAGGTGAATAAATATTTGTAATAAGGCCTAAAATATTTGATAAATATTTTTCCAAGTTGTTATGTTGCAGTTTTATGGTGATTTGGGCTTATTTTGTAGATTTTTCAAGGAAAAATATTCAAATATTCCTTCTTGGGCATGGGATTTGTGGAGTTACAAGTTGTGACAGCTAATTTAACATTCCTAAACTTTTGCATGAAGAATTTGAATGCCCAAGAGCAAGTGGCTTGGATTTTCCCATTTCAGGCTCCTATTTGTGAGGAAGTGGCTACTTTTCTTGGCCAATCATGGATGGATGTTACAAAAGATGCTTTTTTTAGAATTTAATAATTTTAAATACATTTTTTAAAGCATATTTAATACTTTCCAAGAATATCAAATTGGGAGTTACATGAAAGGTGTGAAAGAGTTAATTTATATACTTTATTTTGGTCATTTTCAGGAGTTGATGTTGCTAGATTGAAGTTGGTGCTTCCCAAGAATGGATTTTTGAAGAAAGAAGGTAGAATCCATGATTTTCAGGTTTGAGAGAGTGTTGAGAGAAAAAATGGAAGATTAATTCCATGGTTGAAGGTGGATTTATCCACACATTGAAGATTGCAAATGCAAACTTTTGTTGTTTGAAGTTTGTAGTGAAGGGATAGAAATTGTAACTATGTTTTCTTAGTAGTTTCATGTTTAAAATATGATTATGATTTATTTTTTCTGTTATATTAGTCCTATTGAATGTAATATTTGATATAATCAGATATATGGATTTTTGTGTGTCATTTGTGCAAGTTTGAATTAATGGAAATTGCTTCATAGTTGTTGCTTTGCATTAAAATCTTTGTTATTTGTTGAATAGTTTTTGAGAGAGGATTTGATAGTGGGATTGAGAGAGTATCCCCTCTTGAGATGTTGAGTTTTCCTACTCCATCAGCGATATTAGAAATGGTTGTTCCTGAGTGTGCAGGCAAAAGCATCAATGTGAGGTAGTTTACACCAAGACTTGTAGGTTGAGAGCAAAGAGAGTGTGGAAAAGTGTTTGAAAATTTGTCTTGGAAGCTAGGAGAATGTTTCATGATGAAGAAAGAATTTCTAAAGGCACAAATAGATAATTAAGATCCCATCTAGAGGAGTAATCTATTCCGAGCAAGATGTAATGTGAGTTGGAAATGTTGCAAATTAATTGTGGATAGGGATAGCACCAATAATATTGTATTTGAAGAGATAGTAGATAAGATGAAATTGAAAAGAATCAAGCATCCTAGCCCATACTACATTTCTTGGTTGCAAGGAGATTGCCAAATGGGTAAGTAAGCAATGTGTGGTTGGTTTTCAAATTCATAGATATAAGGATGTGATTGTATGTGATATAGTACCTATGGATATATGTCATGTTTTGTTGGGTAGACCATGGTTGTATGATCAAAGAGCTCTACATGATGGTAGGAAGAATACGTATAGAATCATAAAGGATGGGGAAGAATATGTTTTGAATCCTTTGTAGGATAGGCAAGAGGAAGTGGCAAAAGAAGTTGTAGCAAATAATAAGGATAGAAAGGAAAATAAAATGGGAATGACTAAAATTTATTATTCTTTTGGAACTGATATGTTTGCAAGTGAAACTTTGTGTGCAGAGAAGGAGGAAAAGGAAAATGTGGAAATATTTGTTCAAAAGGATAAAGAGGGAAAAGAAGAGGAAAGTGCAACAATGATTAAGGATGATGAGTGTCCTTTGGAGGACTTGAAATGAATGGAAAATGAAAGTGTAGCTAAGAGTGAAAGTGAAGAAGATATAGCAGTAGGCAGTGGTAAAGAAAAGGTTCAAGAGAAAGAGGTAATGCATAATATGTTTCATTTTTATGATGAAAATGAGAGTGGATCCTGTGTAGATGAAAATATTTCAGTGGTAGAAAAGGAATGGAAATTTTTGACAGAAGGTGGAGTGAAGATTGCAGCAAAAGGTAATGAGGTGAAATCAGATTTTGATGAATTCTTTGATGAGGTTGAGAATGATATTGCAGCAAGTAGTGAGGAGGAAAAACCTTTTATTTTTAATTATTGTCATGATAAGGTGGATGATTTAGTGAATTCAAATGAGATGGTTCAGTTAAAGATTTCTAGTGAAGTATGGAAGGTAGAAGATTTGTTTGGTATTGCAACTTGTTTAGTGTAGGTGCACTTAGGAGGAGGTGATCAGAATATGGTGGGTTGAATACCACAAGATTGGAAGATATTGTAAGTTGTATTTGGTGGAGGTGGTTGGTTTATGATGGATTTGATTCCACATTGAAGATGTTGAATGCAAAGAAGAATTGTTAGAGGAAAAGGATACTTGTTCTGACTAGGTGCTAGAAGAGGAGAAAGAAGAAAAAATCATTGGTACTAGTTTCAATAATGAAGTTTGTTGAGGGTTGTTTACAACCTAAAAGAATGGTTCTACCATTCAACTTTGTTTTGTAAGACCAAGCTCACACAAAATTTTCTACCTTGGGTGTCTGATGCAGGAGCATCCATGGTTGACTAACAATCTTGCATCAACCAAAAATATTTAATTTTAATTTTTTTCTTTAGTTTGGTCTTTGCATATTTTAGGTGAATAAATATTTGTAATAAGGCCTGAAATATTTGATAAATATTTTTCCAAGTTGTTATGTTGTAGTTTTATGGTGATTTGGGCTTATTTTGTTGCTTTTTCAAGGAAAAATATTCAAATATGCCTTCTTCGGCATGGGATTTGTGGAGTTACAAGTTGTGACAGCTGATTTAATGTTCCCAAACTTTTTCATGAAGAATTCAGATGTCCAAGAGCAAGTGGTTTGGATTTTTCTATTTTGGGGCTCCTATTTGTGAGCAAGTGGCTGTTTTTCTTGGCCAATCATGGATGGAGGTTACAAAATATTCTTTTTCAAAATTTAATAATTTTAAATACATTTTTGAAAGCATATTTTCCAAGCATAGCAAATTGGGAGTTATAGGAAACATGTGAAGGAGCTAATTTATATACTTTATTTTGGTAATTTTTGGGAGTTGTTGCTGCCACATTGAAGTCAATGCTTCCCAAGAATGGATTTTTTAAGAAAGAAGGTAGAAGCCATGATTTTGTAGGTCTGGGAGAGTGTTGAGACAAAAAAAATGGAAGATTAATTCCATGGTTGAAGGTGGATTCATCCACATATTGAAGATTGCAAGTGCAGATTTTTGTTGTTTGAATCTTGCAGTGAAGGGAGAGAAATTGTAACTATGCTTGCTTAATAGTTTCATGTTTAAAACTTGATTATGATTTATTTTTACTATTGTATATCAGTCCTATTGAATTTAATATCTGATATAATTAGATATATGAATGTTTTTGTGTCATTTGTGCAAGTTTGAATTAATAGATATTGCTTCATAGTTGTTGCTTTGCATTAAAATTTTTGTTATTTGTTGAATGGTTTTTGAGAGAGGATTTGATAGTGGGATTGAGATAGTATCCCCTCTTAAGAGGGTGATTTTTCCTACTCCAAGTTTAGTGTTTTATGTTATTGATTCATGTTGTTTAATCTTGATTTCTAGTCATCCAAGTGGTGAACTCGATGTGAAACTAACAATTTTTTGTGAAAATTTAGAAAAAAATTCAACTATAGGCTTTGCAACACATTTGTGAGTATAGAGCACTACACTTTGTAAAGCTACACCGTATTTGTTGCTTTATTGTGATGCATCTATATTAGAGTGATACATGTATAGTTTTTGCAACACAACTAATTGTGTTTTAATTTTTTTCATTTTCTGCTAACAATTATTGTTTTTACTCATTACACAGGACTAGAAACTTTTTATCTAAAACCTTAACATTGCAATTATATTTTTTGGGTTGTCTATTTTTCATATTTTTGTTGATTTGTGTGTTTGCAGGTTTTGTGATGCAATTGATTTTCTAACACAATCATCTATTTCCTACACTGCAATTGTCTGCTTCCTATTATGCAACTATCCTATTTTTACACCGTAATCATTTGCTTTGACACATTTATTTGAAGGTATACATTTTTCAAATTCTATTTTTTATTTTCAATCTGATTTAGATAAATTAGGTCTTTGGGTTACTAGTATCTATCTGTAGATTTGTGGTAATTGTTGGGAAAATGTCTACTTTGAAACTACTAATCCTTTTTATTGCATCTCACTTGACAAAGACGCTTTGAAGTTACTAATGAGTTTTGATATAGGTCCTCTTATCAAAGACTAAAATATAAACTTTGTGTCTTTATTTTTCTAGGGTAAACAACTTGTATTTGGGCTTTAAAAGGATGATTATATTTCATGTTTGGTAGACTAGTGTCACACATGCTCTTCCCTCATGCCTTGTGGGACCTTCAGAATCAAAAATATCATTAGTTTGCATATGTTGTTTACTTGAGGTGTGGTGTTTTGTTTATTCTTTCCCCTCATGACATCTAAGAATAATAGTGGGGATCAAAATAAGCACTATAACCATTTATTTGAAGTAGCAAGAATTTCTTGGGGGCCTCATCACCCTAGGTTTTGATCTCATGCATGTTTCCTAGTGGGCTATATAAAGGGGGAAAGCGAAAGCTACACGTCAAGGAAATATATCATTGTTTGGAGTCGAGCCTCAAGATCCTCAGTCCATCAAGACTTTCTTTGGTGATGAGAGAGGAGGAGACCTCTCCAATCTCAGGCTATTACAAATGATATTTTTGTTCATAGTAGACCCCTACTAAATACCTTATTTATATTGAAGTGTACAATATCATGTGTGAATGTACTCACCATGTCCTCCCTTAAGTAGAGATAGAAATATTTGGGTTGACTATTTATAGCCTCTCAGGGAGAGAAAGAAGGTGAGCCTATGTTGTATTGGGCATAACCCACTAGATGTCTAGCTACCCACTTTCATAAAGAAAGGTGTTTCTATATGATCTTGTGGAGTATTTATCACTTAACTGTGATGTGGGCCTACAAAAATTTTACACTCCTATTTGATCAACTAAGTTGTTCTTGTTTTCAAATGTCTTCAGTTTTTTCTCTACCAGTGACACCATTGGCCTTTAGGCCTTAAACCTTTTTACCATGGGTCAAAGAGTCATATTTGTTTTTGTATTTAGTTTTTAATGAGTTTCTTTTGTCAAAATTTGAAAAAATCATACATGAAAATTTACTTAGAATTTTTTTTTTTAGGAAAAAAACTAGAGCACCACATCTATTAACCCCTACACTACATCTGTATTATGAAACACATTTGTAGAACCAGTGTGATGCATCTATCCTTTTTATATAGTATCTAATTTTTGTACTACAAATGTTTTTTTCTATAACACATATGTTCAGACAACCTAGAAAAGTTAGAACACCGTATCTGTCCAAAATATGCACCACAATTATTACTATCACATAATTGATGATTATCTCACACATATGTGACTGTGTTGTGACATAATTGATGTTTCCTAAACCACATCTATGTCTATTTTTTACTATATTTTTTTCCCTGATGCATCTATTTACATAGAGAAATTAGGTTTTATCTTTGAAAGTACATAACTTAGACCTAATTTTACACAATAACTTGAAAAAAAGTCAAAGTCTCTTCCTATTTTAGTCTTACATTTTCAAAATTTTCCTACTTTACCTAGCTTAAATTGCATCCCTATATTATGCTAACTTCTCTTTTGTGCTATTTTTCCTTGATGTCAAACTGATTGGTTCTTGGTTTGGTATTGCCATATTCATTATGGTTGGCATTGGCATATTAATTGGTGCATTTGGCTATTGATGTTTTAGTACTTGGATGGTTTTTTTTTAGTTTTTTTTTGTGGTACTGGTCATGTTGGATTCATGTGCAGAGGATATATATTTGTTCAATGGATTTTTTCTTTCATACAGGTTTTTTGGCATGGCAGAATTCAGTGATTACATAAGCATTGCTAAGGTATATACAGATGAAGGGTTGAAGGTTGTTTCAGGTGATATCATTTCAATATACCTATATCACTAGTTCTACTTTAATATACTGTGGCATTGTACTTACTTTGATAAGGACTCATATTTGTTCATGCTTATATATTCAGCTGTTGGTTTAGTGATATGTGTTTATCTGCAAAAAAAGGTTTTTGAGATTATGTCATTGGCAATATAATTGTTCACTTTGGCATTCACAGATGCTAGTAATGGGAATATAGAATGACATCTACAGGTTATATTGGTGCATGATTCTTTGAGTATCCTTCACAAAGGCAATACTTTAACATTTGCACTATGATGGTTTACATGACAACATTCATATACAAGGGGAAATCAAATGTAGTAGAGTGGTTTGTATTTCTTATAGCAAATATATGCTATATTTAGTGGCATTAAGTTTGTGTATGTTGTTCATTTTTAATCTAATTGAAAACACATACACAAATGAAACATTATACTAAAGAAAACTAAATGAAATCAAATAAAACAAAGTTTCTTCAGAGCCGTTTCATCTTCCTCTATCTCCAGGAATTTGAAGTTGTTGCTCTCAGATTTGATGTAAGCTTCTCCAAATGGCTACTGTAGAATGAGTATGCAAATGAAAAACCTCTATTCTATATGCTGATGGAATGGAATTGCTAATACGTATATAGACAGGGGCTGTGGATTATGCACAGGGGCTGTGAATGAAAAATATCATGATTCTATATTGCTATTGCTATGATTCTATGCTATATTATGCTATGATTCTATGCTATGAAAGTATGAATGCTATGAAATTTGCCTATAATTTACTTGCTTAAAACTTCTATCTCATTTGGAGCTCCTGGCAGTCGTATTTATAGATTTTTGCAGGCACAATCCCAGCTGGCAAGAATCTACGGCTATGAGATTGTCTGGTAGGTTTGAATGGTGAAAGATGAAGAAGTTGAGAAGAAAATGGGAGAGGTTGAGAGGTTGGAGAGAAGGATGGATTCCTGTCTTCAACCCACGGGAACAAGCCTGCACAGAAACAGAGAAAATTTAATTTTCTGTTTTGGGTGTTGAAGATAAATCCCAAAATTAATTAAATAAATAAATTTATTTAATTTCATTTATTGCATTTTGATTTTTAATTTTTATACTATGGAAGACTTAATTAAATATTTTGTAATATTTAATTGTAATGTGACCTTAGAAGAATATGAAATTTTTAGAAGAATTAATTAAATATTTTATGAATATTTAATTATAAATAGATATATGAATTGAATTAGAAGAATTAATTAAATATTTGAAATATTTAATTATAAATAGATATTTAGAAGAAGAAGAATATTTTAATCTTTATTTGAATAAAATATTCAAACTAAGATTATATGATAATTAATATAAATAAATCGTAATATTTATTTAATTAATTAAGAAATGAATACGAAAAGATGATTAAATAAACTTATTTATTTAATCAAAATAAAAGAATGAAGAAATATAAATAAATTATTTAAATTTATTTATACGCAGATAGAATTCAAAGATTTTAATTAAATATTAAAAATATTTAATTAATTACCAGACAATATGATGTGACCATTTTTAAGTGTATACAAAGTTAAATCCATCCATGGCTTTGACTTGGTGTATTCGGGTTCTCCACATATGATATGATTTACATTATTTTAACTTCTAGCTGGTCTTACCATGTTACACAATGGTCATAATGATTTGTCATTTCCATCGGCCTTTTGTAAGTGATTAAAATGCAAGTCGGTTATCACATTGTCGGCTTCACCTTACATTGAGCATACCATATTTCATAATGTTCATAGTGTTTGTTTATTTGGATCGGCCCATGGGAATCTTGGAATAGTCAAGATCTTTCATGTTTTGCATGGTCAATGTTTTGACAACAATGATAAAGGCTTTGACAGTGTGTGTTTAAAATTTATTATGATGTTTGATTAAAGTCCTCTCGGACTTCAAGTTTTATCAAAATTTGAAAAGGCATTCTAAAGTCATTGGTTCGAAAGAAGTTAGGGAAATCATTATGTCTTTTTCATTTTGCTTTGAAAACACAAACCCTAGCGTAGCCATGGAGAGTTTGCAGTTACAGTGTGTAGCTGGTTTTTGAGCTTTTCTTTCAAGTATCTGTGTGCTGGAAGTTTGATGAGCTTCATTGAGGACTTTAGTGAGATGGTTATGAGGTTTACACAACCAGCTGGTCATGTATTTTGGCCACCATGATAGGTATTTGGTTTTCAAATCTGAAAAGATCTTGTGTTGTTTTTAAACACAACTGATTTGTGGTTAAGATTTTATGGAAAAATAATTTCAGTTTTGCTTAACCCGAGTTTTTACTCAAGGGTTTCATAGTTCAGTGGCTACTCATTGAATTTCTTTGGTTATTCTTTTGAAACCATTATGGGTTGCATGATTTAACTGCATTATTTTTCAGTTTATCCAAACCCTGGTTGCTTTGGATACAGGTTTTTGCAAATAAGAACTGTTCTATATTCATTGTATAAATATGTGGCTAGAAGCCATTTCTCTGTTAACAAAAAAAAATTGTATTATTGAGAACAAGAGGTTTTTTAGTAGAATAGGGTTATGTTATTAAAGTAATATCATTTATATTTGAGAAGGGTGAAAAGAGGGTTTAAAATTTGTATATCTTTGATCTTGATTACAGAGATTTGATATTTCAATGAAATTACTTTGGTACTGTTTCATTTAGTACACATTTTTAGTGGGCATTATTGAAGATTCACATACTTGTATTATGTTGTGATTTTGTGACTGCAGATATTAATGCAGTTATAAGGTCCTAACAGTTTGCAATTTCATAAAGATATTTGTTTTAAAAAGGAGTTGGTACTCCTAACTTGAAGTGGGTGCTTCAGTTTGTCATTGGAGTTGGTGCTCCACATTGTTACTAAGTTGGTGCTCTGAAAAACATTGTAATCAGTTTGGAATTAAGCCTATAAGGAATTTCCGAGTGGTTTTTCTACCCCAAGAGGGTTTTCCACTCATCAAAATTATATGTTTCTCTTTTGTGTGGTTTGTGCTTATCTTGCTTAAGTTCTCATTCTGTTATATGTTAAAATGGTTTATGCAATGCTCTGATACATTATCACAGTTTCAAGTTTTCTTTAAGATCAATGTTCAATTGTTCATGTTCATTGTATGAATGTTAAATTCTTCCATAAGTGAGTTGGTGTCTTGTGTAAAAGAAAGCATCAAAATTTTGTTCATTCAGCTTTATATGAACAATGTATATCATGCTTTGATATGAGTTGTTAAGCATTCATGTTATGTTTGGTTAATTCATTGGAAAACAATCATTCAAAACTCAATTTTCACATTGCATATACAAGTCACTCATTTGTTCAAGGTCAAAAAGTTCAAATCTGCATTTCAAGTCAAAGAAAAAGTTTTTATACATTACTCTGATTCACCCCCCCTCTCAGAGTAATTCCACTTCCAACAAATTGAGCTCATCATACCACATCTTATATTTTCATCTTTGTATTTTTAAACCAAGAAAAAAAATAGATTATTGATCAGTCCATAGTTACCTTTTGAATGTCTTAAACCTCATTATTGTCTCATTATCTCATAAAAAAATAGGAACTTTAACTCATGAGTCTATTTAAGGTTCAAATTTTATCAAACCATCATCTTAATTAGTTATCCTTCTTGAGGTTTAGGTATTTCATTTTATCACCTTGTTCCTTCATAATTTATCACATATCATAATTTTTTTAAATCAAAGTTACAAAATTTAGAAATCAATTCATTTGTAAGAATTTTTTTTAAATCAAAAATCCCAAAAGCATAGTTTAATTTCATATTCATATTGCATTAATCAAAAATAAAAATAAAAATAAACATTTAAAATCGAAAATATACAAAAAAAAAAATTAAATCCAAAAATTCAAAAACATTTAAAATCCAAAAAACATAAAAAATCCAAAAAAAAAAGAAAAAAAAAATTATGGTTGAAATGAGATCTCAAAGAAAAAGAAAAGAAATGGATTCCACAATTGACCATACCTTTAACCCCACTAGTGTGATGCACTTTGGGTCCACATCAAATGAACAACCAATATCACAATATAAAACTACATCATCATTTAATGATTATACCTTGAACAATGTGGAACATAAGCTAACTCAAGAAGAAATAGATGACACATCACAAGATCTTAGGATATTGTGAATATTGGAAGAAATAATATCTACTAACCCTAATAAATAATTTTTAACACTTGCACAAAATGAAGCTAGACTCCCCATCGACTTTGATATTTCTACTATCATAGGAGAAACATAAAATGTAGTATCTCAAGGACAAGGTGCAGTTAGCACAACAACTCCATCCCACAACACCACATCACAAAAATTGAATACATGCATGCCATTTGGACAAACCTTGCATAATATAAAAATGTTAACATACTTGTTGTGCAGTTTTCGCACACACGCCCCACTGAAAGTAGGGACCCCCTTTTTTTTTGCTCTGATTTCTGATGCTTTGGCCCTTTGGTTTTGAGGATTTGCTTGCTTCAGCATGTGCTTGAATGTTTATCTTGCTTCCATTGATGATCCCTTTATGTTATTTTTTGAAAATCTTAAGTTTTAAGCTATTTTCGAGTTTTCCTTTGATTTCAAGATTTTCCTCCTCCAGTGGAATTCTCCAGTTTCCTTGAAAACCCGATGAGGAGGAGCTTATGTTGTGATCCGAAGATTATATTCCTTTGTGAAATTTTGTGTTGACCAAATTTTTCCAAAATTCTTTCACCTCGTCGAATTCCCAGGTTTCGGTTTGGGTTGTCTTTTCAATGGAATTAATGCTTGATTGTACGATTTTTGTAGCATGTATTTAGTCAATTTTGGGGAATTCTTGTGCCATTGAGGTTTTGTCATTTTTTTTTGCTGATCTAAGGGGTTTGATCTTGAGTGCTTGGCTTCATCTGACGTTTGGACTTATGGATTCTTGAATTTGGTTGTGAATTTCCTGGGCATGATCATTGTTGTTGCTATTTGCTAGGACATCAAATCTTGCTACCATTCATTGAATACAATAGAATTCACTTCATCAATGGTATGTATTCATTGCCTTACTTTTTATTGTTTAATGTGAATGATTCTTTGGCGTCTTGAGTATGCGTGGAGTCTGGATTTTACATGTTTGGAATTGAGCATTTTAAAGCTAGGGTTGTGCAAACGTTTTCATAATTTTTGGAAGTCTAGAAGATGTACCCCTTGGTTAATATTTTTAGTTTGACAATGCCAACTTCATCTTTGAACTCGACCCGATGTGTATGATTGCTTCAGCTTGATTTGATTTTAGGGTTTTTAAGCCTGATTGATTGACGACCAAGAATGAAGTTTAAACATGTGATTTCAATTCCATGCAGGTGAAACTCACTTAGGCCTATTTCAAATGACCCATTTTTATGTTTAATAAGACAAGCAATCTAAATCTAAACTAACTGCACTGTGTTAATGGAAAATTTTAGGGTTTTAAGCTTAAGAAATAGATGGTTAAATTTATGGCATCACCAATCTTCACCAATTTTCCTCTGGGAATGTTGAGAACTAATGGAAAACTTATGAGATACTCAAAGTAAATTAGATTCAATTCCAAGGACCTCAAATTCTTGATCGATTGATTATTCTAGGTGAAATCGTGGGATGCGCTAGTTTTCAGGATTTTGAGGCCTTCGTGGAATTCCTGCACCCTTAGAATTTCCTGATTTCTTCTATGCGTCCTTGTTTTCTTGGATGTGTGTAAAGGCCATAATTTTACATACTTCATGGATTTCCGTCCCGAGCATATTTTCCTAAAATAGTCTCACAGTATGGAGGATTTGAAAGTTAATGAATGCAATGTTATGATTTTAGCATCTCATGCTTGATTTGAATAATTTAAAAGGGTGTTACATACTTTTCCTTCATCTTGTGATGATTAATTTTTGGATAACCATGTTTTATCATTAAAATCCACTTAGTAGTGAATTTCCCATATTTCCTCCCTGGCTTGATTTCCCCAGATGGCTCAAAATCTCATATTTCTTAGTAATTATGCCCTATGTTAATTTAAGGGATTTTAATCATAGCTTTGGGTTGATTGATTATAATTATATTGTTTATTGTTGGCTAGCCTTGATATGGGAATTATAAAGGATAATTTATTGTGGTTTCTTGTTGGATGGAGGCTGAATCAAGTAGAGTGGTGGCCATCAAGATAATGGGCAAGTAGAAAGATCTAAGTGTTGAAGGATCCTCCATCTCTGAAGTAGAGAGAATAAAGATGGACATAAAGAGTAAGGTTCTTGAGTCTAAGCTTTCCTCCATCTGGTCTGAAGTTGGTGATACCAATGTAGGCAGATGGGATTATGAGGAATTCAAAGCAAGAATGGTAGCACATAACCTTCCCCTGTTGGCTAGAAGGATATTGGATTCAGGATTGGCTCATGTGGTTGGGTTCCCTCCCACGGTCCAGTGTTATGAGTTGGTGCTTGAGTGTGCTAGACATTATGACATAGATACACAAAGAGTGATTGGACCTCAAGGCAGGGTGTTGGCCAACTTCTCTCATGTATCTATGGCACAAACCTTTGACATGCCTAATAGACATCATGTGGTGGTTCTAGACTTGAATATTGCCTAGAACTATTTCAAGGATGATTCAAACAAGGCTCTACAAGTGGTCAATTATTGGTTGGAGAAACCTAAGCCCCACATCTCAAAGTTTCCAAAATAATTATTTAGGGAAAAATTCAAACCAGAGTACTATGATGTTATCACACTCCTCAGCAGGGTAATGGGTTTGAAGAGTGCTGAGCTTTTTTAGAACTGGATGTTCTATGCCATAGTGAGGATGGAGAAGAATATTGATTATCACTAGGCAGGCATCATAAGTGCCATGATACATGATCAATTATGCAATGTGTTGCAGAAACAGAGCTTCACCATGACTTCATACCTAGTTTATGCACTTGCAAGGTTCAACCCTTACAAGGGACTGAGCACAAAAGGAACCTTTGGGTAGGATGTAATTTATGAAGTCTATCCATAGCTACACCTAGGCAGCTCAAGATATAGGAGGGTGAATGATGCATTCACCATGTACATCACTAGGCTACTTCAAGGTGCAGAGTATGTTAGAATATCTGACAAGGCTAAGGAGTTGATCAAGAAGTATGGGGGTTGGTTTATACAGTTCCCCACATTTTCTTACATAAGGATAGAAGGTTGCCAGAGAGCCCCTTACAGACTTCCCAGGTATCCTACTGACCACCTCATACTCCTATAAGTCACAAGGAAGATATGTGACTTTGATGCCATAGTCAAGAAAGAGAAGCACAAAATAGGGTTTGGCAATGACTTTCCCCTCAAGATAGGTAATAATGAGGCTTTCCCCTCCATAAATACAACACATTTCTCTGAGGAGGAGATGAACACTCTGGGACTATCTTTCCATTCTAAATGTTCCATATTTGATAGAACTGGTGAAGCCCAAAAGAGAGCCATTAGGGAGTACAGCCACAAGGATGACATAGAAGACTAATGTGCCAACTAAAAAGATGAGTTTGAGATTAGAAAGAAGAAATTCTCTAGGTTGCCAGTAAATTTGATTAGATTGTACAATGTTAAGGTCATCTCAGATCAGATAGATGATGATGGGGATGTGATTCAAATCCATGATTATGAAGCTATGAAGGATAAATTAGTTGGTGAAATTGACTGGTTAGAGGAGGAAAAGATAGAATTGGAACAAGTCATGGCCCTAGTGATTAAATACATAGAGTTATGGCTTAAGTACAAGATTTGGGAACTGGAGAGTGAAGGTGTGCAATGCACCTATGACCTAATGGGAGACTTGGAGTCTCATTCTACCTCTGAAGAGTCAATTGAGCTGGACCCTAAGGGTAAGGCTAAGGTGAGCTCTCTTTTCAAGATAAATATTAAGGATTCTCAAGTAGAAGAAGGAGAGAAGCAAAGGAGACCTATTGCCAAGAAAATAAAACATACTTCAAAGGCAAGGAAATCTACAAAGGAGGAACCTGAGGAAGACAGAGACAAAGGTAGTGCTTATGTGCCTAAGATAAGAAGAATAGTGAGATTTTCTCAAAAGAGGAAGGAATCTTCCAAGGAAAAGGATGAAACTGGCCCACCAGTAGTGAATGTGGAGAGTTCAGGAGAGAAAACACATGTATACACAAGAAGATCAAGAACTCCTTCTCCCAAGGATAGTGTGCTAAAGAAGGATGTTCCCTTAGCTTCCCCTGCCACAAAACAACATTATGTTGCCCCTCCTCATGAACCTCATGATGCACCAAGTGAATCTAAGGATGGAGAGGATCACCAAAATCAAGGAGAGGAAGGATTCCAAGAAGGCGATCTTTATAGTGCAAAGGCAGAAATAGAAAAGATATTGCAGTCTCCTTTGGTGACTTATGAGGACTCACCCATTGACCATGGGGAAGATAGACCTCTAGAGAGGGAGGAAGTGACAATCAAGACTCCTTTGCTAGAACATGTAGAAAAGGAGCATGATGAAGAAAAGATTAGGAATCCAGAGGGTGACATGGAAGATAGGACTGAAGAGACTCCTGATAAGAAAAATATGAATGAGGATTTCTCTAAGGGTTAGTAGGATGAGGTTGAGCAAGGTAATTTTTGATCAGGATCCACTATGCTTGCTTGGTTGAATAGAGAATTGAAGAGTAAACAGATTCTAGTGGATGACACTCTTGAATTGGGATGAATTATTGGCCAAAATTGGGAAAGGTAAAACAAAGAATAAGGCTAGGGTCATTTCAAAGATTGAGAGAGATGAAGCAAATAATAGAGTGATCCACATTGCTACTCCTACTCCTGATAAGCATAAGGATGATGTGACTGGTAGTGATTACAGTATGTGAATTATCAACTTAGGGCCTTTTGTGCAGTTTTTGCACACACACCTCGCTGAAGGCAGGGACCCTCTTTCACTTCGGTTGGGGTGTTGTCTTATTTAGGCATGTGCTTAAAAGTTTATTTTTGATTGCCTAGGTGTTCCCCAGGTTATTCATTGAAAATCCTAAGTTTTGGATGAAGTTCGGGTTTTGACTCGGATTCAGGATTTTCCACCCTGGTCAAATTTTCTCGGATCCCGCTTGGATTCTAGCCGTGCACCATGGTTCGAGGATTCTTGGTCTTCGCAAATTTCCACATGGGCTAGATTTTCCCAGATTCCACCCTATCGTCAGCTTTCTGAGTTTTCTGACTATCCTATCGATTGCATTAATGGCTTCGTGCGTGCCCTGAAGGATATATTTAACTTGGTTTCTAGGATCTTTTATGCCATCATACTTATTATTGCTGTTGTTTGAGCTGAGTTGTGTTTTCCTGCAATTGATTGACTTCATTTTGAGGTGTTCAGGTTTCAATTGATCGATTTGGTGGTGATTTCTTGTGCATTCCAGAATCTATTTTTTGTGGACGCCATTCGGCTTCGCATTTGTTGCTTCTAAGACCGATTTCCATGTTATAATGGTATGTTCTTATTGCCCTACTTTTGATTGAGAATTATGAATGGCATGTTGATGTTATGAGAGCTTGTGGGATTTGAATTCCTACGTATTTGATCATTTCATGCTAGGGTTGTTCAGTATTGCGTCATTTGTCATCTCCTAGGTGAGTCTTGAGCTCATTTGCCTATTTGTGATTGATGAATCTTGCCTGAGAGTAATTAGTAAACCCTAGTGAGGACTTAGCAGTTGAAACAATTGAATTCTAAGCTTTCCTATGTGCTAATGGCAGATGAATAGGGTTTCAAACCTAGGGTAGTGCCATGTCAAGTTATTTCATCTTAAATTTGACCGAGAATGTGAAGAAAATATATGAAAGGTCCATCCCTAATTTTCCTTGAGTTAAACATTTTGAAATTCATGATCGATTTGGTGTTTGGGTAAAATCGTAACTATCCATCCCCTCCAAATTTTCTTCTCTATGACCCTTTGAAGTTGGGGAGATGCCATATTGATCACCTTGTTTTTTGCCAAGAAGCCTTCCTAAGTTCATATTTGATTGCCGAGACCTCACCTCGAAAGAAGGTCTCTCATTGACATATATTTCCTATACACCATCGGCAAGACAAGCCCTAGTCGGCAAGAGGTCATGGCAGGCTCCATTAGTTATATTGATATTCATTCCTTTCGGTGAGACATCCATCCTTTGCTGGGACCTTTCGGTGAGCTCACAACTCTTGCCAACACCTTCGCTTTCGGCAAGACTACCAGTGGTCACCAGGACTTCCTAGCGAGGCCTTCCTTTCTTGGCGGGCTCAGATCTTCTGTCGGTGAAACATTACGCGGTCGGCAAGACATCTGGCTGAATTAAAAAAAAAAATCTATCACTGAGACATCGCAACTTCGCTAAGACTTCATACCGAAACACTTTAGTTTGGCCGAAGTGTTTGCTTGGAACCCAAAAGTCGATAAGACACAAAAGATTCACCAGGACCTTACCCCGACTACCCTTTTGTCATATTGATATATTTGCTATATCCCAGTTGGTGAGACATTACACCAAAACTACCAAGTCTTGACAAAACCTCTTCTGATGACATCCTTCGGCGTGATCTCCCGGAAGTCGCCAAGACTACTTGACGAGATGGCTGATTCTTGCTGAAACCTTCGTTCCCAAAATCTGCATTGGTTTGTAGTGTTGACTTATTCACGGATTTCCGTCGTGTCCAGATTTCTCTAAAATTTGGTGTCTCTCTGATTCTCCAAAGACTGCACTCTGGCTAGTTCTTCATGGAAATCTGTCCCTCATAGATTTTCCTGAAATCTGATGAAATATGAAGGAACGTCAGATAATTGGATTTGTTTATGATTTGTGATGCATTTAATGATTATTTCATGCTATCTTATGATCTCCCATATGGTTTATTAATGAAAAATGATTAGATTTAATGACTAAATGGGTGTTTTATTGATTATTCCACTAGAATCTGTTTGGCCCAGAATTTCTCAAAATTCCTCTCTGGCTCAGATTCTACAGATGGTCTTGAAACTTGAAATTTGTTGTGGTCATTTTATATGAAATTTAATAACACCTTGATTGTATACAGTTCATTTTAACAGTGTTTTGATGAATTAACATCCTCTTTCCTCTGGTTCTTATTATGATTTCATGTTGAGTGCAGGCTGAATCTAGCAAGGTAGCAGTTGGGTCCTCAATGTCTGATGCATAGAGGATTAAAATGGACATTAAGAGCAGGATCCTTGAGAGCAAGATCACTTTATTTTGGTCAAAGGTGACTAATACCAATGTCAGATCATGGGATTATGAAGAATTCAAGGAAAGAATGGCGGCTAAGGATTCTCCTATGGTGGCTAGAAGGATGATGGAATCACACTTATCCCATGTAGCTAGTTTCCCTTCTGCGGTGCAGTGTTATGAGCTAGTCCTTGAGTGCGCCAGGCACTATGATCAAGATACATAGAGAATAATTGGTCCTCAAGGGAGGGTTGTGGAAAATCTCAACCCTGTCTCCATTGCCCAAACATTTGATATTCCAAACAGGTCTCATGTGGTGGCATTCAGTATGATGGCAGCTCAAGAGTTCTATAACGAGTAGACTGTGAAGTCACAACAACTTATCAATTCTTGGTTGGAGAAGCCTAAGTCACACTATTCCAAATTACCCAAGTAGCTATTCATGATAAAGTTCAAGAAGGAATACTATGATGCCATCACTCTTCTCAGCAGGGTGGTTGGATTGAAGAATGATGTTACGTTTAAAAATTGGATGTTCCACGTGATTGTGAGAATGGAGCAAGAGAAGATTAATTACCATTGGGTAGGGGTCATTAGTGGAGTACTCCATGAACAGTTATCCAATTTGTTGCAGACCAAGACTTTCACAATGACTTCATATCTGGTCTATGCACTTGCAAGATTCCATCCCTACAAAGGATTGGATACAAAGGGAATTTTCGGATAGGATATTATTTATGAATTTTTCCCTCAGTTGCACTTGGGAGGTTCAAACTATAGGAGGGAAAATGATGCATTTACCATGTATATCACCAGAATGCTTCAAGAAGCAGAGCATGTTAGGATTTCAAACCAGGCTAAGGAACTCATCAAGAAATATGGGGCATGGTTTACCTAGTTCCCAACTTTCTCCTATATTCGGATTGATGGCTGCCAAAGGGCCCCATACAGACTTCCAAGGTACTGCACTGATCACATTATCTTGTTGGAAGTAACCAAAAATATTTCTAACTTTGATGCAATTGTCAATAAGGACAAGCATAATACTGGATATGGTGGAGATTTTCCCCTAAGGATTGGCATTGGAGGGGTTTGTCCTTCTATTATTTATGCCTAGGCTTTAGAGGAAGAATTGAGTGTCCTTAGTCTATCTTTCCACTCCAAAAGGACCAGAGTTGATATTACAGGAGAAGCTCAAAAGAAGGCCAGCAAAGAGTACTCCCATAAGGTGAATTTGGAGGACTACTGGGCTAACTACACTGATGAATTTGAGGTTAGGAAGAAGAAATTCTCCCGGCTTCCAATTGAGCTAGTTCGGTTGTACAATGTAAAGGCAGTTCTCAATCAATTGGAAGATGATGTAAAATTAATCTAGGATCATGCCTATGAGGCCATAAAAGATAGACCAATTGGTGATGTGGATTGGTTAGAGGAGGAAAAGACAAAATTGAAACAACTGGTGGATCCAGTTATCAAATTTACTAGGATGTGGCTAAAGCATAAGCTATGGGAGCTGGAAAATAATGGTGTGCAGTGCACCTATGCTCTAATGGGAGATTTGGATCCCCACTCCACCTTTGAGGAATCTACTAAGCAGGATCCTGAGGGAAAGGGTAAGTTGGATTCCCCATTCAAAATCAAAATTAAAGGTGTTCAAGGAACAAAGACCCAGGAAGCAGAAAAATAGAGAAAGCCACAGGCTAAGCACAGGACAAGGGCCAAGAAATATGAGCAGAAAGGGACTGAACATCAGGGTCTTGAGGTTGATGTACCGGTGCCTAAGAGGAGAAAAATCATAAAATTGTTAGAGAAGGCAAGCTCCAAGGTTGGGGAGGAATAAGTTCCCCCACCTGTGATAAATGTTGAAAGTTCAGAGGAGAAGGCCAAGGTGTATACAAGGAGGCCTAGGACTCCTTCTCCTAGGGACAGTGTGCCTGAGGTAGATCTCCCTCCAGTGGTTTCTCATGAGGAACAACATGATGATATGCCTTCCACTCATGGAGCTCAAGGAAAGCCTAGTGAGTCAGAGGATTTTGAGGATCATTCAGATATTGAGGGGGAGGAGTTTCATGAAGGTGATCTCCATAGTGCATAGGCAGAAATTGAAAAAAAAATGTTGTCCCCTATGGTTGCATATGCGGATTCCACTGTCAGAACTGAAGAAGTCCCTCCACGAGAAGAGGAAACAGTGAAGGTTCCCTCACTTGAACAAGAAGAAAAGCATGCCGAGGAGAAGGAAAGCAAGACAGATGGGACTTTTGACAAATAGGAGGTGGGTGAGGAAACACCTAGAGATCAATAGGAGGAGAAACAAAGTGAGGTGCAATTGGAATCCACTGTCCCTAGTTAGCTAGACAAAGAAATAAAGAGAAAACAAATTGTTTTGGAAGATAGCCCACCAAATTGGGATGCACTACTAGCCAAAATCGGAAAAGATAAAGGTAAGAAGAAGGCTAGGGTGATCTTGAGGATTGAAAGGGATGAAGCTCATGATAGAGTTGTTCACATTGCCACCCTTGCTCCTGATAAAAATAGAGATGATGTGGTTGGAAAGGATTACAATATTCAGACTTTCAATCTAGGACATACATCAGTCGAGCAGGACATTGAAGATTATGAGGGTTCTAGTGTAGTCATCATGGGCAGGCTAAGAAAGCAAATAAGGACCAAGCATGAGTTGAAGAAAGAAAATGAAAATCTCAGGAAATGCTTGGAGGAATTAATGAAGCCCCTGCAGACCATTAACCCTTCGATCTCTGCGGCGAATCCTCTACCTCAAGAGACCATCACCAAGTTAGAAAAGATGAAAGCTTCCGCCATTGCCACCACAAATTGGCTGAAAGGGGTGCAAATAAAGGGTGATGAAGCTATTAAAGAGATTCTGTCAACTGGGAAGGATGCTATCATGGCAACTGATTGGTTGAAGGCGGTTTTGGCACAAGATAAGGAGGACACAGATCTCCTTATGCAGAAATCAAGAATTATCATGGAGTACACCCAGGATAGGTTGGTAAGTGATGGAATTCTTCCTTCCTCCAGAGCTGCCAAACCATGGGAGTGTTATGAGGTGCTGCAGATTAGGTAGAAGGTGTTGAAGAAGATTTATAAACAAAGAATGCAGATTGATGATACCCTAGGTGGTGTATATAATGGCTCCATTTCCTTCTTCGAAATTATGATAGGAAGAAGGAAGATCGCACCCAAATATTTGAATCTAGAAGAGTTGAGAAATTGGTGACATGATTTCTATGCACCACTTGATGATGGTTCTGTCTCTGAGCACTAGTTGGATGATGTAGCCACCTACCTTGCAGTTATTGACAAATACCTAACGTATAGGGTGGATTGGGATAGGTCGGTCAAATAGTCAAGAGAATAGATTGTGTCCATTGAGAATCGACTTAGGGTTTTGCTATTGCCACCACTAGCTAACTTGTATGGGACGTTCCTGAAAGTTCATGAAGGGTCGGATCAGAATAGAGACAAAGGGGAGGGCAATTAATGCCCAACTACTCCGAGATTTGTGCTTCCCCATTATCACACCCTACAATGGTTCGAGCTGCATTGGGAATCCCGGGCTGATCTGGGTGTATTTCACACATTTAATGCATTCCTTCGTTCCATTTTTACTTTCTCTTGGTTGGTCATTGGTGCCCAGTTAATGTTGCAAGCTCTTGCTTAGCCAACGGGTTTTCTGGGGGATTCTATATATTTTGCATTTCACCTCGTTTGTAGGGGGTTAGATAGTTAGAAATAGAGAAAAGATATAGAAGATAGAAGTAGAATAGAGCAGAATAGTTAGACATGAGTAAAGCAAGTTAGTAAGTAGTTGTGCTCAAGCAAATATTGTAATAGAAAACCAGAATTGTTGCTACAGTGGATAATTTGAATGCAAGTAATGACATTGTGATTTGGTGCCATACTTGTGTTCTTTTGTCTTGCATGGTTCTTGTTATTCCATCTTTAAAATTGCTTTGAGGAGATTAATATTTAGATTAGATTTGATTCAATAATGTTTGTGATTTGATACTTGAATGTTGCAGCAATCCTTCAGTCCATACTTTTTGCAACCAACTAATTGTTAGTTGCTTTGCAAAGTTAGCCTGGACTTCATATTCAATTTGCTTAGTTCGATTGTGAGGATTTGTTCATTTCAACTGCAATAGGGTTGTTGAATGAATGTTCATGATTTGAAAATATTAACACCTGAGAAGATTGCACTGTTTTCTGGAAGATTGCATATTTATCTGGGTCAAGTAGAGATCAATTTTGAGGGATTGGTCCATTTTGAGTGTTGGTTACTTTCATTATTAATCTTAGGAGTAGTATTAGATTTAGAAATCTCTTTGAAACCCTTACCTTTTTCTATTTTCTTTGATTATTAGGTTAGATCTAGGATTAAAGTATCATCAGATTGCTAGATATGATAAAATAGATTTAGTATTTTGCTTGTAGTAAGGTCCCTTTGTGATTACCAGCATTTTCACATTTTATCACTGAGTTGTTTATGCATTGTCAAGACCTGACATTAGAGACCTTGGGGTTATCTTTTGAGGCTTGCTGATAGAGATTTACCTTTTAAGAGAGATAGGATATTACATTCTGTCTGAGTTGTTGCTATGCAGAAAAAACCATCAATAGGATTGGTGCTAGAGGGAGGGCCCGAATAAGCAAGCTGGATCAATTTTTGAACGCCATCTCTCCTGAGAGATTCAGAAGAAGAACAAGATCCGCCCCAGGAGAGGAGGAATTTCAAGAACTACCAGACCCTGCTAGGTTGAGAAGGACCAACAAAAGGGAAGAATCATCATCATTCCATCCACCCCCTCATCTCCATCATCCCCATCTTCATCAATTTCATCTGAGTCTAAGGGAATTCCCAGTCCACAACCTTGGCCAGTCATAAATCAGCCATTACCACCCCCACCTCCACCAATGGATTTCCTAGCAACCAACCCATCTCCATTAAGTTTTTCCGTTTACAATGTCATGCCCAAAAACCCTGAACACTTTTGTTCAAAATTCCATGTCAATGATCCAAATAGGACCGCTGAGGAACACATCAAGATTTTTTAGATTGGCCTTAAGGACAGAGGGATAAACCATGAGGATGTAACATGTAGACTCTTTCCTTATTCACTAGGGGAAGATGCATTTTATTGGTACAACCATTTACCTGCTAGATCTATCCAACATTGGACTAAGCTAGAGGCTGTCTTTTTGCAAAAGTTTCGAATCTCCATTAGTTCTAATGAGCTTTACCGCCAGTTCACTAATGTGAAGAGGGAGGTTAATGAGCCTATAGGATCTTTCAACAATAGGTTTCATCATGCTTATACCAGACTACAGACCCCTTATGTTGTTGATGAACCCACTGCTCTAGAAGTTTATTATGAGGGACTTGATAGTTTGATAGCTACCTTTATGAAGTGGAGTAATAATCCCCTTGAGAGTCTACTTAATGCATATGCAGAGGCTATGAAAGTTAGCACTAATCTAAGGCAACATCTGTCTGGGCCTCTTCCCTCATTAGGACTCGTTGCTCACCCTGGACAAGTTCCAGCTCTCAATCAAGCTCTAGTGAACCATACTCCAATCATGAATCAAGTTCCTCAGTTGCCTCTAGTCCCCCACCCAAGACCTTCCGTAGGACAAGTTCCATCCATAATTAGTTACCCTCAGTAATATGTGAATCAACCTCTACATATCTAGCCTCATGTTAGTTATCCTTCATACCTGCAAAATTATGAAGTCTTGAACCAGTCACTAAATGCCAATGTTGTAGTAGGGTATTCCCAGAATAATGCAAATCAACCTCCATACAGTAATCCTGACAAGGAAAGACTGGATGAATTGTCTGAACAAATCAAGAAGCTGAATATGGAGGTGACTTACTTGATGAACCAGAACAATCAGTTGCAAGTTGCTTAGAGAAATATGCAGTCCAATCAGAATAGAGAGAATCCACAAGGACAACACTTTGATAGAGGGAAATGTTAGGACCGAGGATACAATAATGATAGAGGATACAACAACGATCAAGGATTTAATAATGACAAGGGGTATAATAATGATAGAAGATAGAACTATGATAAGGGTCAACGTCAGGGCCAGAACCTTGACAGAGGTGGTGGACAAGGGTTCGAGAGAAGACAACAATCAGGACAAAATAGGACTTCGAACACAGGGCCCAACAATGGAGGAGTCCCCACCCCATTGGATCAACCAAGTAGTCAACCTGCCAATTAGTCTGCCAGTCAACCAGTTAATCGAGAGAAGCCCCCTAGCAGTGTATATCTAGCTGAAGCTGCTTTATCAGGGTGGTGTATGCTCCACAAGACTAGTCAACATTCTGAGTTAGATTGTTAAGAATTCTAAACGGTGGCCTCAATCTTTTAGTACGAAGTGGAGAACAATACGAGCTGTCAGGAAATAGTACCATCCAACCCTTATGATTCACCGGTGTTGGTATTAAACCATGCTCCTTTTCCACAAAGTGAGTAAAATGTACCCAAAGAAGAATCTGACCAGTTGAAGGAAGAGGCAGACTAGGTATGCAATGGTGATGAAATGACACAGTTATTCGATGAGAGTCAAATGAATGATAATGGTCCCAAGGATGAAGGAGAAGCTTATGTCAAAGAGGAAGCTTACATTGAAGAAGTGTAGACCTTCCAAAGACCTGCCAAAATGTACGACTTGAGGTAATTTCCACACAGGTGCCCACAGGCTAGAGGTCCCTTTACTACATCCATCCCATCGAATAATTTCAACACGCCTCCAAACCCTAATGCTAGCTATAATCCATCACTACCTCAGGTGTCCAAGCAATACTTATCTCAAGATCTGGGACATGCTGATGTACTAAAAGGGAGAAATGTTGATGCAAATAAGGAAAAGAAGGTGGAATACCGAGGGAGACTCCTACGGATTTAAATGAAGAACAATTGGCCACGTATGTTGCTAAAGAACTTCAAAAATTGAAGGTAAATCTATCTGCATTCGAGTTATTAAGAGTTCCATCTATTAGAAATGCAGTCTTAAGATCTTACAATGCAAATTCCATGTCACAAGATAAATCAGTTAGCCACAATGTCAGTAGAGTATTTGGTTCTCAGTCAGTAGGAAGACAAAATCAGACTCATGACCAAGTCCATAGGCCCCCTAGAGATACTGGGAAAGAGAAGGAAAAATCTCAAGTTTTCCAAGTAGATACTCCCTTAACTCTGTTTCAAGGGAAGACAGACACACCTCCATTCCTGATTTCTGTTTGAATATTTGGTAAGAATCTGCATAATTGTCTGCTAGATTCTAGTTCTTCAACCAATGTTATGCCTTTCGTTGTATGTTGAGCTATGAGAATTACTCCTGCTGAATCTCAGAAGAAAGTCACACAATTGGATAGGACTGAAGTCAATGTTGTAGGAGAGTTAAATATGATTCATATGTAGATTGCTTCTGATCCTAGGATTCAACAAGTTATCAATATACAGGTGGTTGACATACCTGACGCCTATGGTCTAATCTTGGGAAGGGATTTTACTAGGGCTTTGAATGGATATGTGTCGACTAATCACTCCCATATGTGTCTTTCCTAGAAGGGAGTGCCAAACCAGATTAGGATCGAAAGAGAGCCCAAAATGAAGTATATGATTATGGAATATTAGAAAACCTCTGCTGAAATTCTGGTATCGAAAGTAAGCATGGGTAACTATATGCTTGTTGTTCCTCTTGAGGAACCAGATATGGAGGAGGTTCTTATGTTCCATACAACACCTGTTGACCTTACAGTAGAATCCAGTGGTACTGAAGTCCTGATCGAACTAGCTGAAGATGATAGTGGTCTGGAAGATAGCTAGCTTGGTTTGTTAGATAATTTTCAAGAGTTCATTCAGAAGTGCATTGAAGATCAAGTCCAGTTGGGAAGGGGAATGAACTTTGGAGAGCTAATTTTGTCCAATTGGTATAGGGTGCATAATGCTTCTCATTCAGAATTGGACTGTTGCTTATGCCAGGCTGCAGTGGAGCAAATACAGAACGTATCAACCCCACTCCTGTAGTCAAAAGCGATATCTTGAATGTTTAAGAAGATCCCAAAGGGAAAAGAGTGATGCCTTCTAAAGAGCCATCCAACAGTGACAATGCAAGTGAAAAAGTAGGGAACTCTACTGCTGATGGTTGTTGGACTTTGAGATTCGATGGGTCCAAATCAAAGCATGGAGCTGGGGCAGGCTTTGAGCTAATTATTCCAAGAGGTAAGACATTTTTTGCTGCTCATAGACTTTAATTTCACTATACAAATAATATAGCCGAATATAAAGCCTTGGTGCATGGACTGTTAATGGCATTGAAGAAAAAGGTTAAGATCTTGCAAGTATTTGGAGATTCTAAGTTAATAGTCAAGTAGGTCAGGAGGCAATACTCTTGTCATGATAGGAGAATGACTAACTATAGACACCGAGTGTGGGACCTCATTGAAGGATTTGATGCCTTCAACATTCAGTTGATTCCACTGAATCAAAACCATACAGCTGATTCTCTTGCTCAGGCGAAAAGTACCTTGTAGCCTCTATCTCTTTCGGGACTAAATAAGTTTACTATGGAGCTGACCCTAGTACCCTCAGTACTCGATGATATCACCAACTTCCAGGTATTTGAAGACGATAAGCATATCTTAGATCTTATTACTAGTACTGATGTCTTCGCTTCTCAAATCATTGACAAAACTGAACTTCAATAAGCTGATATGGACTTGGAAGGGGTAATTAATCTGAAGACCAACACAATTCCTAGGGGAATGGTGCAACTAGAGAGGATCTTTGATTTGGACAAAATCAGAGATCATGAACAGGATACCAGGAAAGAGTCTATTAGTGGACAATGTGCGAAATATAATGTAGGATCTTAGGAGGATATCAAAAATGTTCTCATTGGAAAAGTGTGCATTCCAGAAGAAAGACAAGGAATTATTGATGCATTACATAGATATCCAGATGTGATAGCCTAGAGTTATGAAGACTTAAAGAATTATGATACATCAATCATAACCCATACTATTCCTCTCAATCCAGGAGTAAAGCCTTTCAGATAGAGACAAAGGCCCATCAATGCTTTGCTGGAACCCATAATATAGAAGGAAGTGCAGAAACTGTTGTCTGCAAGGATAATATTTTTAGTCAGACACTCTACTTGGGTTGCAAATCTGGTTCCAGTGCAGAAGAAAAATGGTGAAATCAGACTGTGTGTTGATTTTAGGAACCTAAACAGAGCATCAGAAAAGGATAATTATCCAGTACCCTCACTGGATGAAGTGCTCCAGATTGTCAATAGATCTTAGATGATGTATTTCCTAGATGGTTATTCAGGGTATAACCAAGTTATGGTGCAGTATGAAGATAGGCACAAGATTGCCATCACCACCAAGTGGGGCACTTTCACCTACAGAAGGATGCCTTTTGGCTTAATTAATGCTGGAGCCACATTCCAAAGAGCGATGGACATTGCCTTTAAGGACATAATTGGTAAATGCATCATAATTTATATGGATGATCTAACTGTCTTTTCCAAGAAGAGAGGTGATCATATCTCAAATTTATGCAAAGTTTTTCATAAATGTAGAGAGTTTGGGATATCGCTCAATCCGAAGAAATGCATCTTTGGAGTGGCAGAAGGTAAATTTCTAGGACACGTTCTCTCTGAAAAGGGAATTTCCATTGATCCAGAACATATAGAGCCCATTCTTAAGATTCCACCACCTGCTAGTAAAAAAGAAATGAAATCCTTCTTTGGCAAGATCAACTTCATGAGGAAGTTCATCACTGGGTTCGCAGAAATAGTTAAGCCACTAAATGCAATGTTAAAGTAGGAGGCCAAAGTTGAATGGAATGTAGAAGCAAAAGAAGCATTTGCAGAGATAAAAAGGGCTATTGTTGAAGCTCCTATTTTGGTAAGTCCAGACTACGCTAAACCATTCTATATATATTCATTTTCCTTTGATCATTCCTGTGCTGCTATGTTAACTCAAAAGTTGGATCAAGGAAATGAGCATCCCATAGCATTCATGAGTGCACCGTTGAAGGATGCAGAGTTGAGATACCCAAGTGTGGAAAAGTAGGCCTATGCCTTAGTCAGGGCTGTAAAGAAATTCAGACATTATATCCTCAGAAACAAAATCTTTGCAATAGTTCCTGATCCTACAGTTAAGTTGTTATTGATGCAGAATGAGTTGGGGGAATGCAAAGCCAAGTGGGTAACTATTTTACAAGAGTATGATATGGAAATTCAACCCATGAAGTTGGTAAGAGGGCAAGGACTCACACAGAAAATGGTAGAGACAAGCCTTGACCTTACAGCTCAGAGTTATAATTTAGAGGATGTTTCTCCCAGAGAGTGGTATGATGATATTGTTCATTATCTCCTGGCCCAGAGATGCCCTGATCATCTCAATTCAGTACAAAGAAGGGAATTGCACTTAAAGAGTGATAGTTTCATGTTGAAAGGAGTTGCCTGTATAAGAAAAATCATGAGGGTGTTTATTTGAGGTGCCTGGGAAAGGAAGAATCTGCAAGAGTGATGTTGGAGTTTCATGATAGATATGGTACAGGCCATGGATCAGCACCTTCTACAGTGAACCAGATTCTGCGAGTTGGTTACTATTGGCCTACACTGTTCAAAGATACACACAACCACGACAGAACTTGTCATTTGTGTCAGACTGCCGCCACCAGAGAGAAGTATGTCATGCTCCCACTCTGACCAGTATTTGAGGTAAAACCTTTTGCACAATGGGGAATGGACTTCATAGGTTTAATCAATCCACCCTCCTCTGCTGGACATAGGTATATCCTTACCATTATTGATTATTTTACAAGATGGACTGAGGCCCTTGCTTGCAAGCAGTGTACTTCATAAATAGTAATTAACTTCCTCGAATCAGGTATTCTTAACCGTTTTGGATGTCCTATGTCTTTAGTATGTGATAATGGTCTTGCGTTTCCGTCTTTGAAGTTTTCTAACTGGGCTTTTGACCATGGGATTATAATTAAATTCGCATCCAACTATTACCCTTAGGGTAATGGTTTAGCTGAGTCATCCAACAAAAATCTCTTGACTATTATTCGCAAATTATTACAAAGAAACCCGAAGGATTGGCATACCCAACTTAGATTCGCTTTGTGGGCATATCACACCAAACATAAGACTTCCATAGGAATATCACCCTATCACCTAATTTATGGATTAGAGCCTGTGTTTCTCATTTAGCTAAAGATCCCCACCTTGCAGTTCATTAATGAATATTATAATGAGGGAGATAAGCGTGAGGCTAGACTTTTTGAACTATTACAACTTGAGGAAAAGAGAGATGAAGCCCTGGAAAACTTTGCTAAACATCAAGAGGTTGTTAAGAGATGGTTTGATAAAAGAGCCAAGGTTAAAGCTTTTAGGATTTCTGACTTGGTTCTTTACTGGGATAAAGCCCATGACCGTAAGGGAGAGCATGGAAAATTTGATAAACTTTGGCTTGGCCCTTACCATATCTCAGAAATTCTAGGAGATAATGCTTTCCGTTTGAAAACCCTCACTAGAGAGGATATCCCACTACCTATCAATGGGCAGTATCTAAAGCATTATTTCCATTCCTGAGTTGTTTTCAACTCTTGTCTTGTATATAGTTAGATTAGGTTTCCCTTTCTATTTTGCTTTTGGTTTGGTTTGTGGATTTTCTTTTGTTTTGTTTTGTTTTTGTTCTACTCTTGCTTTGGGGGTTTCTCTATTTTCACCTGGATGTGTTGCACTTGCATGGCAAAATATCATTATCTACGATTGTTCTAAGTATTCCCTTGGTGGACTTTAGTCTTGCATCTTGGAAGGATGGTTGAAATCTTTACTATTGCCAATAGTCTTAATGTCAGATTTATAGAAGATTGATCATCGACTTTGATTTTAATTTGAAGTAATCTGAAATCTTATATCTCTCATATATCTTAAGAATCCTGACGTTGCTATCGAAATCCTTGTGAAGTTTTGTCAAGTGAAAAATATTATTTCTGCTTCAGTACCACTGTGGTCCTTAGCCCTGAGTGTGAGCTTCATTGTTCATAGGTTGAAATAAAAGTGACATAAAGAATATCAAAAGAAAGAAAAATGAAATATTGAATATCAAAAGAATAAATTCAACTTATCAGGAGTACCTGAATATCTCTACCAGGGCTATCGACGCCTGGCTGGTAGTAGAGCTATGTTTAGGAGAGTCACAGCGATAACCTCATCGGGGCTATGGACACATGGCTGGTAGCGAGGCCCTATCCAAGTTGCTTTTGAAATTAGAATCCTTACGTAGCCTGACTTGACTAAACTGGGTTTCTGTAGTAGCTTAAGGAGGGAAATGAACTCATGTGCACACACTTGGATTTTTAGTTTATGAAAGGTTCGGTCTACCCTTTGGTTCTGATCCTTTAAATATTTACATTCTGACTTATTTGTTTGACGATGAGATTGAAACTAGAGATTTTGGGTTCTTGATTCTTGTTTGTTATCAAATGCTCTAAAGCATTTTCCCAGTAGAAGTCGCCATTTGTTGTGCAGTTTTTGCACACACGCCCCACTGAAGGCAGGGACCCTCTTTTGCTTTGATTTTGGCATCTTGGCCCTTTCTTTTTGGGGTGTTGTCTTATTTAGGCATGTGCTTAAAATTTTATTTTTGATTACCTAGTTGTTTCCCTAGGTTATTCATTGAAAATACTAAGTTTTGAATGAAGTTCAAATTTTGACTCAGATTCGAGATTTTCCACCCTGGTCGGATTTTCTCGGATCCCACTTGGATTCAAGTTGTGCACCATCGTTCAAGGATTCTTGGTCTTCATGGATTTCTGTGTGGGCCAGATTTTCCTGGATTCGACCCTGTCATCAGCTTTCTGGGTTTTCTGACTATCCTATCGATTGCATTAATGGCTTCGTGCATGCCCTGAAGGATGTATTTAACTTGGTTTCTGGGATCCTTTGTGCCATCATGCTTATTGTTACTGTCGTTTGAGCTGAGTTGTGCTTTCCTGCAATTGATTGACTTCATTTTGGGGCATTCGAGTTTGAATTGATCAATTGGTGGTGATTTCTTGTGCATTCCTACATCTATTCTTTGTGGATGCCATTCAGCTTCGCATTTGCTATTTTTGAGACTAATTTTTGCATTATAATGGTATGTTCTTACTGCCCTACCTTTGATTGAGAATTATGAATGGCACGTTGATGTTATGAGAGCTTCTAGGATTTGAATTCCTATGTATTTGATCATTTCATGCTAGGGTTGTTTAGTATTGCATCATTTTTCATCTCCTAGGTGAGTCTTGAGCTCATTTGCCTATCTGCATTTTGATGAATCTTGCCTGAGAGTAATTAGTAAACCCTAGTGACGACTCATCAGTTGAAATAATTGAATTCTGAGCTTTCCTGTGCGCTAATGGTGGATGAATAGGGTTTCAAACCTAGGGCAGTGCCATGTCAAGTTATTTCGTCTTAAATTTGACCGAGAATGTGAAGAAAATCTATGAAAGGTCCATCCCTGACTTGCCCTAAGTTAAACATTTTGAAATTCATGATCGATTTGGTGTTTGATTAAAATTCTGACTATCCATCCCCTTTGAATTTTCTTCACTGTGACCCTTCGAAGTCAGGGAGATGCCATATCGATCACCCTATTTTTTGCCAAGAAGCCTTCCTAAGTTCATATTTGATTGCCGAGACCTCACCCCGAAAGAAGGTCTCTCATCGACATATATTTCCTATACATCATCGGCAAGATAAGCCCTAGTCAACAAGAGTTCATGGTGGGCTCCGTTACTTATACCAATATTCATTCCTTTCGGTGAGACATCCATCCTTCGCTGGGACCTTTCGGCGAGCTCACAACTCTTGCCGACACCTTCGCTTTCGGCGAGACTACCAGCAGTCGCTAGGACTTCCTGGCGAGGCCTTCCTTTCTTGGCGGGCTCGGATCTTCTATCGGTGAGACATTAAGTGTTTGGCAAGACATTTGGCCAAATTCAAAAAAAAAATCTATCACCAAAACATTGCAACTTCACTAAGACTTCATACCGAAACACTTTAGTTTGGCCGAAGTGTTTGCTTGGACCCCGAAAGTTGGTAAGACACAAAAGATTTTCTAGGACCTTAACCTGACTACCCTTTGCTCATATCGATATATTTTTTATATCCCGGTTGGCGAGATGTTACACCGAAACCACCAAGTCTTGATGAAACCTCTTCCGATGACATCCTTCGGCGTGACCTCCCAGAAGTCACAAAGACTTCTACGCGAGATGACTGATTCTTGCCAAAACCTTCATTCCTAGAATCTGCATTGGTTTGTAGTGTTGACTTATTCACAGATTTCCGTCGGGTCTAGATTTCTCTAAAATCTGGTGTCTCTCTGATTCTCTGAAGACTGCACTCTGGCTCGTTCTTCACGAAAATCTGTCCCTCATGGATTTTCCTGAAATCTGATGAAATATGAAGGAATGCCAGATAATTGGATTTGTTTATGATTTGTGATGCATTTAATGATTATTTCATGCTATCTTATGATCTCCCATATGGTTTATTTATGAAAAATGATTAGATTTAATAGTTAAATGGGTGTTTTATTGATTATTCCGCTGGAATCTGTTTGACCCGAAATTTCCCAAAATTCGTCTCTGGCTCAGATTCTGCAGATGGTCTTGAAACCCGAAATTTGTTGTGGTCATTTTATATGAAATTTAATAACACCTTGATTGTATAAGGTTCATTTTAATGGTGTTTTGATGAATTAACATCCTCTTTCCTGTGGTTCTTATTATGATTTCATGTTGAGTGCAGGCTGAATCTAGCAAGGTAGTAGCTGGGTCCTCAATGTCTGATGTAGAGAGGATTAAAATGGACATTAAGAGCAGGATCCCTGAGAGCAAGATCACTTCAGTTTGGTCAGAGGTGACTGATACCAATGTCGGATCATGGGATTATGAAGAATTCAAGGAAAGAATGGTGGCTAAGGATTCTCCTGTGGTGGCTAGAAGGATGATGGAATCACACTTATCCCATGTAGCTAGTTTCCCTTCTGCGGTGCAGTGTTATGAGCTAGTCCTTGAGTGCGCCAGGCACTATGATCAAGATACATAGAGAATAATTGGTCCTCAAGGGAGGGTTGTGGAAAATCTCAACCCTGTCTCCATTGCCCAAACATTTGATATGCCAAACAGGTCTCATGTGGTGGCATTCAGTATGATGGCAGCTCAAGAGTTCTATAACGAGTAGACTGTGAAGTCACAACAACTTATCAATTCTTGGTTGGAGAAGCCTAAGTCACACTATTCCAAATTACCCAAGTAGCTATTCATGATAAAGTTCAAGAAGGAATACTATGATGCTATCACTCTTCTCAGCAGGGTGGTTGGATTGAAGAATGATGTTACGTTTAAAAATTGGATGTTCCACGTGATTGTGAGAATGGAGCAAGAGAAGATTAATTACCATTGGGTAGGGGTCATTAGTGGAGTACTCCATGAACAGTTATCCAATTTGTTGCAGACCAAGACTTTCACAATGACTTCATATCTGGTCTATGCACTTGCAAGATTCCATCCCTACAAAGGATTGGATACAAAGGGAATTTTCGGATAGGATATTATTTATGAATTTTTACCTCAGTTGCACTTGGGAGGTTCAAACTATAGGAGGGAAAATGATGCATTTACCATGTATATCACCAGAATGATTCAGGAAGTAGAGCATGTCAGGATTTCAGACTAGACTAAGGATCTCATCAAGAAATATGGGGCATGGTTTATCCAGTTCCCAACTTTCTCCTATATTTGGATTGATGGCTGCCAAAGGGTCCCATACAAACTTCCAAGGTATCCCACTAATCACATTATCTTATTGGAAGTAACTAGGTAGATTTGTGACTTTGATGCTATTGTCAAGAAGGACAAACATAAGACTGGATTTGGTGGAGATTTTTCCCTAAGAATTGGCACTAGAGAGGTTTTTCCTTCTATTATTTCTTCCTAGGCTTCAGAGGAGGAATTGAGTGCCCTTATTCTATCTTTCCACTCCAAGAGGACCATATTTGATATTACAGGAGAAGCTCAAAAGAAGGCCAACAAAGAGTACTACCATAAGGTGAATTTGGAGGACTACTAGGCCAACTGTAGTGATGAATTTGAGGTCAAGAAGAAGAAATTATCTTGGCTTCCAGTTGAGCCAGTTCAGTTGTACAATGTAAAGGTAGTTCCTGATCAATTGGAAGATGATGGAAGCTTAATCCAGGATCATGCCTATGAGGCCATAAAAGATAGACCAATTGGTGATGTGGATTGGTTAGAGAAGGAAAAGATAGAATTGAAACAACTGGTGGATCCAGTTATCAAATTTACTAGGATGTGGCTAAAGCATAAGCTATGGGAGCTGGAAAATAATGGTGTGCAATGCACCTATGCTCTAATGGGAGATTTGGATCCCCAATCCACCGCTGAGGAATCTACCGAGCAGGATCCTAAGGGAAAGGGTAAGTTGGATTCCCCATTCAAAATCAAAATTAAAGGTGTTCAAGGAACAGAGACCCAGGAAGCAGAAAAATCGAGAAATCCAAAGGCTAAGCAAAGGACAAGGGCTAGGAAATTTGAGCAGAAAGGGACTGAACATCAGGGTCTTGAGGTTGATGTACCAGTTCCTAAGAGGAGAAGAATCATAAAATTGTTAGAGAAGGCAAGCTCCAAGGTTGGGGAGGAAGAAGTTTCCCCACCTGTGATAAATGTTGAAAGTTTTGAGGAGAAGGCCAGGGTGTATACAAGGAGGTCTAGGACTCCTTTTCCCAGGGACAGTGTGCCTGAGGTAGATCTCCCTCCGGTGGTTTCTCATGAGGAACAACATGATGATATGCCTTCCGCTCATGGAGCTCAAGGCAAGCCTAGTGAGTCAGAGGATTTTGAGGATCATCTAGATATTGAGGGGGAGGAGTTTCATGAGGGTGATCTCCATAGTGCAGAGGCAGCAATTGAAAAAATAATGCAGTCCCCTATAGTTGCATATGCGGATTCCCCTATCAGAACTGAAGAAGTCCCTCCATGATAAGAGGAAACGGTGAGGTTCGCTCGCTTGAACAAGAAGAAGAGCATGCCAAGGAGAAGGAAAGAAAGACATATGGACTTCTGACAAAGAGGAGGTGGGTGAGAAAACACCTAAAGATCAGCAGGAGTAGAAAGAAAGTGAGGTACAATTGGAATCCACTATCCCTGGTTGGGTGGACAAAGAGATAAAGAGAAAACAAATTGTTGTGGAAGATAGCCCACCAAATTGGGATGCACTACTAGCCAAAATTGGAAAAGATAAAGGTAAGAAGAAGGCTAGGGTGATCTCGAGGATTGAAAGGGATGAAGCTCATGATAGAGTTGTTCACATTACCACCCCTGCTCTTGATAAAAAAAGAGATGATGTGGTTGGCAAGGATTACAATATTCAGACTTTCAATATAGGACCTACATCAGTCGAGCAGGACATTGAAGATTATGAGGGTTCTAGTGCAGTCATCATGGGCAGGCTGAGAAAGGAAATAAGGACCAAGCATGAGTTGAAGAAAGAAAATGAAAATCTTAGTAAATGCTTAGAGGAATTAATGAAGCCCCCGCAGACCATTAACCCTTCAATCTCTGCTGTGAATCCTCTACCTCAAGAGACCATCACTGAGCTAGAAAAGATGAAAGCTTTCACCATTGCCACTGCGAATTAGCTGAAAGGGGTGCAAATAAAGGGTGATGAAGCTATTAAAGAGATTCTATCAACTGGGAAGGATGCTATCATGTCAGCTAATTGGTTGAAGGCGGTGTTGGCACAAGATAAGGACACATATCTCCTTCTGCAAAAAACAAGAGTTATCATGGAGTACACCCAGGATAGGTTCGTAAGTGATGGAATTATTCCTTCCTCCAGAGCTGCGGAACCATCTGAGTGGTATGAGGCGCTTCAAATTAGGTAGAAGGTGCTGAAGAAGATTTATAAACAAAGAATGCAGATTGATGATACCCTAGGTGGTGTATATAATGGCTCCATTTCCTTTTTCAAAATTATGATAGGAAGAAGGAAGATTGCACCCAAATATTTGAATCTAGAAAAGTTGAGAAATTGGTGTCAGGATGTCTACGCACCACTTGATGATGGTTATGTCTCTGAGCACTAGTTGGATGATGTAGCCACCTACCTTGTAGTTATTCACAAATACCTAATGTATAGGGTGGATTGGGATAGGTAGGTCAAATGGTCAAGAGAAGAGATTGTGTCCATTGAGAATTGACTTAGGGTTTTTCCATTGCCACCACTAGCTAACTTGGATGGGATGTTGCTGAAAGTTCATGAAGGGCCGGATTGGAATAGAGACAAAGGGGAGGGCAGTTAATACCCAACTACTCCGGGATTTATGCTTCCCAATTATTGCACCCTACAATGGTCCGAGCTGCATTGGGAATCCCGGGTTGACCTGGGTGCAGTTCATGCATTTAATGTATTCCTTTGTTTCATTTTGACTTTCTCTTGGTTGGTCGGTGGTGCCTAGTTAATGCTGCAAGCTCTTGCTTGGCTGACGGGTTTTCTAGGGGATTCTATATATTTGGCATTTCGCCTCATTTGTAGGGGGTTAGATAGTTAGAAATAGAGAAAAGATATAGAAGATAAAAGTAGAATAGAGCAGAATAGTTAGACGTGAGTAGAGCAAGTTAGCAAGTAGTTATGCTCAAGTAAATATTGTAACAAAAAACCAGAATTCTTGCTATAGTTCTTTTCTCTTGCATGGTTTTTGTTATTCCATCTTTAAAATTGCTTTGAGGAGATTAATATTTAGATTAGATTTGATTCAATAATGTTTGTGATTTGATACTTGAATGTTGCAGCAATCCTTCAGTCCATACTTTTCACAACCAACTGATTGTTAGTTGTTTTGCAAAGTTAGCCTAGACTTCATATTCAATGTGCTTAGTTAAATTGTGAGGATTTGTTCATTTCAACTGCAATAGGGTTGTTGAATGAATGTTCATGATTTGAAAATAATAACACCTCAGAAGATTGCACTATTTTTTGTAAGATTGCAGATTTATCTGGGTCAAGTAGAGATCAGTTTTGAGGGATTGGTCCATTTCGAGTGTTGGTTACTTTCATTGTTAATCTTAGGAGTAGTATTAGATTTAGAAATCTCTTTGAAACCCTTACCTTTTTCTATTTTCTTTGATTATTGGGTTAGATCTAGGATTAAAGTATCATCAGATTGTTAGATTTGATAAAATCGATTCAATATTTTGCTTGTAGTAAGGTCTCTTTGTGATTACCAACATTTTCACATTTTATCACTGAGTTGTTTATGCATTGTCAAGACCTGACATTAGAGACCTTGGGGTTATCTCTTGAGGCTTGATGATAGAGATTTACCTTTTAAGAGAGATAGGATATTACATTTTTTCTGAGTTGTTGCTGTGCAGAAACACCATCAATATGGCCTACCTCCATGGAATAGGAGATTGAATAATATGAGGGCTCTAGTGCTGCAATCTTGGGTAGATTGAGGAAAGAAGTGCAGACCAAGTGAAAGTTGAAGGAGAATGAGAAATTGAAGAAGTATATGCAATATTTGATGAAACCCTTGCAATCTATCAGCCAGATTAGTTCTTCATCATCTGCAGCAAATCTCTTGCCAGAGGAAACCATAACTGAGTTGGAAAAGATGAAAACTACTACTCATGCCACACTAAACTGGTTGCAAGGGGTAGGAACCAAGGGTGATGATGCAATCAAGGAAATTCTATCAACTGGTGGGGATGCCACTAGATCTATGGAGTGGTTGAAAAGTGTGCTAGCTCAAGATAAAGAAGATGTAGACCTCCTACTATAGAAAACTAGGACTATCATGGAGTACACTAAGGAAAATCTAGCTAATGATGAAATCCTTCCTTCTTCAAAAGCTACAGAACCTTGGGGATGGCATGAGTCCTTGCAAATTAGGAAAAAGGTGTTGAAGAAGGTGCATAAGCAAGGAAAGAAAATAGAGGGCACCTTGACATATATTTACAATAAATGTATCTCTTTCTTTGAGATCATGATAGGAAGGAAAAGGTTTGACCAAAATCATTTGAATCTAGAGAAACTCAGGAATTGGTGCCGTGATGTATATTCTCTAGTCAATGATGGCCTAGTTACCAAACATCAACTAGATGATACAACCACTTACGTTGCAGTTATGGATAAATATCAATCCCTAAGGACGGATTGGGATAAAGTTATTAACTAATTAAAGAATGATATTAATTCCATTGAGAGGAGAATTAAGGTGTTGGTAATTCCACCTTTGGCTGACCTGGAGAAAGTATTTTCAATAGTGAAAGATAAGATAGGAAAGGATAAGGACAAGGGGGAGAGCCTTTAATACATATCACATCAAAATTTGTGCTTCCCCATTATTTCCTCTTCATCCTTCGCATGCAGTGGACCGAACTACACTAGAGAACCCAAGCCAACCTGGATGAGTCCCAAGCATTTAATGCTATTTTATTTTGTTCGAGAACTTCTTGGATGACTTTTTTGTGGCCATTTTCTATTGTAAACCTGATTAGGCCGACATGTCTTGGGGGGTTTCTATAAATATGGCATGTTGCCTCGTTTGTAAGGGCTAGATAGTTTTACATTGGATTGAATTAAGCATTAGAGCAAGGAGTTAGGAATTAGGTTATTTTCAAGCAAGTGTTGTAACAATAGACTAGAATTGTTGCTACTTTGGATGATTTAATGCAAGTAAAGGCATTGTGATTTGGTGTCCTTCTTGTGTTAGTTTTATCTGGCATGGTTCCTGTGATTCTATCTTTAGAAATTGCTTAAGGTTATTTGATATATGTTATATCTAGGGCTAAATGATTCAATGGTGTTTATGTTTTAATGCTTGAAGTGTTTGTAGCAATCCCTAGTCTATACTTTTTGTAGCTAGCTAATTGTGAGTTGCTTTGCAAAGTTAGCCTAGACTTTAATATTCATTGTGCTTAGTTCAATTGTGAATGTTTGTTCATTTCAATTGCAATAGGGTTGTTTTGGATGAATGTTCATGATTTGAAAATATTTAATGCCTTAGAAGATTGCACTATTTTTGTAAGATTGCAGGTTTATCTGGGTTAAGCAAGAATTAGTTTATGGGGGATTGGTCCATTTCAAGTATTTTATCATTTGCATTGTTAATCTTAGGATTAGTTTTAATTTTAGAAATCTTTATGAAACCCTTTATCTTTTGCTATTTCTTTATCATTTGGTTAGATTTAGAATTTGAAGTATCATCAAATTGCAAAATCTGATAAACTTAAGATTCAGTATTTGTTTGTAGTAAGGTCCCTTTGTGATTACTAGTATTTTCACATATTATCTGAGTTGTTTATGCATTGTCAAGACCTGACATTAGAGACCTTGGGATTATCTCTTGAGGCTTGCTGATAGAGATTTACTTTTCAAGAGAGATAGGATATCATATTCTATCTAAATTGTTATTTTGTAGAAAATACCATCAATAGATTGGCGCTAGAAGGAGGGCCTGAATAGACAAGCTCGATCAATTTTTGTCTGCCATTTCTCTTGAAATATTTAGAAGAACTAGATCTACTCCAAGAGAAGAGGAATTTCAAGAGTTTCAACCTCCCACTAGGTCAAGAAGGACTAGAAGAAGAGGAGAATCGTCATCCACCTAGCCACTTCCATCATCTCCATCATCCTCACCCTCATCAAGTCCATCTTCATTTGATTCTGAAGCCATCCCAATTCAACAACCCCAACAAGCCATAAACTAGCCATTACCACCTCCACCTCCACCTCCACCAATGGCTTTCCTTGCTAGAAATCTATCTCCCTTAACCTTCAATAATTACAATGTTATGCCCAAGAACCCCGAACACTTTTGTTCTAAGTTCCATGTTAATGATCCCAATAGGACCGTAGAGGAACATATCAGGATTTTTCAGACTTTCCTTAGGGATAGAGGAATCAATCATGAGGATGTAGCATGTAGGATCTTTCCTTATTCCCTAGGAGATGTGTTCTACTAGTACAATCATTTTCCTACTAGGTCTATTCATAATTGGACTGAATGGAGACTGCATTTTTGCAAAAGTTCAAGATTCCCATTAGTCCAAATGAGCTTTACCTTCAGTTCACTAAAGTCAAGAGAGAGGTCAATGAGCCCATAGGATCCTTTAACAATAGGTTTCATCACGTTTATACCTGACTACAGGCTTCCTATGTTGTAGATGATGCCACTGCTTTAGAAGTCTATTATGAGGGTCTAGATAGTCTGACATCTACCTTCATGAAGTGGAGGAACAATCCTCTGACCACCCTACTTGATGCATATACAAAGGTTGTAAAGGTTGGCACTTATTTAAGACAACACTTGTCTGGTCCTTACCATCATTGGGACCCACTGCTCACCCTGGGCAGGTCTTAGCTCTCAATCAGGCTCTTACAAATCATACTCCTATCATGAATTTGATACCTCAGTAGCCTCTGGTTCCCCACCCAAGACCTTATGTGAATCAAGTTCCACCTGTGGTCAGCTACCCCCAGCAAAATGTTAATCAACCCCTTCATCCATAGCCTCAGATTGGTTTCCCCACATATTTGTAGAATTATGAGGTATTGAACTAGTCACTAAGTTCTGGTGTTGCAGTAGGATATCCTCAAAACAATGCAAACCATACTCCATATAATAATCCTAACAAGGAAAGGTTGGATGAATTGACTGAACAAGTGAAGAAGTTGAACATGGAGGTCACTTATCTAAGAAGCCATAATAGTCAACTCTAGGTTGCTCAAAGGAGTATGCAGTCCAATCATAATAGGGAAAATCAAGGATCTCAACAAGGACAACACTTTGATAGGGGACAACACCATGAAAGAGGACACAATTATGACAAAGGAAAAAATTATGATAGGGGACAATCTTCAGGCCAAAAATTTGATAGGGGGAAGGCTGGTGGACAAGGATTCGACAGAAGACAACCACCTAGACAGAACAAGAATTGGAATATGAGGCCTAACAATGGGGGTGTTTCCACCCCATTAGATCAGTAGGTTAATCAAGAGAAGCCTCCAAATGGTGTATACCTAGCTGAAGCTACTTTATCAGGATGGTGCAGGCTTCATAAGACAGGCTAGCATTCTGAGTTAGATTGTCTTGAGTTCTAGACAACTGCTTCAATCTTTCAGTATGAGGTGTAGAATAATACAAGTAAATAGGAGTTGGTACCATCTACTCCTTATGACTCATCAGTGTTGGTGCTAAATCATGCTCCTTTTCCGCAGAGTAATGAGAATGTGCCTAAAGAAGAATCAAGACAGTCTAAGGAGGAAGCAGATCAGGTGTGCAATGGAGATGAGATTACATAGTTGTTTAATGAAAATATTGTGAATGATAATGGCCCCATGGATGAGGAAGAAACTTATGTTGAAGAGGTGCAGACATTCCAGCCACCTGTTAAGAAATATGACTTAAGAAATCTTCCAAATAGATGCCCGCAAGCTAGAGGACCATTCACCACTTCTATTTCTCCAAACAACTTCACCACACCTCCAAATCCCAATGCCAACAATAATCCAACATATCCTCATGTGCCTAGACAATACTTATCTAAAGATCAAGGACAAGTGGATCTATCAAAAGGGTGGACTACTAAAACAAGCAAATACAAGGTGGTGGAATGCCCCAAAGAGGCACCTATTGACCTGAGTGTAGAATAGCTAGCCATATATGTTGCAAAAGAACTCAAGAAGCTAAAGGTAAGTCTCTCTGCATTTGAATTATTGAGATTCCTAGCTATTAGAAATGCAGTTTTAGGAGCTTACAGTACGAGTTTGGTATCACAAGATAGATCAGTCAATGGGAGTGTTAATAAAGCATCTAGTTCTCAAGTAGTAAAAGATCAGAGTCAAGTTCACACACAACCTAGGGACAAAGGGAAGGAGAAAGATAAAAGTCAAGTTGCCCAGGTTTATACCCCTTTAACTTTGTTTCAAGGAAGAATAGAAACTCCATTTTTTATTTATGTCCGTATATTTGGTAAGAACTTGCACAATTGCTTGTTGGATTCAGGTGCTTCTACCAATGTGATGCCCTTTGGTGTCTATAGAGCTTTAGGCATTACCCCCATTGTTTCCCAAAAGAAAGTCACTCAACTGGATAGAACATAAGTTAATGTTGTAGGGGAATTGAACTTGATTCCCATGCAAATTGCCTCTGATCCTAGAATCCAACAAGTCATTAATATACAGGTGACAGATATACCTGATGCTTATGGTCTAATTTTGGGAAGATATTTTACTAAGGCCCTGAATGGATATGTATCAACCGATCAATCCCACATGTGGTTTCCCTGGAAGGGAGTGCCAAACTAGATTAGGATTGAAAGAGAGCCTAGGATGAAATATTTGATCACATAATATCAGAATACTTCGAATGAAATACTAATATCAGAAATGAGCATGGGTAATTGTGTGCTGGAAGCCACTTTTGAAGAATCTGATGTGGAAGAAATTCTTATGCTACATACTACACCCGTTGATCTTATAGCTAAATCTAGTGGTACTGGAGCCCTAGTGGAATCAATTAATGATGATGATCCTAAAGATAACCAACTCAGCTTGTTGGATAATTTCCAAGAATTCATCTAGAAGTGCATTGAAGATCAGATTCATTTGGGTAGAGGAATGAATTTTGGAGAATTACTCTTACCCAATTGGTGTAGAGTTCACAATGCCTCCCACTTTGAATTGGAATGTTGTTTGTGCCAAACTGTAGTAGAACAGGTGCAGAACTATATCAACCCTACTCCAGCAGTCAAAATCAATATAAAAAATATTCAAGAGGATCCCAAAGGGAAGAAGGTGATGTTTTCTAAGGAACCTTCTAATAGTAACAATACAAGGGATACAACAAGGAAATCTATAGTTGCTAGTTGTTGGACCTTAAGGTTTGATGGATCTAAATCAAAGCAAGGAGTTGGGGTAGGATTTGAGTTAATCAGTTTGAGAGGTAAAAATTTATTTGTTACTCATAGAATTCAATTTCATTGTACTAATAATGTAGTAGAATATGAGGCTTTGATTCATGGGTTGCTTATGGCACTAAGGAAAAAGGTCAAAATTTTGCAAGTCTTTGGGGATTTTGAGTTAGTGGTCATGCAAGTTAGAAAGTAGTACTTGTGTCATGACAAAAGGATGACCAATTATAGGAATAGAGTATGGGACCTTATTGAGGGATTTGATGCCTTCAACATCCAAGTGATACCACATAATAAGAACCAAACTATAGACTCCCTAGCTCAAGCAGCTAGTACTTTGCAGCCTTTGTCTCTTTCTGAACTGAAGAAATTTACTATGGAGTTAACTCCAGTGCCTTCAGTGCCTGATAATGTGACCAAATTTCAAGTATTTGAAGATGATAAGAATATTTTGGATTTTATTACAAGTTCAGATGTCTTTACTTCTCATATCATTGATGAAGCTAAACCCCAAGAAGCAGAGATGGATTTGGAAGGGATTATTAATTTGAAGACATACTATTCCAAGGGGAATGGTGCAGCTAGAGAGGATTTTTTATCTGGATAGGGTCAGATATTAGGAGCAAGATGCTAAGAAGGAGTCCATTAGTGGACAATGTGAAACATACAACATGGGGACCAAAGATGATATCAAAAATATCTTCATTGGTAGAGTGTGTACTTCAGAGTAAAGAAAAGGAATCATCGATGCCTTGCATATGTATCAAGACATGATAGCCTGGAGTTATGAGAACCTGAAGACATATGACACTTCAATAATAACTCATACTATCCCTTTGAAGCCAGGGGCAAGACCTTTTAGGCAGAGGCAAAAGCCAATCAATTCCCTGTTGGAATCCATAATCCAAAAGGAAGTGTAGAAGTTGTCTGCCAGGATCATATTCCCATTCAGGCATTTGACCTGGGTTATGAATCTAGTCCCTGTGAGAAAGAAAAATGGGGAGATCAGACTATGTGTGGATTTTAGGAACCTTAATAGAGCATCAGAAAAATATAACTATCCAGTTCCTTCATTAGATGAAGTGCTTTAGATTGTCAATGGGTCTCAAATGATGTATTTTCTAGATTGCTACTTTGGATATAACCAAGTTATGGTACAATATGAACATAGGAATAAAACTACTTTCACCACAAAGTGGGGCACTTTTTCTTACAAAAGAATTCCCTACGGCTTGATCAATGTTGGAGCTACATTCTAGAGGGCTATGGACATTACTTTTAAGGACATAATTGGTAAGTGCATAATAATTTATATGGATGATCTGAATTTTTTTTCCAAAAGGCGAGGTGATCATATAGTAGACTTATGCAAGGTATTTCAGAGGTGTAGAGAGTTCGACATCTCCCTTAACCCAAATAAAGGAATCTTTGGGGTTAATGAGGGAAAACTGTTGGAGCACAGTATTTCAGAGAAAGACATTGCTATTGACCCTGAATGAGTGGAAGCCATACTTAAGATTCAACCACCTGCTAGCAAGAAAGAAATGAAATCATTTTTTGGTAAGATTAACTTCGTAAGAAAGTTCATCACTGGATTTGCTAAGATAGTCAAGCCATTGAATGCCATGTTGAAGCAGGAAGCCAAAGTTGAATGGAATATAGAGGCAAAAGAGGCATTTGCAGAAATCAAAAGACCTATTGTTGAAGCCCCAGTCTTGGTGAGTCCTGATTATACCAAGCCATTTTATATATATTCATTTGCTTCTAATCACTCCTACCATGGCATGTTGACTCAAAAGTCTAATCAAGGGAATGAACACCCTATAGCATTTATGAGTGAACCTCTGAAAGATGTAGAACTAAGGTACCCAAGTGTGGATAAGCAAGCGTATGCTTTAGTTAGAGCTGTGAAGAAATTTAGACACTATATTCTAAGGAACAAGGTCTTTGCAATAGTTCTTGATCCTATAGTCAAGTTGTTACTAATGCAAAATGAACTAGGAGAACGCAGAGCTAAGTGGGTAACTATGTTGCAGGAGTACATGATATTGATGTTCATTCCATGAAGCTAGTAAGAGGGAAAGGACTTACAAGAACAATGGCATAAATGGGTCTTAACCTTCCAGCCCAGCATTATAATCTTGAAGACGTTTCCCCTAGGGACTGGTATGACAATATTATTTACTATCTTTTAAATGAACAGTGTTTAGATCAGCTTAATGTTGTACAAAGAAGAGCATTACACTTGAAGTGTGACAGTTTCATGCTGAAGGGACTTGTTCTATACAAAAGGAACCATGAAGGTGTCTACTTAAGATGCTTGGGGAAGCAAGAAGCTAAAAGGGTTATGGCAGAATTTCATGATAGATATGGCACTGGCCATGGATCTGCACCTTCCACTATAAATTAGATTCTAAGGGTTGGTTATTATTGGCCCACATTGTTCAAGGACACACATAACCATATCAGAAATTGTCATGTGTGTCAAACTATAGCCACTAGAGAAAAGCATGCAGCACTCCCACTTCAACCAATTTTTGAGGTAAAACCTTTCGCATAGTGGGGAATGGACTTCATAGGTCCAATCAATCCACCTTCTTCTATAGGCCACATGTATATTTTCATTGTTACTGATTATTTCACAAGATGGACTGACGCTCTTGCATGCAAACAATGTACTTCTGAAGTGGTAATCAATTTCATTGAATCAGGTATTATCAACTACTTTAGATGTCCTATGTCTCTAGTTGTTACTGTGCAGAAAACACCATCAACAATACCTCCCACACCTACATTTGGAACACAATTCATAATGCAAAAGCCAACCAAAGCCATACCTGTGAACCATAGCATCATAAATCATAATTCACCAAACAAAACTCAAAGGATAAACCCTTCATTTTCAAGGCCACGGGTAAACACAAATTCCACCTCACAAAACACTAACACACCCCCAACTTGGAGTTGAATTTTCTTCAGATCTACCCTAAATTTCAATATACCACCACAAAAACATTCTATCTCTAACCCAACATTCACATCTAACTTCAACTATCCTCCATCACAACAACAATCTAATACAAATCCAACATTTACATCTCACTTACAACAAAATGTTAGAAACCAAGATCAGATTTGCAAATTGAAAAGACCTTCCACATAAGAGAAAATCAGAAAAAGCAGAGAGGTTGCAAAAGAATGCGCAACATAATATTATTCGAGAATTAAATAATTAAAAGATAATGATTTGCTTTATAAAAGAAAAGATGCATAACCCTAATCTTATCTTGAGCAACAAGATAGCTTAACAAGATAAGGATGATAACTAATTAACCTAGGAATTAAATAATTACCTAATTAAACTTATGCAAAGTGTAATTAATAATTAATTACATCAACACCCCCCATAAGTACAACTTAGGGAGAAGCAAAATTATTATGCAAAGATGAGTCCCGGCAACAAGGCCTGATCAGGTACTCATTTACAAATGCAATGATGAGGTAGAGAAGGAAAACCCAATGGGACAAAACCCCCCTACAATGAGATGAATATTGCAATGAAGCACTAGAAGAACACTGGAACTACAATCTGACAAGCAAGGAAAGATACCTCTATCTACAAGAAACCAAAATTAGAATCATAATAATGTGACAGTAGACCTGATGCCACGAAACACTAGAAAACTCACAAATTGGAACAACCTTGGAATCTGTGAAGCAACAAGAGATGAGATGATGACATAATCTGGAAACTATGTATCTCGATGTCGATGCCAAACTATGACTAAAACTCTTCCATGGGAAGGAGTACCAAAAATAGACTCTGGAACAATAACCATAAAAACATGGCCCTGAAACTAAGAAGAATCTGAACCAATGAGGATCAAGAAACATAATCTCCCAACTAAAGTGTGAACCAATGAATCCGACATGTGTAAAGTTATAGCAAAAAAATGTGGCCAAAAGAATCTAGGAAACCAAATAACCCATGTGAGCTATCATCAAATCAAAATGGATATGGTGATCAAAGTGCATGCACACTTTAGTCAGATTATTATGCAAGAAACCCCCTGAATGGAACTTTATCATAGTTCATTTATTACAATAACCCAATAATTGTAAAAGGAAATCATCCTAAACATGCATAAATAGAAAAATAAAATAGACATCAAATCTATGTAGAGGACTGAATTAGCTTTCCAGCGCCGCAAGAATGACAAAAAATGGATCACCGAGTCAAAAGATATGCCCTTTGGAGTGAAAACAACAACATCTAAGTTCAAAGGCCTACAAAATAAATCTGGAGGAAGATCTGGTAAAAACACTAGCACCACTGGATCGGCGTCAAAATCAGCTTTCCAATAGTATCTTGTTTGCAAAAAATGGACATCGTACGCAAAAAATACACCCGATTTCGTGAAGACAGCTCCAGAAAGGCCAATAAGGCCTGTAGGTAGCTCAGGGGGCTAAAAAAAATAAGCCCCTGGTCCTATGTGCGACTAGGGGCTGGTGGATTTTGGGTTGGGGCGGAGTCCCTGGTCATCCATATGACCTGCAGAGTATGCAAAAGGGGTTGGGCGGCCAGGCGGGGGCTGGGTGGCTGGTGCCTGGTCCCCCATGTGACCGCGGCCGCTATTGGAGGAGCCCTCAGGGGCTAGCGTGACCGGCGGCCGGTGGGTGGTGCCGCTAGCCTGAGCAGCCGCTAGGCGGAGTAGGAGCGGCGGACTGTTCTGTATTACAGCGCCGAAATATTTCAAAAAAATCAATGTTTTTTAATTTTTTTTCAAAAAACGAGCCTCAGGAAGCGAGCTGGGGAGGCCGTACAGCCTCCCTGGCAAATTTTTTTTTCCTTCTAGATCAACTGCTCAAAAATTGATGAAACGAAGGGCGTTTTTAGGGTTTTTGGCCGCTACGAACGCAATGGTGACCTTCGTTTCTGCTCAAACTACTCCAAAAATTCAGCTAACCCTAGATCTTGCAAAAAAAACTCTGAGCTTGAAACCCTCATAGATCTGGCAAATGATGGCCAAAATCTACAAAATAAAAGCCAATCCTGACTTTTCCTAGTGCTCTGAATCCAATGGTGAGGCCCGATCTGATCCAAAACGCTGCATAGATGAACTCAAGGCATGATACCCTCGAGGAATCCCAAACAAACCCTGCAATAATTTTCTCAAAAATCTGAGAAGGGGCTGCAAATCAAGGCTCTAATACCATGTTAGAAACCAAGATCAGATTTGCAAACTGAAAAGACCTTCCAGAAAAGAGAAAATTAGAAAAAGCAGAGAGGTTGCAAGAGAATGTGCAACATAATATTATTTGAGGATTCAATAATTACAAGATAATGATTTTCTTTATAAAAGAAAAGATGCATAACCCTAATCTTATCTTGAGCAACAAGATAGCTCAACAAGATAAGGATGACAACTAATTAACCTAGGAAATAAATAATTACCTAAGTAAACTTATGTAAAGTGTAATAAATAATTAATTACACCAACACAAAATACCCAGCCCATGCAACATCACTTTAACACAATTAATTAAAGCATGCATGGTTCCACTTCAATTGCTAATAATAAAAAAATGAACCCATTCATAAACCTTCCATAGGGTCCCACACATTATCAACAAAAAAACACATCTCCTATGGTACTATCACCAACAAATATCTTAGCGCAACAACTACAAATCCTACAACAATAAATTTTAAATATGTAGGTATCGGGAAATAAAAATACATACTCAATTGAGGACTTATGTCCTTATCCTTTCGACAAGAGCATATACATGCCATCCTTCCCCTCAAACTTCATTATACGAAAATATGACAAATACAAGGGGAAGGGAGATCTTATAGAGCATTGAGAGAATTTCACATAACCTCCTTGGACGTTGCTTACGATCATACATACATAATGTGACTTTTTCTATTAAGTCTTGGAGGACAAGCACTTGAATGGTTTTCTCACATACCTCTTGGAATCATGACCTATAGTGATTTGGTGAATAAATTTGTAGCACATTTCTCCTTCAACATCAAAAATGACATAAATATAATAAACTTATGTAAAACTAAATAAAATTATGGAGAAACATTCGCTTCATTCTTAGAGAGGTGGAGAAGCCTCACAAGTAAATGTCCTTATCATATTTTATAGAAGCAATTAATATGAATATTTGTGGAAAATATCAGTAAATAAGTGATGCTTAATCTACAAATTCATTGATCGAACACATTCAATGAAGTTATTGAGAAAGGTCTCTCTATTGAGAAATCCCTCATTGGAAAAGGGTTGGTGAATTTTTTAAAGATAATAACAATTACTCGAACACCTCTAATTATAAAAATAAATTCTAGTCACAAAAAAAAGAACATGACGAATGATGTCATGGTGGACACTAAAATGGTGAATAAATCTCACCTTGTGATTAGTCTTAAAGGACCTTCAACATCAAACAATAGTAATCCATCACAAAATCATGAGAAAACAACTAACATAGTTCAAAATAATGCATAACATGGTCCTCCAAGGACTAATCAACCATGACAAAAATGCATGCCCTTAGGGGAACCCATTGAATCAATTTTAAAGAAACTGTTGCAATCTAATTTCATTCAACTCCCAGAGATAATACATTATGAACCAAGACACTTTAAGCCATCTTGGTGGAATGATAATGACTTCCATGAGTATCATAGGATGAAAGGACATAAATCCTCCTCATGATTTAAACTTTAAAATATTATCCAAGATGATATAGAGCAAGGAGACATATAAATCGATAATCAATAAGGATCCTTGAATATAGACCATACAATCTTTAACAATAATGCCTTGGGGAAAGCCTCCAATTTGAGAAAAAATAATAAGGACCAAGCCAACTACACCTAGGTTGCTTATGAGTACATAGTTAATAGTATCCAACCACCTGATAATAATGTCTCTACCATTACCATTAAGAAAAAAAATATTGAGTGGGCGGTTACCACCCATCGATCAAAAGTGACTTAGCAAGGAGCCACTTCTACATCACAACTAAATTGAGGAGTTAATGTGAGGTTGAAATATCCTATAAGTTCAACCTCAGAAAGAACCCTTTTTGCAAATTCACTTCAAGCTATGTTAGCACATGTAGATGCAATTAGCAAGAAATTAAGTGGTTGGATAGATAAGAGGCAGGATTACAAATATTTTTATGCAAATAAACTATCCTAAAAACAAGTAAAAAATTAAAAAATTACAAAATATGACTTGTGTTCACTATTCACTAACCCACGTACAAATCAACCTCTTAACCTGATAAACAAGAGGTTTCCTATCCATTGGTGCAACCACCAAGGGATAAAGGATAATTTTTGGAAGAGGTGGTGGATGGTTTTTTACCATCCTCCATGCAATAATAATGAGGTACCCCAATATTTCTTGAGGAAACTCTATATGAGTTTGTCCTCAAAAAAATCCCCAACTATTTTGATATGCAGGACTTTTAGGGGAGAGGTGGTGGGTCAACATAGGATAGACCAGGTGCATGTCTTGATCCTCAACAAACAACTAGATGAGCACTTGCTAGAGCGGCTTATGAGCACATTGCTATCCCTTCTATCATGAAGGAGAGTGGTGAGGTGGATACTCTATAGTATATTAGTTCTTTGACCCAAAGTATCATCAAGTGTGTGAGTCCTATAGTACAACGTGAGCCAAAGGAGACTTCTAGGGGTAGGGATCCACCCCATATTTGTCAAGCTTGTGAGTCCACTTGTACATATGACCACATAGATAGTCAAGAGGCTGGTGCACAAGCTTTGTCTACAACTAACCATTTGGTGATGATAGATGTCATTTTGAATGAAGATTTTGGCTTCAATACTCAGGTAAATGTTAGCATGTTGATTGAATTTAATTTATTAAATTTCATTTTTGAAATTCAATATTAACTAATTTAGTTTAATGATTGTAATAAAATTTTAGGGTCATGGTGTTCATACTATTTTCACTGGCCCTCCACCTTCTTTTTACTCCACTACATCTACTTTCGAGGTATGTAATTAGTAAAAAATATAAATATTACATGTGAATAGCATTTTTATATGAATGGTATTCTAATATTTTATTTTGGATGTTGAATAGGTTCATATTGGAGATTTCACGACAACACCTCTCAATGGTGGTGGAGTTCAAACCTTCACTCAGGTAATAGAATAAAGATTTTACCTAATGAATTGTACTTAATAGATTTATGTAGTTTATATTCATATCATTGATTGCATTGCATTGCACATCTTTCAAACTCAAAGCATTAATTCGCATTACATAACTAATAACTAGATATTGATAGATGACAAAATTTCAATTACAATATAGTTTTTTGGAAAGTCAACATAAGTAGTGACAATTACTTCACTTAGCATAACTAATTTTAGCCCATCCTCCATATGATTCCATCCTCCATCTTCATCCTTAGATCCTATTCTTCCAATCTCCAAGTTAATTTTTAATCCACCATCCTCATCCAAAATCAATACCAACCTTTCTTCCAATCAATCCTACACTATTTCTAACCATCTAATCTATCCTCCTTCCAACCTAACCTATTCTAATCCAACTCCATCTATTCCAACAAACCCAAACCATATTGATGATGACGAGGATAGCCTTTTTGACCAGCTCAAATATAATCCCCATGATGGCAATGAGAGCATTGTGGATCACCTTGAATCCATTTTCAATAGGAAAAATTCTCCAATTTTCCATCAATCCCCCATCCAAATCTCCCCTAAAGTCCCATCCATGTCATCCCCATCCACCACCACTAATTTTATCATCACCTACTACTTCTATAATTATAAGGATGCCATGCTTAGATGTTCCTTGGCATCGGTGCTAAGCTTCCATCATCCCTACCTTCATCCAATCCTAATCCATCTCCTCTTGCTAATCCTTCCCCTTCCTTTGACAACATAAACCAAGACTTTAGCCAAAATTCCCCTCCAAATCATTTTCAAGGTCCTCATCCCCATCCTTAATTCACCAATCCATGGAAGCTTCCACCTCTTATTCCACTTTCATATCCACATCACCCCACTATTACCAGGAAAAGTCATCCCATGTCTCATAATAACTTCCTCCAAGGACTATTTGCAAAGGTGGTTGTTTCCCCATGAAAAAACAAAGTGGTATAATCTTCCCATATCATGCATCCACCTTCATAACCCCCACATCAAGATAAACCCTAATACCCTAAATCTTAAATGAATCCCCTATCAATCCATTTATCCAAGTTGAAGAGTCTATAAAACCTCCCTCCCTCATGACACCATCCATATCAAATGAACTATGTCCATCTCCTAATCCAAAGAATGCTAACATAGATTCCCCTCCATATAAAGATCAAGGAAACCCTTTGTTGGATGTTTTCATTGTGTTGTTGATATGTGGTTCTCATTGATGACAACACTATTAGCATTGTTGCATTGGAAGTTGTATATGTTGAGGATATTGAGAAAATTGTAATAAGAAGTGCTATAGGTTGTTAGTGGTGAAATGAAGTTCTTTATGTTGGTGTTTTTAGTACATTGTTGTTCTAAGGTTGTGGAAAAAATGGTTTCTTGTTGAGTATGTCTAGTTTATCCACGTTGAATTTCAGAGATCCACATGAAGAGTTGATTGAGTTATGGTGATTCCCATTTGACATTTTTTTTGTTGCTTTAGTTAGTGTTCCTGATTGAAGATTCTATGATTTTAGTAAGTTTGGTTGTTGTGGATGCTTCTTTGGTGTTTTAAGATGCTTTTTGATGTTTCTAGTTTGTTCTCTATCTTTGTGGCATGTCCCCATTGATCGTTGTGCTCGAGATCTGAGATTTTCTCTTGCGTGTTCACATTTTTCATGTTCTTGGCCAACAAGGTGTTGAAGCATGTTGTGGATCTTCGACAAGAAATTAATTGAAGTATTTTCATGTTGGAGATGTTGTTTTCAGTCTTCACTATGTTATGGCTGACCTTGGTTGATTTGCATGAATAATCTTTTTTTTTTTGGGCCGATTGTTTGTAATTATTTTATTATCTTTTTGTGGCCAACTTATAGCGATGTAATTTCTTGTTGCGGATATATAAGAGTGATTGTTTTATAATTTGAAGGCATGAGAGTGGGTGTGAATTAAAATTGTATGATTCATGTGTGTGAATAAAGTTCAGATCATTCAAAGGCATAGCAGAGAGTGAAGAAGAGTGAAGAAGTGTTCATGTGCTTAACTGAAACTGTAACTAGGCATTAGCAGATTGATGTAGACCCAGGAGGCCCAAACTCACTCAAAGTGTCAACCTACCTTCAAGAGGCATCTAAAAAGATTAAAACATCCTATTAGACCAATCTAAACAACTACCAAATTTTGACAACAAACAAAAGTATAATTTCCCACTTTCACCCTTGCAACCCTAGTAGTAGTGCAAACCTGATTTTAAGGCTTTTTCAACAATATTTTCCAAAACACCTGACAAAATTAGAGATGATTAAGATACCCATTTTCAAGTTACATAACATATTTAAACCCCAACATCAACTCTTTTGGACTAACATGGAGGTCCAATACACCTACCTCAAAAAAAGCTAGTGGATTAACCCACTTTTTCAAAGAGAGTACCCTTTGAACTTCACCAAACCCTCTAAAAATTTGAAGCAGAAATTAAAATGTCCAAAAACCACTAAATCCACAATTAGTTCACCATTATCAGACTTCTAACACACTACACCATGAAACCCTTTGAAACAAGCCAAACATAAGCATTTTGTTGGAATTCACACTTCCAAAGCTTCCCAAATTAAACCACTCATCCAAACACCTCTTAATACCCCTGGAAAAACATAATGAACACTCACAAGGCCATTAAATTCATTGGTTTTCAAAATCACTACTTGGTTTCTCATTTTCATCATAAAATCATCACTGCCCAGCCTAGGGTATTACTCCAACACCACATTCCTTCACTCTTTTAACCCATAAAGCACTTAAACACCTAATTTAACATCCTATGGACCAATCCACCAAGCAAAAGAACCAATACAGTAGTTGGATTGGTTTATTCTTCATGTTATTACCCTCAAACCCTTGACATAGGAAAATAGGGTAGTCCCTGTATTTTGTGGATTTCTCTTGCAAAATAATGAATTAAGCCTTCAAGACAAGTGAAATAAACACCAAAAAATATGTACTTACAAAAAATAGTAATATTCAAACCATATGAAGCCTGTATAGGCTTGTACAAGACTAGAAAAGGAAGAAAACACAAGAAAATTTTGAGAATTAGTAGAGTTTTTATTGATTTACTCCTTCAAATCTTCTAGCCAACATTACAAATGATGTTCATCACCTTTTTAAAGGTTTCCTTACCCAATAAATCTGGCATAACAACCTCCAACTAAAATTTGAATCCCTTAATAGCCATTGGAGTTCCAAATTACACTTGTTTACATATCTTTGCTAACAACATTTTGATTCCTTTTACAACATTTTGCTATTTGACCCTCCTAAACATCTAAAACATTGGTGATGGTATACTTAGACCTTATTGAACCCAAGACATAACCTTATACTTTGAAAAAAAACACTACATCTACCTAGACCCCATTTTCCATCATTGACAACATGTTTAATATCATTTACAATATGGACCAATGAGACACCAAAGTTACCATCTACATCAAGCATGGTCTTTTTATACCTTATTAAAATAAAATAGACTCAAGACAACCCTACCAACCTATTGATCACCCATCACCTGCAAAGAATCAAATTTCTTGTGAGTAAGGTGTAGGTGCTCCTACACCATACACCCGGGCTTAAAAAGATGCATGCCCCATGAATAGTAGTAGCAACTTGTTCTTGTCCTTAGATTATCAAATCCATGGCCTCCATAGTCTTCCTCAACTAACATCCTCCTCCATGTTTGTGTGTATGCTATCCCTTGTTCATACTTTTCTTTGTCTTCTTTTTTCCTCAGCTTGTCCTCTGTCAATCGATTTTCACTATACCTCTAAACTATAATTACACCTGCAAAAGGTGCCTTTACTGTCCCTAAACCTACACACAAAATATTGTCACACATACCTTTACCTTTTCCCATCACTACCCTACTCTTTTCAAGTCTATCAACCTCAAAAAACTCTGCCTTAACAGTGCCAAACTTCCCTCCAATCTTATTCCCTATCATAGGACAACACACAGTCCCTACAAGGATGGTGTCATCACTTTTACCCTCAGCCTGCATCTGCACATCAACCTTCCCTTGACCTATTTATGGCATCAACATGTTGCTTTCATTCTTCAAATCTGAATCACACTTCCTTTTATTTGTTTCATACTTAGGTGTAAGTCCATCTTCCACCTTTTGCAAAACTAGACTCCTAACTATCCTTGCACTATTCACTTGTTCTTTTCCCATTGCTCTAACATCAGTATCCTACTGCAAGCCTGTAAACACTTTTTCCTTGCTGTCCTCAAGCCTTAAAGGTTATTTTTTTCCAAAAATCACAACCTTGGTTTTACCTTTGTCTCTTGCACTACCCTGCAAAGGAGTTAGTTTGAAACTCTTATCATCCTTCCGAATCGTATAAGTGTTTTCCCAACCATCATACATGGACCTTCTATCAAATTGCCATGGTTTGAGCCCCAAGAGAAAATTACAACAATCCATTTTCAATATATCACATAAGACCCTATCCTTGTACTCCCCAATCTGGAAATCCACATAGGCTTGCTCATTCACCACTAAGGTTTGACTATCATTCACCCAAGAAACTTTATAGGGTGCTATATGAGGTTTCTTCTCTAGATTTAACTTTTTTACCATCTCCCTAGACACCATATTATCTTGAGAACTAGAATCAATAACAACTTGACACACTTTACCTTTGCATTTTCATGAAGTTTTGAAGAGACACCTTCTTTGGTTCATGTCTTCCTCCTTAGGTGCTTGCAACAAGGTCCTTCTCATAATGAGTGCTTCTCCCACCTTTGGATCTGCAAGTTTGCTTGAACTTTCACACTCTTCCTCTTAGATCAATTTTGTTCTTTCACTCCTTCTATCACCACTTGAAGTTGAACCTTGGTTTTGAGGACACTTGAAAGATGGGTGTCCAAATTCATTACACCTCTAACACCTTCCTGAGAATTCATTGTAATCTTTCCTTTGTCTGAAATTAGTTCTTCCACCTCTCCATCCTCCTCTTGCTTCAGTGGCTTGCTCCTTGTTCTTATCAAAATCTTCATGGTCTTCTTTGGTCTACCTTAATGTTGAAGTGGTGCCTCTACCCCTAGAGGTGTTGTCTCTTCCTCTTGCTGCCTTCTCTTGTCTCCTCTTCAATTTTTCTTCTTCCCTCATTGTCATTTGAAAGAATTGTTTAACTGATTTAGGTGCCAACAAGCTAATCTCATCTTGAATGTTATACCTCAAGCCATTCAAGAACCTAGCAACCATTTCTTCCTCATATTCTTCATGTTTAGTTCTTTTGATTAGCCTATAAAATTCTTCAGTATATGCTTGTACATCTAAATCCTTTTGTCTAAGATTTTGTAACCTCTTAAGCAACTGAAAATTATAATCACAAGGAAGGAATTTACCTTTCAGTTTGGTCTTCATCCTCTCCCAAGAAGTGATATTTCTCTTTCCTTTTCTCTCCCTTTCCTCTTGCAAAAAATTCCACCATAGCAAAGCATGTCCTTTTAGTTTTGTTTTAGCCTTCTTCACCTTATGCTCTTCATCAATATCTTCACTCTCAAAGTAGTTCTCCAAAGCCCCTATCCAATCCAAGATCTCTTCACTATCAAGTTTGACTCCATATATATGCACATCCATTTTTTCATGCCCATATTTCTTCACAGCCTTCAAAAGATTCACCATTCTCACATCATCTGGATCCATCTCTTCCTCTTTAGTGGAAGTCTCTTCTTCTTCAGTTTCACTTTCATCCAAAAGAACGCTACCTTTAGCTTTCATCATAGCAATTTCCTACTTCAAGGCTTCTATTTCCTTGTCATGGTTGTCAATATTCCTTACAACAACATTCACCTTAGGAGGAATTTTCACAATCCTTCCTCTTCACCTACCTGCAAAACCAATTCAAAACACCAACACAAAATCTACTACTGTGCTCTGATACCACTTTAATGCAGACCTAGGAGGCCCAAACTCACTCAACGTGTCAACCTACCTTCAAGAGGCATCTAACAAGATTAAAATATCCTATTAGACCAATCTAAACAACTACCAAAGTTTGACAACAAACATAAGTATAATTTCCCACTTTCACCCTTGCAACCCTAGTAGTAGTGTGAACCCGATTTTAAGGCTTTTTCAACAATATTTTCCAAAACACCTAACAAACTCATAGATGATTAAGATACCCATTTTCAAGCTACGTAACATATGTAAACCTCAACATTAACTCTTTTGGACTAACATGGAGATCCAATACACCTACCTCAAAAAAAGCTAGTGGATTAACCCACTTTTTCAAAGAGAGTACCCTATAAAACTTTTGAGAAGAAATTAAAATGTACAAAAACCACTAAATCCACAATTATTTCACCATTATAAAACTTCTAACACACTACACCATGAAACCCTTTGAAACAAGCCAAAACATAAGGGTTTTGTTGGAATTCACACTTCCAAAGATTCCCAAATTAAGCCACTCATCCAAAAACTCCCTGTACAAACATAATGAACACTAACAAGGCCATTAACTTCATTTTTTTTCAAAATCACTACTTAGGCTTTTCATTTTCATCATAAAATCATCACTGCCCAGCCTAGGGTATTACTCCAACACCACATTCCTTCACTTTTTTAACCCCTAAAGCACTGAAACACCTAAGTTAACATCCTATATACCAATCCACCAACCAATAGAATGAATGTAGTAGGTGGATTTGTTAATTCTTCATGTTATTACCCTTAAACCCTTGACACAGGAAAATAGGGCAGTCCTTGTATTTTGTGGATTTCTCTTGCAAAATAATGAATTAAACCTTCAAGACAAGTGCAATAAACACCAAAAACATGTACTTACAAACAAAATTAATCTTCATACCATATCAATCCTGTACGGGATCATACAAAACTAGAAAAGGAAGAAAACACAAGAAAAATTTGAGAATTAACAGAGTTTTTATTGATTTACTCCTTCAAATCTTCTAGCCAACATTACAAATGATGTTCATCACCTATTTAAAGGTTTCCTTATCCAAGATAATTGACATAACAACCTCCAACTAAAATTTGAATCCCTTAATAGCCGTTGGAGTGCCAAATTACACTTGTTTACATATCTTTGCTAACAACATTTTGATTCCTTTTACATCATTTTGCTATTTAACCCTCCTAAACATCTAAAAAATTGGTGATGGTCTAGTTATACCTTAATGGACCCAATACATAACCTTATACTTTGAAAAATAACACTACATCTACCTAGACCCCATTTGCCATCATTGACAACATGTTTAATATCATTGACAATATGGACCAGTGAGACACCAAATTTACCATCTACATCAAGCATGGTATTTTTAGACCTTATTAAAAGAAAATAGACTCAAGAAACCCCTACCAACCTATTGATCACCCATCAACCTACAAAGAATCAAATTTATTGTGAATAAGGTGTAGGTGCTCCTACAACAAAGATGTTATTTTCTCAGTTCAAATATGGATGGTTTTAATCCAAATCTTTTTATAATATAATGTGCCTTCCTTAGGCAGTGAGCCTTGTTGTATTTGAGTAGTGAGCTCTAGGCAGTGTGACTAAATGCATGTGCATTCCCCATTCATATTTCCTTATACTTTTAATAGGGTATAATCTTGTGGATTAACCTCCATCGTGGTTTTTCCCCTAACATGGTTTCCACATAAAAAAATCTTGGTGTTTTGTGTGCTTCTGATGTGTTGTCCATTTATGCTTTCATGATTAATGATTAGATCTGAAATTGAGGTTAATAAGTTGAATAAGTTTGAGATTCAGTGACAACTGATTCACCCCCCTCTCAGTTGTCTACCCTTGACTTGCCAACAATTGGTATCAGAGCTTGTGGTTCATTGGAAGAATTTCAATAGCTTGAGGTGATACGGGATGGTGACATATAAGAAGGATAGTCCTATATTTGATGGAACAAATTATTCTTTGTGGAAAGCTTGAATGGAGTGCCATCTGAGATGCATTGGTGAACCCTACAAGAGCATTACAAAAAATATATATCTTATTCCACATAATGGTCCTACTACTTCTGCTAAGATCAGGGATGTTGAATATAATATTAGGGCTAAGGAGGCATGGTTGGTGCTTTAATTGATACTAAGATGACAAATGTGATGGATTTGAAGGCTTCTTATGAGATATGGAGGAAGTTGGAGACCTTGTATGAAGGTGACACAAATGTGAATATTGCTAAGCTATAAATTCTGAAAGGAAAATATGAAAAGTTGAAAATGGGTGATGATGAAAATGTTACTAATTTCATGCAAAGAGTAAATGAACTTTTGTGTGGTATAAGATGTGTTGATTGATAGATAGATGAATCAAAGATTGTTGTTGAAGTGCTTAGATATTTTCCTAATTCTTACAAAGTCAAGGCTAGTGCTATTGAAGAACTCCAAATTGTGACAAATGTTACCAGAGATATGTTGATTGGTAAGCTTATTTCTTTTGAGTTGAGTGAATTTGGTGATGCCATTCCTAAGGTTGAAACTGCATTTAAGGCTACTACTTCTGGAAGAGATAGACAAAGATATTATACGGGTGAACCTTCATCAAGAAAGACATTCAAGTATGAGGACATAATGAGACAATTGGATGAAGAAGAAAGAGATCTTGAAGAACTTGAAGCATTGATTGTGAAAAGAGAAGCCATAGGACAAGGTAAGTATAAGGGAAATTTTCCTATTAAATGTTTCTCTTGCAATAAGACAACTCATTTTGCATCAAGGTGTCTTGAGATAGTTTCCAAGCAAAGATTTAACAAGCCTAAATTTGAAAAGAAGTGTTACTATGTTGTTGATGAAGGTGTAATAGGTGATGAATCTGAGAGAGGAAATGCAAGTGAAGATGAATTTGTGTTTATTGCTATCAAGGAAAATAATCATGTGTCTACTGAATCTGCTAGTTGTACAAATGTGGAGAAAGCACTAGCTACTAGAGTTGAAGAGAAAGTTGAATGGGTAATTGACAGTGGTTGTTCTCATCATATGATAGGAGATAAAGGTAAGTTTGTAAATTTGGAGAATTATGATGGTGGTGTTGTGAGATTTGGTGATAACACAGTTGGTGTGATCCATGGTAGAGGATGCATTTCTCTTGATGGTAAGGATAACAGTGATGATGTCTTGTATGTTGAAGGTTTGAAGTATAATATTTTGAGTGTTGGTCAAATGGTTGATAAGGGATACAATCTTCAGTTCAGGGATGGTAAGTGCAAAATATTGGGAAATTTTGGAAATGTGATTGCTTCAGGTACACAAACAAAAGGTAATATCTTTCATCTAAATGTTTCTACTAAGAGTTGTTTGATTGCTCAAATTAATGAGAGTTGGTTATGGCATAGGATAATGTGTCATGTTAACTTTGATAACATTGTTAAGATAAGTTCCACTAAGGCTGTGAGAGAACTTCCTATACTACTGAAACCTACTAATTCCATATGAAAAGAATGTTAGTTAGGAAAGAAAACAAGAATTTCATTTCAAAGTAAACAAAAAAATTCAAATGGATTGTTGGAACTTGTGCATACTGACTTGTGTGGTCCTGCTAGAACTAGAAGTTTACAAGGTTATAGATACTTCATGTTGCTTATTGATGATTATTCAAGGATGATGTGGGATACTTTCTTAAGGGAGAAATATGAAGCTCTGGAAAAGTTCAATATCTTTAAGGCTATGATTGAGACAAAGACTGATTTGAAGATTAAGTGTCTGAGATTGGATAGATGTGGTGAATTCACTTCTGGTGAGTTTAATTCTTTTTGTGAAGAGCATGGAATAAAGAGATAGTTATTTGCACCATAGACTCCTCAACATAATGGATTTGTTGAAAGAAAGAAAAAAATAGTTCTAGATGTAGCTAGAACCATGATGTTGGAAGGAAATGTGCCTCATATCTATTGGAGAGAAGTTGTGAGTATTGTTGTGTACACACTTAACTAGGTACAAATCAAAGGTGATACTAGTAAGACTCCTTTTGAACTATGGACTGGTCAAAAGCCTACTGTTAGATATTTCAAAATCTTTGGAAGCAAGTGTTATATCAAAAGAGATGAAGATATGGGAAAGTTTGATGCTAGGAGTGATGAAGGAATCTTTCTGGGTTATGCCACTAAAAGTAGGTCCTATCGGTGTTACAACAAAATATTGAAGAAAATGGTTGAAAGTGAAAATGTTAAGGTTGATGAAGACATAATTGCACTATCCAAAACCTATGGACATGATTATGATGATCAAAATGATAGTACAAGAAAAGGAAAGAAAGGTTAGACTGTAAGTCAATTTCAAATCATTCCGGTGAATCAAGAAAATCAAGAAGGACAAATTGATGGAAGAACAAAAGAGAGATCAAAAGATCCTAAAGTTGAAGAAAATTCTAAGAAGACTCTGAGGTATGTAAGATTGAATCATTTAGAGAATTATATCATAGGTGATAAGAACAAAGGTGTCCAAACTAGGAGAAAAATTGCAGAAGAATATTGTTTGATTTCAAAGACTGAGCCTAACAATGTGAATGAAGCATGCAAAGATGAGCATTGGGTTGAAGCAATGAAAGAGGAACTATGGAAAATTAAGAAGAATGATACATGGATTCTTGTTCCTAGACCTAAGGAGAAGAATGTAATTGGAACTAAATGGGTCTTTAGAAACAAACTAAATGAACAAGGTGAAGTGGTTAGAAACAAAGCAAGAATGGTGTGTAAGGGATATTCTCAAATGGAAGGTATTGATTTTGAAGAAACCTTTATCCCTATTTTCTGTGAGATTGTTTCTTGCTTATGCTGCTTATGAATACTACAAGGTTTATCAAATGGATGTCAAGTATGCTTTTCTAAATGGAAAATTGGAAGAAGAGGTATATGTTGAGCAACCTAATGGATTCTAGTTGACTGATCAAGAAGATATGGTGTGTTGATCGAAGAAAGCATTGTATGGTATTAAGCAAGCCCTTAGAGCATGGTATGCTAGATTGGATAAGTACTTGGTGAAACTTGGATTTAACAAAGGTATTGCTGATAGTAATCTATATTTCAAGAATGATGATAAAGATTTGATTGTGGAAATTTTTGTTGATGATATCATATTTGGAGGAGATGATAGCTTGTGTATGAAGTTTACTAATGAGATGCAAAATGAATTTGAAATGTCAATGATTGGAGAGATGAAATTCTTCTTGGGATTGAAAATTACTTAGTTAGATAAAGGGATTTTTATATCTCAGTCCAAGTATGTGAAGGAATTGTTGAAGAAATATGGTATGGTAGATTCAAAGCCTATTGGTACACCCATGGTGACTAGATACGAGTTGACAACTGATAATGATTCTCTAAAAGAAAATTAGACGAGATATAGCTGAATGATTGGCGGGTTACTTTATTTGACTCAAACTAGGCCTAATATCATGAATGTTGTATGTATTGTTGCTAGATTCTAAGCTGATCCTAAAAAATCTCATGTGACTGGTGTGAAGAGAATTTTCATATACTTGAAAGGGACAGTTGATTTTTGTCTATGGTATCCTAAAGATGATGATCTTACTCTAAGTGCCTTTACTAATGTTGATTGGGTAGGAGATGTGAATGACATGAAAAGTACTAGTGGTGGAGCATTTTTCTTGGGGAAGAAGTTGATTTCATCATTGAGTAAGAAGCAAAATGCTATTTCTTTATCTACTGCAGAGGAAGAATACATTGTTGCTGCTCATAATTGTACTCAAGTGTTATGGATGAAATAGATGCTGAAGGATATCAGAGTTGTGTATGATGAGCCTATTGTTATATTTTGTGATAAATCAAGTGCTATTAACATTTCTAAGAATCCGGTGCTACATTCAAAGACCAAGCATATATATATAAAATTTCACTTTTTGAGAGAGAAGGTAAGTGAAAAGGAAGTCAGGTTGGAGTATGTTCCTACAAAGGAACAAATTGCAAATATATTTACAAAGTTGTTGCCTGAGGATACTTTTGAGTATCTCAAAGGGAAGTTAAGGGTAATTACCCCTCCTAATCAGAACTAAGGATGCATTGCATTGCATCAATCCATGCATTTCATGATCATATTATGATCTGGATTGATGTTGTGGTGGCTCCTACTCAGGGGGAGTAGTCAGATGTTTAGAAGTTCATATATGTGGTTCAGAGCTTGTATTGAAGAGATATTTATCATTGATGTCAAAGGGGGAGAAGAGTAATGTGAAAAATAAAATTTTGATTATCTAGGGAGAAGAGCCTTGTGGGGAGAAGAGTTGAGGAAAGAAAATTCAAAACTTAAAGGAAGAGTAAACATAGTTGTGTTGATGGTATTTTTCACATAATGTGTTGCCAATGCCAAAGGGGGAGATTGCTAGATGTTGTGGTTGTGTTGTTGATATGTGGTTGTCATTGATGTCAACACTATTAGCATTGTTGCATTGGAAGTTGTACATGTCCAGGATATTGAGAAAATTGTAATAAGAAGTGCTACAAGCTGTCAGAGGTGAAGTGAAGTTCTTTCTGTCAGTGTGTTTAGTACGTTGTTGTTCTGAGGTTGTGGAATAAAGGGTTTCTATTTTATTATGTCTAGTTTATCCACATTGAATTTTAGAGATCTGCATGAAGAGTTGATCGAGTTATGGTGATTCTCATTCTAACAATTTTTTTGTCGCTTCAGTTAGTGTTCTTGATTGAAGATTTTGTGATTTTAGTAAGTTCAGTTGTTGTGGATGCTTCTCTAGTTTTTCATGATGCTTGTGGATGTTTCTAGTTCATTCTCTATCTTTTTGGTGTTTTTGCAATCATTGTTGTGCTTGAGATCTGAGATTTTCTCTTGCATGTTCATGTTTTTCATGTTCTTGGCTGACAAGGTGTTGAAGCATGTTGTGGATCTTGGAGGAGAAATTAATTAAAGTATTTTCATGTTGGAGATGCTATTTTTCGTCTTCACTATGTTATGGCAGACCTTGGTTGATTTGCATGAATAATCTTTATTTTTTTGGGGTCGACTGTTTGTAATTATTTTATTATCTTTGTGCAGCCGACTTATATAGATGTAATTTCTTGTTGCAGATATATAAAAGTGATTGTTTTATCATTTGAAGGCATGAGAGTGGGTATGAATGTGAAGTGTATGAGTCCTATGTGTGAATAAAGTTCAGATCATTTGAAGGTAGAGCAAAGAGTGAAGAAGAGTGAAGAAGAATGAAGAAGTGTTTGTGTGCTTAACTGAAACTATAACCAAGCATTAGAAAATGTTATTTTATCAGTTCAAATTTGGATGGTTTTAATCTGAATATTTCTATAAGACAATGTGTCTTCCTTGGGTAATGAGCCTTGTATTTGAGCAGTGAGCTCTAGGAAATGTTCCTGAATGCATGTGCATTCCCCATTCAAATTTCATTATACTTTTAATAGGGTATAATCTTGTGGATTGACCTCCATCGTGGTTTTTCCCCTAACAGGGTTTCCATGCAAATTTTTTTGGTTTTATATGTGCTTTTGATGTGTTCAATTATTCTTTCATGATTAATGATCAGATCTGAAATTAAGGTTAATAAGTTGAATAAGTTTGAGATTCAGTGACAACTAATTCACCCCCCCTCTTAGTTGTTTTCCCTTGAGTTGCCAATGTTAGACCCCAAAAATTCTTGATATTTTGAGATCCTTTATCCTCAATATCAACATTGTATGTTGATCACACAGGGTTTACGGTTTTATTTAAATAAGCTTGTCACCCAAAATCCCCTTTTAGTCTTCATATGTCTTATTTTTTCATTGACTTGTTGGTCTGGTTACCAATGATATAAGTTGACTCTTGAGTCATGGTTTCACATTTCTTACCAGATGCTTCGTTTTGAGTTTTTCGGTCATCCCCGATCACATAATCTCTTAAATACCCCCAAAGTCGACCTTTAATCTTTGCATACAAATGACTTATGCTTAAGTCATGAATTCTTGAGGGGTAAGGTCTCGTCATCCTAGTCAAGGCACCCTTTTAAGATTAACTATTGAATGTTCGTGCAGGTATGGTAATCACGAGATCATGGGATTTGATCTGAATTGTTCCCCATTGGCTTGCTCATTTGAAATGACTGTAGTTTAATTGTTGTGGGGTTAGTGAAACAATGCCATGTCTATGTGGGCCTGACTGGTATGTCCCATCTCAATGCCCATGACTCTGTGATCGAGAGCGCTAATAAAATGATGAAGTTTATCACATTCATTCCCCACTAGCTTTCAGAAGAAAGATGTAGGTTCTTTAAAAACAATGAGACTCGTGAGATGTTTCCATGTGCACTTTATGGCTACCAATGGGTGGGGCCCTCTCGTACAGAAGGAGAGTCTTGTCAGAAAATTCCTATTGGTTGTTCATCTGAGCTAGAGTGGTGTTGTAGATTCAAATGAGTTTGACTCAATTTGAGTCATTCGAGACACCCAACTCAACCATGGATCAACGACGTGTATTCAAAATGGAAAGTATGCCCGTTGTAATTGTTTTGCTTCACACGAATGGACATTAATGACGGAAGTGACTCTTAAACCTATTCAATTCCCTTCAAAATTGTGCATGTGGCTGACGCTTGCTTATTTGAGATTGGAAAATGTGTCCAAGGGAGCACAAGTAGCTAAGAAGTGAATTGCAGAAATTATCTGGGTCAGCATTAGGGTTTGTCACGGTTGAAAGCAGTAAGTTCGATAAACTCAATTTTGTGCCTTTTCAGTTTTCTAAGTTAGGTTTTTCTTTTAATTTGTTTTAAAACAAGTGTGTTTCTTTGTTTTTCTTTCACTACTTTAAAGTTATGGTTAATCTTTTCTTTTAAAATCCGTAGCCCTATAAATTGCCCAATTTTATCCCTCACCCTTAGTCATAAATTGAAATTAGGAGTTGAGTAGTTAAAATTATTCTGAAAGAATTATTGCATACCCAAGTCCATGGCTTCCAAAATTCATGGTGCATCTTCCTCTACTCAGTCCAAAACCCTTTCGCAAGATGTAATTGATTTGCTTCCCCAGTCTACAAGTAAGAAACTAGAGGGAAGGGTCTTATTGCGTGGTCCTACTGTGAAGGAGGGTTTGATAGATAAATCATGTTTCATCAAGGATGTTGAGGTACCCTACACAGTATGGCAGATGTTTCAACATTGGTTTAGGAATAGAAACCTTGGGTCTCCTTTCAGCAACCCATGGGATTTGAATATGGGGAGACTAGTTGTTCCCAATGTATATATGGATGTGGACCTCTTGAAAGATATCACATCAACATATGATCCAGTTTCTAGGGAAGTCAAAGCATATGATGGGGTGGTTATGGTAAAGACAACTAGTGAAGAAATTGAAAAGGTTTTTGACCTGCATGAAAGGAATTCAAATATGCTTCCTTTGGATATGGATACTATCAGAGAAGAGTACAACAATACCAAGATATTCATTAGATCAAGAATGTTGTCCCTACATACTGTAGTGGTGGGGACTAGGAAACAATAGAGGAAGGTTAAAATTGATGATAGAGAGCCTGAACCTTTCCCAATGAGATATTTTTCCAGTTACTTCAGAAAGACTGTATACTCCTTTTACCAAATTGTAGGCACCAATCCACCTGACACATTACAAAAGGAGTATAGCTACTTGGATACACATATGCAACATCCACGGTACAATATTGTTTATGATTATGTAACCTATCTGGTTGATCGCATCCATGAAGGCTTAGTTGAGTTGCAAGGAGGAAAACAATCGGTGAAGTTCTGGTGGTACTTGTAAGCGTAGGAATGAGTTAAACAATCTAAACATGCTTCTACACCTCTAAATAGGACATTGCATCTAAGATTTAAGAAATTTAAGCTAATTTAAACTAAGAATCTTCAGAAATCTGTCCTATTGCTCTCTAACTCTAAAGATCTCTCTAATCTACTTTGCTCTCAGATTTTAGAAGCTAATTAGACTATTGAAATGACACTTAGAGAATGAGAATTGAACTATTATATTTCCTATATGATTAAATGATTAAAACTACTGTGATTGCAGCCATGACTGCAAATGCTGGATGCTGGATGAATGTTGGATGGATGTTGGATGAATGTTGAATGCTTGAATGCTAGATGAATGCTGAATGCTTGAATGTTGGATGCTTTGGAAAACCTGCAGAGTAAGATTGCATAAGTTAGGATCCATTTCCTATAGCCAAAGACATGTATTTATAGTTTTCATGGTAGCACATTTGCAGAGGAATACGGGATAAGAGGCTGGGATTCAATCTGGAGAATTGAATGGCATGGGATGAGAAGATGGAGTTGATCATGGAGGATTGTTTCTCCCCATGAAAACACCAGGCAAGATGAGAGGGAAGGTGGTTGGAAGAGGATTGAGAGGACTTCCTGCAGGTTTGTCCCCGAAGCTCTTCCCGTGAATGACAGTAGAATTAATTAAATTTTGAAAATTTAATTTTATTGGTGAGTGAATAGTGGTAAAAGATTTATGCATAAATTTAAATAATTTTAATTCATTTAAATTTAGCAAAAAGAGGATTGAATAATTTAATAAATCAAACTATAGGGTTTGTTTATTAAATTAAAACAAAAGGAAAATGATAATTAAATAAAGGATTTTAGGATATCTTTATTTAATTAAGAAGAAATGTGATGAGGTAATTAAATAACACAAATTATTTAAGTTGTGTATTTAATTTATGATAGAAATATAAAAGAAGTAATAATAATAATAATTAAATAAAACAAAGTTTTTAATTTTGTTTATTTAATTAAGAGAGAAATAATATGATGAAATAGAAGAATTAATAATGAACTTAATATAAATAAATATTTCTATTTATTTATTAAGTAGATGAATTTAAGATTAATTAATCAAATAAGTCGTATTTAATTAATTAGATTCTCCAGACCATTTTTAGGTGTCTACATTTTGCCCCTCTTTGAAGTGATGTGTTTACGCATTGCTTCAAAGAAAATTTTGCCTCAGCTGCCAGTATTGACGAAAAGTTTGAAATATGCCCCTGATTTGTCCCAGATGTTGAATTTTGAAATGATAGCGATATATGCCCCCTCGGGAGATAAATTGATGAATTTTGAATTTCATGATTGATTATGATGATGATTTGATGATATGGAAACAATTTGTCTCCCGATAAAGAAATATTGATTCCTCCAGTTGATTATGATGATGATTGATGATCATGTCAGCTGATTGTTGATCCTGATAGATTAGAAGATTATTGATCTCATGATAGGTGAGATTTAATGATTGATTGATTGAATGATAGATTGATGATCACAAGATTTGAACAAAGCTGATTAGATTTGATTGATTGATAGACTTATTGATTGATGTTGATTGATTTGATAAGATTGTTGATTTGTGATTTGACTTCACTGATTGATTGATATGCCCCAATATAAGATCGATTAATGTACCGGGACTTGATGATGCAAAATGATGAATAGAATAGGGGATGGGATGAGGAAGAGATAATGAAAGGAGAAGATGAAAAGTAAGTAAGCACAAATGGATTCAAGGATAAACGTGATGTTGCCCCGGTCAAGTTGCAAGCCAGGATTGATTGATGATGATGATAAGAGTGTTGTTGATGAGGGAAGGATACATCCCGAAACAACACAAAATGATAGGGAAGGATACATACCCGATGATGATGATGATGATGATGATTGGATAAAGGCTTGTAACAAGGTTGGGAACAAAACCAAGGATGTGATTAAATGATTTGTGCTAGAATTAATAGATTAAGATTGGATGGAATTTGAGATGATTGAAATGAAAGAAAATGATTAAGAAAGAGATGATATCCTAAGAAATATTGAAGAGATAGTGATATGATGCAGAGAGGGAATACGTGTAGCTTTTGAGATTGAAATTGGTAGCTTTGAAACAATCTATAAATGCATATGCAAGACTAATATGGATGCAATCTATTTTATCATGCAAATCTATTTTACCATGCAAATCTAAGTGTCATTTCAACAATCTTTTGATTTTGCTTTGTATCATCACTGAGCTTTAAAAATGTTGAAAGTGAATACAAGCATCAATGATATGAGATAGACCAATGATGACCTGAGTATTTCTTTCATGATTTTTGATATTGCAAGTGAACACAAGCATCAAGGTATAAGATAGACCAATGATGACCTGAGCATTTCTTGCGTAAACAAACAAGAATTAATCATTTTCTTAAGTGAATCGGAATGTCATCCATGATACTTGGTAGAGCACTTCCCGCGACAATTCACAAAATAATAATGACTAACTCACAAACAACAAACAAAGAAAAGTATCATTCTCCTTCCTTGCTTCTCTAGTTCAATACATCATTGAGTAGCTCCAAAGAAATTATAAGCAAATGATAAAAATAAAAAGCACAACAATTCAAATTCTACTTAATGTATTTTCAAATCATTATTCAGATTAGATCATCGATGTTGAAATGTATGTGCTGATGTTTGCATGATATTCTCAGATGTTCGACCAAATGATGTAACCTAAAGATCTATCCTAGGGGTCTCGGGGACTGATCAAAGATTAGTCTTGCCTACGTTATACACACAGAGACCACGTAGTTCGACTACACAGACTCAACCTTCTGACTGATGTAAACTCTATTTTTGTGTTTTCGATTTTATGAATGTTTTTGGCATGGATTTTCTAATTTTCTGATGTTTTTTTGGATTTTGATGGATTTTCTGATGTTTTTGGATTTTGATGGATTTTTCGATGTTTTTGGATTTTGATTTTCTGATGTTTGTGGATTTTGATTTTTTTTTATGTTTTTGGATTTTGATTTTGTTTTTTTGGATTTTGATGGATTTTCTGATGTTTTTGGATTTTGATGGATCTTCTAATTTTTTTGGATTTTGATGGATTTTCTGATTTTCTGATGTTTTTTGGATTTTGATGGATTTTCTAATGTTTTTGGATTTTGATGGATTTTTTGATGTTTTTGGATTTTGATTTTCTGATGTTTGTGGATTTTGATTTTTTTGATCTTTTTTGGATTTTGATGGATTGTCTGATGTTTTTGGATTACCTTTCAAGTATCGTCACTTGGTGTTGTCATGTTTGATTGCCTTTCCATTTAATCTGAAAGTCCATTGTACCAAATAACACTAGGATGTTGCCCCCAATCTAGGGTAAAACATGATATATCTGCTATGATATGGATAGTGATAATGATTATCCCAAATGATAGATGGAAATGATATGAAAGGAAACAATCGTGACAAGACTGTATCTAAATAGATAGAAGAGCTGGTGAAAATCACAAGTAGCGCCTATTTGCCAGGTTTTCATCACTTGTTTTTATTGTGTCCTCTTTCTTTTTCTTTTGTATTTTTTTTAATCCTTTTTTCTTTTTTTGTCATCATGACACCTGTTTTCTAGGTTTTCATCAAGACAACCCTACTGACCGTGCACTAGGTATCCTCAAGTGTAGAATCGCTTGAGATGAATGTTGTTCATGGGTTCCTCCAACATGTCTCCTTCTGGTGTAGACAGTCAGTATGCTCCTGATCCATAGACTGATATAATGACATAAGGCCCTATCCAGTTAGGTTCAAACTTTCCCTTCTTTTCTCTGTCTGCTTGATTTCTAGGGTTTTCCCGTAAGACCAAGTCTCTGATTTGGAAGACTCTAGGCTTAACCCTATGATTATAGTTCCTAGACATTCTTTGTTGATATGCTATCAAATGATTGATAGCTTGTTGTCGATGTTCATCAAGTAGCTCTAATTCTTGAAGTCTAGAGATCCTATAATCTTCATCTGAAATGAGTTCCTTTAGTGAAACTCGAAGGGATGGAATTTCTACCTCGATAGGTAATATTGCTTCTGATCCATAGACAAGAGCATATGGTGTAGCTCCTGTTGGTGTTATGATGCTAGTCCTGTAAGCCCAAAGAGTAGGGTTAAGTTGAACGTGCCAATCACGCCCTACCTCATTTACAATCTTCTTGAGAATCTTTAGTATTGTTTTTTTTTAAGCTTCTGCCTGTCCATTACCTTGAGGGTAATAAGGGGTTGAAAAGCAATGTTGGATGTGGAACTTTTCACATAGCTCTTGGACGTCTTGGTTCTTGAAAGGCCTACCATTATCTGTGATGATTGACTGGGGTATCCCATATCTACAAATGAGATAATTAAGTATGAAAGATGATATTTGCTTCCCAATAATTGTGGTTAAGGGAACTACCTCCACCCATTTTGTAAAATATTCTGTTGTGGTGATAATGAACTTGTGTCCATTAGATGAAGATGGGTTAATTTTCCCTACCAAGTCCAACCCCCACTGACAAAAAGGCCATGTAGTTGTGAATGGATGGAGCTCCTGTGCTAGTGCATGTATAAGATTGCCATGAATCTGACATTTTTGGCATCTCTTGACAAACTTATAAGATTCTTGTTCCATGTGTGGCCAGTAATACCCCAAATGAAGGAGTTTCTTGGCTAAAGATAATCCACTTGAATGTGTACCACAAATTCCTTCATGGACCTCATGTAAAGCTGAAGCGGATTCGTTATGTTCTAAACAACGCAAAAGAGTACCATCTAGGCCTCGATGGTAAAGGGTATCAGCAATAATGGTATGTTTGGCGGATTGGTGTATGAAGTTGCGCTTTTGGTTGCGAGAAAGAGCTGGCAGTAAGATATTATCTTTTAGATAAGTATAAACATCTCCATAAATGGAAGATAGGCACTATCCAATAGGCTTATGGTTTGGGATTTGGAATTTGCGTATGCAGGATTTGATACTTGTTCCACAATAAATCGATAATGATCTTGTGTTTCGGGCATTTGTAGAAGAGATGCTATTGTGGCCATGGCATCTGTTGCTTTATTCTCTGATATTGGTATCTGCTCAAATTTGATATCTATGAAGTATTTCCTTAGATCATCTACCAATATCTTGTATAAAATCAGTGCGTCATCCTTAGTTTGGTAATCATTGTTGACTTGATAGATGATCAACTGAGAGTCTCCATACACCTGTAGTTCTATGATTTTCCAATCAATAGCCACTTTAATTCCAAGAATTAAAGCTTCATATTCTGCAACATTGTTAGTGCAACGGAAGGTAAGCCTATAAGATCATGGAATTGTGTGCCCAAGAGGTGTGACAAATAAAATTCCTGCCCCTGATCCATGTTGTGTGTAGGATCCATCGAAGTAGAGTTGCCATGGTTGTGTTGTAACATTGAGGATATCTGCATCTGGAATTCCATGGTCATAGGATGACTGTCTGACAATGGAGCTTCTGCTAATTGGTCGGCGATGACTTGTCCTTAGATAGCTTTCCTTTCAACATACTGAATGTCAAACTCACTGAGGAGCATGACCCACTTTGCCAACCTTCCTATTAAAGCTGCTTTGCTCAGTAAATATTTGAGGGGATCAATTTTTGCAACGAGCTTGACAGTGTGAGTGAGCATATAGTGTCACAATTTTTGTGTTGCAAATACTACTGCTAAGCATGATTTTTCAATGAAGGTGTAGTTTACTTCATGTCCATTGAGTGTCCTACTGATATAGTATATTGCATGTTCCTTTCCTTCTCTATCTTCTTGTGCCAGCAAGGCTCCTAAAGAGATATCTATTGTTGCAATATATAGTAACAATGGCTTGTCTTCAATGGGTGGTACCAAGATTGGTGGTGTCATCAAATAATGTTTGATTTGATTGAAAGTACTCTCACACTGTTCATCCCATTTAAAAGATATATTTTTATGCAAAAGATGGTTGAATGGATGACACCGATCTGCTAGTTGAGAGATGAATCTTCTGATGGACTATAGTCGGCCTTGTAGAGATCTCAATGTGCTGATATTCTTAGGAGGTGGCATTTCCATAATGGCTTTAACTTTTGCTGGATCTACTTCAATTCCCTTTGTAGAAACTATGTATCCAAGGAGTTTTGCTCAAAGGCACATTTCTTGGGATTTAATCTGACTTTAAATTTCTCCAACCTGTCAAATATTTTGCCCAGTATCTCAAGATGTCCTTCTCTGGTGTAAGATTTGGCTAAGATGTCATCCACATAGTCCTCCATGAAGGTGTGCATCATGTCATGGAAGATTGTTGTCATAGCTCGCTGGTATGTAGCTCCTGCATTCTTTAACCCAAAAGGCATGACGTTCCAGCAAAAGGTGCCCCATGGACATGTAAATGATGTCTTTTCTTGGTCTTCTTGAGGAGATATTTTGATTTGATTGTATCCTGAAAATCCATCCATGAGTGATAGCATTTGATGGCCGGCTGTTAGATCTACAATCATGTCTATGTTTGGCAAAGGAAAATCATCCTTTGGACATGCTCTATTTAAATCCCAGAAATCAGTACATATTCTGATGGTGTGATCTAGTTTTGAAATAGGTACAATGTTGGATATCCATTCAGCATAATCAATAGATCTGATAAATCCAGCATCTAGTAGTTTCTTCAAATCATTTTTTACCAATAATGCAACATGTGGATGCATTTTTCTCAGTTTCTATTTTACTGGTTTAGTGCTAGCCGGTAAGGATAAGTGATGCATAATAAGATCTGTGTCTAAGCCTGGCATGTCAGAGTATGACCATGCAAAATTGATGCATCGTTCTTCAAAGAATTTGATAAAATCTAGCTTTTCTGTATCTGTCATGGATGCTGCTAGGTGTAGTATTCTCACTTTTTCTGCTGTGCCAATATCAATAGACTGTGTGGGTTCTATCACTACTGATGATCTTTCATGGTAATGTTGTGGGAGGATGTCAAAACTTCCATCCTTTGGTGCCTTAATGAGGTTTTCACCATTGGATGCGTTCTTTGTTTTTACTATTTTAGGATCAAATACTGCCATAGAATGGTTTTCACCATTAGATCCATTTTTATTTCCATATTTTTGCAACTGGAAGGCTTGGCATCCTCCTGCCTAAAAGCATCATTAAAAGAAGCATTGGTAGAACAAGTATCAGATTCCTCACAACAAAGGTAGTTAATAATAGCGGAATCATTGTCAAAAATAGGGAGATTAATGGTGTGTTGGGGTTCCCACTCGATAAGCTCGGGATGCAGTAAAGGTAATGAATCATTAGATGGGTTGAGTTCAGCGATCGTGAAAGCTCAGACGGAAATGTCATCTAGGTTGTTAGTGGTTATGTCGAGGCCTACAAAGGTATTTTCTTCCACATCATTTATCTCAATCGATGTCCGTTCATCTTCACTTGAGTCATCAAAATTTTGTGTTGTAAAGACAATAGGATTAAAACTCGAGCTTTGACCCTCCTCACGTTTGGGGGTATACTTTTTGATAACATCGATCTGAATATCTTCATAGGAAACATCTAATAATTTGTCCCACTCATATTCATTTGAATCTATTTTAGAATTATCTCTTATTTGAAGAATACGCTCCACAGTTTTATTGGTGATTTCTGCTCTCACTTCTTCTGTGTATCCTAGTCCAGTTCTACCATTTTGCTGAATTATGAGAACTTGGATTGGTTCTGTTACATTGTTTTTCCCCCGGTCAAGAGATCCTTGTTCTACTGCATATCCTAGTCCAGTTTTATCCTTATGTTGGAGCGTGAGTGGCTGGATTGGTTCTGTTATGCCTTGTTTCCTTAACCCAAGAGGTCCCTGTCCTGAATATCCCATCTTCTCCAGAATAGTTTTTCCCTTTCCATATTGATTTGTTTCTATGATATTATTCATGGAAGTGGAAGCTTCCTCATCCCTATAAAGCCAATTTAGTATGGCCTTATCTTCTGATTCTTCATCTAAGTTCCCAGCTTTTACAAATCTGCCATCTAATGTCGTTGTAGATTGTTCTAATTTTTGGGTGGTTGTAGATGGCTGTCCATATGTTTGTAAGGAGGGCAACATCTGTGATAGATGGAAAGAGTGTCCAACACCATATTCACTTATTCCTTCATCACTTATCTGTACTTTGTTGGTGAATTGGTGTGAGAGTGAAGCCAATTGTTCTTCAACATTTGAAGGTTTAGATTGTGCCACCCTGATCTCTTGTGATTTTTGTTGTCTTGGAAGCCACTTTGATATGAAGCTTTGTTGTTTCTCACCATTAGATGAATTTGATGTGCTAACTTCTCTATTGTGAGGTATCAATGTATCCTGAGATGTTTTCAATGTATGACAAGCTTGGGTGTCATTATAGTCTGCTGTGATTGTTACCTCCTATCCATTGACAGGAAATTTTAGGCATTGATGATAGGTGGAAGGTACTGCTTGCATATCATGAATCCAAGGTTGTCCCAACAGTATGTTGTATGTCAATTCCCTATCTAAGACTTGACAAACCACATTTTAGACAATAGGTCCTACTTGAATGGGTAATATGATCAACCCTTTAGAAGATCTTTCTTCCTCATCATATGCTTTGATTGTGATTTTTCTTCTTGTATCAATGGCTTCATCTGAGTATCCTAGTGCACGAATCAGCTTTAAGGTACAAATATTTAAACCATCCCCTCCATCTATTAGGACACGCTTTACACAGTGTTTATGGATGAGGACTTCAATGTGAAGGGCAGAATTATGTGGATGGGTGAGTGATACATCATCATGTTCAGAAAATGAAAGGCAATGAGGTGCATATAGGTGTCCCACCATAGCTTGGAATTGACATACCTCCAAATTGTTAGGTACTGTGGTTGATACAAGAGCTTGCTCAAGAACCTCTTTGTGCGATGGGGAGATTTTTAAAAGTTCCAAGATGGATATTTGCGCTGGTATTTTCTGTAATTGATCTATGAGATTATATTGATTGGGGGGAGGATCTACAGATTGGGATGATAATGACGCTCCTTTCAATATAACTTTGGATTGTTCCCTTGTTGTGACATTAACTGGTTGGTACTCTTGTTTCCCTTTGAGTGTGATTACATTAATTTGGTTTTCAAATTTTTCCATATGTTGTACCAAATTAGTAGGTGTAATATCAATGTTTCGATTGATTTGATTGTATAACTCTTCATCCTCCTTGGCAGTAGAAAGACAAAGGATTGTTGTGTCATAAACATAGCCAACATTCTTACCTTTGGTGTTTGCGGAAGAGGATTCTCCCTTCTGATAATTGGGTAGAGGATTTTTGAATGTTGTATGATCTTTGTTTGTTTGGTGCCCTTCTACAAATACTTTCTTTTGATCTATGAGGTCTTGTACCGCATGTTTTAACTGCCAACAGTTTTCAGTCATGTGGCCTTTATTTTGATGGTAGTGACAGTAATGCAAGTCATTCCACCATGATGGTTTGACTTGAGGGTCCCAATTTCTAGCCTCTTGTACTTGAATGAGTTTTTCATCTAAAATTTCTTTGAGGACTGATTCCAATGATTGTCCTAATGGCGTGAATTTTCATTTATTGGATGGTCATTGGAATGATTGGTTTTTTGTTTCCCCACTGTTTTGATTATTTCCTTGATCACTACTTTGTTTGACATTAAGACCATTGTTTTGTTTGTTTGTAGTGGTTGGCGTCAAGGTGAATACTAGTTTAGATGTGTGTGTATTGATCATGGTATCAGTATTCTTATTCTTTTGCCAAAATCTTGGCTTTTCATTGTTGTTGTTAGAGGAATTGTTATTGTTTGAACCTTCAATGAAGTGTTTGATTGTTCCTCTTTTGATTAGAGCCTCTTCGATTTTGAGTCCCTTTTCGATAACTTGTTCAAATGTAGATGGACATTGTAAGTCCAATCTATAATTCATGTCATCCACTAGGTTATCAATGAACATCTCTATCTTCTCCTCTTCAGGAATAGATCTGGGGTATTTAGCAAATAGCCTTCTCCATCGTTGGAGAAAGGAAAGAAACTTTTCACCCTTTGCTTGTTTGGTGTTGTAGAGTTCTTTTAAGGTCACACCATGTTGGATGTTGAATGAGAAGTGCGTTATGAACCTATTGATCAGTTCTTCAAAAGATTGGATCCCGGGTTCTAATTTAGAAAACCACTCCATGCAAGTGTTTCCTAAGCTTCTTGGAAATAATCGTAGTAAGTAAGAGTCCTCGTGTGCGAACTCTATGCTCATGGCTCGAAATTCCCGTACGTGATCAAATGGATCGGTTCTTCCATTGTATTTGTTGTATGTCAGGTATTCACAATACCATGGAAATGGTATCATGTTAATGCTTGGGTCGAATGGATAAGGGAAAATGTCTTGTAAGGAATATCTTTTTGTTGGCCCTTGTTGGATATTTTGGAACTGTAATTGTAATTGTTGGATTTGTTTTGTCAAAGCATCTATTTGATTTGGATTTTCCATACTAGTTGTCTGGGGTGTGGTTGTTTCCTTAAGTTGATTGACATCAAAGTCTTTAGGAAGCTTAGCACCTTTGTCAGCTAATAGTAGAAGATACTTTTCCATATCTTGCTCTAGCATCTTTTCCATAAATTTATGGAAGTGAGGGTCTTGTTGAACTTTCTCGATTTCTTTTGCAGTTATTTCTTTCTCTTGTGAATTAGTGAGAGGATCCGTGTTGCTATATCGTTCCCAAGGGTTTTCTTCAGCCATGGCTGCTATTCTTTCATTTTCTTCTTGTTGTCTTTGATATGCTAATCGTGTAAAAATAGGCATACAAACTTTTTACTCTAGACTCTGATATTGGATTTTCGATTGGATAAGTGTCAAGGTTTTTGATTTAAAATCTGATTTAGTCGTGTCTAGTTTCGTGATGGAAGGATGATAAAAATCCTTGATAGGGAAACTTCGACACAAGATCTTAGATTTAGTGATAAGGACACTTTGCAAGATGTTTCAAGATCTAGGCGTAATAGTAAAGTTTTCTTTTTGTATGATTCAAGTGTTTTGGACTATGGAAAAAAATATTTTGGACTGATGAAAACCTTGTTTTCGATATGGGCAAACTGACAAATTTCCTTACTAACTCTCTATTTTTCTGACTTTCTGGAGCACTAAAACAGAGACATGATGTGCTAGAACAGATACCTAAAGCGCTAAAACAGAGTAGTGAAGTGCTAAAACAGACACCCAAAGTGCTAAAACAGAGTAGTGACGTGCTAAAACAGACCAGTGAAGCGCTAGAACAAAGACTCAAAGCGCTAAAACAAAGCAGTAACGTGCTATAATAGAGACCTAAAGTGCTAAAACAGAGCAGTAACACGCTATAATAGAGTAGTGACGCACTAGAACAAAGACCTAAAGCGCTAAAATAGAGAAGCGATGCGCTATAACAAAACCATGAGTGTGCTAAGACAGAAAACTATCTTACTCTATGAAACTCAATTGGTCTGGTATCGTATTGTATGGCTGGTTGTGGGATGTATTCTGGATGGATTCTTTGACTGTGATTGTGGTGTTGCCTAAGAGCCATTCTTTGATAAAATGCTTGTGAATCTAAGGGAGCTATAGCATAGTCGTCCGTATAACCTCTAGAGAAATCGTGATACCTATGAATAAAAGTCCTATGTTGGAGTAGAACTTTCCTGCTTTGATATAAAAATTGTTGTTTTCTCAGAAATTGTTTGTATGTAAGTGTTTTCATTGGCTTTCTAATTCGTTTGACAAGAGATTTCTTGACAAATTTGGTGGATACCCAATCTCAAATCATGAGAATTTCACAAGTGTTTTTATTTTGAAGATTTTTGTGATGATCTTATCTGAATTTAATGAGAGAAAACACAACAAGCAAGAATAGAATGGTTGACTTTTAAAATCCTAGAATCTAAACAGATAGTGTATGTCCTTAAGAATCAAGCATGATTCTTCTTGATTTTCACTAGTTGATAATAGATAAGACACTTTAGATAGACTCACTCCTAGAGACAAAAGGTCATCATTATATACTCGAATGGCCCACAACTTGGAATTGCATCGACTCACACAGCCATGTCACCCCCTAGAGGGCGCCCGTGTTTTTGTCTTTTCCAGGTGCATACTCAGAGTGACAGAAGTGGATACCGGATCCCTAAGCAAATAGTCCTTGGCAATTATATGGTGAGTGCTTGAGGGTAGATTCTTCCCCACCCCTGCACCGCCGAGTATTACAATGTTTAGAAACTGACAAGCATGCTTCTATTTCTAGGTGCTTAGATAGGGTTTCCGTTTAGAGCGGAAAATGGATAAACTCCCTCGAGAGACCTCCCAATATTTAGAACAAAGATTTTGGGGATGATTATCCTGCACACTTCTGTTGAAAGAGGGTTTCCCCAAATTCAAATAAATTTTTAAGTGGGTTAGAATACCATGGCTTTTGGCTGTCCCCACTCAGGTCATTCCTGTAGGGTGAGTACTTTTTCCCACTACAACAGGCTTGTCTAAAGGTTTTAAAAAGCTTTAAAAATGCATAAAGGAAAGTGAGTTTTGTATTCTGATGCACCCAGTAAAGGGGAGAGCATAAACCTATCACCTAATCACAGCAGAGAAATTTTGTTCACTTTTAAAAACCCAAAAAGACAAATTAGTTAATCTATATGGAGATATTGCTCCATAAAAGCATGGTGTTCAATTTTAATCCCACAAGAAATTTGTTAAGTTTCTATCCTAGGATTGATCAATTTTTATCCATTTTCTATCGTAGGATTGATAAATTTTATCCATTTGCTATCCTAGGATTGGTAAATTTTAATCAAAAATAGACAAAAACAAAATCTAGCCGTGGATGTGTCGGATCCAGATTAAAAAATGATTTAAGGACAAATAGTCGACGCACTAAAATAGAGACATGGCGTGCTAAAATAGTGACGTGGCGTGCTACAACAGAAGATCGGCGTACTAAAACAGACCACTGGCGCGCTATAAAATCCAACTGGCGCGCTATAAAAAGTCATGGTTCCGCAAAAACTATCACGCTTATTCCTGTAAGACACTTTTCACAAAAATTAATTAGAATATGGGGTTTAGGCCCCATGGTGGGCACCAAATTGTAAGTGTAGGAATGAGTTAAACAATCTAAACATGCTTCTTCACCTCTAAATAGGACATTGCATCTAAGATTTAAGAAATTTAAGCTAATTTAAACTAAGAATCTTCAGAAATCTGTCCTATTGCTCTCTAACTCTAAAGATCTCTCTAATCTACTTTTCTCTCAGATTTTAAAAGCTAATTAGACTATTGAAATGACACTTAGAGAATGAGAATTGAACTATTCTATTTCCTATATGATTAAATGATTAAAACTACTGTGATTGCAGCCATGACTGCAAATGCTGGATGTTGGATGAATGCTGAATGCTTGAATGCTGGATGAATGTTGGATGCTTTGGAAAACCTGGAGAGTAAGATTGCATAAGTTAGGATCCATTTCCTGTAGCCAAAGACATGTATTTATAGTTTTCACGGCAGCACATTTGCACAGGAATACGGGATAAGAGGCTGGGATTCAATCTGGAGAATTGAATGGCATGGGATGAGAAGATGGAGTTGATCATGGAGGATTGTTTCTCCCCATGAAAACACCAGGTAAGATGAGAGGGAAGGTGGTTGGAAGAGGATTGAGAGGACTTCCTGTAGGTTTGTCCATGAAGCTCTTCCCGTGAATGACAGTAGAATTAATTAAATTTTGAAAATTTAATTTTATTGGTGAGTGAATAGTGGTAAAAGATTTATGCATAAATTTAAATAATTTTAATTCATTTAAATTTAGCAAAAAGAGGATTGAATAATTTAATAAATCAAACTATAGGGTTTGTTTATTAAATTAAAACAAAAGGAAAATGATAATTAAATAAAGATTTTAGGATATCTTTATTTAGCTAAGAAGAAATGTGATGAGGTAATTAAATAACACAAATTATTTAAGTTGTGTATTTAATTTATGATAGAAATATAAAAGAAGTAATAATAATAATAATTAAATAAAACAAAGTTTTTAATTTTGTTTATTTAATTAAGAGAGAAATAATATGATGAAATAGAAGAATTAATAATGAACTTAATATAAATAAATATTTCTATTTATTTATTAAGTAGATGAATTTAAGATTAATTAATCAAATAAGTCGTATTTAATTAATTAGATTCTCTAGACCATTTTTAGGTTTCTACAGTACTCATTGTTAATGCATATGTTCTTGTATAAGGGACAAAAAGTCTTTGAGAAGGAGATTACATTAGAAAGGAAAAGGGATGGTGTTGACTTACCTGCTTAGTGTTGGACCCGTATCTTGGATAAAGATGATAAGAGGTACAATTTTGTAATGTTTAGAAATTATTTTGCATCCAGGATAAGGAAGGCCTTGTTATTTGAACCACCTAGGATTCCTAAAGAAATACATGAATTCTTGAGACCTAGGGAGTTAAGGTCAGATTTGAATTTGAGCCATAATTGGGTAGATTTGATTTTGTATCATGATAAGACAATTTTTAGGATATATGGCAGTGGTTTGGGCCCCTTTGTTCTGCCTGTAGATGTTCCTTTCAGAATAGATTTCCTTGACATCATGAGGTCATTGGGAGCTTCACACAAAGCACATCTACCTGAATCAACAAGGAAGGGGTCATTCTTCCCTGAATGGACTGTATTTACATATTACATTCTGACAAAAGGGGCAGTGAAGGAACTAGAACATATGCTAACTCCTTATGAATTGATGACTGTGAACCCAAGGAATCATGATCCTGAAGGCTTCATCAGTAAACTCAAAGTGGATAAGAAAATGGGTATCTTTGTACATGCTTTTGATTACCCTGAGGATATCATCAGCAATATATTCAACTTTGAGGAACAAGATGAAAGAAAATCCAAGTACCTAGCTTATAGAAAGATGGTGGAAGCTAAAAAGAAGAATATTCCTCGATATGATCCTCTACCAATGGTGATTTCAATAGGGCCATGTATGTCATGGAAAATTTTGAGAATGTTGTTGGTGTTTTGAGAGAGCAGTGGGAGGTTCCTGATAAAGGAAAGGCCATAGTGGTTGAAGAAAATGTTGAGGTGACATTAGAAGAAATACCTACATATCAACCACCTAAATAGTTGAGGATTTATTCTAGGAGGAAGAAAGTGGCAAGTGAGGAAAGAAGCTCAGTGACCCCTGTCGCCTCTGAAGAACCAAAAGTAGACTCTCCCAAGAGTACATGGCCAACTCCTCCTACACAAGTCTCTTTGCCTATAATTGACATTGATTCACCTCCTTAAAGTTCTACCCCTCCTGAGCAACTACCTCAAAAGAAGCAAAGAACTGAAACAAAAGGAGTGGTTGATTATTCTGACGTCGATGAAGATGATATTTTTGTCACCCCTAAGGAAATGCAGATAGGGATGCCTCCTAATGAAGGAGTGATTTCCTCAAGCTCAAGATAGAGCATTCTTAGACTTGGGAAGCTTGATATTTATAGATTCAATACTACATATGATTTGAGGGTAGAATCCGGTAAGGAGTTTATGGAAGATGATTCTTTCATTGAGACCTCTACATTTCAGGATTTTTGGTGGAAATCCAAGGTTGCAGATTATGCAAAGAAGGTAGCTATCGAAAGAAGCTTGCACCTTGAATCACCTGAAAGTGTCATTGAGGAAAATGTAAGAAGCATTATGAAAGATGCATTCAAAAATATTAATGTCCAACAGGGTAGAGAACTTGTAAGGAAGAGTGGTGTGTTGCTATTGCCAGAGTGAAATATAGTTGATGCTATTGTTTTAGATGCTATCAGAAGGGCTGAGAGACCTCTTGTACAAATAGAGGAAGAACTAGAAATTTTCCTTCGAGGTTCAACCTTTAGTGAGGATTGGGATGCATTGGCAATATGGTCATTGTCTTTGGCATCTAGGAAACCAGTCCTAGTAGAGCCATCAGAGCTTAGTGGACAACTGCTTGTAAAAAGAGTTGTTGATGCTCCAGGTTTGGAGGCAGCATACATGGTTGTTAATGTTACCAGGTTTACCCGGCCAACTGTGGAGGGTATCACCTTGGAAAGAGATAATCTCAAAGTTAAATATGTTGGATGTTGTGGGCATGGTTACTAATATGTGGTTGTCGCTGAGGTCAACACTATTAGCATTTGGTGTATCAATTGTTGTATATGTCGAGGATATTGAGAAAATTGTAAAAGTGTTTTTTGTTCCTAGTGGAACTATTCAGGTCATGATGGTGTTATGTTTTGTACGTTGAATGTTAGCTGATGTGGTTTAAAGGGTTTATTTTTGAGTTTATCTAGATCATCTACCAGAAGTTTCAGAGGTCTGCATGAAGTTTTGAGTATGGTGTGATCTGATAGTGTTTTTCTAGTCTCTGTAAGTGTTCCTAAAGAGAGTTTATGCAATTCTATTAATCTCAGTTGTTGTGGATGCTTCTCTGTTATTTTTTGGTGCTCTCAGATATCTCTAGATCATTCTCTATCTTTGTGATACATCCACATTAATCATGAGCTCATGATTGAAAATATTTTCTTCTGCATGTTTGGTTTTTCATGTTTCTGGCTGACATGTTGATGATAGCATGTTGTAGATCTTCAAGGTGAATTTAATTAAAGTATTTTTGCATTGGAGATGTTAATTTGGGTCTCCACCATGTTGTGGTCAACCTTCGTGGGTTCACATTAAAATTTTATTTGTAAATCTGGGCCGACATTGTAAAATATATTTTATTTTCTTGGATGATGAAGTAGTGATGGAATATCATGTAGTGGATATATAAGGGTGATTAGTTCATTTTTGGAAAAGGGCTTCATGTGCTCTTATGTGTGTATGTGCGAATATCGTTTGATTGCAAAGTATACTATGAATAAGTTTGTGCAAAGTGTGAAGAAGTGTTGAGCTTAATTGAAATTGTAATCAGGCTTGTGAGGAAGCTATTTTCTCAGTTCACGTCTTGGATGGTTTTAATCCAAACCCTATTGTTGGATAGTGAGTCCTCTTTTGTAATTGAGCAGTGAGCTCTAGGAAGTGTATTTGAATGCATGTGCATTCTCTTTATTATTTCTTTTATACTTCTAATAGAGTATAATCTTGTGGACTAACATCCACCATGGTTTTTTCCCTAATCGGGTTTCCATGCAAAAAAATCTTGGTGTTCTTTGTCTCTCTGATGTGTTAATTGCTTATTTATCAGATCTGAGATTAAGGTTAAGTTAAGTAGGAAAATTTTAAATTTTTGTGATAACTAATTCACCCCCCCTCTCATTTGTATGTCCTTTTTTTTCCAACAATTGGTATCAAAGCTAGTTCCACTGGAGAAGTCTAATAGCTTGAGGTGATATGGGATGGAAACATTCAAGAAGGAAAGTCCTAGATTTGATGGCACTAACTATTCACTGTGGAAGGTTAGGATGCAATGTCACTTAAGATGCATTATTGATGCTTTCTGGAAGATTACAAAAGATCCATATGTTATTCCTCATAATGGTCCCTCTACTACTGATGAGATCAAAGATGTTGAAAGCAATATTAGGGCTATTGAAACTTCGATGAGTACTTTGACATATTCAAAGATGTCTAATGTGGTAGGTCTGTAGACAACTCATGAGATTTGGATGAAACTGGAAAATTTGTATGAAGGAGATGCACAAGTGAAGATGGTTAAGCTACAGATCTTGAAAGGAAAGTATGAGAATCTGAAGATGGGAGAAGATGAAAATATCACTTCTTTTATGTAGAGAGTAAATGAGAGAGTGATGGGTATTACATGTTTCGGTGGTTCTATGGATGAGGATGAAATTGTGGCTAAAGTTCTCAGATCCTTTCCTCGCTCCTAAAAAATGAAGGTTCATGTTATTGAAGAGTTCAAATCAATAAACAAGATGATAAGAGATATGCTGATGAGGAAGCTTGCTACTTTTGAGATAAGTGAATTTGGTGAATCTACATCGAAGACTGAATCTGCATTCAAGGCTACTATATTTGGAAGTAACAGACAAAGATATAGTCTAGGAGAAATTTCCAAGAAGGCATCAAAGTATGATGAAGAATTGAAACAACTTGAAGATAAAAAAAGAGAGGTAGAAGAACTGGAAGCACTAATTGCAAAGAAAGAAGGAAGAGGAAAAGGTAAGTATAAAGATGTATTACCTATTAAATGTTTTTCATGTAGTAAAATAGGTCATTTGGCATCAAGATGTCCTGAAAGAGTTCCTAGATCTAAGCCTAAGAAGTATATATTACCAAAGAGATGCTACTTTGCTAAAGAAGTAGTAACTGATGAAGAGTCTGACAAAGATAATGGAAAAGAAGATGATTGGGCTTTCATTGCTACCATTGAAAATAATCATGTGGCTACTAAATCTACTAAAGATGAAAAAGCTCTTGCAGCTCAAGTTGAAGAAAAATATGAGTGAGTCATTGATAGTGGACGTTCACATCATATGATTGGTGATAAAAGAAAATTTGTGAGTTTGGAGAACTATGACGGTGGGGTTGTAAGATTTGGAGATAACGATGCTGGTGTGATTTGTGGTAGAGGATCTATTTTCCTTGGTGGTAAGGATAACACTAATGATGTCCTCTATGTTGAAAGCCTAAAGCACAAATTATTGAGTGTTGGATAGATGGTTCACAAGGGATATGATCTACAGTTCAAAGATGGAAGATGCAAGATATGTGGAAGTTTCAGGAACATGATTGCAACTAGAAAACAAATAAAAGGTAACATTTTTCATTTGAATACTACTAGTGGAAGTTGTTTGATTGCTCAAGTAGATGAAAGCTGGTTGTGGCATAGGAGATTATGTCATGTAAACTTTGACAACATTATCAAGATAAGCTTTACTAAAGCAGTAAGAGGTCTGCCTAGATTAGTGAAGCCTACTAATGTAATCTACAAGGAATGTCAGATGGGTAAACAAAATAATGTTTCTTTCTGGAGCAAACATTTTCATTCAAATAATTTTCTGGAGCTACTACATATTGACCTTTGTGGTCCCTCCAAAGTTAGAAGTATCCATGGAGAAAGGTATTTTATGTTGGTTATTGATGATTACTCTAGAATGATTTGGGTTTCCTTTTTGAGAGAAAAATGTGAAGCACTGGAGAAATTCAAATGTTTCAAGGCTATGGTAGAAAATGAGAAAGGTTTGAAAATCAAGTGGCTGAGATTTGACAAAGGTGGTGAGTTCATTTCTAAGGAGTTCAACTTTTATTGTGAAGAGAATGGAATTAAAAGACAATTATCTACTCCCCGAACCCCTCAACATAATGGAGTTGCAAAGAGAAAGAATAAAACAATTTTGGATGCTGCTAGAACCATGATGATGGAAGGAAATGTGTCTCAGATGTACTGGAGTGAAGCAGGAAGCACTACTGTGTATACCTTGAACTGAGTAAATATGAATGGAAATTCTGGTAAGACCCTTTATGAGTTATGGTTTGGGCACAAGCCTACTGTTAAGTATTTTAAGATCTTTGGAAGCAAGTGTTATATCAGGAGAGATGATGATATAGGAAAATTTGATGCTAGAAGTAATTAAGGGATCTTCCTAGGTTACTCCACTAAGAACAAGGCATACTGGTGCTATAACAAAAGACTGAGAAAGATGGTTGAGAGTGCAAATTTTAGAGTTGTTGAGGATTCTATCAAATCATCCAGTTGATACAACTATGATCCAGGTGAACAAAACACAAGTAAAGGGAAGAACACTCAGACACCAAATATACTTCAAATGATTCCATTTGTTTCGATGAAGTAACCTCAATTCATTCTGGTAAATCAAGTCATTCAGACAAGTGTAGAGGCACAAACAAGTGCAAGTGTAGAGTAAAGATTAGAAGAGTTGGAAGCCCGTGAAAGTCTCAAAACTCCAAGGTATGTAAAGATGAATCATTCTAAAAGTCAAATCATAGGAGATAAGAGTAAAGGAGTACAAAGTAGATGAAAAATTGCAGAAGAATATTGTCTAATTTCTAAGATTGAACCTAAGAGTGTCACTAAATCCTGTCAAGATTAATATTGGTTGGAAGCTATGAAGGAAGAGCTAACACAAATTGAGAAAAATGACACATGGCTACTAGTTCCTAGGCTTAAAGAAAAAAATGTGATTGGTACTAAGTGGGTATTCATAAATAAGTTGAATGAAGAAGGTGATGTGGTCTAGAATACAGCAAGACTGGTATGTAAAGGCTATTCTCAAATGGGAGGTATTGATTTTGAAAAAACCTTTGCCCATGTAGCTAGAATTGAAGCTGTGAGATTATTTCTTGCTTATGATGCATACAAGGATTACAAAGTCTATTAGACGAATGTAAAATCTGCATTTCTAAATGGAGAACTAGAAGAAGTGTACATTGAACAGTCAGATGGATTCCAACTGATAGACAAGGGAGATATGGTTTGCAGATTGAAGAAAGCTCTATATGGACTTAAGCAAGCCCCTAGAGCCTGGTACACTAGATTGGACAAATAACTATTGAAGCTTGGATTCACAAAAGGTACTACTAATAGAAACTTATACTTCAAGCTAGATCGTGATAATGAATTTGATTATAGAAGTTTTTGTTGATATCATTTTTGGAGGAGATGATAATCTATGTATGAAGTTTTTTGATGAAATGAAGAGTGAATTTGAGATGAGCATTATTGGTGAGATGAAGTTCTTTCTGGGATGGAAAATTACATAATTGGACCAGGAGATTTTCATATCTCAGTCCAAATATGTGAAATAACTACTGAAGAAGTTTGGAATGGATGACTCCAAACCTATTGGCACTCCCATGGTGACCGGATGTAAGTTGACACGGAATGATGGTTCTCCAAAGGCAAATCAAACTTGGTATAGTTCAATGATTGATGGATTGCTCTACTTGACATAGACTAGACTAGACATTATGAATGTTGTATGTATGGTTGCTAGATTTCAAGTTGATCCAAAGGAATCACATGTGACTATTGTCAAAAGAATTTTCAGATATCTAAAAGGAATAGTTGAATTTGGACTCTAGTATTCAAAGGATGATGATCTCACTTTGTGTGCATAGACTAATGTGGATTGGGTTGGTGATGTAGATGATAGGAAAAGTACTAGTGGTGGTGTCTTCTTCCTAGGGAAGAAGCTAGTATCTTGGTTGAGTAAAAAGAAAAACTCAATTTCTCTATCTATTGTTGAAGCATAATGCATTGTTGTTGTCAATAATTGTACTCAAGTGATATGGATGAAACAGATGTTGAGAGATATCAGAGTGATATATGAAGAGCCTATTTCCATATATTGTGAAAATTCAAGTGCAATAAATATCTCAAGGAATCTGGTACTACACTCTAATACTAAACATATATCAATCAAGTTTCATTTCTTTAGGGAGAAAGTGAATGAGAAGGAAGTCAGATTGGAGTAAGTGCCTACTAAAGAATAGATTGCAGATCTATTTACTAAGCCTTTGCTGAAGGATACTTTTGAGTATCTCAAAGGAATGTTAGGGGTAATCACCCCTCTTAATAAGAACTAAATGATGCATTTTATTGCATCAATCTGTGAGCTTCATTGCTATAATTTGATTTGAATTGACATTTTTGTGGCTGCTACTCAGGGGGAGTAGTCAAATGTGCAGATATGTGGTTTAGAGAGTGTGCATAAAAAGTTCATTGTTACCTTTTCCATTGATTTCAAAGGGGGAGAAGTGCATGGCAAAAAATATTTGTGGAGAAAAGTTCAGTATTTTATGTATCAATATTTGGTGTATCAATTGTTGTATATGTCGAGGATATTGAGAAAATTGTAAAAGTAAGTATTTTGTGTTCCTAATGGAACTATGCAGGCCATGATGGTGTTTCATTTGTACGTTGAATGTTAGCTGATGCGGTTTAAATGGTTTATTGTTGATTTTATCTAGATCATATACCAGAAGTTTCAGAGGTCTGTATGAAGTTTTGAGTATGGTTTTTGAAGTTTTAATCATGAGCTCGTGATTGAAAATATTTTCTTGCGAATGTTTGGTTTTTCATGTTTCTAGCCTTCATGTTGATGATAGCATGTTGTGGATCTTTGAGGTGAATTTAATTAAAGTCTTTTCACATTGGAGATGTTAATTCGGGTCTCCACTATGTTGTGGTTGACCTTGGTGGGTTCACATTAAAAGTTTATTTGTAAATCTGGGCTGACATTGTAAAATATATTATATTTTCTTGGTTGAAGAAGTAGTGATGGAATCCCATGTAGTGGATATATAAGGGTGATTAGTTCATTGTTGGAAGAGGGCTTCATGTGCTCCTATGTGTGTATGTGTGAATATCATTTGATTGTAGAGAAGAGTATGAAGAAGATTGTGCGAAGTGTGAAGAAGTGTTGAGCTTAATTGGAACTGTAATCAAGCTTGTGAGGAAGCTATTTTCTCATTTCACATATTGGATGGTTTTAATCCAAACCCTATTGTTGGATAGTGAGTCCTCTTTTCTAATTGAGTAGTGAGATCTAGACAGTGTGCCTAAATGCATTTGCATTCTCTTTATTATTTCTTTTATACTTCTAACAGAGTATAATCTTGTGGACTAACATCCACCATGGTTTTTTCCCTAACCAGGTTTCCACGCAAAAAAATATTGGTGTTCTTTTTCTCTCTAATGTGTTAATTGCTTGCAGTTAATTGCTTATTCATCAGATCTAAGATTAAGGTTAAGTTAGGTAGGAAAATTTTAAATTTCTGTGACAACTGATTCACCCCCCCTCTCTTGGTTGTCTGTCCTTGTTTTTCCAATAAAATACAAAAAACTTCTGAATGAATATGATAGTATCCAACAGAAAGTGGCTCCACTTGAAACTAAATTGGCATTATAAAAACAAAGAGAGGAAGTACAGAAAGAACGGGGCCAACCTAGCTCAATCCACCCATCTTCAGTTTCTCCAATGACATCTATGCAACACTCATTTCATAGCCAAGCCTTAGCAATAGTACCATATAATCAGGGACAAGAATCAATTGCAAAGGAAGAAATAAGTAGACCAAGCTCTAGTTCATCTGACAGAGATCAACTGCTCCTACAAATTGAGGTGTATATGAAGTTGCTAGAGAATGTTCAAGGTATAATGTATGAGAATATATCAAAGGTTGTCTGCACTACCTTAAAAATTTTGAAAGAGAAGATTCAAGAGGTACACAGTAGTGTGCATGACAACAATGCTTTGATGGTGTGTGCAATGAGGTTGTCTCAAAAGGATAAAATGTTGGCCATACCAACTCTAAATAAATGGGTCCCAAGAGTTGAGAGATTGAAATTGATTTTAGTGGGAGCAGGCCAACATGAAGATAAGTACCCTCTAGTGCTTCCAATTTATGACTTTATGTGTGAGTTGAATGAGCAGAAGTTTCAGGGATATATAGCTCCATTAAAGAAAAAGATAATAGAGTTGATAGCTCAATATAACCACACTTATTTAGCACCACTACTAGATATTGAGGTGGCTAATTATGAAATCAAACCACTGCAGACATGCAAGAGGGAATTGGATGAGGTTATTGATTCTTAGGTAAATAAAATTTTAAAGGAAGTTAATATTGATGTCTTCAACAACACCTTGGGGAGGCTAACATTTCTTATTAGCTTTCAAGAAGATTTTGACAAGGAATCCAATGTAGTTGTAACCAAATATTCCCCTTACAGGAAAGCCATGGATAAAATAATGGAGTTTGATTGGCCATATGAGGAGGAATATGAAGAATGGGGAAGGTTATATGTTGGAAAAACTGGTTTGTGAAACATATACTCAGTCATGTATTGTATAGGTATGGCCTAAGAGATTACAAGGTTAAAACATATGTTTCACATAAAAGTATCAGCTGTTGATGATGTGGAATGATGATTGAGATGTTGACTCACCTATAGTCCACATCATTTTTTCATCTTGCTTGATGAATTGGACGCACTAATTTTGATATGTTTTTTGAAAAGGCAAGGTTTCTCTCTATTGAAAACGTAAATATTCTTTTCCTTATGTGTATTCCTTCCATTTATGACAATTGCAAATATAACTGAATTTGGAATATACCTTCTAGCGGTCCAATCCGATATTGACATGTGTACACTTGGCCTGAAGCTTGTTTTTGCTCCCTTATTCTATAAAAGGGAATTTAGCGCCATTGGTGCAGATCTTTTGTTGAAATTCTGGAGCTACATCGAGAGAATTAGAAAAACACAGAGTAGATATGTTGAGTCTTTATCGAATGTTTTGAGTCTAGATAGTAAATTTAGTTAAATGTATGGTTTTTGAGTATATTTGAATGATAATGGAGATTTTCTGAGTCTATAGTCTCTCCCTTTGGTTTTATATCAGAATTATTAATGAAAATATTGATCAACGATCATTTCAATAATTTTCATCTTGTTATACTTTGATGTATGATTTGGTTTTGGCTCTTGTTCATAGAATGAGTTAAAATGCTTGAATTAGATCATGGGTTCTTATATGAAGTCATTTGGATTTGATAAGTAGTCTTTAGTACTCAGTCATGGATTTTTGAATAGCAAGGTGATATCACTAGATCATAATTGGTTAGAAGTAAATATTCCTTATGTTTCAATTTCTTTAAACTCCTAGCCCATAGATAATGGCACTGATCTTTAACCCATTAAACCTTTCTTGGGGTTTTAGTTGTTTGACTTAAGAGTAATCTCTTAAAATAATCATTGACCCACCTGTTATTTGTTGTTTTTTTGCATTCTCAGCTTAAGATAGATAATTAACTCAAAGAATTGCCACCTTTGTGATTGATTTCATCTTATTTGCGATTAATGAGAATCTGTCTGCCTTGATTTACAATGTATGAGTAAATTGTTGAAATGAGTTATCTATTTGGTACTATGGGAACACCCTCTCAGGTCTGGCAGAACTCGAAGTGCAGGAGATAAAGAAATATACACTTTATCTCATTTGTTGGCCACTCATCTAGCAAGTATTTGAGAATTGAGTTTGACAAACTCATAGGTATTTGCTAAGGCCTACTTGGTTCGTTAAAATTAAACAACATAATGGTGACTTTGCTAGGGAGCTTTCACAAAATTTAGCATCTCTAGTGTAGATTTGGTACAGTCAGAGTCAATTCTTTATCATCATTTGTTGAATTAGGTTGGCATTCGCTCTTAGGAGTCGTATACGTCCTTTTATGTTCATGTGTCAACTTTTAGTCAATTCTATCACTTTATGTTGGGTTATGTTTAAAATTCTCTCTGAAGTTGCAAATAACAAGTCTAGATACAATAAAATCTTATTTCCCAGTATCTTGGGTGGCGACTCTAATTTTTCTCACACCAATGCAAAAATTACATCTCACGAAGAACCTGATAAGGAGAGATTTGACAGCTTGGAAAACATCATGAGGAAGACCAGAAGTTAGTTGAAGAAAACTCTTAAATAGAAAGCAAAATTTGAGCCTGCAAAGGATAGACAACCTCTATGGAAGAAGAAAGTTTTAGAAATTGGTAAGTCCCTCGATTCTCTTCGTTGAGAATCTCCTACTTTTAATAATGAAGTAATTAGTGCAAATAATGATAAAGATTCAAGTAATAGTGGGACAATTGAGGGAGGACAAGGTAGTTTCCTTGTTGAACAAGTATTTGATAATCTCAAATTTTCTAGAGAAGAAGATAAGTGGGAATTCTAGAGTAAGAGTAAATCGCTTTGATACCCACTGACACCCAAGATGGGATCTATTCTTCATGGGGAAAATTTTAATCCTAGAGGAGAAAATACCAATCCACCAGCACTTACTTTCCTTAGGGAAGAAGTTGTGGATCAAACATTCCATAATCCAGCTCAGAGTGAGTATGGGGATTTCCTCGAAGATGAGGAAGATGTCAAAAATGATATTAAAGCCTTGGATGAAGAAGTTGAATGGTTGGCTAAACAAGTGGAGAAAAGAGCTCAAAAAGAAAAGGAGGAAAAAATTAAGGTTAAGTAGCTCGAAAGGGACGAGAAGAAAGAAAGAGTGGAGAAAATGAGAGAACATGCTAAGTAAAGAGCCTTTGAAAAGGCCGCTCAAGAAAAGATAGCCTCAAAAAAGGCTCCTAGAGAAAAGATTGATAAGGAGAAAGTTGCTAAAGTAGTAGCCCACATTGTCCCTAAAGCCCCAAAAATCACAATCCCGATGGGAAATTCTGCTGCTAGTACTTACACATCAACCATTGCTGCTACCAAATCTTCTGACCCTCCTAAGAAAACATCCTTTGTAGATCATGGGAAAAGGATGGCTAACTATTCCCACCAAAGTATCTTCAATTCTCTCAATACCAATACCAGCACAAATGTCCTTACCTTGGCCACCAAGATGCTTACTATCAATCCTGAAGTCAATCCTGATCCATCTATTATACCTTTAGACCCTGGCACTTTGAAATTGCAATTGAAGAGTGAAAAATTGCAAGAAGAACTAAGGAGAACAGAGATAGAAGCACATAATGAATAAATGTCTAGAAGAATTGCTTTCCTCAAAATGCCAATCCCAACCCTAGAGCCTTCAAGTTTTGGAAAGAGTGATAGTGCATCTCATGAAAATAAGCCGGGTGGGAACACTCCTAGTGGAGGGGGTGGTGGTGATAAAGGAGGTGGAGGAGGTGGCAACAAAAGCAGTAACTCCTATTTTAAGGATGAGGAAGAAGGTAAGAACAAGAATGATGGTAGCAAAGGAAATGGGCAAGGTAAAGAACGTGATCAAATGGATAGCAAGAAAAATGATGCACAAAAGGATACTCATAGGGATAGGTATCCCAAGGGGGCACCTCATAATGACCGATATAGGTAATTGTGTTTTGACAACATCCCTGGTTACCCAAATCCTATCCCAAACAATGCCAGAAAAATCTCCCTAAATTCATTGGAAATAATGCCCTTAGTGGGGAAGATCATCTAAAAGCCTTCCAGAGTTTTGTCGAGGACTTCGAATTATGGGAAGATGATGTAGCAATGAAGTATTTTATGCAATCCTTGATTGAGGATGCAAGGGATTGGTATAGAGGATTACCTAATGGAAGTATTGATTCAAAGTAATCATTCTACCGAGCCTTAAGGAACAATATGGGGATCAAATTGATCCTAGATTCAGATTGAATGATTTTAATAACATTACCAAAGGACATAATGAATCTATTGTTGAATTCAACACAAGGTTTCAAAATTCTATGAACAAAGTGCCCGCTTATTTGAGACCTAACCTTGATGCATGTTTGGTAACATATTGCAATTCTTATGATTCTAAGATGTGTTACTTACTTAGAGACAAGAATCCACAAACTTTTCCTGAAGCATATAAAATGGCTATGAACATTGAGAATAATAGGAGGGCTTCTAGTAAAGTTGGAAGGAGAGATGACCCTAAATTTCTAAAGAATTCCAAAGCTCAAAATGAGAAATTCAATAAAACTACAGTTCCTAAGGAGAAATGAGATCAAGTTATCAATTTGTTACAGAAGCAAGGAAAAAATGATAAACCTCAATTTTAGAGAAATGATAGGCCCCCTAGACTTCAAGATTTCCCTTATCATACCAATTGGCATAATGGCAAGCCAATTCAAAATAACCAGAAGAATTACCAAGCTATACTTGATCCTCTACATAATAATACCACAAATGTAGGTGAGGATTTTCCATGGTGTGAATTATGTGAGATCCCTCACGCATCACAACAATGTGTTGTAGCTAGATCTATGTTGGAAAACCTACAAGATCAAGGGGAATTCCATTCACCATGCAATCTAGATGAATCAGCTAATGTGTTCATGACTTGGCCAGATTTAGAATGTGGTGGTTATTCTTCTAGTGATGATGCTGATACAGATGATGTGGATGAACAAAGGAGACAAGCAAGTATACACCATCAACAAGTGCTCTCAGATGGGGAAAGGGAAGATGAATATACTGCTTACAGTCTTGAAACATCAAGCTTTTCTCTGAGGAGACCTTCAAATGAGGAGATAGAAATATATGTAGCTGCCTTGGCTGCAAGGGCTCAAGTATGAATCAATCTACACTTGAGAAATAGAGTAGTGAGTGGAAATCAAGGCAATCCTAGATGTTTATTCATTAAGGAAGGAAGTACAAATAGTAAAGGAGTTGTGGCAAAGAACAAGAATGAAGAAACCAAGCCTAAGGAGTTAAAAGAAATAAGAATTTGGGTGAAGAAAGGTAGTAAAGCTAAGGTTAATGTTGAAGTCACACATCATTACCCAATTACCAAAGAATTGAAACTAACCTCTGAGGTAGCTGAGAAGAAAATTGAAAAAATAGCCCTTCAGGAAATGGTATTTCCTAAGATTCCTAGTTATTCTCCCATTTATATGTTTCAAGTCTTGTCCAAAATCTAGGTTACAGTCCCACTCCTTGAAATGATGAGGATTGATGATCATAAAAATAAAACTATTGTTGTCATCAATAGTATTGCATGAGGAAGTAAGCATAATGCAGAGGCTGATATACCTGACAAAAGTGTTGGTCAAGCAAAAGGTAATGAACTGGAGGCAAATGTCAGTGAAAACCCTAAGATATACTTAGGAACTACTATCACAACAAACCCAAGTTTGGTCAATCCTTTCTTTTTGAGTTTGATCATTGATGGAAAGATACTCAGGAGTTGTATGATTTATTCCAGGGCTTCGAATAATGCCATTCCTGTTAAGATTATGGAGGAGATGGGCTTGAAAGTTGATAGTACATATGGGAAATGTTACACCATGGATTGAAGGGAAGTCACTATCATTGGTGTAATCTATGAAGTTCCATATAGGTTGGTTGCATTTCCTGAAAAGGAGTTAGTTATGAGTGTCATCATAGTGGACATTCCCCCTACTTATGGGATGCTGCTATCTAGACAATGGTGTGCCTCCATGGGGGGAAGTATGCAATTTGATTTATCATTTGCCACATTCTCCATTGACCAAAAGGATGTTAAAATTACCTAAGAATCAAGATTCTGACATATGATTAAGTTAGTTGAAGAATCAGAGGAGCCCCCAATGATTAATGTTGTAGACACAAGTCTTAACACTTTCCATCTAGAGGAGCTGAAACAAGATGAGGAAGGAGCTAAGCCTACTCCAATTGCTAAGGAAGTTGCACAAAAATCCCAAGAAGATGCTCTGTGGACTCTCTATTTTGATGGAGCATGTTCAAAAGAAGGTTCAAGTGTTGGGATCATTCTTATCTCCCCTCAAGGTAAGATGTTTAAATACTCCTTCTTGCTATAGTTTGCATGTACTAATAATGTGGTTGAATATGAAGCCTTGTTACTTGGTCTAAAGTTAGCTTCTAAGCATGGAATAAGGATGTTAAAAGTATTTGGGGACTCTAAGCTAGTGGTGTCCCAAGTCAGGTCTAGATTTGTTGCAAAGGACAAAAGATTGAGATGGTATAGGAATGAGGTATGGGATACTATTGAATCATTTGATGCATTTGGGATAGACTGGGTGGAAAGGGGACAAAATTTCAAAGCAGATTTATTGGCCAATATTGCAGTCAAGCTTGATGATGTTACTTTTGATGGTGTCTCACAAATTGAGGTACAAACAAGACCGATAGTACCGAACAACATCAACAACTAGTAGGTGTTCAATGATGACAATGACATATTGAAATTCCTACATTGTGTGGACAAATATGAGAATTGGGATATTGATTTCAGTGCTCGTGTGGTGGAAGTGGATGGAAAGGAGACACTATTTGGTAATGAGATAATTCAACTTAAGACCAATAAAATTCCCAAGGGTTTGGTTGCACTTGAGCGGGTGTTTGATGGCCCTGATCTATCCAATGTTAAGCAATCAAGTGCACATAAACAAGACCTAGAGGAAATCAACTTGGGAACATATATTGCCCCTAAAAAGGTATATATAGGGAAAAGGATAAAGCCACATGTGAGGACCATGTTGATTGCATTGTCACAAAAGTATAGACATGTGTTCGCATGGTCTTATGATGATTTGAAATCCTATAAGGAAGATTTATTTCAACATGAAATTCCATTAAAGCTTGATACAAAACCTTTTAGGTAGAAAAAAAGGCCTATTAATCCTACCTTAAGGCCCAAGATGCAAGAGGAGCTCACCAAATTAAGTGATGCAGGGATTATCAAACCAATAAGACACTCCTCATGGGTGTCTAACCTAGTTCCTGTTAGAAAGAAAAATGGCGACTTAAGATTATGTGTGGATTTCAGGAACCTAAATGTTGCATCCTTGAAAGACAATTATCCTTTACCCAACATGAAAGCAATGCTATAGAAGGTCACTAGTTGTGAATTACTTTCTATGATGGATGGAATTTTTGGATACAACTAGGTCATGGTAATGGAATCTAAGCAATACAAAACAACCTTTACAACCCCCTGGGGGACTTATGTTTATGTCAGGATGCCATTTGGTTTGATAAATGTTGGTGCCACTTTTTAGAGGGCCATGGATGTGGAATTTTCTAATTTTATAGATCTATTCCTTGTCATCTATCAAGATGATCTTACTGCCCATAGTAAGAAAGAGGAGGACCACTGCTCACACCTTGAGCAAATATTTTTTAGCGCTCTGGATTATGGTATCTCATTGAATCCCAAGAAATGTGCTTTTGGGGTCAAGGAAGGAAATTTGTTGGGACAGATTGTCTCAAAGGAAGGAATCAGGATTGATCCTGAACGAGTGGTGGCTATTGAAAAGATCACACCACCAAGGAATGTCAAAGGTATTCAATCTTTCTTTGGGCAGATAAATTTCCTAAGAAGGTTTGTCACTAATTTTGTAGAAATAGTTAGACCTATATCAAATATGCTCAAAAAGGGAGAAAAGGTGGCATGGTCGGAAGAGCCTGCTTTTCAAGCTATCAAAGATGCTATTAAGGTTGCACCTATTATGAAGACTCCAGATTATGCTAAGCCTTTCCAATTATTTATATTTGCATCTTTTCACATTGTAGATGGAGTATTGTTGCAGAAAAATGATGAGGGTTATGAGAAACCAATCACCTTCTTTAGTAAGTCCTTGCAAGCAGTCGAGCTGAAATATGATACCACTGAGAAGTAGGCTTTTTCTTTAGTTGAGGTTGTCAAGAATTTCAAAACATATTTGACTTGTGCCATGGTGGTGGCTTATGTCCCAAGTGCGGTGGTCAAGGACATTTTTATCGAACAAGAAACTATGGGAAAAAGATGTAGGTGGATAAACAGGATTCAAGAATTCAACATAGATATTTAGATTACCAAGTTAGTAAGGGGCCGAGGCTTAGCTAAACTTATGGCTGAATCTAACCTGGAAGCCAATCAAATCAATGAGGTGGAGTTGGAAAATTTCTCTCCCATTTGTGATATGCAAACATGTGGTTGGTACCAAAGAAATGTTGAATACTTACAGACCATGAGATGCCTAGATGGAATGCTTAAGAATGAAAGGGGAACCTTGAAGTTACATGCAATCAGGTATGTTATCATTGATGGTGAACTTTGGTGGAGGAGCCCAAAGGGTGTGCTCCTAAGATGTGTGGACGGTCACCAAGTAGAAGATCTTCTTATTGAAATGTATAAAGGAGTGTGTGAAGGTCACTATATGGCCAAGACAACAACGAACAAGGTCTTAAGGGCTGGGTTTTGGTGGCCTACAATATTTAAGGATGCACACCAGCTTGTGCAAAAATGTGATGCTTGTCAGAAATTTATAGGAAAAATAAAATTCTCAGGTAATTTATCACTAAAACTAGTTTCAGCACTAGCCCCCTTTCATTAGTGGGGTATTGACTTTATTGGGGAAATGTCAGTAAAATCTAGTGGAGGACATGCTTGGATCTTAGTTGCTACTGACTACTTCACAAAGTGGGTTGAGGTAATTCCCACCGTGAAGGCTACTAGTAAAGTAGTTATTGACTTCTTGATGAAGAACATTTTAAGCCAATTTGGTGTTCCTGAGAGAATTGTCACAGACAATGTAATGTGCTTTAGGTTAGAATAATTTATGAATTTCTGTAATGAGAATGGTATAAATGTATCATATTCATCTCCATATCATCCTTAGGGAAATGGATAGGCTGAATCCAGTAATAAGAACCTCATGAATATTATTAAATGAGTGCTTGACAAGAATAAGAAGGATTGGGATTCGAAATTACAATTAGCATTGTGGGAAAATAGAACCACAGTCAAGAAAGCTATTGGGAATTCCCCTTTCAACTTGGTTTATGGAGCGGAGGCTAGGATCCCACACAATAATTTGATGAATATGTATATTTTTTTCAAGAATATGATACTAAAATTTGTGATGAGATGCAGAATAGGATGAATGAATTGGTTGAGCTTGATGAGCTAAGGAGAGAAGCTAACAAGAAAAATGAAAATATGCAGTTTCAAGTTAAATATCTACATGACAAGCAAGCTATGCCAAGGAAATTTGAGGTGGGATGTATGGTATTGATGTGGAATGTTAGACTGGAGGATAAAGGAAAACATGGGAAGTTTGATCCCCTTTGGATTGGTCCTTACTTAATCACAAATATTCATGGGGAAGATTCTTACTTCTTACAATCACTTGCAGGTGAATTTCTAGAACTTCCAGTACATGGACAATTCATGAAACCCTATTTCTCCTGAAATAGGTTTGTCTCCATGTACATTGTATAATTTTGTAAATTTTGTACATAGGGTTTGGTGTGTTTTCTTTCCGTTGTGTCTACTTGCCTTGTCTGGGCAAGCTCCTAATTTTTTATCCCTCTATGTTTGGTCTGATCCACCATGAGATCTATTTCTCACCATACCCACCAGGGATATGCATCCCCGAGCATGAGCAACTGCTAGACCCCAAAAATTCTTGATATTTTGAGATCCTTTGTCCTCAATATCAACATTGTATGTTGATCACACAAGGTTTAGGGTTTTATTTGAATAAGCTTGTCACCCAAAATCCCCTTTTAGTCCTTAGATGTCTTATTTCTCCATTGACTTGTTGGTCTAGTTATCGGTGATATAAGTTGCCTCTTGACTCATGGTTTCACATTTCTTACTGACCCCTTTGTTTTGAGTTGTTCAGTCATCCTCAGTCACATAATCTCTTAAATACACCCAAAGTTGAACTTTAATCTTTGCATACAAATGACTTATGCTTAAGTCATGAATTCCTAAGGGGTAAAGTCTTGTCGACCTATTCAAGGCCCCTTTTTAAGATTAACTATTGAATGTTTGTGTAGGTATGGTAATCATGAGATCAAGGGATTTGATCTGAACCATCCCTTGATGGCTCGCCCATTTGAAACAACTATAGTTTAATTGTTGTGGGGTCAGTGAAACAACACCACGTGTATGTGGGCCCGACCAGTATGTCCCATGACTATGTGATTGACAACGCTAAGAAAATGATGAATTTTGATCACAATCGTTTCCCGCTAACTCATGGAAGAAAGATGTAGGTTCTTTAAAAATGGCAAGATCCACAAGATGTTTCCACATGTGCTCTACAACTACCAGCGAGTGGAGCCCTCTCATACAGAAGGAGAGTCTTGTCAGTGAATTCCTATTGGTTGTTTGTCAGAGCTGGAGCAGTGTTGCAAATTCAAATGAGTTTGACACAATTTGAGTCATTCGAGACACCCAACTCAACCATGGATTGATGGCATGTATTCAAAATGCAAAGTACACATGTTGCAATTGTTTTGCTTTGCACAAATGGACATTAATGGTGGAAGTGACTTGTAAACCTATTCAATTCCCTTCAAAATTGTGCATGCGGTCGACACTTGCTTATTTGATATTGGAAGACGTGTCTGAGGCAACACAAGGATCTAGGAAGTGAATTGCAGAAATTATTTGGGTCAGCATTAGGGTTTGTCATGGTTGAAATTAGTAAGTTTGATAAACACAATTTTGTGCCTTTTCAGTTTTTTGAGTTAGGGGTTGCTTTTAATTTGTTTTTAAATAAGTGCATTTCTTCATTTTTCTTTCACTCCTTTAAAGTTAAGGTTAATATTTTCTTTTAAAATTTGTAGCCCTATAAATTTCCCAATTTTAGCCCTCACCCTCAATCGTAAATTGCAATTAGCAGTCGAGTAGTTAAAATTCTTCTGAAAGAATTATTGCATACCCTAGCCCATGGCTCCCAAAATTCAAGGTGCATCTTCCTCTACTTAGTCCAGAACCCTTTCGCAAGATGTAATTGATTTGCTTCCCAAATCTACAAGTAAGAAACCAAAGGGAAGGGTCTTGTTCCATGGTCCTACTGTGAAAGAGGGTTTGATAGATAAAGCATGCTTTATCAAGGATGTCGAGGTACCCTACACAGGATGGCAAATGTTTCAACATTGGTTTGGAAATAGAAACCTTGGGTCCCTTTTAGCAACCCATGGGATTTGAATATGGGGAGACTGGTTGTTCCCAATGTATATATGGATGTGAAACTCTTGAAATATATTGGATCAAAATATGATTCAGTTTCTAGGGCAGTCAGAGCATATGATGGGGTGGTTATGGTAAAGACAACTAGTGAAGAAATTGAAAAGGTTTTTGACCTACTTGAAAGGAATTCAAATATGCTTCCTTTGGATATGGATACTATCAGAGTAGAGTACAACAATACCAAGATATTTATTAGATCAAAAAAATTGTCCCTACATACTGCAGTTGTTGGAACTGGGAAACAATTGAGGAAGGTTAAAATTGATGACGGAGAGCTTGAATCTTTCCCAATGAGCTATTTTTCCAGTTACTTCAGAAAGATTGTATACTCCTTTTACCAAATTGTAGGTGCCAATCGACCTGACATATTTCAAAAGGAGTATAGATACTTGGCTACACATATGCAACATCCATTGTACAATATTGTTTATGATTATGCAACTTATTTAGCTGATAGCATCCATGAAAGCTTAGTTGAGTTGCAAGGAGGAAAACAATGGGTGAAGTTCTGGTGGTACTCATTGTTAATGCATATGTTCCTGTATAAGGGACAAAAATCCTTTGAGAATGAGATTACATTGGAAAGGAAAAGGGATGGTGTTCACTTACCTGTTCAGTGTTGGACCCCTATCCTGGATAAAGATGATAAGAGGTACAATTTTGTAATGTTTAGAAATTATTTTGCATCAAGGATAAGGAGGGCCTTGGTATTTGAACCACCTAGGATTCCTAAGTAAATCCATGAATTCTTGAGACCTAGGGAGTTAAGGCTAGATTTGAATTTGAGCCATAATTGGGGAGATTTGATTTTGTATCATGATAAGACAATTTTCAGGATATATGGTAGTGGTTTGTGCCCCTATGTTCTTCCTATAGATGTTTCTTTGAGAATAGGTTTCCTTGAGATCATGAGGCAGTTGGAAGCTACACAAGAAGCACATCTACCTGAATTAGTAAGGAATGGTTCATTCTTCCCTGAATGGACTATATTTGTAGATTACATTGTGACAAAAGGGGTAGTGAAGGAACTAGAACATCTACTAAATCCTTATGAATTGATGGCTATGAACCCAAGGAATCATGATCCTAAAGGCTTCATTAGTAAACTAAAAGAGGATTAGAAAATGGGTATCTTTGTACATGCTTTTGATTACCCTGAGGATATCATCAAGTATATTTTCAACTTTAAGGAACAAAATGAAAGAAAAGCCAAGTACCTAGCTTATAGAAAGATGGTGGAAGCTAAAAAGAATAATAATCCTTGATATGATCCTCTGCCAAATATACATGGTGATTTCAATAGGGCCATGTATGTCAAGGAAAATTTTGAGAATGTTGTTGGTGTTTTGAGAGAGTAGCGGGAGGTTCCTGATAAAGGAAAGGCCATGGTAGTTGAAGAAAATATTGAGGTGACATTAGAAGAAGGACCTACATATCAACCACCTAAATAGTTGAGGATTTATTCTAGGAGGAAAAAAGTGGCAAGTGAGGAAAGAAGCTCAGTGGCCCCTGTCACCTCTGAAGAACCAAAATTAGACTCTCCTAAGAGTGCAAGGCCAAATCCTCCTACACAGGTCTCTTTGCTTGTAATTGACATTGATTCACCTCCTAAAAGTTCTACCGCTCCTTAGCAGCCACCTCAAAAGAAGCAAAGAACTAAAACAAAAGGAGTGGTTGATTATTCTGACACCAATGAAGATGACATTTTTGTCACCCCTAAGGAAATGGAGATAGAGATGCCTCCTAATGAAGGAGTGATTTCCTCAAGTTCAGGATAGATCTTTCTCAGACTTGGGAAGCTTGATATTTGTGGATTGAATAATTTGGATGACTTGAGGGTAGAAGCCAGTAAAGAGTTTATGGAAGATGATTCTTTCATTGAGAACTCTGTATTTCAAGATTTCTGGTGGAAATCCAAGGTTGTAGATTATGAAGAGATGGTAGCTATCGAAAGAATCTTGCACCTTGAATCACCTAAAAGTGTCATTGAGGAAAATGTAAGAATCATTATGAAAGATGAGTTCAAAAAGATTAATGCCCGGCAGGGAAGAGAACTTGTAAGGAAGAGTGGTTTGTTGCTATTGCTAGAGTGGAATATAATTGATGCTATTGATTTAGATGCTATCAGAAGGGTTGAGAGACCTCTTGTACAAATAGAGGAAGAACTAGAAATGGCCCTTTGAGGTTCAACCTTAAGTGTGGTTTGGGATGCATTGACAATATGGTCATTGTCTTTGGCATCTAAGAAACCAGCCCTTGCAGAACCATTAGAGCTTAGTGGACAACTGCTTGTAAAAAGAGTTACTAATACTAAAGCTTTGGAGGTAGAAAACATGGTTGTTAATGTTACCAGGTTTACCTGGTCAACTGTGGAGGGCCTCACCTTGGAAAGAGATAATATCAGAGTTAAATATAGTGAACTTCTAAATGACTATGACAGGAGCCAAAAAAAAGTGGCTACACTTGAAACTGAATTGGTATTATTTAAATAAAGAGAGGAAGTACAAAAAGAACAGGGTCAGCCTAGCTCAAGCCACCCATCTTTAGTTTCTCAAATAAAATTTGTGTAACACTCATTTCATATCCAGGCTTTAGCAATAGTACCATATAATCAGGGACAAGAATCAATTGCAAAGGAAGAAATAAGTAGACCAAGCTCTAGTTCATCTGATAGAGATCAACTGCTCCTATAAATTGAGGTGTATAGGAAGTTGGTAAAGAATGCTGAAGATACAATGTATGAGAATAGATCAAAGGTTGTCTACACTACCTTAAAACATTTGAATGAGAAGATTCAAGAGAGACTCAATAGTGTGCATGACAACTATGCTTTGATGGTGTGTGCAATGAGGTTGTCTCAAAAGGATAAAATGTTGACCATACCAACTTTGAATAAATGGGTCCCAAGACTTGAGAGATTGAAGTTGATTTTAGTGGGAGCAGGCCAACATGAAGATAAGTACCCTCTAGTGCTTCCAATTTATGACTTTGTGTGTGAGTTGAGCGAGCAAAAGTTTCAGGGATATGCAACTCCATTAGAGAAAAAGATAATAGAGTTTCATAGCTCAATATAGCCACACTGATTTAGCACCATTACCAAATATTGAGGTAGCTAATTATGAAATCAAACCACTACAGACATGGAAGAGGGAATTGGATGAGGTTATTGATTCTCTGGTAAATAAAATTTGCAAGGAAGTTAATATTGTTGTATTCAACAACACCCTTGGGAGGCTATGATGCAGAGCTATGAGGATTCACAACACATCTCACAAACCTTCAATAATAATCCAAAACAATCTTTGTATAACACATGTTATTAGGCATTGTATATCACATTGGAAACATAACTATGGCAGCCCACAATTTAGTGCAATGAATAGTCATTAATAGCTTCTACAAAACAAATAATTAATTCAATCCCTTTGGTGATATTGAATAAAACATTGTTATGTACTTTTCCTCCAATTATTATGAAGATCCAACTGTGGAAACAAAAGTTATTGTATTTTTCCCAAAACTGCAAACCCTAGGTAGGGTTTAGACCTGCCCTCACAAAAATGTTCATAACTTATTCAAATATTAATGAATTTTGATGAGAATTGAAGCAACTAAAATTATATTCACATGGAAACAAAATACAATTGGTTTTAGATCCAAAATATAGACTTTATATTCCGTACCATCACATTTCTTTAGACTGTAAATTCTGCACAATATTGTTAGAATAGGCAGTCTCACCAAAATAATCATATCTTCCACAAAACTTGATAAAATTAAATGAGACACAAAGAATTGGAAACTAGAAATAGAGATCTTTCCATCCATATATGATACTCTATCATTTGAGTCCATACCATGGCGTAAAAATCACAACTTCAATCTGGAAACAATGTGAAAATCAAAAAATGCACAAAATTTGAGGTTTCCATTCATCAATCTTCAAAAATGATGTCTCCAACCCCCAATTCGAGTTTTAGAGGGTTTATTTATACATTTTCAACCAAAAAAAACTATTTTCAAACCACCTTTTGATTAGTTTGTTGACAAAACACCTTAATCACATTTCATCTACCTAATTTTGCACTTTTGACAATTTTTACAATATATGAAAAATGAAAAACATCCTAGGACCTATAACACCACAAAGTTGGCCTCTTGGAACTTATTACAATATCAAAACATAAAAATGAAACAAATAACTCAATATGGCCTCATGGAGGCATGTGATCAAATAGGTGCTCCTGCACCAGGCTAACATTTCTTATTAGCTTTCTAGAGGATTTTGACAATTAATCCAATGCAGTTGTAACCAACTATTCCCCTTATAGGAAAGCCATGGATAAAATAATGGAGTTTGAATTACCATCTAAGGAGTAATATGAAGAATGGGGAAGGTTATATGTTGGAAAAATTGGTTTGTGAAACATATACTTAGTCATGTATTGTACAGGTCTGGCCTATGAGATTACAAGGTTAAAACATATGTTTCACAGAAAAGTATCGGCTATTGGTGATATGGAATGTTGATTGAGATGCTGACTCACCTATGGTCCACATTATTTTGTCATCTTGCTCGATGAATTGAATGCACTACTTTTGATATGTTTTTTGAAAAGGCAAGTTTTCTCTCTATTGCAAATGTAAACATTCTTTGTCTTATGTGTATTCCCTCCATTTCTGACGATTGCAAATATAACTGAATTTGGAATATACCTTCTAGCGGTCCATTCCGATATTGACATGTGTACACTTGGATTGAATCTTTTTTTTTCTCCCTTATTCTATAAAATGGAATTCAGGGCCATTGGTGCAGATATTTTGTTGAAATTTTGGAGCTACATCAAGAAAATTAGAAAAACACAGAGTAGATATGTTGAGTCTTTATCAAATGTTATGAGTCTAGAGAGTAAATTGAATTAAATGTATGGTTTCTAAGTATATTTGAATGATAATGGATATTTTTTGAGTATATAGTCTCTCCCTTTTGTTTTATATCAGAATTATTAATGAAAATATTGATCAACGATCATTTCATTAATTGTCATTGTGTTATGCTTTGATGTATGATTTGGTTTTGGCTCTTTTTCACAGAATGAGTTAAAATGCTTGAATTAGATCATGGGTTCTTATATTAAGTCGTTTGGATTTGATAAGTAGTCTTTAGTACTCAGTCATGGATTTTTGAATTGCAAGGTGATATCACTAGATCAAAATTGCTCAGAATTAAATATGCCTTCTGTGTCAATTTACACAGACTCCTAACCCATAGATAATGGCACTGATCTTTAGCCCATTAAACCTTTCTTGGGGTTTCAGTTCTTCAACTTAAGATAAATCTCTTATAATAATGATTGAACCACTTGTTATTTGTTGTTGTTTTTCATTATCAACTTAAGATGCATGATTAACTCAAAGAATTTCCACCTTTGTGATTGATTTCATCTTATTTGTGATTAATGAGAATCTGTTTTCCTTGATTTACAATGTATGAGTAAATTGTTGAAATGAGTTATCTATTTGGCATTGTGGGAACACCCTCCCAGGTTTGGAAGAACTCGAAGTGCAAGAGATAAATAAATATACACTTTATCTCGTTTGTTGGCCACTCATCTGGAAATTATTCGAGAATTGAGTTTGGCAGACTTATAGGTATTTGCTAAGTCCTACTTGGTTCGTTAAAATTAACCAATAGCCAACACCATTCTCCTCCATCATATGATCCCCTTCCATCTCATGATCCCATTTCCAATCAAGAACAAAAAATATCCCTTCCATCTCATCTAATGATATATTTCCATCTCAAGAGAAAGATATCCCTTCAGCCCCCCTCTCACAATCCCCTCTCCCCCACTTCATCTATTGACATCCTTCCATGTCTAGATCAAAGTACCTCTTCCACTCCATTGTATGATTGCTCTCAAAATGTGGTCTCAAAGTAAACCTTCCACCCCATCTACTGATTATATTTCCCACATGATAAAAAAACCCATCCCTCTTCATCTCATGAGCCCCTCCATCTCATAACCAAGACCACACTATACCATCTACCCCATCACAACATAATAACATAGAGAAGGAAATGAATTGTTTGAAAAAATGCCCTAAAGAAATGTAGTCTCATGGTGATGGAATTCCATGACAAAAAAAAATTTCATGGCATTCCATCACCATGAGACCACATTTATTTGAGGCATTTTTTCAAATATTTCACTGCCTTCTCTATGCTACCACATTTTTTGTACATGTCTACCAAAGCATTTTATAAAATAGTTCACCGCCCTTCTACTATGGATAAAAGCCTAAAACAGGTGCTTTCGAACAAGGTATGGATAGGGAAAATAGTAAGCATAATAGTAAGAAATATATAGTTCAATAAGTACTCAAAATTTTGTTCATTACCTCATACATTATAAGCCATGACCTGCATCACTATTCTACTTTTAGTGATTGAATAATTTGTTGGTTTTTTTTTTCAGATGTTGGAAGCGGAAATGCCTCCAGATATTAATAAGGTAATGGAGAAAGGTGTATCTTCTACAATGAACAACTCAATGCCTCTCACAAGGGTATGAGAGAGATTATTAAATTTCAAATTGCATTTGTTGTTATAGTTGTTAGTTAGTGAAAAATTAAATGATTATTGATTCATTGTTTAATTTCTATTTGGATGGTTCTATAGGACTTGGGAACACCACAACATGAGCATGTGAATCTTTCACTTGAGGAGAGAGATTGTCTAGTAGTAGTAAGTGATTATTTTGTTAAATATATCAATTTTATAATGTAATTTCTATATATTAATTTCTTTACTTGTTATTGTAATAGATAGATCTTGATGAGGAACTAAACCCTAGGAGGAGTAGCCATCAATTTTAGAGTAAATGAGTGTCATACACATTACCACACCTAACCAACAAAGGCTGCCTATTTATTTCATTCACCTGGAGGGCAATGAATTTTCATTGGGGTCCTTTATTGTATTCCCACATGGCATTTTTGGACATAATTTTTATTGCATATGCTTAACATTGTATGCCTATATGACATTCTTGTAAAGCCTATAGGATATTTTGTATATATTTTATACTTCTATCAACATATATTGATGTATGCCTACATGGCTATTTGGTTAATACAAATATTTTTTATTGATGGTGTCCATATTTACATTATAAATCCAAATTTCAATAGATATTTGTAGATTTTTTACTTCAAATATTTAAAATCCAAGTGTTTTCCATACACTCTTCTTTTCTATAATTGTAAATATATAATAAATTTTGAACATTATTGTCCTATAAGATTATTGAACATTAAATCAATCATATGAATATAGTAATGCTTTATGCTTCATGCTTCATGTGCTTCACAAAGGAAATTCATGTGTATGCTTGATTATTCATGCATCATTCTCCATGCTACCATGTTTCATGCTTCATGCTTCATGTGTATGCTTCATGATTTATATCATTGAGGAAGACATCTACCATTCCATATGTATGCTTGATGCTACCATTCACTTGTATTCTTTATGCTTCATGTATTATGCATATAAATAAAACATCATAAAACTATTGAAAAAAGAAAATGGAAAGTAACAACTAAGTCTCACAAACAAAAACTCAAGGCATGCAAGTCTTATTAAAGATCATAAGGGCATTGGATTATTGGAGATTAACATATCACAAATCAACCTTCCCAAAAAAAAATTCATAGATATTCATCTTATTTCTAAATATGAATTCCAACCCAATAATTAGAAGAATGCAACTTTAAAAGTTAAAATTGTATGCTTACAATAGTCAATAAATAGCTTCAAGAGATGTGCATTGAAAAAATAGAACCAACTGAAAGTTCAAGAATTGTCTTTTCCCCAAGCATATCTGAAAAGTTGCAAATAAATCAATTTTGGTTCTCATGAATAGTGATGATATGAATTTGGTTGTGATTTTTCAAAGTTGAAAAGTTGTGACCCATCGAATAGGAAAGGATACTAACCTTTTATAATGAAGCACGGTTACCATTCCTAGCATAGATGTGCCCACCTAGATGTGTTGGCACTAACTATTCAGCCCCATGAAGAACAAAACAAAAAAGTAGCCTACCTTGCAACTTTACACTACATGCAACTGACATGCTTTCCATCAACTAAAAGTTATTCAACACGAACAAATGACTTGGAGCTATCAAAAACTAAGAGAGGTTATTGTAGACAGGCCCTACATAATCCTATAGCCTCAAACAAAAAATTCCAAGTGCTACAGTTTTCAAGTAATTTCTCACCAAAGTTTTCTATCCTTTTGCACTTTGGTCTCTTAAGAGACTTCATCAGTAGAATGTGGCTCAAATTTTTTTGTGCATTTGGATGTGAGAGAGGACCTTTCCTAATAGAAAACCACCCATACAGACATGTTGGAATGGTCAGTCCGGTCATATGATGAACAGAACGGAAGTTACACCACTTTCCAACTTTACACTACATGCAATTGATCCGTTTTCCATCAACTAAAATTTGTTCAACATGGGAAAACAACTTTTATCTATTAAAAATTGAGAGAGGTTATTGTATATGGGCCCTATGTGATCTTTTAGCCTTAGATAGAACATTTCCAAGTTCCACGATTTCTGAGTAATCAATCGTAAAATTTTGTTGCCCTTTTGCACTTTGGTCTCTTAAGAGACTTCATTGGTACAATGTGGCTCAGACTATTTTGGCATGCTTGGGTTTGAAAGAGGACCTTTCTTAGCATAAAACCACCCATAAAAACATGTTGGAATAGTTGGTTCAGTCGTATGACAAACAAAACAAAAGTGACACCACTTTCCAACTTTCCACTATATGCAACTGACCCATTTTTTATCAACTAAAATCTATTCACCATGAGAAAATGATTTGGATGTTACATTGGTGGTTTTTGTTGCACCAAAATATTGACCTATCAATGCCTGATACAACCACCAAATTTATGTAAGATCCACATGAGGCAGTTAAGCCATGTCACAAACCCAAGCGTCGTGTTGGACAAGGAAGACCAAGGGACACACCATATTGAAACAATCCCACCCCCAACACAAGCAAAGGGTTTGAACTTGTGACCTAAGATCTGATACCAATTTTTACATTGGTGGTTTTCATTGCACTAAAATATCGACCTTTCAATTATTGATACAACCATTAGATTTATGTAAGATCCATAGGAGGCTGTTAAGCCATGTCACAAGCCCAGTGTCATGCTAGATAAGGAAGACCAAGGGACACACCATCTTGCAACATTGGAGCTATCAAAAAATAAGAGAGGTTATTATATATGGTCCCTACATGATCCCATAGTCTTAGACGAAACATTTCCAAGTGCCATGGTTTCTGAGTAATCACTTGTCAAAGTTTTCTACCCTTTTGCACTTTAGTCTCTTAAAAGACTTCACCAGTACAATGTGGCTCATAATTTTTTGATATTTTTTGGTGTGAAAGAGGACCTTTCTTAGCATAAACCCACCCATACAGATGTGTTGGTATAGTTGGTTCAGTCATATGACGGAGAGAATGAAAGTTACACCACTTTCCAACTTTACAATACATGCAACTGACCTATTTTCCATCAACTAAAATCTATTCACCACAAGAAAATGACTTGGATCTATCAAAAACTAATAGAGGTTATTGTAGATGGGACCTACATGATCTTGTAGCCTTAGATGGAACATTTCCAAGTTCCACGGTTTTTGAGTAATTGCTCCTCAAAGTTTTCTACCCTTTTGCACTTTGGTATCTTAAGAGACTTCATTAGTAGAATGTGGTTTAGGTCATTTTGGTGTGTTTGGGTGTGAAAGAGGACATTTCCTAGCATAAAACCACCCATAAAGATGTGTTGGAATAGTCAATTTGCTCATATCATGAACAAAATGAAAGTTACACCACTTTCCAACTTTACACTACATGCAACTGAAATATGTTCAACATGGGCAAAAGAATTAGAGCTATCAAAAATCAAGAGAGATTATTATATATGGGCCCTACATGATCCTATTGGAAAAATAAGGATAGACAACTAAGAGGGGGGGTGAATCAGTTGTCACAAAAATTTAAAATTTTATTACTTAACTTAACCTTATTCTCAGATCTAATGAATAAGCAATCAACCACAAGCAATTAACACATTAGAGCTCGACAAAGAACACAATTTTTTTGCGTGGAAACCTTGTTGGGGAAAAACCACGGTGGATGTTAGTCCACAAGATTATACTTTGTTAGAAGTATAAAAGAAATAATAAAGAGAATGCACATGCATTCAAGCACACTGCCTAGAGCTCACTACTCAATTACAAAAGAGGACTCACTGTCCAACAATAGGATTTGGATTAAAACCATCCAAGATGTGAATTGAGAAAATAGCTTCCTCACAAGCCTAATTACAGTTCCAATTAAGCTCAACACTTCTTCACACTTCACTCAATCTTCTTCACACTCTACTCTGCAATCGAATGATATTCGTACATATACACTTAGGAGCACACGAAGCATCTCTTCCAACAATGAACTAATTTCCCTTATATATCCACTACATGGGATTCCATCACTACTTCGTCGCCCAAGAAAATAAAATATATCTTGCAATGTTGGCCCAGATTTACAAATAAAATTTTAATGTGAACCCACGAAGGTCAGCCACAACATAGTGGAGACCCAAATTAACATCTCCAATGTGAAAACACTTTAATTAAAATCACCTCGAAGATCCACAACACGCTATCACCAACATGTCGGCCAGAAACATAAAAAATTGAACATACGCAAGACAAGATATTCAACCGTGGACTCTCTAAATAATGTGGACATACCATAAAGATAGAGAATGATCTAGAGTCATCTGAGAACACCAAGAAACAATAGAGAAGAATCCACAACAACTGAGATATCCAGAATTACACAAACTTCATTCAGGAACACTAACAGAGACTAGCAAAACACTGTTAGACCACAACATACTCAAAACTTCACACGGACCTCTAAAATTTCTGGTAGATGATCTAGATAAACTCCACAATAAACCATTTAATCCATGTCATCTAATCTTCAATGTTCCTCTGGGAACACAACACTTTCTTTTACAATTTTCTCAATATCCTCTACATATACAACAATTGATACACCAAATACTAATAGTGTTGACATCAATGAAAACCACATATCAACAACCATATCCACAACATCCAACAATCTCCCCCTTTGGCATTGATGGCAACACATGAGTTGAAAAATACCATAAACCCAACAAACTGACTTCTTTTGCACTTCTCCTCTCAACTAAACTTCTCTCCACAAGGATTTTTCACAATGCACTTCTCCCCCTTTGACATCAATGGAAAAGGTAACAAAGACCTTTCCATGCACACGCTCTAAACCACATATTAGCACATTTGACTACTCCCCCTTAGTAGCAGCCACAAAAACATCAATCCATATCAAAGTATAGCAATGAAGCTCATGAATTGATGCAAAAAAAATGCATCATTTAGTTCTTATCAGGAGGGGTAATTACCCCTAGCGTTCCTCTGAGATACTCAAAAGTATCCTTTGGAAAAGGTTTAGTAAAGATATCTACAATTTGTTCTTTGGTAGGCACATACTCCAATCTGACTTCTTTCTCATTCACTTTCTCCCTCAAGAAATGAAACTTGATTGATATATGTTTAGTCTTAGAGTGTAGTACTAGATTCCTTGAAATATTTATTGCACTGGAATTGTCACAGTATATAGCAATAGGCTCTTCATATATCACCCTGATATCTCTCAACATTTGTTTCATCCATATCACTTGAGTACAATTATTGGCAGCATCAATGTATTCTACTTCAGCAGTAGATGGAGAAATTAAGTTTTACTTTTTACTCAACCAAGATACTAGCTTCTTCCCTAGGAAGAAGGCACCACCACTAGTCCTTTTTCTATCATCTACATCACTAGCCCAATCCACATCAGTGTATGCACACAGAGTGAGATCATCATCATTTGGATACCAAAGGCCAAATTCGACTATTCCTTTTAGATATCTGAAAATTCTTTTGATAGTAGTCACATGTGATTCATTTGGATTAGTTTGAAATCTAGCAACCATACATACAACATTCATAATGTCTAGTCTAGTCTGTGTTAAGTGGAGCAATCCACCGATCATTGACCTGGACCAAGTTTTATTTTCCTTTGGAGAATCATCATTCTATTTCAACTCTTCCTTCATGGCTTCCAACTAGTGTTCATCTTGACAGGCTTCAGTGACACTCTTAGGTTCAATCTTGGAAATCAGACAATATTCTTCTAAAAAAATTCTTCTAGTTTGCACTCCTTTACTCTTATCTCCTATGATTTTACTTTCAAAATGACTCAGCTTTACATACCTTGGAGTTTTTGGACTTTCACTGGCTTCTGACTCTTCTGATCTTTCTTCTACACTTACACTTGTCTGTGCCTTTGCACTAGTTTGAGCTTCCTGACTGACTTGATTTACTGGGACAAATTGAGGTTGCTTCACTGGAACATATGGAATAATCTGAAGTAGATTCGGTGTCTCAGTGTTATTCCCTTGACTTGTGTTGTCTTCATCTGAATCATAACTGTGTCGACTAGATGATTTGACAGAGTCCTCATCAACTCTGACATTTGCACTCTCAACCATTTTTCTCAGTCTCTTGTTATAGCACCGGTATGCCTTGCTCTTAGTGGAGCAACCTAGGAAGATCCCTTCATCACTTCTAGCATCAAATTTTCCTATATCATCATCTCTCCTGATATAACACTTGCTTCCAAAGATATTAAAATACTTAACAGTAGGCTTGTGACCAAACCATAACTCATATGGGGTCTTACCAGAATTTCCATTCACATTTACCTAGTTCAAGGTATACACAACAGTTCTTACCACTTCACTCCAATACATCTGAGACACATTTCCTTCCACCATCATGGTTTTGGCAACATCCAGAATTGTTCTATTCTTGCTCTCTACAACTCCATTCTGTTGAGGGGTTCGAGGAGTAGATAATTGTCTTTTAATTCCATGCTCTTCACAATAAGAGTTGAACTATTTAGAAATGAACACACCACCTCTGTCAGATCTCAAACACTTGATTTTCAGACCTTACTCATTTTCTGCCATAGCCTTGAAACATTTGAATTTCTCTAGTGCTTCACATTTTTCTCTCAAAAAGGAAACCCAAATCATTCTAGAGTAATCATCAATAACCAGCATAAAATACCTTTCTCCATGAATACTTCTGACTCTAGAGGGACCACAAAGGTCAGTATGTAGTAGTTCCAGCAAATTATTTGAATAAAACTATTTGCTCCAGAAAGAGACTCTAGTTTGTTTGCCCATCTGACATTCCTTGCAAATTACAATAGCAGGCTTCACTAGTCTAGGAAAATCTTTTACTGCTTGAGTAGAACTTATCTTGATATTTTTTTCAAAGTTTACATGACACAATCTCCTATGCCACAACCAAATTTCATCTGCTTGAGCAATCAAACAACTTCCACTAGTAGTATTCAAGTGAAAAATGTTACCTTTTGTTTTTTTTCCAGTTGCAATCATGTTCCTGGAACTTCCACGTATCTTGCATCTTCCATCTTTGAACTATAGATCATATCCCTTGTGAATGATTTGTCCAACACTCAACAAGTTGTGCTTTAGGCCTTCAACATAGAGGACATCATCAATGTTGTCCTTACCACCAAGGCAAATAGATCCTTTGCCATGAATCACACCAACATTGTTATCTCCAAATATTACAACCCCACTGTCATACTTCTCTAGACTCACAAATTTCCTTTTATCATCAGTCATATGATGTGAGCATCCACTATCAATGAACCACTCATCTTTTTCTTCAACTTGAGTTGCAAGATCTTTTTCATCTTTAGTAGATTCATTAGCCATAGGATTATTTTCAATGGTAGCAATGAAAGCCCAATCATCCTCTTTTCCATTATCTTTGTTAGACTCTTCATCAGTTACTGCTTCTTCAGCAAAATAGCATATCTTTGGGAATCTAGACTTCTTAGGCTTAGATCTAGGAACTCTTTCAGGAAATATTGATGCAAAATGACCTATTTTACTACATGAAAATATTCAATAGGTAATACATCTTCATACTCACCTTTTCCTCTTCCTTCTTGCTTTGCAATCAGTGCTTCCAGTTCTTCTACCTCTCTTTCTTTATCTTCAAGCTATTTCAATTCTTCATCATACTTTGATACCTTCCTGGAACTCTCTCCTAGACTATATCTTTGTATGTTACTTCTAGACACAGTAGCCTTGAATGCAGACTCAGTCTTTGGTGTAGATTCACCAAATTCACTTATCTCAAAAGTAGCAAGCTTCCCGATCAACGTATCTCTTGTCATCTTGTTTACTTATCTGAACTCTTCAATAGCATGAACCTTCATTTTGTAGGAGGAAGGAAAGGATCTAAGAACTTTAGCCACATTTTCATCCCCATCCACAGAACCACTGACACATGTAATACCCATCACTATCTCATTTACTCTCTGCATAAAAGAAGTGATATTTTCATCTTCACCCATCTTCAGATTCTCATACTTTCCTTTCAAGATTTGTAGCTTAGCCATCTTCACCTATGGATCTCCTTCATACAAAGTTTCCAGTTTTGTCCAAATCTCATGAGTTGTCTGCAGACCTACCAAATTAGCCATCTTTGAATCTATCAGAGCACTCACCAAAGCTTCAATAGCCTTGATATTGCTTTCAACATATTTGATCTCATCAGCAATAGATGGACCATTCTAGGGAATAGTATATGGATCTTTTGTAATCTTCTAGAAAGCATCACCAATACGCCTTAAGTTACATTGCATCCTAACCTTCCACAGTGAATAGTTAGTGCCATCAAATCTAGGACTATCCTTCTTGAATGTTTCCATCCCAGATCACCTCAAGCTATTAGACTTCTTCAGAGGAACCTGCTCTAATACCAATTGTTGGAAAAATAAGGACAGAGAATTGAGAGGGGGGGTGAATCAGTTGTCACATAAATTTAAACTTTTCTTACTTAACTTAACCTTAATCTCAGATCTGATGAATAATCAATCAACCACAAGCAATTAACACATCGGAGAGACAAAGAACACAAAGATTTTTTGCATGGAAACCCTGTTGGGGAAAAACCATGGTGGATGTTAGTCCACAAAATTATACTCTGTTAGAAGTATAAAAGAAATAATAAAGAGAATGCACATGCATTTAGGCACACTGCCTAGAGCTCACTGCTCAATTACAAAAGAGGACTCACTTTCGAACAATAGGATTTGGATTAAAACCATCCAAGATGTGGACTGAGAAAATAGCTTCCTCACAAGCCTGATTACAGTTTCAATTAAGCTCAAAAATTCTTCACACTTTGAACAATCTTCTTCACACTCTGCTCTACAATTGAATAGTATTCACACATATACACTTAGGAGCACATGAAGCATCTCTTCCAACAATGAACTAATCACCCTTATATATCCACTACATGGGATTCCATCACTACTTTGTTGCCTAAGAAAATAAAATATATTTTGCAATGTTGGCCCAGATTTACAAATAAAATTTTAATGCAAACCCACCAAGGTTGGTCACAACATAGTGGAGACCCAAATTAACATCTCTAATGTGAAAAGACTTTAATTAAAATCACCTCAAAGATCCACAATACGCTATCACCAACATGTCAGCTAGAAACATAAAAAGTTGAGCATGCGCAAGGCAAGATCTTCAACCATGAACTCTCTAAATAATGTGGAAATACCACAAAGATAGAGAATGATCTAGAGACATCTGAGAACACCAAGAAACAATAGAGAAGCATCCAAAACAACTGAGATAACCAGAATTACAAAAACCTCATTCAGGAACAATGATAGAGACCAGTAAAACACTATCAGACCATAACATAATCAAAACTTCACGCAGACCTCTGAAACTTCCGATAGATGATCTAGATAAAATCAACAATAAACCCTTTAATCCACTTTAGCTAATCTTCAATGTACAGAGTAGGATGCCATCATGACCTACACAATTCCTCTAGGAACACAAAACACTTTCTTTTACGATTTTCTCAATATCCTCGACATATACAACAATTGATACACCAAATGCTAATAGTGTTGACATCAATGACAACCACATATCAGCAACCATATCCACAACATTCAATAGATCTTGTATCCTTAGACAGAGTATTTCCAAGTGCCATAGTTTTTGTGTAATTGCTCATCGAATTTGCTTCCCTTTTGCACTTTGGTCTCTTAAAAGACTTCACCGGTAGAATGTGGCTCAAATTGTTTTGACATGTTTGGGTGCAAAAGGGTACCTTTCTTAGCATAAAACCACCCATACGGATGTGTTGGAATAGTTGGTTTGGTTATATGACAAATAAAATGAAATTTACACCACTTTCCAACTTTACACTACATGCAACTGATCTATTTTCCATCAACTAAAATCTGTTCACCCCAGGAAAACAACTTGGAGCTATCAAAAATTGAGAGAGTATATTGTAGACAAGTGCTACATGATCTTGTATCCTTAGGAAAAATGTTTCCAAGTGCCACAGTTTTTGAGTAATCGCTCTTCAAAGTTTTTTTCCCTTTTGCACTTTGGTCTCTTAAGAGACTTCACCGATAGAATGTGGCTCAGACCATTTCAGAATAGATGTGTTGGAATATTTGGTTTGGTCGTATGATGAATTGAATGAAAGTTACACCACTTTCCAACTTTACACTACATGCAACTGACCTATTTTCCATCAACTGAAATCTGTTCACCACAAGAAAACGACTTGGAGATATCAAAAGTCAAGAGAGGTTATTGTAGAGGGGCCCTACGTGATCCCATATCCTCAAAAAAAAAATTTCAAGTGCCATGGTTTTCAAGTAATCACTCGTCAATTTTTTCTATCCTTTTGCACTTTGGTCTCTTAAGAGACTTCACTAGTAGAATGTGGCTCAAACTATTTCGGCATGTTTGGGTGCAAAAGAGGAGCTTTCCTATCGTAATCCCACCCATTCAAATGTGTTGGAATAGTTGGTTTGGTCATATGATGAACAAAGAATAATCTACACATGCACCTTCCTCAACTTCTTGAGAGTAGGAAGAATCTCTTCATTGAATACATTATGTATCTCATTCAACTTGGTCTGCTTCTTTTTCAAGTGTTTTTTGAGTAGACTAACCTCATTTTCATTGATGATAAATTATTCTTCTTGTCTTTTAATTCCTTTTCTAGGTGGTTAATTTTAGTCTTCAGTTGTTTTGCTTCAATTTCAACATTTCCAACTATTGTCGTTGCATCGACAACTATTGTTATCATCTTTGGAAGCTTCTTTCTAATTACAGAATGAAAATTTTTCTTTTTAAAATTTCTTTACAAAAATTCTCTACCTTTATAGATAAGAATTCCAGGTGTCCACCTCACTAATTCTCCTTTTTTCCACTTACATTTCATATTGCTTCTTCCTTATCATCTATTTCCAGTTGTATTTTCTCCACAAAAGTCTTAAGTTCAAAAATCTTTGACTTCATTTGTTCATTTGTTAATCTTTCCATAAAGATTGGAATATGATTGTAGGATATGCCTAAAATGGAAAATGTATGGAAAATGTGGTAGCATAGACAAGGCAATGAGTTTTTTGAAAAAAATGCCTCAAAGAAATGTGATCGCATGGTGATGGACATCACCATGAGACCAAATTTCTTTGAGGTATTTTTTCAAATAGCTCAATACCTTGTCTATGATTTTTCTTACTATTATGCTTTGATAGATTTTTTAATGCATCCATAGTTTGGTAGAAAGCACATGTTTTAGGATTTTATCCATAGCGACAAGAAGACCTTGGAATGGGGTATGACTTCTATCAAAACATAAAAGGGGGGATTTTCATGAGTGTTATGGTTGCAATTACCTTAGTAGACACATGCAAAATGTGGATGCATAGACAATGCACATGAACTATTTGACAAAATGCCTCAATGAGATATGTCCTCATGGTCAATGTTGATGCATAAACAAAGCATTGTAAGAAGAAATGCCTCAAAGAAATGGGGTCTCATGGCATTGTAAAAGGGGGGATTTTCATGAGTGTTATGGTTGCAATTACCTTAGTAGACACATGTAAAATGTGGATGCATAGACAAGGCACATGAACTATTTGACAAAATGCCTCAATGAGATATGTCCTCATGGTCAATGTTGATGCATAAAAAAAGAATTGTAAGAAAAATTGTTGCTAATTTAGACTATGCTCAAGCATTCAATGAATAATCTTGAGTTCGATAAGCCAAATCTAGATGGCAACTCATGTAGTTGATGTGTCTCTACAATCAACCTTGTTAGTATACAAGATTGTGTGTGATTTTCTTGGTCTTACACAATTCTATATTTCTTATTGTGGTTCGATCTATATTGGCCTTCAAAATTCACACTCCTATTATGATATCTAATTGAAACTAAGGCAGTTTTATGAACACATTTTGGAGTTTGATGTGACAGGAATGAATTTTAGAACTTTTTTATTCCTTTAAAGTCAAACCCATTTTGTTAATATTTACAAGAGTTTGAAAGTATTAACGTCACACGATATAATATACCTAGTGCAATATTCATTGATGTATGGACATAGTACTCCATTCAATATAATCCTCAAATTATTCACTTTCTGAATACTTGATAAATGGTCTAGGATGGTGTATCAATGTATTAGGACTTGTTATTAAATATAACAAGTTAGGTGCCAAATTAAAAATTTCTCATGTGCAAACAAATGTACAATATTTCACTTTTGTAAGGGAGACGACTTGGGGTGAGAGAACTTAGTCAAGTTTGGATAATGTGGATGCAATTGCATTCACAATTATATGCATGAGACATGATTCAATGCAACATGAAAATGAATAATAATTATTGTTAGGTTTGGATCACTAGATCAAACTAATAAAATCTAGAAGAGATCACTAGGTTCTATCAATTTATATGCTAAAATAAATTGCATTGCACATCAAAACAAAATATCTAGAAACAAAACCAAACTAAATATAAATCTAAGAAAATAATTTAATATGCACTTTTTTTCTACAATTATAAACTAGAATGTATTGAATTGAATGCTAAAACAAAATATCTAAAAATAAGACAAAAATAAATATAAATTTAATAATAAAAATACAAAATATACAATATACAAGTTTTTCTCACTAGAGTTATTTATGCATGAGACATGATGCAATGCAACATGAAAAAATAAATGATAATTATTGTTAGTTCAAAGATTTCTCGATTCCATTTTGTATAATTATTGATGCAAAAAATTGTACTCAATCAAATCCAAAAATCTTTGAACAAATGCAATATAGATTGTGGAAATCTGATATCATTAATTATTGTTAGGTCTGGACCACTAGAATAAAACTAATAAAATCTAGAAGAGATCACTAGGTTTTGTCAATTTATATGCTAAAACAAATTGTATTGCACATCAAAACAAAATATCTAGATACAAAGCCAAAATAAATATAAATCTAAGAAAACAAATATACTTTTTTTTCTACAATTATAAGCTAGAATCTTTTATATCAAATGTTAAAACAAAATATCTAAAACTCAGAAAAAAATTAAATATAAAAAAAATTAATAAAAATTAAAAAATATACACTTTTTCTCACTACAGTTATAAATACAAATATATAATAACAACAACAAAACTCATTCTTTCCAATAAAAGTGACATATATCTCCAAAAGATATAAAGTGACTACATCCTCTGCACTTTTCTAAAGTTGGTTTCCTTTCATGGGACCCTAGGAGACTTTCAAAAGGGATATAACTTTGGAGGTACTCCAGTTTCTGGGACCGCCTGTTTTATTCATGTGATCCCACAGATTCTGTCCTTGTCTTAAACGCTGTTTTTCTCCATTTTTCTTGTAGATGATAAGTGCTGAGGTTTGGAATCTTGGGCCAGTCCATAAAGTCCCCATTGACCCACCCTCGTCGCAGCATTAATGTAGTGAGACAAGTACTTATTAAGGAGACAAAATAGCCGTCATGCTTTCTGTGTGCATATCATAAATCCTACCTATAAAGCTGGCTCAGAAAGAAACAGAAGTAAAATGCTGTCATACTAGACCACTAGACAAGAATTCTTTCCCTTGACCATTGAATCTGGAAGGACAGTTGGCACGGACCTGTAACAAGCTGGAAGGAAAAGCCGTAAATGGTGGAGCTATGATGTGTACATGTGAGGTGAGAGGAAGGGAGGAGCCTGGCTCTCTTATTGCTTTCAAATGCCCATATTTCTACTGGTGTTGTCAGGAAGTTCTTAGTCTTGCTCATGAAATAGAAATATGAATGAAATCTCTTTATAGTCTTTTATGTCGAAAGATTTGTTTTGGGTTTTCAACTTTTTTATTGTTTTCATATTGTCTTGCTGTCAAGAAATTCTAATTCTTAGTATTGTTCATATGTTCGTATGAATGGAAATAGAAATGCGAATGGAATTTCTTTATAGTCTACTATATTGAACGATTTGTTTTTGGGTTTTCAACTCTCTTATCGTTTTCAAATGCTCATATTTCCACTGCATTGTGTTGTTGTCAAGAAGATCTAATTCTTAGTTTTGCTCCATATGAATGGAAATGGAAATGTGAATGGAATCTTTTTATAGTCTATTATATCGATGGTTTATAGTATATGAGGTTACCCCATACTCCGAGTATGCATGGGGCACCTAACTATGTTTCTAATACGAGGCATCCATCTCCTAACCCTTACAAGATTTGAACGTGTGACCTCTCTTTGAAGAGTTCAAGTTCTCTACCATGAGGTCAGCTCGTGGTCTTATTGTATGTTCTATTTGATCTGTTTTAATGTGAATTTTTTTAATAAAAAAAAATGTTTATTTAAGTTATTTTCTAAGGAAGTATTCTCTAGTTGTGTACTTGAATTTTGTATCTTTTAAACTTAAATGTGGTCATTTTTTGTTTCTATTTGCAATATTAATATTATTGTTATTGACTTTTGCCTCCTCTTGATTTTGGGATATGATTTTACTCCACTAACTTTTTTTGATGAATATAGTGAACATTGTGTATCTTTTATAAAGTAGTTTGATAAAACTTTATTCATTAAAAAAATGTAGTTTTGAATTACTCAAATTTTCATAATATATATCATATCTATTAACTTGTTGGATTATTTTTTTGAAAAAAGTAAAAGTTAAGTTGTCCCCTCATTAGATCATGCACTATAAAGTTGTTTAATTTCTCATGTTTAAGTTATTCTTTTCAATTAAAAAAAAGCAACCCTAAAAGTAATTCCTTTTGAAATAATAATAAAATGTCAATAAATAAACATAAATCAATTAAATGTGATTACATATAGATAAAAGGGAATTAAGTCATTAATATGATATGTAAATGTAAAAGAGTAATTGATATGAGAAAATGGATAAGAAAGTGTGTATCTATCTCATTGTATAGATTGATTTGACATGATAGATGTTGGTTGTGAATTGAATAAAGGATTCAAATATTAAATAGAGGGCTATGAAAGACTAATTATTATTTTATGTGGCTCTAAACATAATCACAACTATGATCCAAATAGATTTCCACAATCTTATCATTTTATTGCAATCATGTCCTTTCAACATACAAACCTACAATTTTGATGCTTCTTTACTAGGTATCTAAAAGGGAAAATGTGATGTTGAGAAACATCTTTAGGTGTATGTCATGCAAGGGTTGAAGTGTTAGACTTCCTTACACCTTAGTCAAACCCTTGTTATTGTTCACAAGAATGAAGACATGATTGATGCAAAATTCCTAGAGTGAAGATCAATGCAACATTTGTACTTGAATATAGATGCATACATAAGATTGATAATGCTTTTAATTCAATTCTTTGTAATGTACATAAGATTATAATATTTGGGTGCATTAGTTAGTACTAAATAATGTGGTTATAAATAAAGATTTAATAAGTTTTTATTCAACATGTAATGGAACCATTAGTAAGGTTTAATAGAACTAGTATAAACAAAAAGCATTGGCTATTGTACAAGAATCAATGAATTATATTGTTAAAGAACATTGCTCAAAAGAGGTTGATCCATCAAAGAAGTTGTGAATCATTGATAATGATTATATTATTTAATGCAATATATATCTTCTATTCCTATACTTATGGTATTGGAATGATATTTTGAGGGAAAGTTTATTAAATTTGGCATCAAAGCTATTTCTAGAGAAAAGTAGGGAGAATTTTTGTTAACAACTTTTTTATTTAGGGTCAAATTAATTGCAAAGGGTTATGTGTCTCATATCAGTCTTCACAAAAGGTGATTTTATATTCATTAAAAATATGACTTCAAGAAAATCCCAAAAAGTGGTTTCATTAAATATTGGATCAATGTCGAGGGAGTTATTGCAATTTTGAAGTTGACCCTACAATATTATTTGAAAAATAATATTGTAAAAAAATTCAAACATTAATTTTTATGGCTACTTTTAAGGATGATGTAGCTAAATTTATGGAATTGATGAAGGTAGTGGTGGAAAAAAAATTCCCTACAAAATAGTTTTTGTCAACTTAGGGTGTCAATCTTGATTCATATGTGCAAGAAGAGTATGAACATAAAATAGTTGAAAAGTTGGATATGGAGGATGATTTCATAGAGTAGTATACACTTTTTTATAGTTGGACGAAGCTGATTTGTAGGGGTTTCTCTTCCAAGAATTTTCTCTAGATGTTGAAGAAAAATCTCTCGGTCATGATTTATTGATTCTCCTATTTTTTTCTATATGCATAGATGAATAAGTTGTACAAGAGTTTTTTCAATAGATAATTTCATTTTTCATCTTTTACTAGGTATCAATGTTGTTCTAAAAATGTTATTTCCTTCATCTCAACAAATGATGTCTACTTTTAATCACCTAATTATGGGGGTTATCTCCAAGCAACAAAAAATTGAAGTGGAAGAAGCATAAGACACATGGATGACCTTCAATTTGGTCCTCAAGCTTTGTGGATAGCATATTTTTTTGTGTAATGTACATGAGTTATTTTCTTAGAAAGATCCAATTTTGTGGCATGTTATGTAGTTGACTTTGAGATATTTTTTCCCATGTTTTTAGTACGAAACATTCTAAGGGGATGAGAATGTAATAGACCTATGGTTATGGTTTTTTGATGAAGTAGAGATCAAGCCTCATTCGCAAACTCACAACAACATACAATGCAACTCAAACAATATTTTAAATAACACAAAAATCTGCAAATAGTGTCTTCAATTTCTCATTCAAACTTTCCTAAAATCACTCAATAACAAGACATTTTTGAAATTACATTGTTTTGCAGCCATATGGGCTAATGAAAACTATTAAAAACTGATGTAAATCTGATAAGAAAAACAAACATCAAATACACAAGTGGACTCCTTTAATCCAACTTCTTTTACTAGATTCTAGCACTTGCAACTTGCAACCTCCAATGAAAACCTCTACTGTAATAAACCATGGATTCACAAATCAATTTTCTATTGTAAAAAAATCTTCAAACTTGCAATAACAATGTCCAGAAACCTCCCAAGAAAAGAACTACACTTGCAACAACAACCTTCAAATTCTAGCCAAGAGTGGCTACCAAAACATACCCCAAATTGACTGTAATCTTCCAAAGTAGGCTCCAAAAATTATCCAGCAAAAAGTGACGACCAAGTTGGGAAGAAAATTCCAAAAATTCATGCCAAAAATATTTAATAATATAGAAAATTCTTTCTCAAACCCACTCCCACCAAAATTGCCAAAATTGGAGTCCATTCCTAAATTTTAGGGTAGTTTTAAATGCATTTTCCAACTCATATTCGCTCCAAGAATCAAAAATATATATTTTTTCCTTCCCATTGGAAAATCCACAACCATATCCTCATAATAAGTTGCTTCCACAAAGGAAAGATCAATAAATTATTTTTCATGCAAGTTTGTAACTCCCCACAAACCCAACAAGTATGATATTTTTAGATTTTTCTAAAATTGCAACTACACTCCCACTACACTTGCCAACTTGCTTAACAAAAGTGGAATTTATTGTATTAAACGAAAGTATGCCAAATCTATTCAATTTAACCCAACAACATGAAATTATGATGCAGGAGCATCCAACAATGTAGGGCAATCTTGCATCACCCAAAAAAATTGTTTTCTTTATTTTCTTTAGTTGTTTTGAGTCCCATGATGGAACTTAAGGGGTATAAGACTGTTAGGCATCAAAAACAATGAAAAATAGGAAATTACTATTTTTAGTAAGTTAGCCTAAACAGGCTCATATGGACGTGAAAATTTACCCCAAGGAGCAGAGTTGAAAAATATTTACGGTCGTGAAAGAATCACCTTCATACCCTGCACAGTTTGGGAGAAATTAAAATTTTTATCTTGAGAAATTTCTCCAATGCAGCTTCAAATTCAGATATAAAACTTTAGAGGCCCCAAAAAAGCTCAAAAAGTGGTTGAACCGACATACGATGGGTTTGCGTATTGTAGAGCTTGTCGAGAGCTTTTCAAGGATATGCAATAATAGCAAAATAGACACTCGGATCAAAAGTTATGGCCCCACAAAGTTGGTCCTCTAAAAAGTGAATTTCATAAAAAAATATTCCTAGGCCAGAAATCAAATGGTGAGACTTTTGGCGCCAAACCAAGAGGGGGAAATTTGATCTTTCTAGAACATTCTAGGGCAGTTATTGGGGAAAATAAAAGGGTTAAGTGGGGGTTGTAGAAAGTGGCTCCAATAGTGCAGATTGTGGCTCCAAATAGTAGATTTTCTTTTTAGAGTTGATTTTGTTGTAATAAACCAAGCCCGTGAGGCTATAGCATGTAAGCTTTGAATCTTTAATTTCATTTTCTTAAAATAATTGAAAGTGAATCATTTTTATATCTCGCATCTTTTGTGTTGGTATTTGTTGTTGTGATTTCTATGGAGTTTGGGTGGTGTGGCCCTCATCAAGTGGTATCAGAGCAGGAGTTCCCGAGCTTGTAATAGAGCGTCAAATGTGAGGCACTTGTAGTAGGATCTGTGAGTATGGGTTGAGTTCAAGATTCCTCCAAGACTTGCCCAATATGGCAGAGGTAGAGGCCGAGGTGGTGGAGGAAGAGATCCACCTAGAGATGAAATCAAAGCCCTTAGAAGGAAATTAGAAACCTTGCAACAATAGGTTCAAAGAAGAGATGTGCAACGAGACAGAGATGATAGTGAAGATGAAACAAAAGAGGAAATGAAAGAGGAAGAACAAGATCCAATGGACCCTAGAGAAAGAAGATCGATGTGAGCGATCTCAAGCATTGGGAAGAGACCTAAAATGGAGGTTTCAAATTTTAGTGGGAATATGAATCCTGAAGAATTGATTGATTAGATCAATGATATGGAGGAATTTTTTGAGTTTGAAGAGATTGAAGATCCTCATAGAGTGAGGTTTGCAAAGAAAAAATTGAAAGGTCATGCTAGTATATGGTCGAAAGAGGTCCAATTAGAAAGAGGAAGACAAGGGAAAGATAAAATTTCCATATGGGATAGAATGGTGTCAAAATTGAAGAAACAATTTATTCTAGTCGATTACGAATTGGAGTTGCTTAAGAAAATGTAGAGCTTGAGGCAAGGGACAAGGACGATGAAAGAATACACAGAGGAATTTCACAAGGTCTTGATTCAGACAAGACATTCTAAGGTGAATAAAGAGAAATTTGCTCGTTATATTAACCGGTTGAAGCCAAGTATACAGGAAGAATTGGCACTGGTAAGAATGACCACCATTGAGGATGCTTATCAGTTTTCTCTAAAGGTGGAAGAATGACTAAACAAGATGTTTGAGAACAAACAATGAGGTGGAGGTCATGGAGGAAAGACCAGTGGGCAGTCATATGGAGGTTGAAATGAAGATCAAAAGAAGGGTGAAGGCTCTAGTAGCAGCCAAAACCAGAAAGGAGATAACACCTACCATCCTCATGATCAGAATAATGGAGACCAAAGAGGAAGAGGAAGATCTAGACAAGGACCGGGAAGAGGAGGCTTTTGTGGAACCTGTTTTCAGTGTGGAGAAGAAGGACATAGATCCTATGAGTGTCCTCAACATCAAGGAAGGACAAAAAAAAGACCTGAGGGTAATGCACAAGTTACACATGTAGATGAAGATGTTGAGTCTTCACATTCTGAGGATGCAAAAAGAGGAGAGGTTCTTGTTACCAAAAGAGCCTTGGTGAATGAGGAGAAAGACCCAACTCAAAGGAAGAATTTGTTTCACACCAAATGTAAGTGTGAAGGTAAAGTTTGCAATGTTATTATTGATGGAGGTAGTACTGATAACCTTGTCTCAAAAGAAATGGTTAGTAAGTTGTGGTTGGAGAGAAGAAGGCATTCAAACCCATACCAGCTTGCTTTGTTGCAAAAGGACCATAAAGCCTTAGTAAATGAACAATGTCTGGTAAAGTTCAAGATTGGAAATTACCATGATGAGGTATTGTGTGATATTATGTCTATGGATGTTTGTCATATTTTTTTAGGTAGTCCGTGGTAGTTTGATCGGTGAGCAGTACATGATGGACATGCCAACACCTATTCTTTGACAAAGGATGGGGTTTTTCATAAGTTGAAGCCCTTGAAAGAGGCAGAAGAAAAGGTTGCAGTAATGCAAGAATTTTCTTGGTTGATGGAAGAAAGTTCCTAGAAGGTATGAAGGATGAGCATATGTGTTTTGTATTGATCCCTAGAGTTGATAAAGAAGATACTACTGAGGTACCTGTAGAGGTTTCAATTTTTTTGAATGAGTTTCAAGCTATTATTTATGCTAATGTACCTAAAGGTTTTCCTCCCATAAGAAAGATTAGTCATCAGATGGACCTAATTCCTAGAGCTAGTTTGTTGAATAAGGCAGATCATCAAATGACTCCAATAGAGAGTGAAGAGTTGAACAGACAAGTGCAAGAGTTGTTGTAGAAGGGATTGATCAGAGAGAGTTTGAGTCCATGTGCAGTACCTATAGAACTAGCACCAAAGAAGGATGGGGAATGACAGATGTGTACAAATTCTAGAGCCATCAACAAGATCACCATCAAGTATAGATTTCCCTTGCCGAGAATGGATGACATTATGGATTGTTTGAGTGGAGCTGAGTACTTCACGAAGATAGATTTGAAGAGCAGATATCACCAAATCTGAATTAGAGAAGGAGATAAATGGAAGACAACCTTTAAAACCAAGGAGGGCTTGTACGAATGGTTAGTCATGCCTTTTGGGTTAACCAATGCACCAAACACATTTATACGACTTATGAATGAGGTATTGGAAGAATTTTTAGGAAAATTTGTTATTGTTTATTTGGATGATATTATGATTTTCAGTAAGACATTGGAGGAGCACTTGATGCATATCCGAAGAGTTTTTGAGAAGCTAAAGGAGGAGAAGTTGTTGATTAATTTGAAGAAATGTTGTTTTGTGAAGAGATAGTTGGTGTATCTTGGATTTTTTGTCTCAGCAGAGGGTCTTAAAATGGACCCAGAGAAGGTGAGAGCTATCATTGAATGGAATACCCCGAGGAATGTTACAGAGGTAAGATCATTTCATGGTCTAGCAAGTTTTTACAGAAAGTTTATTAAGAATTTTAGTAGTATTTGTGAACCTCTAACTAAAGCGATGAGAGGGGATAGAAAAGAGTTTAAGTGGACCACAGGAGCAGCCAAAAGTTTTGATATGTTGAAGAAGAAAGTTATAGAGTAACCTGTTTTGGCCCTTCCAAATTTCAATAAGGTCTTTCAGGTAGATTGTGATGCTAGTGGCACTACCATAGGAGCTATTTTGAGTTAAGAAGGTAAGCCTATTGCCTATTTTAGTGAGAAGTTGAATGATTCCAAGAAGAAATATTATATCTATGATTAGGAGTTTTATGCTATAGTTCAGGCTTCGAAGAAATGAAGACACTATTTGTTGCCAAAAGAACTTGTTTTATATATTGATCACCAGGCTTTACAGTATCTCAATACTCAAGGAAAGTTAAATCAGAGGCACTTAAAGTGGGTTGGGTTTTTGCAGAGTTATACCTTTGTTTTTCCAAATTGTATATGGGAGTAGTCCAAGAACTGCTTCTGAACTGAGAAAGATAGATAAGGGGGAGAAGAGTAGTGCTGAGGCTGAAGATTTTGTTGAGAACCTGAATAATTTGCATGAAGAGATGAAGAAACATATCAATAAGATGAACTCAAAATACAAAGCTCAGGTAGATCAGAAAAGGAGGTATAAGGAGTTTTAGGTAGGAGATGAAGTCATGGTTCATTTGCGAGAGGAAAGGTTTCTAGTTGGTACATACAAGTTAAAGATGAAGAAGTTTGGACCATGCAAGATCTTGAAGAAGCATGATTCAGGAAATGCTTATGAGGTAGAGTTGCCTAGTGGAATAAACATTTCTCCTATGTTCAACATTGCTGATTTGATAGAGTATCATGAAGGTGATATAGAGGAGGGTCCGATAAATGAACAGTTGAAAATTCCAGCACCTACTTTAGAGAAGGAAGAGATAGAAGAAATCCTAGATAGCCATGTGGGTAGAAGCACAAGAAACAAACAATATATAGAGTACTTGATGAAATGGAGAGGAAGTCCTGCTAAAGATTCATCATGGTTATTTGAGGCTAAGGTTAACTGTCTTGGTTTCCCTCCAACTCTTGAGAAGTGACAGGGTCACTTTTCAAATTACCCTAGGCGTTTGATGTAGGAGCATCCAATGGTGTAGGGAAATCTTGCATCACCCAAAAAAAATGTTTTCTTTATTTTCTTTATGTTTTGAGTCCTATGATAGCAATTAAGCGGTATAAGACTGTCAAGTGTCAAAAATAGTGAAAAATAGACACTTGCTATTTTTAGTAAGTCAACCTAAATGGGCTTGTATGGACATGAAAATTTACCCCAAGGAGTAGAGATGAAAAAAATTTCCAGTCGTGAAAGAATCACCTCAATACCCTGCGCGGTTTAGGAGAAATTAAAGTTTTTGTCCTGAGAAATTTCTCCAATGCATCTTCAAATTCATATATAAAACTTTAGAGGCCCTGAAATAGCTCAAAAATTGGCCAAACTGACCTACGATTTTGTACATTGTAGAGCTCGTCGAGAGCTTTCCAACGATATGCAATAATAGCAAAATAGACACCCAGATCAAAAGTTATGGCCCCACGAAGTTGGTCCTCTAAAAAGTGAATTTCATAAAAATTTCTTACTAGGCCAAAAATCAAATGGCGAGACTTTTGGCGCCAAACCAAGGGGGAAAAATTTGATCTTTCTAAAAAATTCTAGGGTGGTTATTGGGGAAAATAAAAAGGGTTAAGTGGGGATTGTAGAAGGTGGCCCTAATAGTGTAGATTGTGGCTCTGAATAGTAGATATTCTTTTCAAAGTTGATTTTGTTGTAATAAACCAAGCCCGTAAGGCTGTAGCATGTAAGCTTTGAATCTGTAATTTCATTTTCTTAAAATAATTGAAAGTGAATCATTTTTATATCTCGCATTTTTTGTGTTGGTATCTATTGTTTTGATTTATGTGGGGTTTGGGTGGTGTGGACCTCATCAAATTAAAATGTAAATTCCAAAATTTGAATTTTTTTGGTGATGCAAGATTGCCTTACACCCTAAATGCTCCTGCATCAAACACCTAGGGTAGGAAATTTTTTGTGAATATGGATTCACAAAATGGAGTTGAGTGGTAGTACCACCCTTTCAAATTACAAGAAATCCTTAGAAAACTCATCACTGAACTAGAAAAAATAATTTCTTCCTCCACCTCGTCCAACACTTAGTTGAGAAATTTGTCATCCTCCTCTACCAGGTTTGCACTTTCTTCTTCCTTGCTCTTGTGGAATCATTCTCACCATGAACCATCCTCCTTCACCACACCTCTTCTTCCCTCTCTTCCTTCTCCATGGGATCCAACCCACCACAAATTGACCACCTCCACCAAGTTCCTCCTACAACTTCCTCTATGGCCTCTACCTACAAGTATACATCTATATACCACTCTGCATCTTCACAATCATTTTTCTTCTCTAACTCTTTTCTCATATCATAATGAAAATTCTTTACATATTCCACATTAAAAAATTTATAAAAATCATATTTTACCTCGATGAATTCTTTTGTCACAACATCTTCCTCACTACTAAATTCTATTGTCTTTGTTGTTGCACCAAACAACTTCTCTATCGCTGCAATCGCTTCCTCAAAAAACTCTTGGTATTCATTAGGTTCCTCATCAAACACTGGATCCTCATACATCACTGAATACTTTTTTTTAACTGCAACATCCTCAACTGCTGCAACTCTACTCACAACAATATCCTCAATGCTCACTTCTATAACTCCTCCATCTTCAACCAATGCTGCAACAAATTTCTCTTCTTCACTTTTCTCATTTTCTTCCATGCTCTCACCCAAGCACACCTCAACAACATCAATTTCCTCTTGGATTGTTGCACTTTCTCTTTTCTTCTCATCCTCCACTACAATCTCACCATCTTCCTTCATGTTATCCTCAAATCATACTTCTGCAATATTTTCTCCTTCCTATTCACCTACATACACAACTATGAAAAAATTCCTGCCTTTCTTCTTTGGAATTTTCAAGGCCTCACAAATCCTTAACACAAATCTTCAAATCCTCAATTTCATCTCTTGTAAATTTTCACACTTTAGTTATCTATTTACACGCAAATAACACACACACCACCACAAATCCTGGTGCAAAATGCATCCAATCGACACTTTTGCCTATACACTCATGAACACTAGCTCTAATACCACTGATGAAGTAGAGAATCAAGCCTCATTCACAAACTCACAAGAACATACAATGCAACTCAGAAAATATTTTAAATAACACAAAAATCTGCAAATAGTGTCTTCAATTTCTCATTCAAACTTTCTAAAATCACTTAGTAACAAGACAATTCTAAAATTACATTTTTTGCAGCCATATGGACTGATGGAAACTATTAAAAACTGATGTAAATTTGATACAAACAACAAACATCAAATACACAAGTGGACTCCTTCAATCCAATTGCTTTTTCTAGATTCTAGCACCTGCAATTTGCAACCTCCAATAAAAACCTCTTGTTGTAATAAACCATGGATTCAAAAATAAATTTTCTTCTGCAAAAAAATTCTCAAACCTGCAGTAACAATGTCCACAACCCTCCCAAGAAAAGAACTACACTTGCAACAACAACCTTCAAATTCTAGCCAAGAATGGCTAACAAAACATACCCCAAATTGTATGTAATCTTCCAAAGCAAGCTCCAAAATTTATCGAACAAAAAGTGAAGACCAAGTTGGGAAGAAAACTCCAAAAATTCATGCTAAAAACATTTAATAATATATAAAATTCTTTCTCAAACCCACTCCCACCAAAATTGCCAAAATTGGAGTCCATTCCTAGATTTTAGGGCAATTTTAAATGCATTTTCCAACTCATATTCCCTCCAAGAATATATATATATATATTTTCCTTCCCATTAGAAAATCCACGAAAACATCCTCATAATGAGTTGTTTCCACAAAGGAAAGATCAATAAATGATTTTTCATGCAAGTTTGTAACTCCCCACAAACCCAACAAGTCTGATTTTTCAGATTTTTCTAAAATGCAACTACACTTCCACTACTCCACTTGCCAACTTGCATAACAAAAGTGGCATTTATTTTATTAAATTAAATTATGCTAAATTTATTCAAATTAACCCAATGACATTAAATTAAAATGTAAATTTCAAAATTTGAATTTTTTTAGAGTTGCTAGATTGCCTTACACCCTGAATGCTCCTGCATCATTTTTGGGTGTATTAGTTAGTATTAATTAATTTGGTAATTATAAATAAAGGTATTATTTAATTAGTGTTTATTCCACATGTATGGGAAATAGTAAGAAGATATAATTAGTATAAATACATGCATTATCTATTTTTACAAACATCAATGAATTATATTGTAAGATAATATTTCTCAAAGGAGGTTGCTCCCTCAAAGAGGCTTGTGATTCATTAATTTGATTATGTTATTTTAATGCAATATACATCTTTTATTTCTATTTGCATTTTGTATTTCCATATTTTTGGTATTCAAATAATATTTTTCAAGAAATTTTATAACATTCTCTTTGATCTGATTCAACCTCAATTATTCAAATATTTTAGATGTATCTTTTTATTATACTAGTTTCATAATTTCTTCAATTATGACAACCCAAATCCCAATTTGGACATAGGGGCACACAGGTTGATGGGAAATAATTAGATTTTTGAATTTGGCCAACTCAAATTAAGTGGGGAATTATTTGAATTATGAAACTAGTTTCTTAGGGAATGTCTAAATATGACAACCTAGATCTTAATTTGGACACTTTGGTGCACAATTCAATGGGAAATAATTAGATTTTTTTAATTTGGTTAGCTCAAAATAAGTGGGAAATGAATTTGAATTATGAAGGATATGATCAAGCTATTGATTTTGCCCAAGGGATAGGAACACATTGGTAATTGCATCTAGAATGTACATGAATGAATGGAATAGGAGGTGTATGGATCAATGGAGGTTGAAGTGATCAAATGGAGGGATTACTTTTAAGTTCTACTAGCATTTGCACTTAAATTATCTAAATTGAGTGGTAAATAAACATGTCTCGGGACTTGGATATAATGAATGCAATTCAAGAAAAGAAAAGTGTAAAGTATGCACTTTTATACTCTTTGTACAATTAGTACTTAATCATCTTCATGTCGATAGAGTCATTTCTATAAACCTACAAGAATACACACGACATTTAAAATATTTATTTTGATCATAAACAAACTATAAAAGGCATTGAAAAAGTATTATAACATTCAATCCATGTATCATTTGTCTCAAATATAAAAGTGTGGGCCCACCTTACACTTTGTCATGCATACCTAGAAAAATATTTTTTGAATTTCATTTATTTTATTGAGATAGGTCAAGAAAAAAATTATTCATTAATATTTTCAAACATTTGCATCAAAAAATAAAAAAATACTAATTTATTATGAAATAATTAAATAACATATGTGTCCCCTCTACACACATGTTCTTCACATTTAAACAATTTTTTCAAGGATATTTTTTTTCTCAAAACTGATGTACAAAATGACCAATATTCTTTCTAGTTCACTAAAAAAATTAGCAATACTTGTTTAAATATATTATTCAAAAAAAATACACTACAACTTCTAATGTTATCTTTTTTGATATTTGGTGTGTCATAACTTGTTTATATGTATTGTCAAAAATTAGTTTGCATACTTTTAATGGTTTGATGTTATATTGAGAAGACATGAATAATTAAAAATGTCAAATATTAGAAATTTTTGGTAATTGAGAGCCATTTTATTATTAATAATAAATGCTACATTGTGAGAGATTTTTTAGATATTTCTTATTGTTATTCTATTAATTGACAATTTTTTAGATAAAATTTTCAAGACATGAATAATTAAAAATGTCAAATATTAGAAATTTTTGGTAATTGAGAGTCATTTATTATTAATAATAAATGTTACATTGTGAGAGATTTTTTAGATATTTCTTATTGTTTTTCTATTAATTGACAATTTTTTAGATAAAATTTTCTCACTTAAATAGTTTGAGTCTGTTAATAAAGCATCTTTTTGTGAGATTAATCTAGCCTAATAATCTTATAAATAAAGCTTCACAAGCTCATTTGTATTATTGGTTATTAAGTGTTTAGAGTCTAGTAGAGTAATATAATAGACATAAGCTCTTAGCTTGCACCTAGTGCAATCTTGCTAATTAGAAATATGCTACAAGTTGTTTGTAATTTGTTTAAGTCCATATTGACTTTAAAAAATTAAAATTTTGTTAATCTCTCCACTATTTCAATTAAATTTTTATGTGATTCTCTCTAAATTGTTATCAAAGCCTTGGTTCATATTTTTTCTGAGCAAAGTTTAAGTCTAAGGGTTATTAAAAATTGAATAAGATTCAATAGTAACTACAACTTAGACCACAAACATAATGTTGGACTTATCTATAATCTTAAAGCACAATATAATCTTCCACTAGTGAAACACAATGTGCACAAAATAAATTTCTATCATATACAAATTAGAGTCTGTAAAATGTACATAGAGGCCTTGCAATATGGACCTTATTGTGTAACATAATTTATGGCATGTGTCATAAGTTAATAAGTGATTATGATTGATTATGGTAGATCATGTCATATGAAAAATTAGGATAGTTTAAGAGTTGGAAATAGAAGTGACTAAGATAGGTGGGACCCTTTGCATGAAGGGGGAATTTCACATGTCAATTGGGACCATTTGTATGAAATAAAATTCCTTGCATATTGAGATTGGAGACATTGTGTATAAGTAGGTGAAGATAGACACCTTGCATGTTCATCTTTAGGTTTGCATTCATGCAGTGAAGAGGATGATGACATGTGGCATTTCTAAGAATCCATATTGCAGAACTATAAATATGGTTTCTTTCTTGAGTAGTGTATTGAGGAGAATTATTCATTGTAGGGTTATGTTGTCAGATTTCCTCCAGAGAAGCAAGATGTAAATCTCCATGTTAAGACTTTGATCCTGTAAGTGTATTGTAACATACTTGTTGTTGCAGATTAATACATTGGTTTGATGCTTTGGAGTGTGTGGATTTTTACACAAAAAGGTTTTCCCCACGTATATTGTTGTTTCTTATCTTTCTTCTATTATTCTTCTTTCATGTTTCTAAAGTGGTTTTTTACATGCCATTATGTTGTCAAAATTTATTTAGACCTACAAACTACATTTTCCTCTAAGGGTTAATGTGATGGGAAATCAACTATGTCCATTTTCAGTTTAAATGCATTACTAGTATGTTCTTTCATCAAGTTGTTGAACATCTGGTTAAGAAAAAGAAACAAAGGAAACTATAAGGTGCATATTGGGTTCATCTTCCCTTTTAGTTCAAAGATGGAAAGAAAAGGGATATTTCCATATCCACTTTTCTTATATTGACCTTCTAGTCCATCCATAATTCAATTATGACATTGGTGCATAACGCTTTGCAACTCCTATAGATACTAAATGCACAATTTAGAAACAAGCTATAATTTATCAATTTAGAAGTTTCCTTACCAAAGTTGGCATTTTTTCAATTCATCCTAATTTTACGCTAACCTTAGAAGATGAACATTTTTATGCCTCTCATTTTCTCTTATATATTAAAGGTGTTAATATCCAACTAGGATATGTCTATGCTATTGTAGGTGGAAAACACATTTATCAACCAATAAACATTATTTTTCCACCAACTAATTTTCCTATTGGAGATACTTATCCTAAAGGAAATTATACCTTAGTTTATTAGGGTAGACATATCAACCATGACGATTTTGATATTGGATTCCCTATTATTGAATAGTTGATATATAAGAATACTCTAATATTCAAAGGTATTTATGTTCCACATCATTCTCTACTCTCAAATTATCCTTATCTTCAAAGGAGGAGGGTTTCATCCATTGATATGCTAACAAATCTTGAGAAAATTTTGTAGAACACTAGATAAAGAACTAGGAAAAATAATCCTAAGAAAATCATCGAGGTCTTATTCAATGATGAGACTTGATAAATCCATCCAAATTTCAAACACCAAAAATAAACCTTATTCAATTTACTTCTCATATGATCATCCAAGCACATCCAATTTAATCTCCATCAATTCTATTAGGAGATAATTATTTGTAAAAATAATTTATCCTCATTCTTTTGTAAACCCCTATCCATCTAGATATTCAATAATAGCACTTTCAAATCTCAAAAAAAATATAGAGTTAATGGACATACTTGCATGTCAAGTAAGATTGAAACTTACTATTACTCTTAAGGAGGAGGAAAAAGAGAAATACATAAAAAATAGTAAAATTATTGAAATATATATCATGATGAAAGAAATGCTTCCAAGGGTAAATTGGAAGTAGTTAAAATAAATTAATTGGTGAATTATAAACTTGGTAGGTGACTTAGTCCAAAATATTTTACTATTTTAAAACAAGACTCTTAAGTCTAAGGTAAATATGAGTCTAGATTGTATACAAATATTGGTAAACACCAAAACAGGTCAAAAGCACAAAGGAATTAGTTAGCCCAAAGGTAAGTGTCCACATAGGTAAATATAAATGATATTTCTATTGATGTAACTTCAAATTTTCTATTAAATAGCTAAGGTATACAAAGAAGAGTAACTTCCTTATAATATCTAGGCAATTTAGTACTTATATGGAGGCTACTAATTTTTTTAATCATGAAAGTTCAATCAATACTTAAGAAAAATAGAAAATAGGCAAATTTCAGTAGATAAATTTTGGTCATTTGAACTTGAACGTTATAATAATCATGAAAGAAATCTAGGAGCTCTAGGAGATAATAAAGCCCTTATAGATAATGTTTCCAAAAAAGTGATAAAAACAAGGCTTACATAAAGAAAACAAAAATATCCCAAGCAAAAAAGGATAGTTCAGATGAAGAAAAGGGTAAGGATGTCTCTGCATTAGAAAGACATTCACTCAAATTTCTACCTAGAAGAAGAGGAAGAAAAATGTCTACTACGTCTAGTACTAGTAGTAAATATAAATTTAATACAAAATAATTTTTTGAGCAATTTAAATTCAAAGCAATACTAGAAGTTAAAAAAGACAAGTTAGAAAAAGCAGGAATCAATGAAAATATTTTGGAAGCAATACATGAAAAGAAAGATGAATATAGTGAAGAAATCATTTGTAAACTAGAATATGAAGAATCAATGACTATGATGACATCAATAAATACTCTCAAGAAAAATAACCAAAACAAGAAGTTTGGGAGATGAATGAGCTCAATGCCAAGCTCATAGATGATAGTTTTGATGAAATCATAGAGGAAGCATTGGAAGAGAATTCTCACCTTGAATAAATGACCCAACCTAAATATTGAAAAATTTATTGACCCATATGATATTATTTTCAACTATTACAATAATTTTAAAAAAGTGTTTGAGTCTCAATCCACTTGGACATATAAACAAAAAGTGTATTATGCAACTAGGCTATTTTCTTGTAAAATTGGAGGTTGGTGGGAAGAACTTGTTGAGTAAATTCCTAGAAATAAAAAGAATGAAATATCTTTAGATGATTTAGGCAAAGAAAGTATTATAGAATTAAGCATAGATCAATTCAATTTTGAAATGATTGATCAATTTTTTGGATACAAAGAAAACAACATTCATGAAGCAAAAACTCTCTTATATAGTTTAAAGATTTATAATTTGTCTAAGATTCATGCCTATAATCTAGTCCTTGAAAAAAAATTACTAAATACCAAATAAATAAAAAATATCTTACTAATATAAGACTATCAAAATTCTATACCATGTGAAATTGGTGAATAAGCAAAAAAAAAGTATTTACAAAAATAAAGGAGTGACAATAGATAATGTAAGTTTTGTAGAATTAAAAGATTATGCTATTTCAAATTTTATTGTTTAGTGTCTACTAAAAACTATAGAAAGGATTACATGAAGAGAACACGAAGAAAATTTCCATATACAAAGAGATATAATAGAGAAAAGAAAAGAGAAAGAGTAGAAGAAATTCCAAGTAATTTTTTCTCTATTCAAGAAATTTTTGAGAAAGAATGTTGCAATATGAATCTTCTAATTTTTGAAGTGATGAGTGACAATAATTAGACCAAAATTTATGCATACAATTTCCCATGAACCGAAATATCTTTTGAGCCCTATGGAAGTCAATGAAATGGATGAACATCTCAATGAACTACTAGAAGGCGGTTCTATAAGAAAAGAAAAAAATGTCTATTTGTTATCATGCCTTTCTTATAAATAAAAGAGAAGAGAGAGAAAGAAGCAAGTTTTGTAGTTAGATATTTGACCCTCATAGCCAAATAGATCATGTAAAACAATTATTTAAGCCTTCTACAAGAGATTCCAAATAATCCAAAAATATGTAATATATTCATACACTACATGTGTGAATTCAAAAATCAATTAATTACATATGATCCCTTTGAAAATATAGAAAAGGGGTGAGATGAGAAGGAAGGTATGGAATCTAAACCTCCTTTATGAGTGTGGTACATATTCCCATGATGTGTCATGTGCATGGTACAAGTGTGATAAAAGTGTCATATGCACATGAGATAGGTGTCTCAAAAGGTGATTACATGTGTCTCAACCAATTGAGGTGAGACAAAAAGGTAAAAGTCCCTATGTATAGACTTAGCTAGTGTGAATAGAACTCTTCTAGGTAGGCTAAAATCTAACTAGTTTTTATAATATCACCATTTACACTAACACCCCCTTAAGTGCAACCTAGGGAGTAATGTATGCAATATGATAATGATGGGTCATGGCTACTAGGCCATGTCAGGTACCCATATATAAATTTATCATAAAAAATTAGAGAAAACCCAATGGGAAATCAAAATCCTCTCCAAAAGAAATAATATGAATTGAATGTACAAGTAAAGAACATAGAAGATAGAAGTAGGACTCATAATGACCCCCTTGTTGGTGCTTCCAACTAATGGCTTGAAATATTTTAAAGGTTTTCCAAGTCCTATATTCATTGAATTTAGGTTTTTGGACAACAAACAAAGAACCACCCTCAAGATAGTTACTCTTTGCACTTCAAGTTCTGCAAAACCTAGGCGGGTTTCCCTATATGGTGTTGAACATGATTATCAAGAAAAGGTTATATCACAACACATAGAAGATTATATTCTTACACCTTATGACAAGTTATTCATGGTTTGGAAAATGTATTCTTGCAAATCTAATGGAATTAGGATTATATGTGAGAGATGGTATGAATAAAAATTAAAACAAAAAATAAAATATTATTATTTAAAGATTGTGAACTATCCACAAAATGAGAACCGAAAATGAATAATCAATACATATTTTTAGGCTATAGAGTCACATATCATGCATTTTATATCCTAATTCTATAACATAACCTGATGATCTACTTAGTGTTTTTCAACTTATGACAACTAAATCACATGATCCTACTATGAAACCATACTTAAGAATCCATATAAAGTAACAACACTCCCACTATTCTCATGCATACACCACTTCTTGAATGGATAGTAAATAGATAAATAGTCCAAACAAAAAAAAATCTTTAAGAACCAGCATAATCCTTGATTACTTGATTCAAAAAGTATTACATTACAAAGCTAGAGATAGTTGCATATGTTGGTGTAAATAAAGTCTTGTACCTAGTTAATTCATTACTAGGGGAATTATTTACACATGTTAAGTTTACTTAGGTCCTAGAAAGGAATCTTTCTAGAAGGTGTTAGTTGTCATTAGTTGTTATCTTTTCTCTTGACAACTACTACATGTGAACCTAGGTAAGTGTGATTAGTTGTCTCATATCATATGATTAAGACACTTGTCATAATCTTATGACATCTTGCATCTCACCTTGGCTATATAACAAAGGTGTCTCTCTCATTGTACATCACACAATCATATCATTGAATCATATTGATAAGAATACAGTTTATTCTTGTTACATTCTTTCTCTCTCTTTTGTGCTTTCCATTTGGTCTCAAGATCTTGGCATCCATAGCCAATTCTAACATGGTATCAAAGCTATATCTCAGTTCTAACATGGTATTAGAGTAGGTTGGGTGCCATTGGAGAGTCTTTTTCTAAAGAGAGATACCAAATTTGGGGGTGTTCCATTTTTGGCTCTTTATTTCAGGTTCATATCAGAGCTTGCTAGTGTGAATTTGAGCTCACCATTGCATCTGAATTGTTCGAGATAGTCTATTTTTCCTTTTGTTTCATCCAAATCGAACATATGAGGCCAAATCTATGAGGGTTTGAAGTTGAAAAGTGGTTGCTAGATCCAAAAGGTAGCTGCATTTTTAGAGCATTTTGGGTCAAATCCAACCCTTCCACCACATCCAGAAGGGCCAAAAACCCTAAGATCGATTGCCAATTCATCCAAATTGGAGCAGTTGTCTGGTGAGGCAAAAAAAAATTGCCCAGGGAGTCGTACGACCCCCCAGGTCATCATAATGTCAACAGTACGAATTCAGAAAAAATAAATAAATTATTTTTATTGAAATATTTTTTTGGAAAAATTCATCAAAAATTTTATTTGTACCAATTGAAATTCTTTTCAAAAGCTTTTTATTAAAAATAAAAAAACAAAAACAAAAGGATTTTTGCGGCCTGGTACACTACGTAGAGCAGGTACCAGGTACTTGCCTGTCCCCTCCCATGGCTCCACATGGCTCATTTTCATTTGGCTATGGGTCTCTTCAAGCATTTATCGGCCCCACCTTCCACCATTCGCCATAATCAAACCAATGGGGGTTTTAATTCAACCAGCGGCCAATAAACATCTCGGCCATTGTCATAAAAATCTCGGCGATGAAAATAAGAGGTTCAAATAATCGGCAGTGAAAGAGTCAAACCGGAAAAGTTAAAGAGATTCATACACATCAAAAAGAATATTCCATTGGCATATTTTGCTGAATAGTCCTCTTGCCAAGCGGACTTGTGATGGGCTCATAGCTGTCAAGTTTAAGCTTGAGATCTAGAGAATATTTTGCACAGAGGAGCATATTCTATTTTGACGGTTAGGAGGATGTCATTTTTAATCGTAGAAAATTTTGACATCATCATTGTGTCAGTGATGATGTCAGCAGCCTAAAGGATTTTTCTCCCCCCTCATGGATTGCATTTTGGTTTTGGAAGTCAATTTTCAAACGCAAATATCTTAGTCATTTTAACTCCTTTTTCAAAGGTTTTTTTTTTATTTGGGCTAATTTTTCGCACTCTTCATAGTGGTGCAATCATTTTTTGGTTTTGGTACCTATTTTTTTCAGAATTTTTAGATTCTCACAGGATGTTGTTGCTTTTTCCTCATTTTGGGAACTTCGGGAGCTCATATCTTGCTCCTACAATAACATTTTTGGGTGCAATTTTTTTTTAAAGTGCATTTAATTTTTTAGGTACTTTTCAGTGGTATGATCAGATTGATCTCATTTTGTACCAAAAAATGTACTTCATTTTGTGGCCAAATTTGGCATTTGCAAGCACCAAGATCAAAGTCCACTTCGCTATTTTTGGCAAGTGGCAACTATAAACGCACTAAACATAAAGTGCCAAATCAAATATTTCTTGAGGGGTTTCTTGATTGAGTGATTTGGGGGGTCTCTTGGTGCATTGCTTTGATCTATTTGCTTGTGCTCTCTCATTTTCATGGATCATTCTAAGGTTCCTGTTCTCACATCATATAATTATTCAACATGGCATCAAAATTCATGGAGTATTTTAATGACAGAAGGTCACACTCTATATGTTCAAAATAAGGTACCTAAACCCATATATGTAGATATAAAGTTAAAATGGATGATTAGACATACCAAAGCTCTTGGGTGCCTTCATAGACTAGTTTCTCAAGATTTGTTATTTAAAATTGAATCATGTAAAAATTCTCATTAAGCTTGGGAAAAATTGAAAACATTGTATGGTACTACAGATGAAGTAAGAGGCTATCAAATTGATAATGAACTGATGAGGCTTGATCCTAAGAACTTTGATAACATCCAAGACTACATCAGTAAGGTTAATGATCTAAGAGAGTAGTGTAAAGCATGTGGAATTGATAAGGACATTCAGTTGGTTTACAATACAATGAACAAACTTGGTCATGATTATGCTTCTTTTGTTTCTAGCTTTCATACTCATAGATTGACTATGGGGTCTGCATATACTACACCTTCATTTGCATCATTTTCTGAGATGTTGATACATGAGCAACAAAAGCTTATCGCAATGGGTCTTATCAAGACTTCTAAATCTTAGGCATTGTTGGTTAGTTAGGTGAAAGAATAAAAATCAGATAAGAAACAAAAGAAAGCAAAGGATAATCCACATTTAGATCAAGTAAAGAAGAACCCTCTTCCAAAGGGGAATCATCTAAGAAGGAGAGGCCTTTTTGTGCATATTGCAAGAAGGATGGACATGAAGAACACTATTGTTATAAGAAGGATATTGATGAGTTGAAAAATATTCTAAAAAATAATCACATTGATTTTCCTTCTAGAATGTATGAATCACCTTCTTCTCCTTCTTCTTCAAAACAGTCTAAAAAGGACAAAGGTCAAGCATCTACATCAGGAAATAAAGGAAAAGCTCTTTGTGCTATTTCAAGTCCAAGATCAGGGAGATGGATTCTAGATTCAAGAGCATCACATCATATTGCATCTTCATAGCCTATATTCTCTTCATTTCAGCCTTGTACTATGTCTCCTATCTTGAAGGGAAACAATACATACATGAGTGTAATTGGGAAGGGATCTATTAGTTTTGGGGACAACACTTTCCAGGATGTTTTGTGTGTTCCTCATTTGATGAAAAATCTTCTTTCCATATATCAAATTACACATGGTGGAGATGGGAGAACTATGGAGTTCACACCTGATTCATTCATCATTTGAGACTTGGAGAGTAGAGAGATCATTGCTACTGGGGTGGTTGATCATTCATCTTGGTTGTATACCTTTGCAGATTTTGTTTCTGATGATGACATTGTTCCTTCGACTATTGATATGAACCATGATTTAGAGGAGATATTTGGCTTCTTGAACTTGGGAGTTCTCACATCAGATCCAGTCCTTGAGCCATGCATTTCATCTCCTCCATCTACCATTGTAGTTGATGATGCTTGTGATTCCACGGTTTCGGTTCCTTGTGATTTAGTGCAATAGGATCTACATTGTATTTTAGATTTGTCTACTTTGGATGGCTTCATGATAGGTATTTCAGAATTGTTTGTGGAGTCTCATCTTGCAGATTTTGGGGACATCATTGATGACATTCATCTTCTCTTTGATGGAGAAGATTCTTCTTCAATTGTTGTGAGGGAATTCTTTTACCCTCTTGTTCATTCTCTACATGATCATTCTTTAAGTTTGCTGTGATTGTGGATACTTTTAGACAACATTTAGAGGAGGCTTCTTTGTCTTCAGAGGGGATATCCTTGTCTTTGGATCATGTTCTACATTCACCTCTACTAGATGTTGGATTTTCCTCTTCAACAGTGTGGCCTAGAATGCTTGTTTGGAGTGTGTCAACTTTTTGCATCGACATGGAGACACTTGAGCATGCTTCAGAGACATCATACATCATCCATCTTCTTGATATCCTACATACTATCTTGGTTTTGTTTCTTCCTAAGGTTAGGAACGTTGTTCGGTGCTATTGGATCATCTTCAACATTCAATGTCAAGCTTCTACCATCATTGTAGGAGACTCAACATTGAGGGGGGGTTGCATTGTCTCTCTTCTACTTCTCTCTTATGGGGGGTTCTTTTTCCTCACATGATGGCTTTTACCTTCTCACGCATCATTGAGAGCATTTCATTTTTTGTATTTCATCTCTCTTTTGGGGAGGACTTTTGTCCCATTAGGTTTTCTCCTTTTCTCTGTTTGTGAGAGATTGCATTGCATTGCATATGTACATGGGTACCTAACATAGCCTAGTAGCTAGGACCCATCTTTATGTCATTTGCATAATAATATGCTACTCCCTAAGTTGCACTTAAGGGGGGGTGTTTGTGTAAATAAAGTCTTGTACCTAGTTAATTCATTACTAGGGGACTTATTTACACATGTTAAGTTTACTTAGGTCCTAGGAAGGAATCTTTCTAGAAGGTTTTAGTTGTCATTAGTTGTTATCTTATCTTTTGACAACTACTACATGTGAACCTAGGTAAGTGTGATTAGTTGTCTCATGTCATATGATTAAGACACTTGTCATAATCCTATGACATCTTGCATCTCACCTTGGCTATATAACCAAGGTGTCTCTCTCATTGTACATCACACAATCATATCATTGAATCATATTGATAAGAATACAGTTTATTCTTGTCACATTCTTTCTCTCTCTTTTGTGCTTTTCATTTGGTCTCAAGATCTTGGCATCCATAGCCAATTCTAACATGGTATCAAAGCTATATCTCAGTTCTAATAGCATAGTAGTATATATTCATATATGTTGCAAATCATATTATAGGAGAATTACAATGTAATGACTGATAGATAAGGAAATTCACCTATTATATACTGAAACCAATCTCCCCTTTATAGGCCCCTTTTTTCCCAAAAACAAAATAGAACCCTTGAAATGAAAACAAAAGTTGTCTTTATAGATCAGGCATAACTGAGATGGCACACACCAAAGGCCTATCCCTAGGCATAAGTGTAGATAAAAGTCTATTTTTCTATGTACAATAACATCTGTAAACATGTGGGGAATGCATATTGATAAGTCGAATGATGTCTGACATGAAGGAAAAGCAGCTATATTGTAGAATATCCCTTGTAATTAGAAATTTAGGAAAGTTATAAGTTTTTGAAGCGACAAAATATGTCCTAGGAAACAATAAATAAGCATGGCCTTCATGCCAACCAACCTACAAGACATAGAGAAGTGTTTATGACACCATCTTGTAGTATCAGGATTTAGAAATAGTAGATAGAGTAGTTGAAAGCATTAAAGGAAACTTCTACATTGAAACATGCCTTCAAAAATTGTCATCAAATAAGATGGTGGTATGGAGAACTCGTATTGGAGCCGATGGTGGTTCTTAGAACTAGTAAAAATACCAAAACATAACAATTTGTTTCCCTCTCCCCTTGTTTTTTTTCCTTCACTACTTCCTTGTCAGCAAGAAGAGAGGTTCTCAAAACCGTCATAAGAGCCAGTGGTGGTTTCATAAACCACCAAAATCATTGGTGTTGAAATTTCTTTACTTATTTTCTTCTTCTTCTTTGACGAACCTTGTCAACATGTAATAAGGTTTTGAGAAACACATTGGTGGTCGACAAAGGTTTTGAAACCTCTTAGAGATATTGAAATAAAAAAAATTATGTACTTGGTCAACCTCTTTCCTCCTTTGTTTTCTAGACCACACGAAGAACTTCAAGATTTTGTCAAAGAAATGGGAGGTTTTGCAAACCTCTGTTGGAGCTAACAATGGTTCTTAGAAGTAATGAAAACTTTGACAAAACACTTAGTTGATATTTTACCTTGCCCTATAGATCTTCCCTTGCTACTTTTCGATGATCGGGCCTTCACAACTAACTTGCAATTGTCTCAAAACTTTGAGAGGTTTGGGAAACCTCTATGAAAGCTAATAATGGTTATGCAAACCACAAAAAAATCCTAATTGATCATAACTTGACTGATTCTCATCCAATATTTATCAAGCTTACAATTCTAGATACCCACTTGTCTATTCTATTAGATGGAGAACTCAAAATAGTAGACACTTAGCCAAATTTTGGGAAATTTGAAACTTGAGATTTTCTAAAGCAATGAGTATTTTTGCATGTGCTAAAAATGGCTCTATTTGGGGACACACGCTTCAGCAAAGTATGGTGAGATTCTAGAAAATATTTGTGGTGTAGAACAAGTCTGAAATCCATTATAGATTAAAAAAACAACAAAATGGGACCAACACTTGATAGACACAAATATATGTAAAAGGAAACAAAATATGTATATGGAAGGAAAACAACCTATAGCTAATGAAATGAAGGAACAAAACTTTGAAGTTATGGCTACATAAAACTTATCACATTACCTTGCAAGTTAACCATGCAATATAACCATGGCACATGGCCATGAAAAAACTAATATATTTTCTTGCCTCTATCATAGATAAGCTTGTTGAAGGAAATGACTTCCCTCAAATCACAATTATTTCTATCAGATAGCTACAAAAAGTGCAAATTCTTCCAATCAAATACAATTTTATGATTACCAGTGAATAATTAAAATTGTGTTGCACTATCAAATTCTTCATTGCATGGCAACCATAGAGTATAGTCCATCTTACTACCATACATTTTACCCTTCATTCTTGTAGAAATTGATGACACAACTTGAAAACTTAGATCAACACCACATGAGACCATTGTATTATAATACCTACTAACCTCTAGAGGTAAATTGAGGAAAAATGAAAACACCTCAAATTCACATGGAAAAGAGAAATATGCCTCTTCATAATATTAGCTTGCAGATGGCAATTCATCTTCTAACAAGTCAAACTAAAAACTTTGAAGCTTAGGCATATAAGAAACATGAGCAACTAATAGATCATCAACCTAAAAATTTTGTTGCTGCTCAATATTATCACAAGATACAGACTAGGGTTGAAAATGAAAATATTCATATTCAACTAGAAAAGAGTGACTATGAACATTAACCTTATCTTCAATACTGTCCAAATCAAAATTGAAGCTTTCAGAAGAAATGTACTTAGAGAGAATCTCATCATGCATTTTCTCAACACCAGGATCTTTTGAAGAGGACACTTGCATCTCCATTTCTTGAGAGTGTTCATAATAAGTACAGATGCAAACTAAATCACAATCATCTTGGTTGGTAAGGTAAATAAATTCATCATCCTTAAAAACATGCTCAAGATCTTTAGAGTGAATAGACAAACATAAATATTCACCAACTTCCTTATTGGGTTGCAATATTGTGTCTATAATACTAGCATTATTTATCATGATCATCATTGTTGCAAGCTAGAATATCTAAGAATATTTTAATTTCTTCATTATTCAAACTATGACCAAGACTAATATAAGGTACAACTTCACATATTTCCTTCTTCTCATCATACCTCATGCTTGGGATTTTATGGCTGCAATTTTATTCTACATATATTTCATCCATAGGCTTATCATAAACCTTATCTTCAATACTTCTAGATGTATCTTCATTTATTACATTCTCTTCATCTTCCTACAATATATCACCATCTAGCTCATACAAGGTAATAGGGTCAACATCATCACCTTTCGAGGAGAGCATGATATCCTCAAGAAAAACAATCCATTCATATATCTAGTCAACCCTATGAGGCTTCCACCTTTTTGATATAGTTCTTAGACCTAGATTAAAAGCTTCACATAATAGGTCAACACATATTGAATCTTCAGGTCTTTGTGGTAACACAAACAAATACTTCATAAACCTTGAATGAAAGTCACATGAGGATTCTCCCTTATATATTTTTGTAGAAAATAATGCATCAATAAGGGTAACATGATCAACTACATGTTAAAATTTCTCACTAAATTATTCATTATAATATTGAATGTGTAGAGGCTCATTGGTCTATGAGCACGCATTATCTATTTCATCAAACTAACCAATCAATATCACTTTAATTTCCTTCCATGAAAATATGAAATGCATGGGAAAACCAATAAATCAATCTTTTGCATCCTCTTTTAGAGATTTCACATAGAGCTTTATGAAAACATCTTCCTCTTCAATGTGAAAGTCTCCAATTAGGTCAATGAAACCTTGCAAATTTTTAGGTATTGATTCTTCCACCTTTCCACTGAACTTAGGCAAGTTCTCCTTGATTCCATTAGGAATGGGATTAGGAAATTTTTGAATACCACTAAAATCAAGTCGCCTCTATCTTTCAACAGAGAAAAGTCTTCTCTATGGACATAGTTGGGGCTATTGTGAGCCTTTCATTATTAAATTTGAACTTGCAAGGGGACACATAGATTGGTAGTCCATTTTAATATACTTTCACATAAATCTTATCAACCTCACAACCATGAGTTCAAAACTCTATATTTTTTTACAACAATATCTTAGTCCCTTACAATACATATCCTTATTTTTGTTATGACTAAGATCTTTCTAGTGAATTTTTTAACTACCATGCACACTTCACTAACACATACTAGCTACAATCAATAATATTAAAATATGTAGTTATGTTTATATTAATCCTCTTCCTCTTAGTTCTAACATTCACTTGATAAGGGAAAAACATATTTCATTAAAATAATTTGCACATGGCCTTCATACATCTAAACTTTTATTCTTGAAGAAATAAACAATACACTTGGAAATCCATTGTATTAGTTGCAAATCTCATTTCTTTGACTGGAAACTTTGTAGGCATAGGCTCTTCCTCAAAATTGCACTAGGTTCATTAAAGATTCACCACCTCTCTATAGAGGATATGAGTTTTGAAGCATCCAAAATATTATTGAAGGCTAAAATTTCATGGGTTCTTTCCACTAGTAGAACACCACTATTTTATGAAATTTTAATATGTGCTCCAACAACTTCCTTCTCTCCAAGTATGAAGGTCATTAAATCATCAAACTCTCACAAAATATAATTCTAGAGTTTCTCCCCAATAGATTTTCCATTGTGTTGGTGCTTCCAACTAGTGGCCTGAAATATTCTAAATGTTTGCCAAGTCTTATATTCAAATAATTAAGGTTGTTGGCCAATTCGAGGAGAACCACCCTCAAGATAGTTACTCTTTGCAATTCAAGTTCTACAAAACCTAGGTGGGTTTCCCTATATGGTTTTGAGCATGATTATCAAGAAAAGGTTATATCACAACACCTAGCATATTATTTTCTCAAACCTTATGATGATTTTTTTAGGATTTGGCAAAGGCATTCATTCAAATTTAATGAAATTAGGCTTATGTTTGAGAGATGGAACAAGTCAGAAATAAAGAATAAAATAAAATATTATCATTTAAAGATAGTGAACTATCTAGGGAATAAGAATTGTAAATGATTAATTGGTGCCTATTTTTGGGCTACAAAGTCACATATCATGCATTGTATATCCTAATGATATAACATAAACTAATGATCTACTCAATTTTTATCAACTTATGATAACTAGATCACTATGAGCCTATTATGCAACAATACTTAAGAATCCATCTAAAGCAACACCACTCCCACTATTCTCATGCAAGAATTTACACCAGTCCCTGAATGGATATAAAATAGATAAATAGTCCAAATGTTAAATGTTCTTGAAGAACCTACATAATCCTTGATTATTTGATTCAAAGAGTATTATATTACAAAGTTGGAGACAGTTACATAGTAGTATATATTCATTTATGTTGTAGATCAGATTACAAGAGCATTACAATGTAGTGATTGATAGATAAAGACCTTCACCAGTTATAGACTAAACCAATCTCCACTTTGCGTTCCCCTTTTTATCAAAAATAGAACAAAACCCTTGAAATGAAAATAGAAGTTGTCTTTATAGATCATGCATAAGTAAGATGACACATCACCCAAGCCCTATCCTAGGCACAAGTGTAGTTATTAATATTATTTTTTGTGTACAGTAAAATATACAAACATGTGAGGAATTCTAATTGACAAATCAAATTATGTTTGACATGAAGGAAAAGAGGTTATATTGCAAGAGATCCCTTGAAATCAACAATTTATGATGGCCAAAAGCTTCTGAACTGACAAAAGATGTCTTGGGAAACAATATATAAGAATGGCCTTTGTGCCAACCAACCTACAAGATCTAAAGAATTTTTCATGATGTCATCTTGGAGTCTCAAGCTTTGGAAATGGTAGATGGATTAGTTGGAAGAATTAAAGGAAATTCTTGTGTTTAAAACATGCCTTTAGAAAATTGTCATCAAAGAGGATGATGGTTTGGTGAACTCTCGTCAAAGCCAATGGTGGTTCTTAGAACTAGTGAAAAAACCAAAGCATAAAACTTAAATTCCCTCTCCCCTTGTTCATTGGCCTTCATGACTCCCTTTTCAGAAAGAAGACGGGTTCTAAGAACCTTTGTCAAAGCCAACGATGGTTCTAAAAAAACACCAAAATTATCTATGTTGAACTTGCTTTGCTTCTTTTCTTATTCTTCTTTGGTGAACCTTGTTAGCATGTAATAAAGTTTTCAGAACCACACCAATGGCTAATGGAGGTTTTGAAACCTCTTGGATATGCAAAAAATAGAACTTTTACTTACTTGGTTGCGCTCTTTCCTCCTTTATTTGTTGGCCCTCATGAATAAATTCAATATTTTTTCAAAGAAATGGGAGTTTCTACAAACCTCCATTGGAGAAAAAAAATGGTTCTTAGAACTAATGAAAACTCTAAAGAAATAATTAGCCAATATTTTACCTTGCCTTGTTGATCGTCCCTTGTTTCTTGTCAATGATCGGGTCTTAGCGGCTAACCTACAACTATGTCAGAATTTTGATAGATTATAAAAACTTTTGTCAAAGCCAATAGTGGTTATGTGAACCAAAAAAAAATTTATTGGTCATAACTTGGTCAATTCTCATTGAATACTTGTCAAAATTGAAATTCAGAATACCCAATTGGCCCTTCTATTAGTTGGAGAATTCAGTATATCAAACACTTAGCCAAATGTTGGGAAAATTGAAACTTGAGCTTTTAGTAAAGAAATGAGGATTTTTGTATGTGCTAACACCCCCAAGGAATAGTTCTTTAACAAATAATTACAATAAATATTTCCCCCATAGGAGAGAAAAGAGAGAAATTCTAAATGGCCTCCAAAATAGTGAGAAGAAAGAGATTCACGTGAGGAAATGCTTCCTCCCAAAAATGAGATGACAAGAGAAACCATGCAACTCCCCTCAAAATAACTCATGTAGTGTTGGTAGTGTTGGATTTTGTGGTTGTGTTGCTGATATGTGGTTGTCATTGATGTCAACACTATTAGCATTAGTGCATTTGAAACTGAATATGTCGAGGATATTGAGAAAATTGTAAAGGAATGAGTTACAGGTTGTCAGTGGTGAAGTGATGTTCTATATGTCGGTAAGTTATGTACATTGATGATAATAGGTTGTGGAATAAAGGGTTTGTTGCTGAGTATATCTGGTTTATCCATGTCGAGTTTCAGAGATTTGCGTGAAGATTTGATCCAGTTATTTTTGTTTCTTCAGTTAGTGTTCCTGATTGAAGATGAGGCTATTTCAATTAGTTCAATTGTTGCAGATGCTTCTCTATTGGTTTGTGATGATTGTGGATGTTTCTAGATCATGCTCTATCTTTGTTACATGTCTACATTGATCGTTGTGCTCGTGGTTGGTGATTTTCTCTTGTGTGTTCATGTTTTTCTTGTTCTTGGCCAACTTAGTGTTTGTAGCGTGTTGTGGATCTTTGAGGAGAAATTAATTTAAGTGTCTTTATGCTGGAGATGTTGATTTGGGTCCTCACTAAGCTGTGGCTGACCTTGGTTGATTCACATTAATATTTTTTAACATTTTGGGCCGACAGTTTATATTCATTTCATTATTTTTATTGAGGCCGACATGAAGGGATGAAATTTCTTATTGCGGATATATAAGAGGGACTATTTATTCGAATTAAGAGTGTGAAAGAGTGTGCAAGTGTATGCCAAAGTGTGCTTCTATGTGTGTATGTTTGACTATCATTCAAAGAAAGAGAAAAGTGTGAATAAGTGTGTAGAAGAGTGAAGAATTTTTCATGTGCTTAACCAAAACTGTAATCAGGCATTGACAGATGCTATTTACTCAGTTCAAAATCTGGATGGTTGTAATATGAATCTCTTTGAAAGACATTGTGTCTTCCTTTGTAATTGAGTAGTGAGCTCTAGGAAGTGTTCCTGAATGCATATGCACTCCCCATATTTCATTTTCTTTATACATTTAATAGGGTAAAATCTTGTGGATTGACCTCCACTGTGGTTTTTCCCCTAACAGGGTTTCCATGCAAAAAAATCTTGGTGTTATGTGTGTTTTTGATGTGTTGATAATTTATGTTTTCATGGTTAATAATCATATCTGAGAATAAAGTTGATAAGTTAAATAAGATTTGAATTTCTGGGACAATTGATTCACCCCCCCTCTCAGTCGTCTGCCCTTGTATTCCCAACAATTGGTATCAGAGCTTGTTCCTTGGAAGAAGTTTAACAACTTAAGGTGATCCAGGATGGAAAGTTACAAGAAGGATAGTCTGAAATTTGATGGAACAAATTATTCTTTGTGGATGGCTCGAATGGAGTGCCATCTGAGATGCATTGGTGAGCCCTATTGGAGCATTAAAGTAATATGTATATTATTCCATAGAATGGTCCTACTACTTCTACTGAGATCAGAGATGCTGAGTATAATATCTGACATAAGGAAGCTTTGTTGAGTGCTTTGGCTGATTCTGAGATGACAAATGTTATGGATCTAAAGATTGCTCATGAGATCTAGAAAAAGTTGGAAACCTTGTATGAAGGTGATGCTAATGTGAAGATTGCTAAGTTGCAAAGTTTGGAAGGGAAATATGAAAGGTTGAGAATGGGTGATGATGAGAACATTAATGCTTTCATGCAAAGAGTGAATGAACTTGTGTGTGGTATTAGATGTGCTAGTGGAAAGATAGACGAATTTGAGATTGTTGCTAAAGTGCTTAGATCCCTACCTGATTCTTACAAAGTCAAAGCTAGTGCTATTGAAGAGCTTTGGACTGTAACAAACATAACCAGAGATATGTTGGTTGGTAAGTTTTCTGCTTTTGAGTTGAGAGAATTTGGTGATGCCCTTCCTAAGGTTGAATCTGCATTTAAGGCTACCACTTCTGAAAGAGATAGACAAAGATATGATCCGGGTGAGAGTTCATCTAGAAAGACATTCAAATAAGAAGATGAAATAAGACAGATTGAAGAAGAAGAAACAGAGCTAGAAGAGTTGGAAGCACTTATTGTAAAAAGAGTACCGAGAGGAAAAGGTAAGTATGAAGGAAAATTTCCTCTTAAATGTTTTTCTTGCAATAAGATAGGTCATTTTGCATCAAGGTGTCTTGAAAGATCTCCTAAACCAACACATAACAAGCTTAGATTTTAGAAGTGTTACTATGTTGCTGATGAAGGCGTAATAGATGATGAATCTGACAAAGGAAATAGAAGTGATTATGATGGGTATTTATTGCTATCAAGGAAAATGATCCTATATCTACTGAATCTACTGGTTGTACAAATGTGGAAAAATCCCTAGCTACTCGAGTTGAAGAAAAAGATGAATGGGTAATTGATAGTGGATGTTCACATCATATGATAGGAGATAAAAATAAGTTTGTAAGCTTGGAAAAGTATGATGGTGGTGTTGTGAGATTTGGTGATAATACAACTAGTGTAATTTGTGGAAGAGGATGCATTTCTCTTGATGGTAAGCATAATACTGATGATGTTCTATATGTGGAAGGCTTGAAGCATAATCTTTTGAGTGTTGGTCAAATGGTTGATAAGGGATACAATCTTTAGTTCAAGGATGGAAAGTGCAGAATATTGAGTTCTAGAAATGAAATTGCATCAGGTACAAAAAACAAAAGGTAATATCTTTCGCTTGAGTGTTGCTAGTAAAATTTGTTTGATTGCTCAAGTTGATGAAATTTGGTTGTGGCGTAGGAGAATGTGTCATGTTAACTTTGATAATATTGTCAAGATAAGTTCCACTAAGGTTGTGAGAGATCTACCTAAGTTGGTGAAACCTACTAATGCAATATGCAAGGAATGTCAATTGGGAAAGCAAACAAGAATTTCATTTCAAAGTAAAAAGCATTGTTCAAATGAATTGTTAGGTCAAGAGTTTACAAGGTTACAGGTATTTGATGTTACTCATTGATTATTATTCTAGAATGGTATGGGTTACTTTCTTAAGGGAGAAATTTAAAGAACTAGAAAAGTTCACGATCTTTAAAGCTATGGTTGAGGCAGGGATATGTTTGAAGATTAAATTTTTGAGATCAGATAGAGGTGGTGAATTCACTTCTGGTGAATTTAATTCTTTTTGTGAAGAACATGGAATAAAGAGATAATTATCTGCACCATAGACCCCTTAACAAAATGGAGTTGTGGAAAGGAATAACATAACAATTGAAGATGTTGCTAGAACAATGATGCTAGAGGGAAATGTTCCTCATATCTATTGGAGAGAAGCTGTGAGTACTGTTGTGTACACAATCAACCAGGTACAAATCAAAGGTGATACTGGTAAGACCCCTTTTGAGCTATGGATTGGTCAAAAGCCTATTGTTAAATACTTCAAGATATTTGGAAGCAAATGTTATATTAAGAGAGATGAAGACATAGGAAAGTTTGATGCTAGGAGTGATGAAGGTATCTTTTTGGGTTATTCTACTAAAAGAAAGGCCTACCGATGTTACAATAAAATGTTGAAGAAAATGGTTGAAAGTGAAAATGTTAAGGTTGATGAAGACTTAGGTGCACCATCTATAACTTGTGGATATGATTCTGATGATCAGGATGACAGTACAAGCCGAGGAAAGAAAGATCAAACTACAAATCAAGTGAAAATAAATTTGGTGAATCAAGAGAATCGAGAAGAAGGAGAAACTAGTGGAAGCACATAAGAGAGATCAGGAGAGCTTGAAGTTGAAGAACATCCTAAGAAGACTCTGAGGTATGTTAGACTAAATCATTCAAAAGATCAGATTATAGGTGATAAGAACAAAGGCATCCAGACTAGGAGAAATATTGTTGAAGAGTATTGCTTGATTTCAAAGACTAAGCCTACTAGTGTGAATGAAGTATGTAAAGATGAGCATTGGGTTGAAGCAATGAAAGAAGAGTTAAAACATATTGAAAAGAATGATACATGGATTCTTGTTCCTAGACCTAAGGATAAGAATGCCATTGGAACCAAATGGGTCTTTAGAAACAAACTAAATGAGCAAGGTGAAGTTGATGAGGGTGCAACCCGAGACTTAGAAAATAACCCACAAAAAGAGAATAATTTTATTATTTAGAAAATGGAGCTTCTTACATGCATAGGACCTCAATCCCAAGTTCTACAACACATGCAAGTTACAGAAAGCTACTGAAACCCCCCCTTTCGCAATATGCGAGTTTGTCCCCAAAAAGTTACCCAAAAATTAGAAACCACCCCTTAAATAGAATCTTTTTTTGGAGCCAAAACAACATTCAAATTGAGTTTAGGTGGTTTTGGCAAAAATTTACAACATGAAGTTCAAATTTCAATAGAGAGCATTTGCAATGGTATCTTCTAGAAGAGAATTGTGTCATCTTCAGGGCCATAACTTTTTGATCACGGGCTTGTTCTTGAACCATTTGGAGGCAGTTAAGGTCTAGCAGAATACCAAATGCTCTTTATGCAATTTGGAGAAAGTTTCGAGGAGCTGATTTGGGGAGCTCTAAGTGCCTCAAATCCCACTCGAAAAGATTTTTAAGAATGTGAAATATGGGAAACTAAATCCTATGATATCTTTCCACCTAGGAATACAAAATAAAAACTATAAATTGGGAATTTCATTATGAAAAAAAGAGTATCCAAAAATGTAAAAACATCTAAAAACTAAGAAAGTTGAAATTTAACTATTTTTGGGTGATGCAAGAGATTTGCCCTTACACCACTAGATGCTCCTACAGCCAGGACACCCGGGGTAATTTGAGAAATGCTGTCCATCCCTGGTGGAGGGAAAAACCTAGAGTCCAACCTCACAGCAGAGCAACCAGGGATGAGATCTTCATGGGGCTTTTCCCTTTCCATTTCACGGATATTCTTCTCTTGCTTGTTCCTGAGTACTCCTTCCCACCGCGACTATCTAGGATTTCTTCAATCCTCCTTTCTTTGAAGTAGGTCTTTGCTGAATCCCACATTGTTCATACAGTTTGGTACTTCTGCGCCCACCTTCATGATACTCTGTCAAATCTGAAATGTTGAACACGGAAATGTTGAATTGTCCAGAGCAACTCTACCTCCTTATGCATTCCACAGTGTGTACCTCTTCAGAAATTTTACCTACGAGGGGACCCCGAACTTCTTCATCTTAATTTATTTATATGTTCCCCTTTGAAACCCGCTTTCTTTCTCAAGTGGTATGCATGTCCTGTGTCAGAAACTCCTTATACCTCTCTTACGTCTGCCTTGGCCTTTATCACTTCATCTTGTTAATATATGTTCTCTTACCTTCTCATGTATATCCTTGTGTTCGCAAAATCTTGACCCCGACGCTGTGCTGTACTCTTGGTCCGTACCATAGATTGCGGGCTGTTCAGACTCACCTCCATACAATCTGGAATGGTGATCTACCCGGTGCTTCTATTGGCGAGTGTTGTGAAAATTATGCACGTGGTAAGATCAAGTCCATCCCTTGGATTTATCTCCTATGAAACTTGTCTCTTAGTAGGTTACCCGGACTCTGATGCTTGTACTGTTTGCTTATGTTTTGTGTGGATGGTGTGCAGAGCTGAACTTCAACTATGTCTTTAGCTTCTTCCACAAGGTCTTCCAAAATTACCCCACAAATTTGGTGTCATGATCTGAAACAATACTCTTTGGTAGACCATGTAGCCTCACCACCTCTTTGAAGAACAAGTCAGCAATGTGGACTGCATCATGGGTTTTCTGACATGGAATGAAATGTGCCATCTTAGAAAACCTATCAACCACCACAAAGGCTGAATCATTCTCTCATTTGTGTCCTTGGCAAGCCAGAACAAAGTCCATACTTATATCCTCCCATGGCCTCTCTACAGTGCAGTGGGGCTGATATAGCTTGTGTATTGACTCACTCAGCCATCGACATACCTATAGCTTTGTACAAACTTCTTCCACATCTTGTGACAAGCGGGGCCAATAACTAATGCTCGCGATAGCGTGAATTCTTATCAGACCAAAATGTCACGCCAACCCTCCCACTATGCTTCTACTCGCTTTGTCGGATTCTCCCTCATGGAACTCACCGGGATACACAATTTTGACTTCCCTTAAATAACATACCATCTAGGTGTAATCCAACCACACCTTGTCCTATCCTTTATGCGGGTTCCTTGCAAGCTTTCCAAGCCTCTACGAAATCAGGATCTTCAGCGTACAATGTCTTAAGTTCATTGAACCCAACCACTTCAATCTGCATCTTTGTCATCAATGTATGCCTCCTACTTAAGGCATCTGCAACCCTATTTGACTTCCCACTCCTATGTTTCAAAACAAAGGTATAACTCTGCAAAAACTCTACCATTTCATATGCCTCTGATTTAATTTTCCACGACTATTTAGGTGCTTGCCAAAGGCGATGATGATTATATAAGAACAAATTCCTTTGGCGACAAATAATGTCTCCATTTCTTTTAATGCTTGAACTATTGCATAAAATTCCACGATCATGCTCTAGGGAATACTTTTTCTCTTACATCATTTAACTTTCCCTTGAAATAGGCAATGGGCTTACCTTCTTGGCTCAACAACTTTGCTCCAATGGCACAACCACTAGCATCCACAATCCACACGAAATACCTTGTTGAAATTTGGGAGAGCTAGAATAGGTTGCTATGTCACCTTTTGCTTCAACAGTTCAAAACTTTTTGCTGCTCCAGTGCTCCACTTGAATTCTTTTCGATCCCCTCTCATTGTTTCAGTCAGGGGTCCACAAATACTACTGAAATTTCTAATGAACTTTCTATAAAAGCTAGCCAAACCATGGAAAGATCTCACCCTTTCGGTGGGGTTCTTGGGGTGAGCCATTCGAACCAACCTTCACCTTCTGCAGGTCCATCCTGAGACCTTACATTTGAGACAACAAACCCCAAATTCGCACTGCTCCCTCTTCACAAAACTACACTTCTTGAGTTAATAATCAATAGTTTCTCTTTACTCTTAACTTCTCAAGAGCTCTTAGAATATACATGAGATACTCATCCAGCGTGCACTAAAAATCAGAATATCATCCCCAAGCTACACAATAAGCTTTGAGAAATTCTTTGGTACCTCATTGATGAGCATAGATGTGCTCGGTGCACATTCGAGTTAGTCCAAAGGCATGACTAACTTCACTGCGTGCGAGACCCTCTTTGGTCTTGAAAGGTAGTCTTCCATTCATCCTCCCCTCCCAAATCTAAAATGCAGGTACGATATCCACTCTTGGATCGAAATCTTTGTTAATCGCGAAACCACTCAAATAGTCCATCGGTCATCCATTGCTTGCGGAATGCGGCGCGATTGTATCTTGTTTATGGCTGGGTTTGTACATTACTCCACTCCCCATCCTTCTTTGGTGTCGCGGGTACTGCATGGACTCAAACCCATTATCAAACCCTTTCTCAACAACTCTTGAACTTATTACGTTCCAGCTCATCGTACCGGGTCATTCTATGAGAACATATTTTAGAGAAAAGCGGCTCCGGGGAATCAAGTCAATCTAATGACTGATCTTCCTTACTGGCGGTAAAACCTCAGGTACATTATCAGAAACAATATCCTGAAACTTATCCAACATCCCAGAAACTTCTTCTGGAACCTTCTCACTATCGTCATTACTCACTCTAGGAATCAATGCATAACACACGCTTATGCTACATACCTTCTAAAAATTTTCTTCTGTCTACATAACAAATTCTAGCACTACTGCATACCTGCTTTTCTGCCGGTCTCCTTAGGGGACAACTTGTTAACCCATCTGTATCAAGGAATAAGTGTTTGCGCCGTATTCATGTGTATAGCTTGCTCCAATTCCTGCACGATCCCACCAACTTATGTGACATGCATCCATGGGGATGATATCACAAAGTACCCTCATCATGGTAGCTCAGATCTTGAACTTTACTAGGCACTGCTCATTGTTGACCAAAACTTTGTGATCTTTCTATAGCCAAGCAATTTGATATGGATGTGGATGCCTTTCTCTCTTTAGCTTTATCTTTGCAACTATCTCTTCTAACACAATATTATCAGTGCTCCCACTATTAATAATGACATCACAACATTTTCCTTCACATTTTCACCTTGTGTGAAATAAAATCTTCCTCTATTCTAGATCCTTCTCTCCAGTGACTAGGGCTCTTCTCACCACTAGGGCTTCTCCCCTTTCGACATCATCTAAATGCTCAGATTGGGCCTCCTCATTTGCATGTGCAGCCCTTCCATGACCTTTTGTGCCATGCGCCCTTCCTTGGTGTTGTGGACATTTACATAGGCGTGCCCACTTCTTCCACCCTGCTTAGGCTCACCCGTTCCTCACGAAACCCCTTCCAGATCCTTGTCCATATCTCCCTCGCCCTCTACCTCTTTGGTCACCACTGTTCTGATCACGAGGGCGGTAGGAGTTGTCATTCCTTTGGTTTCGGCTGGTACCCACACCTTCACTTTTCTTTTCATCATCGTGCCGGAACTTTCACACGAAGGGTCTTCCATTTTCCCCTTAAAGCACCACGACCTCCCTGCGTCGCACCTTGCCATCAATCTTTTATTCGGCTATAACTTCCACCTTGAGCCAAGCCAATACACATCCCTCAATGGTGGTCCATTGACTGAGCTTAACTCCTCACGAATGCTTTCGGTCATAACCCATTAAGATATCGGGATACCTTCTCCATATTGGCCTACGTGTATTTCGTTAAGATGATTTATCTTATGAAAATATTTGGTATATTCTTTCCACCGGAATCGCTTCACTTTGCTTCAACCAGCAGCATTTTAGCTTTCCAATAGTCCCCGCTTCGGTAGTCCAGCATGAGCCTTCTTCCGGTTTTGCTCTACCATCTTGATCCCATCACGGTGATCTTGGGAATTTTCTCTTGATTTCTTTCAAGCCTGGACCTCTTTCCACCAAATATTGGCATGGCCCTTTAGCTTTGTTTTAGCAAACTTAACCCGATCTAGGTCCTCTACTTCTTCATACTCAAAATATTCTTCAAGCTCGTTGATCCAGTCGATCAACTCTTCCGGATTCAAACTTCCACGGAAATCGCGGGACACGCTGCGGGTCTTTTCCGAAATGGCCCTTATTGAAAACACATTTGGTCTTGATCAATTTAGCTGCTTCTTCCTCTTCTACATCGAACGCTGCTACACTCTCATACTGCAATACTCACTTTCCTCCCCTCGGGTTTAACCCTCTTTCCGCCGGCTTGCTCTTTGGCAATGCATCAATGTCTCTCTGCGGGCTGCCGGTTGCGTCTCTTCCACCGACATTTATGCGCCCTCGTCCCTACGGCGCCCATACGGGGCATCACTCGCAGGGCATAGAAATTTTCTTGACCTTGACCCCTGCAACCCGCAGTCCACCGGTGCGAGGCTACTCCGCGGGCTTAGGCAGAATACATGTACAAGAAGGCGCTGGGCACCGCTTGGGCGGTTGAAGGCGGCGCTACTGAAACAGAATAGTAATTTTTATTATTGAAAATGTAGCTTCTTATGGAAGGACCTGATCCCAAGTTCTAACACATACAAGTTACAAAAAGCTGAGAATAACCCTTTCACAATATCTGAGAGCTGTCCCCAAAAAGTTGCCAGAATTGAGAAAACCATATAAATAGAGAGCTCCCTCATTGTTTTAGAGACCAAAACAACATTAAAGTGGTTTTACGGGTAGGTTTAGGCGAAAATTTACAACATGAGGACCATAAATTTCAAAGAGGGTACAGTAGGTATCTTGAGAGAAAGTGTGCCAACTTCACCGGGGCCATAACTTTGATCGCAGGGAGAAACCAGGTCATAAACCGTTTGAGCGGATTGGAAAGGCCTACCAGTCAAAAGAACAGCAGCACCCAGCATCCCACTATACCAATTTTGGCAAGTTTGAGGGGCGATCCGGGGAATAAGTGCCTCAAATCCCACTCGAAGATTTTTAGGTGCAAATCTTGGAAACTAAAACTTGCAATATCTTTCCACCCAGGAATAGAAAATAAAAACCATAAATTGGGAATTTCATTATGACAAAAGGGTATCCAAAAATGTAAAAACATCTAAAAACTGAGAAACTTGAAATTTAACTATTTTTGGGTAATGCAAGATTGCCCTTACACCACTGATGCTCCTACATCAGAAGTGGTTAGAAACAAAGCAAGACTGGTATGTAAAGGATATTCACAAATGGAAGGAATTTATTTTGAAGAGACCTTTGCCCCTGTTGCTAGAATTGAAGCTGTAAGATTATTTCTTGCCTATTCTTCTCACAAGAACTACAAAGTTTATCAAATGGATGTCAAATCAGCTTTTCTAAATGGTGAATTGGAAGAAGAAGTGTATGTTGAGCAACCTGATGGATTTTAGTTGACTGATAAGGAAGATATGGTGCATCAATTGAAGAAAGCACTGTATGGACTCAAGCAAGCCCCTAGAGCATGGTATGCAAGATTGGATAAGTATTTACTGAAGCTTGGATTTAACAAAGTTATTGCTGATAGTAATCTATATTTCAAGATTGATCATAATAAAGATTTGATTGTTTAAGTCTTTGTTGATGATGTCATTTTTGGAGGAGATGATTGTTTGTGAATGAAGTTTGCTAATGAGATGCATAATGAATTTGAGATGTCCATGATTGGTGATATGAAATTCTTTTTGGGATTGCAAATTTCTCAGTTAGATAAAGGAATTTTTATATCTCAGTCCAACTATGTGAAGGAACAGTTGAAGAAGTTCGGTATGGAAGATTCAAAGCCACTTGGTACACCCATGGTGACTAGATGCAAGTTCACAATAGAAGATGATTCTATGAAAGAAAATCAGGCAAGATATAGATCAATGATTGGTGGATTGTTGTATTTCACGCAAATTAGGCCTGATATCATGAATGTTGTATGTATTGTTCCAATATTTCAATCTGATTTGAAGGAATCTCATGTGACTGATGTGAAGAGAATTTTTAGATACTTGAAGGGAACTATTAATCTTGGCCTATGGTATCCTAAAGATGATGATCTTACTTTGAGTGCCATTATTGATGCTGATTGGGTAAGAGATGTGAATGATAGAAAAAGTACAAGTGGTGGAGCATTTTTCTTGGGTAAGAAGCTAATTTCATGGTTGAGCAAGAAGCATAATGCCATTTCCTTGTCTACTGTAGAGGATGAATACATTACTACTGCTAACAATTGTACTCAAATCCTATGGATGAAGCAGATGTTGAAGGATATCAGAGTTGTATATGATGAGACTATTGCTATATTCTATTATAATTCAAGTGCTATTAATATTTCTAAGAATTTGGTGTTGCATTAAAAAACAAAGCATATATCTACCAAGTTTCACTTTTTGAGGGAGAAGGTAAGTGAAAAGGAAGTTAGATTGGAGTATGTGCCTACTAAGGAGCAGATTGTAGACATCTTTACAAATCCATTGCCTAAGGATACTTTTGAGTATCTCAGAGGGAAGTTAGGGGTAATTACGCCTCCTAATTAGAACTAAGGATGCATTACATTGCATCATTCCGTACATTTCATAGACATATCTTGTTTTGGATTGACGTTATGGTGGTTGCTACTCAGAAGGAGTAGTTAGAAGTTCAGATGTTCATATATGTGGTTCAAAGTTTGTGTGAAGCTTAGAGATATTTGTCATTGATGTCAAAAGGGGAGAAGATTCATGTGAAAAAAATTTGATTATCTGGTGAGAAGAGCCTTGTGGGAAGATATTATGTGAAAGTGTTGAGGAGAAAATGAGTCAAATCCTAAGGGGGAGTAAGTGTCGAGAGTTAGTTGGGTTGATGGTGTTTTTCACAACATGTGTTGCCATCAATTCCAAAGGGGGAGATTGTTGGATGTTATGGTTGTGTTGTTGATATGTGGTTGTCATTGATGACAACAGTATTAGCATTAGTGCATTTGAAGCTGAATATGTCAAGGATATTGAGAAAATTGTAAAGGAATGAGTTACAAGTTGTTAGTGGTGAAATGATGTTCTATATGTTAGTAAGTTTTGTATGTTGATGATAAGAGGTTGTGGACTAAAGGGTTTGTTTATGAGTATATCTAGTTTATCCATGTCGAGTTTCAAAGATTCACGTGAAGATTTGATCGAGTTATGAAGATTTGCATTCTGACAGTTTTTTTGTTTCTTTAGTTAGTGTTCTTGATTGAAGATGAGGCTATTTTAGTTAGTTCAGTTGTTGCAGATGCTTCTCTATTGGTTCATGATGCTTTTGGATGTTTCTATATCATTCTCTATCTTTGTTGCACATCTGCATTGATTGTCATTGTGCTCATGGTTGGAAATTTTCTCTTGCATTTTCATGTTTTCCTTGTTCTTGGCCGACATAGTGTTTGTAGCGTGTTGTGGATCTTCGAGGAGATTAATTGAAGTGTCTTCATGCTAGATATGTTGATTTGGGTTCTCACTAAGTTGTGGCTGACCTTGGTTGATTCACATTAATAATCTTTAATGTTTTGGGCCGACAGTTTATATTCATTTCATTATTTTTATTGAGGCCGACATGAAGGGATGAAATTTCTTGTTGTAGATATATAAGAGTGATTGTTTATTCAGATTAAGAGTGTGTAAGTGTGGAAGAGTGTGTGAGTGTATGCCAGAGTGTGCTTCTATGTGTGTATCTATGAATATCATTCAAAGACAAAGCAAAGTGTGAAGAAGTGTGTAGAAGAGTGAAGAATTGTTCACGTGCTTAACCAAAATTGTAATCAGGCATTGGTAGATGCTATTTACTTAGTTCAAAATCTGGATGGTTGTAATCTGAATCTCTTTGTAAGATACTGTGTCTTCCTTTGTAATTGAGCGGTGAGCTCTAGGTAGTGTGCCTAAATGCATGTGCATTCACCATATTTGATTTTCTTTATACTTTTAACAGGGTATAATCTTGTGGACTGACCTCCACCATGGTTTTTCCCCTAACAGGGTTTCCATGTAAAAAAATCTTGGTGTTATGAGTGTTTTTGATGTGTTGATAATTTATGTTTTCATGGTTAATAATCAGATCTGAGAATAAAGTTGATAAGTTAAATAAGATTTGAATTTCTAGGACAATTGATTCACCCCCCCTCAGTTGTCTGCCCTTGTATTGCCAGCAGGTATATTCTCGATACTAATTTTGAAGATGATACATGAATGTTGAATAATATTTCTCCCCTTTGGAAGAAACAACACCACAAGTATCTGCAAGGTAAATTCTCATTTCTAATAGGAATATGTAGGAAGAAGAATGAATGTCTCTAAATTATGCACATGATCTAAAGAAAATGATTCCCATGATGATGTCTTTGAATGATGCTCAATAATCTCAAAGACAATGTTGAATTGTGACAAAATTTAATTAGATGAAGCAAGTTTCATATATGATTCAAGTATAAGAATCGTGAATTTATGGTGACAACTAAACTAATGAGAATCTAATACAATTATAGATGATGTGAAAATGGATGATGAATGAGTTGGATATGTGAACTAATAAATATCTATAGAATCTATCACTATTGAATTTGATGTAAGAAAGGAAAAAGAAAGATTCAAAGATGGATATGGAGTGAAAACATCGTTGATGTTCACTATCATCAAATAGAAGACCAATATCCTAATTGTGTCTTCCAAATCTATAATGTGGGTTTATACAAGCAAGGATGGTATGTCTGGTATAAATACATCCCAATGTGGTAGATCTAGAAAAGTGATGTGAATGTCTTAGTGCATAGAATCATTGGAAGCCATGGAAATATCAAGTTTGGATTTAGATGTAGCAACATGTGATGTGGGAGATGAGATATCAATGCAAGCTATGGGGCTACATTGTTCATCCCTAAATGATGGTGATGTGTCACAAGATGTCTAAGTAAGACAATATGATGTTTCTACATGTGTTGGAACTATATGATTAGGTAAGGAAATGCCATGATCGAGAATAAGTTACTTCATTTCATAATTTTCACAATGAATACAACCTTTTGTTGTAGGCCTTTTCTTACCACAATATCCCCACTTTATTTTTCATTTATTAGGAGGATTAATAATAATAATCAAATGTAAGGCATTTAGTGTGAGAGGCATGATCACATGAACCAATGAAAAGAAAAATTAGAAACACTAGATTACCCCTTGATTCAATAAGAGAGCCCCTAACCCTGGATGTCCCCATGTGGCTACTTAAAGGATTTTTCTACTTAAATTTAAGCAATTGGAGTGTTCCCATGCAAAAAAAAAATATTATGGGAAAAGGATAATTTAGAATATTTCCCTATTTTAATGGAGAACTTATTGTTTAGAAATTAAAAATAAGTTGTGAAAAAGGGTGGTTGGAAATAAGAAGCAACTACATATTACCAAAAATGCCACGTGGCTCCATAATTTTATTTCCTTCTTTTTTAATATTTGTTTCTAATTATTATTATTATTTTTAACTACATAATTTCTTATTAGTACTATAAATATAAATTTAAGATGATTGCTAAAAATAAGAAAAAAGACTAAATACTCATGGGGCCACCAACTTCACAAATAATTCCTAAATAAGTTAAGCAATTCCTACTAGCCAAAATAAGGTAAGTAACCACATGGGGACCTATCCTAAGAAAATTGTAGTGATTTAGCACTTTATATTTAGTGCATTTATAATTACCACCAAGTGGATTTTATGTACAAAGACTAAAAAATACTCAAAATAGAGGTATATGTTTTTGATTAGGGGAAAAATAGGCTTTGATGGGACCTTAAACCCATTACAAAAAAGTTTTGTGGGGACTTAAAACCCTACCAAAGGAAAGCTAAAAACTAGAAAAAACACAGACAATCAACAACCCAAAATCATCAACAAACCAAAAGTTACACAAGACTACCCATGTTGCAGAGATCTGATGGAACCTAAAACCCTTTACAACCAGGCTTTAATAGGGATCTTGAACCCAAACAACTAACAAAGGATGCCTGAGTCAGCCAGGAAACAAGAAACCGCTTAAATCATCCAGGTTGCAGCAAACCATTCACTTAGTAACCTAAACACTAGGCCACTAGGAATAGGGAAACAAGAGCTCCCTTTCAAAATAATTAGTCCAACCAAACTCCCCACCTCAATAAGAGAGTGACAAGGAAAAACTGAGTAATAGGTAGTATGAATCCCCTTAAAACACATGTCAATCCAATCTACAGCCAACTCAATCTCCACCTCAAAAGGAGAGAGCTCCCCTCTATTGGAGAGGATGACATGACCACCATTTCCACTGAATCCTAAAATCTCCAGAAAAGGAGAGCTTCCTAGCAAATACACAACACCCATCTCCACCTCAATAGGAGATGAATCCACCTCAATAGGATCAATCTTCACCTCCATAGAAGAAACTAGCTATAGAACCATGAAGAAAGCCAACATTTCAACAAAAATGATGAACACACCATCCTTTAACAATCCTATCAATAGGAACTTAAAGAGGAACAAGAAAATAATCCCATTCAATATAGCCAAGGGTCCAACTTAACTTCTTTTATCAACTCAATCATCTCGGTGTTCAAGAAAAGCATGAAAAATAGCCTAGACATCATCCAAAAAATGGTAATAAGATTAGAACAATGCCACCAACTATAGAAATCCTCCTACCAATAATAAATATTTTCCCCTTTTATCCTCAAAAGCTTCATATTATCAAAGGAGGACAAGATGACTTTCTTACATAACAAACAAAAATGGGTTATCAGAGAGAATAACCTAGCCATCATGAAGAGACCATCATCACTACACACCGAAGAAGCATCAACCAACATCATATAGATACATATTTACATATAGAAAAAACAAGACCCCATAAACATAAATAGTGTTACCAACCAAAGGGTTTCCAAAAAGTGAACAAAATGCTCATCTTGGAGGTACACATAGGAAAAAAAGATAGCCCCATCATCTTTATTCAAGGAAAACTCTAGCCTTTTCCATAGAATAATCATCAAACACTGTGGGGGGACACAAGAATTCTTCAAAATCCACCACTAGCAAAACCCTCTGCAAGAAGCATATACTTAATCCGTTCAAGTCAAGAATATTCAATACATGCAAAGGGATAAAAAAAGGTCCATGAAAGAGCAAGAATATTAGAAATTTTAAAGGGGTATCAAACTTCCCTCTAAAAAACTTGAATAAGGAAGACACAATACTAGAAACTAAAAAGGAAAATTCCCACAAGAAGAAAATAAACTACAAAAGGAAGAAAAAAAACCCCAACAGGGTCAAAGTTTTCACAAAAACCTCCCCTCGGAGAGCTCTAAAATCCCAATAAAGAGATAGAGGGAAGTTGTCCACTAAAATGAAGATGCTACCTCAAAAAAGTCTCCAACCACACACATAAGACCTAGGAAAAAAAGGTATAAAAGCATGCAAGAAAGGAGAAAGAACCAAAGGGCCTTCCCTAGAAGCCCACTCCAATCCACAAAACAACCAACTGTGAATCTCCTCAAAATCCAATGCGAGCAAGTGAGAAGGCCCAACCACGCACAAAGCCATTGAATCAAATACAACATCTTCAACCACCACCCAACCAAAGTAAACTTCCTAACCACAAGTGTCCAACAAAAACAAGGGATGAAAGAGTGCAAAAACATCATTTTAAAAATCAAAACCTCCCTCTCCATCTCCATCGCTCAATTTCAAAACTCCACCTCTCTCGCCCACACACTCCATGTCAGAGTAAAACTTAATTGTATGATATTAAGGGTATGAGCCTTTGGTTGTTGGCTCTATAGGCAAGAAGCCCCACCATTTCACCAAAGGGTCTCCCCTTAACACTAAGATCAAACAATCTCAATTGTTGACATGGTAGGGAAAGACCCTGCAAGGTATGAACCTTGGTTGTTGTCCCTACAAGAAAGAAGCCCCACCACTTTAGAAAAGGGTAAAATAGAGGTATATGTTGAAAGTACAACTCTGAGATATTTTCAAGATGAACTAACAACACCACTATGTAGTTCTCAAAAAAATAGGAAAGTTAAAAAACAATGGGACTCAAAAAGGAGTCCATATGTGCTTGGAGCCTTTTGAAGTTCCAAAAATATGAAATATGCAATGTGGCCTCTGATAATATTTGATTTATAAAACATATACATCAAAATTAAAAAATAATACCACCACCAAATAGAGCATGAAAAATTATGCCAAATAAAAAAATTACATCAAAAAATGTGTTTGAATGGTCGAGATATGGGCCTTTGAAGTTGGAGGGCCAAAATGAAACTACTATAGGCGAAGGGGTCTAAATTAGAGGTAAATTAGATGAAATCAACATGATGTTAGCTAATACAATATTCTTAGATATATATATAAACTCATATAGTTGTACCAATGGAAAAAATAGTAACTTTTTAAAATGATTAAAATTTTATTTAAAAATAGCATTTCACCTTCAAAATAGAGTTGAGAATATGTTATTTTTATGGAGAATATTCTCAACATGATTTATAATGGTGGCTAATAGGTTGTACAAATTTCTATACGAATTTTCGTACAATCATACAAATGGATTTTCCTCAAAGATTATGTCCTAAAAACATCAAAAAGGATTCTCTAAAAATAAAGTGTTATATATCAAAATTCATCTCACAAGCCTTTTGAGGGCAATGGCATGGTCTGCTTGGCTCCAATATGCACCATATGAAATTTGATGACTAGAACCCCCTTGATTTGAGAAGTTTATTACATGTTTAGAGCTCTGATACCATGTTGGAGTTAGATATTTGACCCTCATAGCCAAATAGATCTTGTAAAACAATGATAAGCCTTCTACAAGAGATTTCAAATAAGAAAAACATATGCAATATATTCATACAATCCAAAAATAAAGTAATTACATATGATCCCCTTGAATATATAGAAAAAGGGGTTATTGTTGGAAATAGGATGCCATTTAATTGCAATCCTAAACATTATTTATTTCATGTGTCGCCTAAGTCCTTAGAAAGTGTTCTCAAACACTAGGATTAGAGAAAGATTATTTTTGGATGAAATAATCATGTTAATTGAAATTTGTAATTAATTCTAAAAAATAGGAGCATGTGAGGGCATCCAAGATGAGTTCCTAAATAATAGGAGCACATGGGGAACCAAAATGGAAGGTGGAACTTACCTTGAGTTAAGTTAACTGTTTGGAGTAAAAGATAACACTCCTGAATGCATGTAAAGATCCTAAGAGTTAGGATTTGATGTTTACATGCATGAAGATTATTTCAGTTCAAATCAATTCAGTTCAGTTCAGTTCAATTCAATTCAATTTAGTTCAGTTTAGTTATGGTTCAATTATCTTTAGTTAGTTTTAGTTGAATGCTAGTTGACTTCAGTTAACTTGGAATGCATGACTAATGACTTGAGTTGCATGATAGATAATATGCGACTTCCTTCAATTAATAGGGGATGACCATTCTTGCATGAATGGTGGAGAGAGATGTTTTAGTTGACAGAAAATGACTTGGACCCACTTTGGGTGCCCAAGTTGGCTTCTTGGAATTAAATCCTTTTCCTGTTAAGATATTTCAGAAGGCTAAGTTAAGTGGGCCCATTCTTGGGCGCCAACTTTGAGGATAAGCCTTGAAGATATTTACAAAATAAAAGTTGATTTACTACTTCAGTTTGGGATTCCAAAATGGATGAAGATGATGATTTGGCATTGTCCTTCATGGTTAAACTCTACTTGGAAGAGATAGCCATACCTTTTAGGAGATAGGGATTAAGCTTTGTAATTGTAACTCTTTGGAGTTTACAAAGTTGTTTAGTGCCTATATATCTCAAGCAAGTTGAAGAGAGTTTGTATCAGTTTTATTGCAAGTTGTGAAGAAGATTTGTTGAAGGCAGAAGAAGCATCTCAAGGAAGGATTGGAATTATTGTAATCTTATTCTAAGATTAAATAATACATTGATTCTTGGTGGAGTTTTTCCCCGAAAGGGTTTCTCCATGGTATATGTTGTGTATCTTCTAATATTCTATTTAATTCTCCTACAACCTTCTGTCTTCATTCTACAAATGATAAAATGAATCTAAACAGCTAATCATGCACAAAGAATACATATTTAGATCAGAAATCATAAATTTTTACAAAGTATTAAGCTACATAAACACCTCAATTTTCAACAGTTATATGAGAAGGTAGGTATGGAGTCTAAACCTCCTCCATGAGTGTAGGACATGTGTCTATGATGTGTCATGTGCATGAGAAAAATATGATAAAGGTGTCATATGCACATGAGATAGGTGTCTCAAAAGGTGATTACATGTGTCTTAAATACATGAGGTGAGACAAAAAGGTAAAATTCCCTAAGCAGAGACTTAAGTAGTGTGAATAAGACTCTCTTAGGTAGGCTAAATGGTATCTAGTTTGATAATGTCACTATTTACACTAACAAAAAGAAGATATTTTGTATAAACTATAAGCCTTTAAATGATAATATTTTTCCTTTTAATTATCCTATTTCTTTTAATAGTGATTTGATAAAAAAAGTGCAGCAAAAATATTTTCTCTAGGTTTGACTACAAATATGGATTTTTGGAGAATTAAGGTAAAGGAACATAATCAATATAAGACAACATTTTAGTGCCTCAAGGTTTATACAAGTAGAATGTAATGTCATTTGTCTTATGCATAGCTTGTACATATTTTTCACATTGAATGGATCAAGGCTTGAAACATTTAGAAGATTTTGTTTCTATATACATAGATAATATAATTATTTTGTTAATACTATTCTTAATCACCTGTTGGAATAATTAGGACATTAATTGATAATTAATTAATCATTAGTTAATTATTAATTCCCTTATTAATTTATTCACTTAAGCTAAACTTATGAGTGCTTTTTTTATTTATTAGATTGGGCTAAATATAGGTTAAGTTGTCTCATTGCATGTGATTAAGAAACCTGTCATAATATAATCAAATCCTCATCTAGGGTTTGATTTTTTATGCTTTTATAAGCATTCACCTTCATTGTAATCACTAATTCAGATTAACTCATTACATAATCATTTTCCTTTCTGGATCATTTCTTCTCAAGGTTACATGAGCATAGCAATGTCATTTTCTCTTCGGATGTGATAGGCGTTTTGGTTGCAAGTGATTATTGGGGACTGTGGGGTTCACTATCAGAACACTAGATCTATAATTTAATGTATGAATTTTGAGATATCTGACCTTGAGAGAAAAAATGGCTCATCCTAGGGAAAAATGGGCATCACCATTGAGTCTAGAATGACCAAAAGCTTAAAGAACACCTACCATTTCATCAAATTTTGAGAAGTTACAAAAAAAGGCAATTTGTTTTTAGGGGCTACATATATCCCCAAATGAATCCATACAACTATATAGATTTTTACAATTGTACCATCATCGATCTGTGTGACATGTTGCTACAAACTATGTAGGTGAATTTGTAGTTTTTTAAAAATAAAATTTATTGTCAAAAAAATTATAGTAAAAAAAGAAAAAAAAAAACAATTTTTTAAATTAAAAAAGTAGACCCTTTATTGGCCACAGGGTACCCACTATACCCTATCAACAAACCTGCATAGGTAAGTGGGTCCCCTCAACTATTCATGGCAGTTTGCTTCACTACCAATGGCAACCACATGCCACCCAGCAGTGAGAAAATTTCCACCTGACCACCTCCCTCTAGCAGCACCAAAAATCAGTACCCAACACAACATCAAGTAGAATATTCTAGTTCAAATTCCATCGACAATGAATCACAACATTTTCCAAGGAAAAAGAGAATATTTTGACAACTAGGAAATTTGTAGGTAGACCAACCTTTTTTTGACAAGGATAATATTTTTGGAATATTTTTTTGTTGACATCATGTTGATATCAACATGATGGCAGCCATATGGTTGCCTCATCTTTCCCCCCTCCTAGCCTTCATTTCCCCTAAAGGAGTGATTTTTTTAATTTTTGGCATACTTGGACATGTATCGTAAAAAATATGGTCTATCTACTTTCTATTGGTGTAGGTCTTGTCAACAAATGTTGTTGTTGGTTTATTTTATGCTCAATCAAAGTTAAATCTTCATTTTTTTCTTTTGAGCTCATAAATTTTTTCCTATATCTTTGATTTTCGTGATTCTGATGGTGTTGGAAAGGTATATCAGAGCTCTTCAAATTCATTCATGCACTTTTTCTAGAATCTTCCCAAGGTACATTTTATTCATTTTTTTATGATTTCACACTTTTTTTAATTACTTCGTTGTCTTGTTACCTACAAAGGACCTATTTGTGTGAGATGACTTCATTTGATATGCTTTGTATACATTAAGGTTAGTATTCTCTAGTTTTTTCATTTGAGGAAGTATCATGGGATTTTCTGCTCATCCTTCTATAGTCTTCCTAGCAAAGGATAGCTATGAGTCTTGGTGAAACGGCATCTTGAAACATCTCAAGTGGCTTGATATTTTTCCTTATCTATATGGATTCATACGTACACCAAACGCACTAGGGAGTTATTCAGTATGGGGTATTATCAGTGATCATGTTGTAGGGCTTATTTTTTCTAGTGTTTATCTTAACACTATGTGTGTTGTATCATACATTGATTTTCCTCACACACTTTAGACTAGAGTTTGGGAGATCCATGGAGACCCTCATATATCTTCATACCTAGAGGATCCTACTACAGATTGCCTCATCCCTCTTGTAGATGTAGATTTCATACCCTTTTATGATGATACTTTAGAGGAGTTTGAGTGTATCACAAGTCTTGCATGTTTTTATTGTTTAGAGACTTGACTTCATGTTCCCACTCTTCAAATTGAGACTTCATCACCATATTCTATTCTTCCTGATCAGCTTAGCATCACCACATATTTGGCCCCTGTTGGTTCATTGCAGTAGAACACTCATCTTCTTCCAAACACAACTACTTGGAATGTGTATCTTGCAGAATTATCATCCTTGTTTGTAGAGTCCTATATTATAGATCTATAGGATTACTTTGAGGAAATTCACTCCTATTTTTTGATAGCCATATCATCATTGTTGGCCCTTCATATTAATTTCCTTTGTAGCTTATTATTCATTAGTCTTCACTAGTTTTTGGATTGACATCATCTCTTTCCACCGTGTGGATAATTGAGCACTTTTTCAAAGGCACACATCATTTGGATTTGGATTCCTAGTTCACCCATCCTTTTAGATTGGCTTCTCCAATCACTAGTGGATTTATTTCTTCCTAAGAGGAGAAATGTTTTTTGTAGGTAGTGGATCATATTTTTTCTTTAGATGTTCATCATTGGCATAGGAGCTCTTTCTCTATGGGGGATTCATATCCTTATTTTCTCTCTCCTATTGGTGGGACATCTATTGTACATGTGTGACAACAAAAGTCCTTGGGAGGTCACATTGAGTTCTTCTATCCTTCTTTCACTAGTGTAGTCATTTCTTTTTCTCTCATTTAGAAAGGATTTTTTCCCATGTGGTTATCTCCTTTTTCTCTGGTTATGAGAGAATAATTTATTTTTACATGGGTACCTCATCAATACTTGTAGCCAAGACCCATCCATGCATCCATCATTGAATTCTTCATTATGGTTTCATCTTCTCCCTAATCTGATCTTAATGGGGAGTGTTGGAATAATTAGGACATCACTTGATAATTAATTAATCATTAATTAATTATTAAGTCCCTTATTACTTTATTCACTTAAGCTAAACTTAGAAGCTCTTTTTTATTTATTGGGTTGGGCTAAATATAGGTTAAGTTGTCTCATTGCATGATATTAAGACACTTGTCACAATCTAATCAAATCCTCATCTAGGGCCTGCTTTTTTATGCTTTTATAAGCATTCACTTTCATTGTAATCACTAATTAAAATTAATTCATTACAAAATCAATTGCTTTTCTGGATTATTTCTTCTCAAGGTTTCATGATCATATTAGTGGATTTTTCTCTTTATATATGATAGGTTTTTTTTTGTTGCAAATGATTTATGGGAGCTATGTAGCTCACTATCAACTCCAACAACATCAACATCACTTTGAACTCTTTTTTGTTTCCATTAAAATAATGGAATCTATATACCAACAAAGAAAATGGTCATAGGTAAAGGAGACATTTTTAAGGCCTACATATCAATTCTAAAATGATAATATTGTAACCCTGTGTTCTATAATAAATTCAAGAGTTTCTAGATGTCTTAATTGACAAAAATCAAGTTCAAATATTTAGGTTGTTTAAATTATGTGTCATCCATTTATGGATATTTGGTCAAGGATAGAAAATAGATCCAATAAAAATTAAAGGAAAGCAACCAAGGATGGGATGAGAAATAAAATATTGTAGTTAAGAGAATCAAGAAGTGTGCAAGTGTCCTTACTCTCTAAATTCCATAGCTAGGTATACCATTGATATTATATGTTGATGTATCTAGCAATACATGGTCAACTATTCTTACACAAGAATATCTAGATGGGAAGTAAGAGGTATGTGGAAACACATTTGGAACATTCATAGATATAGAGAGTAGATACCACATCTATAAAAAAGATATGTTCACATTCAAAAAATAATAGAAAATTTAATATTTTTCTAAAAATAGTACATTTTACTATTAGGGTAGATATCCAGGAAATGAGAAACTTATTTGAAAAAAAAACCCAATGAAGGATTGCAAGATGGTACTTTAAAATTCTTGGATATTGTTTTACTATCAAATGGATAAAAGGGGAAAATAATCCTATTGTAGATGTTCTAACCAAGGAATTTTTTATAGCCATAGTCATATGAGGACCAAATCATGAGGTAGAATATCAAAATTTCCCAATAAGTATCAGTTATTTAATCCATGACTATTAGATATTAAATAGATGGTTAGATAGCCTAAGGACTATAATATTGAATTGTTGGGACTTCAGATATATTGATGCATAAGTTATCCTCTTGAGATAATTTGGTTTAGTTGATGCACCAATTTTAATTGAGTTAAGAAACAATTTGATAGTTTATCTTCAAATCATAAGGTTCACAATACGCTTTGGCTCAAAAAATAGAAAAGGATTTTTTTAAAGATATGAAATATGGCTTCATAAATGTATCAATACCTATTAGTTCGAGTTTGAAGATCACAATGATATCATAGGAGAAATAGTGAGTCCAGATATAAGATTTTTTTTTTATCATATCAAACCTAGATTTAGTCATTTTATATTATAGAGAATGTTTAATTATGTTTTTCAACCATGTAATTATCTTCTCCTGAGGATTGAATTCATCCCATCACTAGACAATGGTTTTCAAAAGTGGTAATTGAGGATAACAAAATAAAGTTGTGGCCAACTCATTTTGTATGAATAATTGAATGGGATAACATCCAACAAAGATAGATAAATAGGATTTAATTTACTTTTAGAAGAGATTCATAATATTTGATTGAAATATACCATTTTTTTCCAACTCATTTATTTCCAAATGTTCATGACAATAGGTGAAGACATTTTTCATGTGTCAAAAAACTTGTACAAAAAGGACCTAGGGTGAAGAGATATGAATATTTGTGAAAATAGGTGAAGACCTTTTCCAAGTGTTAGGAAATTTTCAAAGTAACCAAGATGAAGACCTTTTTTAGCCACCCAACAAAGTTGTAGGTGTGGTGGACCATTACTGTCCATTTTTCATTTTTTTCCCACTAATTAGCATCTTTGTACATGAGATTTATTTGCTTTAGCTAGTGGAAATAAATCTTATGTACAAGTTATTGAAAAATAAAAAAGAAAAGAAAATTAAAATTAGAAAAATAATTTGATAGAAAAGAAAAGCTAAGATACTTAAAAACTGTCTTGAGTAAGAATTCTAAGAGTTTCTAATAAACTCCATAAAACCAAGATCACCTGCAAAACCTAGATTAGCCTTCTACAAGGAGAAACAACAAACATGCAAGAGCACTTCGCATAAAGATGTGCAAATAATATTATTAATAATAATGATTTACATGAGAAATTTCTTTTATAGAGCAAGATGAAAAAACCTAAAATGAAAACCTAATTAGGACCTAGGTAAACTTAATAAAGTGTAATTAAATATTTAATTACACCAACACCCATCCTTAAGTGTAACTTAGGGAGAACATGTAGTGCCCCTCCATTCTCACTGTGGATGTGTAAGTAGTTGACCTTGGAACTCAGAGGTGAAGGAAAAATAATAGGGATAATTAAACGTATGTGCTAATGATGTTAAGCAATTGATTTGTTTTATGATACAGTATATGATGTTAGATGCATTATTTTGATCATTATGTGACTATTTTATCATGATCATTATGTGATTATCATCCTGATTACTATGTATTTGATGGTTTACGAGTTGATTTGATTACTGAGTGTTGTCTTCTGACATAATTGAGTGAAAGGGATGGTGTCACATTACTCACTTGTGAGTACTCTACTACACTGTGATTTCCTTTCACGATGTGCCTGATTGTATGATTATGTATATGCTCAACCGTTTTGTATGTTGCAAGTTGAGGGTACTAGGCATCAACTCCACTTAAAGTAGTAGGTCTGAGTATGCCTCAAAACCCAATGGAATAGTTGTTCAGAGATAGCATTTAGTCCCCTACCCTAGCCATCATCCTCTAAGAGGATGAGTATCTAGTTCATAACCTCATCAGTGTTGTCTATTGTCTGCAGTCAATTGCTCTTATTTTTCAACCCTGATTATGGTTAGGTAATTGAGGTTGATATTTGGTTTGTTTAATTTAAATTTGTTTGATAAATGTTGTTTGGTTAATTAATGCATTAAATAAATTATTAAGTAAAACTATTTTGATAAATAGATATAAGTATAATTATTAATGATTATGGTTTATAATAAAATTAAATGTGCAATGTAATATTAAATAAAATAAAATAAAATCGAATCATAATGAAATGTGATAATGGATAAATAGTAAAAATAATTAAAAATATAGAAATGTTTTCTATGCTACACATGCATAACTTCGAACTGATTGTTGAAAAGAAACTTGATGTTTTATTTGATATAATTTTAGAGATTTTATTTGATTTTTAGGATTTCAAAAATCTAACAGCCTTCATGGTTTAAATAATTATCTTTTCAAGAGTTTTTGGAGGGAGGATTATTGATTTTTGTTTCCAGGAAGAGAAGAATTTTTTTCTACAAGAAAATTTTTATGCTGGGGATTTTGTCTGGATTGGAAATTTCAAAGAAGTTGTGGTTGTTGCAGAAGTTGGGATTCCCATCTTTCTCTCTCTTCTTGTTGAAATGATTGCTTGATTGTTGGATGTGTTTCTGAATGTTTCATAAATTCAAAGATTTCAAGCTTTTCCTTGCAAAATCGATCTTGTTCATTTTTGGCAATTTAGTTTATGGCGTTGAAATAATTCTCCCAACCATTGTCATTTGTTTGAAATTTTTTGAAGCCAATTCTATAAATCAAATTTTGTGCATATCTTGCAACCATTGCAGTCTGAGTTGAAATCTCTTTGAGGTCCTTTGTCAACAGTCCTTCACCCACCATTTGCATTTGCTGAATAGTTTCTTAAGCTTCTTTGATATTTGTTTGGCGCACCTAATTTTATGTTCTTATTTAAAACTAAAAAAATAAAAAGATAATCTTCTTAAGGTTGAAGACTTGACTGTTGACATTGTCTTGACTTCTTCTAGCTACACCTGACTCCTTGGCAATTTGTGTCTCATTAGATACTTCCTGATTGTCATCTAGCGACCAATTCACATATGTCGATCCCTTGGGAGTTTGTTTCTTTTCACCAATTTGACTTACTCGTTACATGACGGTTTGGTTGTCTTTTCCCGACTTTATAATATTCTATGCCTTTGAAAATCTAAAACTCCACTAAGTTTTATCGGCTCCTTTATTACATTCAATATCCTCTTTGATCTTGGACTATCATTCCACTTCTCTTCGCAGTGCTTAAAGGGGTGGTTCATTGCTTCTTAGCATACTACATATGCCACTTTCACACTATTTTTTTTGAGTTCATCCTTGCACGTTATTCATGGGAATCTAAATACTATAATTCTTGTTGAGGGTTTTAACTTATGACGTTTGATGCTTGGTAGTGCCTTGGAGAACTAAGTCTGCATTTTCTATTTGATGTTGCATGTGCGAATTTGAACTCCCTATGTGATACATATATTTTGAACCCTTAGATTTTATTTGGGAGACTTCTATTTGATATGCAATGGAAATGCGTTATACTAGGTATGTGATAGTTTTGTTGGCATTTCGATTTACAAATTTATTGGCTGGTCTTGATAGGTTGTTTATGGTTGGATTTGATGTTGTATGGCAACTTCCATATCTGCATTAAATTTATTTGATCATGTGTGAGGGGTTCATTTTTGTGCATTAGATTAGATTTTTAGTATGGTTGATATTCTATGGATGGACATTCGTGATGTTTAGCATTCAAATCTTTACCTTTGGTAATTGATGAAAATAAAATTACAATGGGTATTCGATGAGTATATGTTGTGTTTGGTATTTTTATTTCTAATCAATGGTGATGTTTGGTATGTTGTATATGTTTGGTGTTTGATGTATACCATTAAGCTTGAAATTTTATTAGTCTGAAATGTATTTGGGAATTTGATGATATGTTGTTTGTAGTAATTTATATTTTGGTATTGATGGAAATCGATGTTGTAGGTTGTGTTTCCCTTCTCTGTGTATAATGTCAATTGTTGAATACTTTGAATTTATTTTGGTTGCTTTTTCTTGTTCACCATTTTTATATTGGGTATCAAGTATTGTGCTACATATATTCTATGGGTAGCATTCAATGTTTATACTTCATTTGGGGTATTCAATATATATATATATAGTTTTGGTTGATATTCGATGGCAATATTTTGCTTGCTTATCTTGAGTTTTGGGAAAATACGATTTATTCTACCATAGTGTCTAAAGGTCACACTTTAATATTTTCCATTTCCCTAGTTACATCCAAAGAAGCTAGGAGTTTATACTATTTGATAAACTTTTCTTACTTTTTTTAAAGACGTGTTATGGTAAAATACAAAAGAAATTTGTTATCTCTTTAAGGGGACATTTTTGGTAGACCATTAGATTTCTTTAGGATTGTAGTACCCTATATGTGTATGCATTTATGTATCAAAACCTAAATGTGATGGCTGTATGGCCGCATTTAAGCATTTTTATGGTAAAATACAATCAAAATATTAGGAAAACTTTATTACATAAAGGGGAGAATTTGGACAAACCATATATATTTATAGCTTAATATACTTTGGGCTAACTTGAAAGATATATTTAAATGTATAGATGGGAACATACAATTAAATATTGAATATTGATTGATTAGTATATTATAATTTGTATAGTTATATGTGAATTCTTGATATGCATAAATAATTATGATTTATTATTGTTAAAGGATTCAATGTTTTATATACTAAGGTTTTAGTAATAGGATATTTTTGTCTGTGTGAATTAATTGATTATGTAGATAGTAAAATTGGGAGATTAAATAGGGAAGATTGGTTTACCTATATTTTGATAAATGAAGGATTTGGTTATATAAATTGAACTAGGTTATCTTTTCATTAATTATTGAATGTTGATTTCTTTCATAATTACTTTATAGTTGATGACTAAATTCACTATGAGATTAGTTATTAGAATAATTGTGGATATAGATAATTAAGTATTTTTGGTCTTAAGTGTTTGTATGCTTTTTTTAAGTGCTTAGATTAAGTGATTAAGTTAGTGAGTAAAATGAAAAGTGGAAATAATGTATTTCATGGTTGTATTGTGGATTGTGTGCTTGTTTTAAATATTGTGTTTGACTAGTGGAATTAAGGTGACTTTGGGTCATAGCTTTAAGTGGGAGTCCTTTATGCAAGTGGATTAAGGTTGACTTCTAGAGGTTAGGAGGGAGTATTTTTTTACATGTATGATTTTATGATTTTTTTGTTTGGAAGTGGTTAGTAATGTTGTTTAAGTTGTGTGAGAGAGGGTCAATGCCTTGCACTATATTTGGATCCACGTATTTGTGTTAAGTTGCAAGATGGTGAATACCTTGCTTGTTTTGTAGGGTTTACTTGTTGCAAGTAGGGATGTGGATGTCAATGGGGGCCAGAACCCAAAGTGGTGTCTAGGGCAATCCATTTGGGAGTTTCTTAATATAGTGATAACCTAAAATGAATTAGGGGGATGGGTAGATCTCACATTAAACAAGATAATTGGATGCCTCACCCATGCCTGTAGCACTCGTGTAGGCTAAGGATGGGTTGAGAAGGCCTAGTTGGAAAGTTCAAGTTCCTTGTCCTCATGAAAGGAATGTTGGTTCCGCATGTGTCACCCTATAGGGTCGACGTCTAGTGAGAAACTGTTAAGGTAACCGTAGATGGGGGTTGGCATCTAGTGAGAGACTTTCAGGGTAACCCATGCCAAGACCATGCAATGACACTCTTCTCTATTGCAGTCTAGCATTCCCTAGTTATGTTTTCCCTTTTGTTGTGTGTGTGCCTTTGGAAGTGATGTATATGTTGTATGTGATGTTCATATTGTTGCAGTGTTGTGTTGGAGCCATGTTTAGCCTTGTTTATGTTAGCCTTTTGTCTTCTTGATCATTTTCTTGTAGTGGAACCTTATGTTATCTCCTAGCATGGGGGCTGGACCTTAGGGTTCCACATGATCTGGAAGTTGGTGCTTTTTCCTCCATTGGGTCTCCTTGCTACTTGTTTGTGTGGGTTGAGGTTGTACCTTGTGTAGCAGATTTTAGTTCATATTCTAGTTTGAGGAGACATTCCTTTATGTATATCTATTGGACTTGCATATCAGTTGTATCATTTATTGTAATATTGATGCATTCTTCCAAATTGTATTCAGGGAAGCATTATTGTAAACAATGTAATGATGTAACAATGTAATGATGTACTCTCATGTAATGGAATTTGTATATGTACTTGCTAGTTATTATAAGTGATCTTTAATGTTGTTTATCTGATGACACATTATGGAGATTCATATTGTTTAATCATTTACTATTATGGTTTAAAATGTACTTGTTTATTACATAAATGATGTTAGCATAATTGTTAATGAAATAATTCTAGTTCTTGTTAGAGTTCTGTTAGTACCGTAGTCATGGGACCTTAGAGGAATTAGGATTAGTTTCTTTGTGATGATATATTATGGAGTTCACTATTATTCTTTAAGAAAAAAATCATTATTTAGTCTTGTTATGTGTTATCCTCTGGGGTTCCTTGGCATGGCGTTACACTTGGTATCAGAGCCCAAGTTCTAACACTAGGTACTCTAGTTTCATATGAGCCCATTATGTTTTCCTAGTCGCTTAGACTCTTGAGCTATGTTTTCTCCCTTCTATCATCCCCGCTTAGCAATAGAAGACTGGTGAAAAGGATAGGACCCTCAGTGTAGTGTGCAATACACTGATATTCTTTCTATCAGGGATGCATTATGGACCCTTGTGTAGACATGTGATGTGACTTCCGGTGATGTGAATTTGTGTGTATGTGATGAATGTATGTTAAATAATGAATACAGTACTTATGAAATAATTAATTGTGTCCATGCTTTTAAAAGGGTGTAAAATCATGATCTTGTGTTTAATATGATACGAGATTTAGTGTTGTGTAATGAATAAAGTGGAATGTCTTGTCTCTGAATGATGGAAATTTAACAAGAAATGTGTGCTTTGAAGGCATAATTATGTTGTATTTTATGGAAGTGTAGAATTTTGAGGTAATGAATCAACTTTGATGTTGGTACTAATGTGTTATGTTTCCACCCTAGTTTATGAATTCTAAGAGTAAGTCAAGTTTTAGGGTGGGGGGGGGAGGATGTAATGCCCCTCCATTATCACCATGGATGTGCAAGTAGTTGACCTTGGAACTTAGAGGTGAAGGAAAAATAATAGGGATAATTAAAGGTATGTGCTAACAATGTTAAGCAATTGATTTATTTTATGATATAGTATATGATGTTAGATGCATTATTTTGATCATTATGTGACTATTTTATCATGATCATTATGTGATTATCATCCTAATTGCTAGGTAGTTCATGGCTTATGAGTTGATTTGATTACTGAGTTTTTTCTTCTGAAGTGATTGAGTGAAAGGGACAGTGTCACATTACTCACTTGTGAGTACCCTGCTACTTTGTGATTTCCTTTCATAGTGTGCCTGATCATATGATTATCTATATGCTTGACCATTTTGTGTGTTGTAGGTTGCAAGCACTAGGCATCGAATCCACCTGAATTAGCAGGTCTAAGCATGCCTCAAAACCCAATGGAACATTTGTTCAAAGATAGCACTTGGTCCCTGTTGATCATCAAAGTTTGTGCCTCTTCGATAGTCTTATGGGAAATTCAGTGAGTGGGGGATCAATTTTTCCCTCACTAAATACCTCCAGGATTTTTATAGAAATCTAGCTCTTCTTTTGGGTTTGGAGATGTGTGCAGGTGAATTCCTAGTCTAAAATGCAAACAAACGTGATGCAAACAAGGAAAGCACAAACAACACCTCAATGATTAGCCTAGTTGAACTTGAACAAAACAAAAGATAAAAAGAAGTGTGTTACCTTGTCCAAGTTGATGAGTTGGTTGGCTCTATTGATTTGTTCAAATGTGTGCTCCTTTGAATGGAAAATAGCATGCAACCTAGCTCTAAATGATCATGGGAGGATGAGGAATGCAATGATGCAAGTGGGTATTGCAATGGATGCACAAGATGGATGCAAATGAAGCTGCAACAATGGAGGTTCTTGGCTTGGATGAGTGCTTGAGAGTTAGAGTGCAAATGTGTGTTGATGCCCAACAAGGGAAAAATCCTCTAATTTTAGGAGAAATTCCCCTAGAAAATGAAGGGTCAAGATGATGCCACCATGGACAAGATCAAGGGCTAGGATGAGTTGAGGACTCACAAGAACTCACATCTTTCCATGTGGCAGATGAGGTGTCAAAAGGGAGGTGAGGTGGAGGTACCTTATGGTACCTAGGGATTGGGACAAGATCTACTCATAAAGGAGGTCCTTGTCTCTATGTGGGTGATGGGATGTATGAGGAATTTAAAATTCCTCAAATATCCACATGGGGAAGAGGGGAGGAATTAAAAATTCCTTAAAAGACTTAGGGAGAATAAATGTGAATTTTAAATTCACATGGGGAATGGGTTGCATTCTCCAAAAGGAGAAAACATTTAATGAAGGTTGACTTGGGGGTATGGCATAAATGGCATAAGGATTAGGTTGACCTAATCAAGTAATTAGGGCTATGAAAACACGGGATTAAGTAGGCTAATGGAGAATTAAAGGCAAGTGGGGAATTATGAAGGATGTGACACTAATCCCGATTAGGTGTGTGCACATATTAATCATAGATTAATTAAATTAATATAGATTAAAGAGGAATTATGGAGGATGTGACAAGGATAGAGAAAAATGATGAATTTATAATTGATTTAAATTCATAAAAGGAAAATGACTAAATTAAATAAATTAGGATATTTATTTAATTTAGAGAGGAGAGGGGGAAAAGGATAAAGTAATTAATTATTTAATTAAATACCTTAGGGACATTAGAGAAAGGGGAATATTAATTAAATAATAAATTATTTAATTAATGTAGATGAGGGATGCAAGATAGAAAAATAAAGGGGATGAATTTGACCATATGGGGGTGGTCAAATTTGGATGTCTACATTTTTTCCCTCTTCAAAATACTATTAGAATAACAGTGTTTCAGAGAAAAATAAAATACAGATGACTCAATAGAAGCAAGGACTAGAAAGTGATGCCCCAGCGCGGGAAAAGTTTTGTAGACTGTCCAATCATAGAAAATGGAGGGAGATGCCTCGGTTTCACAAGGAAGTGGATAGGATGGAGGAATGGAGGAAAATGAAAGGGTATACCCCCTCGAGAGGGCATATGGGAAAGAAAAAGGGGCCCCGAGTGACTTATCAATATGGAGAAATGGAGGGTACCATGCAATAAAGAGTGAAAAACCATGAAGAATGGCTTTTGAACAAAGGAAAATAAATAAACGAGATGCAAAATGGCAGCCCGCAGAAGAAAAGGGGGGAAATGAATTAATTAAGAGGTTAAATAAAGGGTAAAAATTAGCCAAAATTTAAAAGGTTAAAAAAGGGAAAAAATTAAAAGTTATAAATAGTAATTGTGAAAATTAATATTTACCATTTGCACACTTGGTAGTTGAATCATCAAGAGAGAGAGAGGAAGTGAGTGACAATGATGGTTGATGGGAGCAGCAATGAGGACAAGGGATTTCTAGATGATGAGCTCATCCATCGAGGTGAGGAGTTCTGCCAGTACTACTACGAGCATGTGGTACCCCGCCAAGTAAGATTAAAACCCTACTTTGTGATTTGAGTTGGATTTAAATTTTAATGCATTTTAAATTTTAGATTTTGGGCAGACTAGGGTAAAAACCAGTGGTGGATGGGAAAATTCACCTGTTCGTATAGCAAGTTCACCCATCCATAGCAAGGGGCCACAAAAAAGGTGAATTTTCCACTCTTAGGGGCGAACATGCCAAATAGAGAGGAGGGAAAATTCACCTCTTCCCAGAAAAGGAGAATTCGCCTACCAAAGAGGCGAGCACACATGGGAAGAAGGTGATTTTGAAATTTCCAAACTGAACAGGGGTGAACTTGCCAAAATTAGAGGCATTTTCCCAAACTAGCGAGAAGATGGGCAAATTCACCAGAGATAGGCGAATTAAGGCATGGACAAGAAGAAGGGAAAATTTTCCTAAAAATAGATGAATTTGCAAGGCGAGAGGAAAAGGGTGAATTTTCCTAAAAATAGGAGAACTTACAAGGGCAGAGAAAAAAGGTGAATTCACCTAAAAAGGAAAATTTGCAAAAGGGGGGAGAAAAAGGCGAATTCACCTAAAAAGGAAATTTTGCATGGGGAGAAAAAAAAAGAGGTGAATTTGTAAGGGGAGGAAAAAAGGAGAATTCACAGATAGATGGGAAAGGGGCGAATTCACCTATAAAATAAGAAAATTCGTGGGGGGCTGAAAAAAGGGCGAATTTGTCCTACATAGGGGCAAATTCTCCAAAACCAGAGGTAGGGGGGAAAATGATGGAAAAAGAAAAAGAATTGATGAAAGACTGACATACGATTCTGTGTGGATGTAGAACTTCGAGACAATGAGGACTCGAGAGAGGCATTTAGCGAAACTAGAGGTGACTATCAAGGCGATGACTGCTCATGACCATGCAACATTGGCACAGGCAAGGTTACTGCACATGTTGGGCTATCCCAACATCAGAGCACATCAGGCGCTCTTGACAACATTGATGGAGCGATGGAGCTTCAAGATATTGACATTCCATCTCCCAACAGGGGAGATGACGGTGATACTAGAGGACGTGTGAAGGATTTTGCGGCTGCCCATTGGAGGGTGCTTGGTGAGCTAGACACAAAGCTATGGGAGAGAGTGAGACAAGAGCTTATAGGCGATCTTTGTATGGGCATATCTCCCTATCCAGGGGGGAGTTAGACTTAGACGGGTGCTTGGGATTGGAGGTGCCTGCACTGCCATTGTACCTCTATGGGATGATTAGCGAGATACTACTATCAAACAAGAGTGGGCAATTTTGCAGCCTCAATATCATTGAGGTTGTCAGGAATATTGTGGAGAGGAGGGAGGGAGAGTTTACATGGGGGCATGTGTGCTAGCTCAGCTATATCAGGACATGCATGTGGTGTGCTACAAGAGAGCCCTCAACATCACACATGTGACACTACTCCAAGTGTGGGCTTGGGATCATATTAGCATGGTGAGGCCAAGGGTTCTGATGGTAGGGGCATAGGATGAGACACTACTAGTAGCATATTGGTATGGTACAAAGTATGGTTGGCGACTACACTGCCTGGATGTTAGTGACCTAGAGGCATGGAGGAGGAGGTTGGATGACTTATAGGGAGATCAAATCATATGGAGGCCTTATCAGAGGTGAAAGCTATTGGGATGGAGGGAGGATGAGAGGAGGCACAGGGGTTATTTATTCACAATGTGCTACCTAATCATACATGACCCACACATCATTGAGCTTCACAATCTGGACAGGGTGACGAGGCAGTTCGATGTTCAACAGGACATCCCTCTAGGACCATAGAGGTTTCGACAGATTACCCAGGAGCACCTATGGGGTGATCAGATCACATGAGAATTTACTAGGCAGATATGGGAGGACATGCAGCTGGTGCCATATCCAGGGAGAGGAGGGGTGGTGGATGCAGGGATGACAGTGCGGTACTTTGCATGGTGGACAAAGCATAGGTCAGGATGAATGACGACAATGCATCTGATTGTAGGGGCACTAGGATACAGCTTAGAGGATGAGAGGAGATTGGGTGGAAAAAGGAGAGTCAGGAGGAGAGGTGGATGATAGAGGAGGGGTGAAGATAGAGAGGCTAAGGTGGAGGAGGAGAGAGGAGACCAGCAGGCAAGGGGATAGGGAAAGGCGATGGAGGACGATGCCTCAGAGGTACGCCCACTAGTGATAGTTCTATATGTACCACCACCACTTGAGGATTTGGTGGTACTGTTGATAGGAGATCTAGCAAGACTAAGGATAGAAGAGCATAGACTCTAAGAGTCAGAGGAAAACATGGATAGGTTATAGGCCAAGATGGAGAGGTTGTAGAGAAAGGGGGATAGGGACTACAACGCCCTAGTAGATGATGCAGGATGACGGGTATTGGAGGTAGAGGCAGAGAGGGATGACCTTAGGAGGCAGCTAGCAGAGATGCAAGGAAGGTATGGAGGAGATGATGAGGGAGAGGGATAAGTTAAGGAGGCAATGAGATGAGCTCTGATAATGGGCTAAGTGTGTAGAGTTGACAACCGGAGAGGCAAGGATAGTACTAGAGAGAGCAAAGGCAATCATGACACAGATGAAAACCGTGTAGGGTGAGGGATGCAACAAAGTCACAGGTGCAGGCCCTATAGGGTGAGAGGGATGCAATGGTGCAGGATATTTCACAAATGCATGCATAGATAGACTAGTTGAGGATGGCACATGATGCATGGGATTAGGAGAGGAGGTACCTGGTTGGATTACAAGACATGTGTAGGGTAGAGCAGGACTTGGCAAGGGCCCAAGCATCAGAGAGGGATGAGTATATGAGAGAGTCCAGCTACTACATGGGGACTTATTTTAGAGAGGTTCCAAATCTTGCACATCGTGTACCTCCATATGTCTGAGTAGTACCACAGATGCCAACATCATCACTATCAGTAGGGACACATACACAAAGGCACAACAACTATTGTGAGACTCCTTCACATAGAGGATCAATGCCAGATTCCCCGTAGAGGTCAAATGAGGCTAGCACAGGGTAGTGATGAAAGAGGACAAGGGACAAGATACAGGTTTTTGACAGGTGCAAGGTGGATGTACAGTGGACAAGGACATATACCACATATCCCACAGTGTAAATCAGATATAGATCATTTTATTCATTGATGCAATCTCTACATTTGATTCAGAGCCCTGTACTTGTATCTTATTTGATGATTATCGATGGATATGATAGACATGTATTATGATTGTACAATGAACTTTATTATGGAATTTGTGATAGACATGATATTTTGATATTTATATGATATATGATAGCCTTTATCGACATGATGTGGTGCTTATGTGATGGATGTTTATTTGTGCACGTGTATGTATTTTTTTTATTATGGATTATTATGATGATGATGATTATGATGATGATGATGACTATGATATATGAATGTGTTTATGATGATTTATATTTATGCCTATGTGGATGACATGGATGAAATGCATTATGCCTAACACTTTGTCATGCAGGATGTGATGGATGATTTATGATGTTATATGCTATGGACATGAGACTAATGATTTGTGATGCCAGTGGTGATGCATGCATGGAGATGGAAAACTTATTCCTGCAATGGATATGTTTAGAAAACCTTGTGATTGATTTAGCAAATGTGATCAAGAGACGTCAATCAACTCATATCACATGGACAGTTGTGTTGTACACTGCACAATCAATTTTCTTTTAATTCTAGTGGGAAACTTTTCCAAGAATATTATTATGACTTGATGTATGTTATGACAATGCAATGTAATGGACTAAATGAAAAATGTGATGCAATTCAATGTATGAAATGTATGTAATGAGATGGAATAATATGTTTAGAATAAGAACTCTAAATAACCCAGAAAGATAATGCAATGAATTGATAATGAAACTAACATAAGATGCTTAGAATGACCAATTAAGATTAATCTAAATGACTTAATATGAACATGGTAGTGATAAATGCACATGAGATGAAATGAGATGCAATGAACCTACCATGCTAGATGAGATGACATTGCCACTGTTTGGGATCAAATTGTACATTCTGTGTTTAATATGACATGGTCCAAGATTAGTTGACAATTAGATTCACCTGTTTCTATGATGAGCATGCTTTTCCCTATAGTCACATATCAATCTCATTTTCTTTGCTCATTTTGCATGTCATAGACCAAGTATTTGACAACAAAGATGACCTTGGTATTGTTGATGTAATAAATGAACGCAACCTACATGAATGATGGGATTAATATCTGAATTAAATTAGCATGAGCATGAGTGTAAATAAGGGCTTGCATAGTGATGGAAGCTATTGATAGGCCTCTTTTATTTGCATATCATGATTGATTTTTCTTACGGAAAGTACTTTCCCTATAATCATTATCAAAATGAAGGATGATGGGCATGATACCACATCAAATATCAAGATGAGAAATGGGGTGTGGTATTGGACCTGTCAAAAACCATAGGAATCCTAAGAAGAAAAGGAGATGGGAGATTAATGTTTTCACAAGCAAAATCACTAGTCATAGGCTATGGAAAGGATAGATGGAGGGTAAATTCAATGCAATAGGATGGAAAATGAAATAAAATCCTAATGCTATTTTTCCAATTTAGAGCACTAATTTTTTCTATAGCACAAGACATGATACACTAGTGTATGAGGAACCAAGGCAGATTAGTGTCGAATGCATGAAACAAATACAACATACAAAGAGGCTATCCCAACACCCCAAAGTCACAATGACTTTGATCGGGCTAGGAATTTGGATAACCACAAGCACAAAGGATGCCCCAGTGTAACACAAAACTATAGGAATCTTGGTGGGTACTACGTAGGACAACCAAGAAGACAAAAATAGACAAAAGATCAACATATGCCCCTATGTTTACTAGTCAAAGCACACCATGATATGATGGATTGTGGCAACCTTGACAAGGTATGATAGGAAGCTCAAATGATAAACAAAAACATCACAAGAAAACAATCAATTTCAAATGTCCTTTGCCACAGGATCAAGAGGTGGATGGGATTGATATAGTTTGATATAGGAATGATGAATCCTATTAAGACTAAAGATGGAGACTAAACTAAGTGATCAAAATGACTTAGGATACTCAAAAGTGATTGAACCTCATGATACTAGTGAATCTTGTTTGTTCAGAACTAGCTAGATAGGGACATGCTTAACAACATGACACAAGACACAAGATAGACACACCCTAAAGACCTAGGGGCTCGAGGGCTGATCAAAGGTTAGCCTTGCCTACATGAAAGCGCATAGCCCTCATAGTTCCATAAAAGACCATGGATAAAAGAAAAAAGAGGAAAATCAAGACCAAGATGGATGACAAAGACCAGACAAAAAAAAGCCCCAGGGGTGGATCAAATGATCAACCTTTCCTGTGTGAAAGTGCAGGGGAAACATAGTTCAAAAAAGACCAACGACAAAAGATGGAACCAAATAGATAAAGGACATAAGACTGATATGACAAGATGGATGAAAGACCCAAGGGTAGATCCAAATCAGTTTGTAGACCGTACTATTCCAGATACTAAAAAATAATGAGGATATTTGTCAGGGTGGACTGCGTCCACATTAAGGTGCATGCAGACAGATTCGTTATTAATGACATGACATGATGAGACCTAATGAGGACTGACATGATGAAGGACCCTAGGTGAAGGCAAGAGACTAACTAATGGCACAGACAAACAATACAAGCTTAGATTGGGATAAAAGCTTAGGATTATGGATAACTAATGAGGAATGTCCAATTCTCAACCAAAACATACCAAGCAGCGGATAAGCGAATGCAGATGGAAGGATTGGATGAATAGGATGCTAGGATAGGATGTGAGGATAAGATGTATGGAAGCTTAAGGAAACTAGGACACAAGGTAGATAATGGTTAAGCCCTCTATGAATGGTGTCTGTTAATTGGTTTTCACCAAATGTACTTATCCAAGGCACCACCAAGGGTGGTTTTCATCATAGGATGGATTATTTCTCTTTACTAGTTTTTTATTTTTTGATTTTTTTGTATTTTTGACCATTTTTTACTTTTTTTGGTATTTTTTAGGATAGGATAACCTAGATGACTTAGTTGTAAAACCTTTTTAGGTGCATGATGTTGATAGGCTCCTCTAGGGGTTCCCCTTCTAGTGTAGCAAGCCTATATTCCCTAGATCCATATTTAGCAGTGACAACATAAGGACCTAGCCAATTTGCCTCAAATTTTCCTTTCTTGTCTCGATCTTGTTGACTACGTTGATTCTCCTTGAGGAATAGATCACCAACATTAAACTAGTGAGGATGAACTTTCTTGTTGTAGCTTCTCCTAAGATGATGTTGATATGTTTGAAGATGATTACAGGCCTTGATACACTTTTCATCCAGGAGCTCCAATTGATTAAGCTATGCAACCCTAGTGTCTTCATCACTTATGAGGTTATTTAGAGATATTATAAGTGATGGGATCTCAACTTCGATCGGCAACATGGCATCGACACCATAGACAAGAGAATATGGAGTGGCACCAGTGGGAGTGCAGATGGAAGTGTGATAAGCCCAAAGGGTGGGATGGATGTAGAGGTGCCAATCTCGACCAGTCTTATTGACCACCTTTTTAAGGATCTTGATAAGTGTTTTGTTAGTTTTCTCTGCTTGACCATTACCTTGGGGGTAATAGGGTGTGGACCAACAATGCTGGATATGGTAAGTTTCACAAAGATGTTTCATGAATTGGTTTTTAAATGGATTTTCATTGTCAGTGATGATGGTGGAAGGGATTCCATATCTGTAGAGAATATGAAAGAGGATGAATTTAGAGATTTGAATACCTCTAATTTGAGAGAGCAGAATTACTTCCACCCATTTGGTGAAGTATTCAATAGTAGTGATGGGCATTGGAGGATAGAAGGTAGATCTTGCCAATCAAGTCAAAACCCCACTAAGAAAAGGGCCATGGTGCTATGATAGGTTGCAAATATTGGGTGGGAGAATCTATCAAGTCTACACGTTGCTAACAAGGTAAGCATTTCTTCATGAACTCACAAGAGTCATGCTCCATTGTAGGCCAATAATATCCATATATGAGAATCCTTTTGGCTAAGGCCATGCCATTAGAATGGGCCCCACAGACACCACTATGTACCTTAATTAACGTAGTGCGGGCTTTTGATTCATTCAAATACCTAAGAAGAGTTCCATCATACCCATCATGATAAAGTGTATATCCCATGATGGTATAACGAGATGTATGTTGGATGAAGGATTTACATTGATTTCATGTAAGGCCAGGAGGTAGGATGTTATCACGAAGGTAGGTGTAAATTTCATGATACTAGGGTGATTCATGACCTATGATGTCACACACCATCTCACTCTCAGGGATATAATATGCAGGGATTAAAATTTGTTCAACTAGGAACTTGTAGTCCATTCGATCCTTAGGCATATCAATGAGGGATCCAATCATAGCCATTGCATCTACTGCCTTATTCTAAACTCTGGGGATCTATTCAAACTAGATGAAGGTGAAGTATTTCTTAAAGTCATCCACCATGCATTTGTAGGGTAGCAACTTGTGATCCTTTATTTGAAACTCATCATTGACCTATTTGATAATCAATTGAGAATCGTCAAAGGCTCGTAGACAGGTGATGTTCTATTAGATGGTGATCCTAAGACCAGTGATAAGAGCTCCATACTTTGCTATTATTTGTGCATGGAAATGCTAATCTGAATGACTTTGGAATGTAGTCACCTTATGGGGTGATGAATAAGACACCTGCACTAGCTCCATTACGTGTGTATGACCCATCAAAATAGAGTGTCCATGTATTTTCTTCTATGACTATGAGGACCTCTTCATTAGGAAATTCAACTACCAAAGGATATGCATCCACCAAAGATTCATTTGCTAATTGATCTGCTATTACTTGTCCTTTGATCGCCTTATGGTCCACATACTCTATGTCAAACTTGCTCAATAACATGACCAACTTAGCCATATAGCTAGTCAAAGAAGTTTTGAACAACAAATATTTAAGTGGATCAACTTTAGATATTAGCTTCACAGGATTATTGAGCATATAATGGTGAAGCTTTTGTGAAATGAAGACTATGTCCAAACAAGCCTTTTCCATTGGAGAATAGTTGAGTTCATATCCCACTAACATTTGACCGATGTAGTATATTGTGTGCTCTTTAGAGGACTCATCATGTTGAGCTAATAATGCCCCCAGTGCAACTGATGTAGCTGAGATGTACAACAAGAGTGGTTTACCTAGAATTGGAGGCATGAGGATGGGTGGATGAGCCAAGTACTCCTTAATTTTTTTGAAGCCTTGCTGACATTCTTGATCCCACTTGAAGGTGGTGTCTTTATGCAAGAGATGAGTGAACGATTGACATTTATTAGCTAGCTGAGCTATGGACTGCTTGATGGACTATAACTTCCCTCGAAGGCTACACAATTGTTTGAGATTATGCGGTGGGGGAATTTCCATTATTTCTTTTACCTTAGCTGGATCTACCTCTATACCTCTTTTGGAGATGATGCAGCCCAATAGATTTCCTGATGTAACCCCGAATACACACTTCTTCAAATTTAGATGCAGTTTGTAGTGCTCTAATTGCTCAAATATTTTCTTTAGGATCATAGGGTGTTCTCTTGTTTTGGACTTCCCCAACAGGTCATCAGCATAATATTCCATTATGATATGAATGAGATCATGGAAGATAACAGTCATAGCACACTAATAAGTTTCCCCCGCACTCTTGAGTCCAAAGGGCATGACATTGTAGCAAAAGGTGCCCCAAGGAGTGGTGAAGGTAGTTTTATGCTGATCTTTTGGTGCAATCCTGATCTGATTATAGCCAGAGAAACCATCCATGAGGGAGAGCATCTCATGCCCTGCTGTGAGATCAACCAACATGTCAATATTTGGAAAGGGGAAGTCATCCTTAAGACAAGCTTTATTGAGATCCCAAAAATCTATACAAATTTTGATGTTTCCATTTGGCTTGGCCACAGGAACTATGTTGGAGATCTAGTTGGAATAGTTGATCAGTCTTATGAACCCAACTTCTAACAGTTTCTCCAATTCTTTCTTGACAAGCAAATCCACTTGAGGATGTATCTTTCTTAGTTTCTATTTGACAGGTTTGGCATCTAGATGAACGTCCAAATGGTGCACCGCTAATGTAGGATCTAGACTTGGCATGTTTGAATAAATACATGTAAAATTGATGATTCCCTCTTTTACTAGATGGATGATGATAGAGTGCTCTTGTTCTGATAAGGATTTAGGTACATACGTGATCTTAGGATTTTCCTCAGTTCCTAAGTTTACCTCTTGAGTTTCTTCTATTAGAATAGAAGATCGTTAAGACAATTTAGTTCCTACAAGGGGAAGATGAACATCCCCATCCTCCAGTGCCTCATCAAGGTTTTCATTGATGAATACACCCTTTATTTTTACTTTTGTTGAGTCAAGAAGTGCCTTAGAGAGGTTTTCACTAGATGACCCTTTTCTATTTTGTTTCTTCTTGCTTTTGTGGTTAGGGTGTTCATCCTCCCCCAATCCCATGAGATGCACATAAGTATCCATTGATAGAAAGGTATCAATAGGGGCACTACCTCATAAGTCCCAGTCAATAAGCTCAGGATGGCGAACAGAAAGGGTGATGGAAAATATGGATAAGATATCCATGTCATTGTATGCAAGTATGATGGACTCTTCCTTGGGTATGCCTTCAAGGAGACCATTATCTAGACTAACGTCATTGTAAGCACTAGTTGATGGTGTAGGGAATTTTTGTTTCACATCATAACCTAAGCCCAAGTGTTTTGGTCACACAGGAGTATCAATAGGCTGTTGTCTTCCTTGTTCTTCTATGTTGAGGTCTCTCCCTTGATAATTATATTTTTTAGCTAACTTAGAGGCATGTGGATAAGTTTCCTCAAAATATTCCTTAAGAGGGGGAGAAGGTTCAGGCTCCTCGTAGTATATCCATTGACTAATATCGTCTTCTAGTGTATCTTGTCTTATCCCAAGAGATTGGAAAGTGTTAGACCCCATGTTCTTAGAAATCATAATGATTGTCTTCTCTTCTTGTTTTGCAATGGACTGAGAGGGTTGGTCATATGTATGAGGTGAGGGTGGCATGGATTCCACATTTAAAGACATGTGCATCTCATACTCACCACAACCTTTATCTATGATTTGGACTTTGGTGATTGTGGAGTCAGATGTGGAAGATGGAATGGATGAAGTAGTGGATAATATGTTGGAAGATGGATGGGATGATGATGTCTGAGGTGCCCCCATTTCCACTCTTGGGAAGTAGTGAGAGTGAGGGAAGGAAGCTTCTAATGCATGACAATATTTAAATGGTTGTGGATCAGTATGTATAGTTACTTCCATCTTGTTAAATGGGAACTTCAGACATTGATGGTAAGTGGATAAGATAGCCTGCATGGCGTGGATCCACAGGTGACCTGGAAGGAGGTTATATGGAAGGTCCAGATCAAGGACATGGCACATAATGTATTGTACAAGAGGGCCAACCTGAATTGGGAAACAAATGGTTCCCTTAGAGTCCTGTTCTACATTATCATATGCTTTTATGGCAATAATCTGGTTGTTCAAGTCAACATGCGTGTAGCCTACCTATTTTATGAACTTCAAAGTACAAAGATTAAGGGAAGAGCCATTATCTACTAGGACCCTTTTTACTTTATGTCGTGCTACAAGGACCTCAATGTGAAGGGGATGGTTGTAGTTCAAATCAATGCAAGGCATATCATTTTGAGTGAAACCTAGTTGATACATGGCTAACAAGTGTCCTACTAAGTCTTGAAATTGGGTAGGATCTATATCATTAGGGACATGGGTATCATCTAAAGCTTTGGTTAGGATTTATTTATGGATGGGAGAAGAATTAAGAAAATATAGGATAGATATTTGAGTCAGAGTCTTTCCTAGGTGATCAAGAATATTGTACTAAGAGCTTACACGAGTTGGCTGGGTTGACATGGAGGCTCTAGGAATGGTGATGCCGGTGTAGTGAGTTGTGACAACACATTGTGGGTCTTTTCCTTCGATGCATATCATAGACACATGAGGCTCTACCTGACTAATGTACATGATGATGCCATCATAGTTATAAGGCACATTCTTATAGTTGACATTATTTGTGTTGTTACTCTGGTTATTATTATTGCTTGGCCCAGGGTTAGCATTGGACATACTAGCACCTTGATTATGTTTCAAGAAAGCATTTTGATATATCTGAAGTTGAGCATTAGACGATGGGGCCTGGTTGGAATCCACTTGGATATCACCTTGATCTATAAGATCCCGGATGTAGGTTTTTAATCCTTACCATTTTTTTGTGGAATGACCCTTAATTTTGTGAAAATCACAATATTTGTTTTCTTTATACCAGGCAGGCTTTGGTTTAGACTCATTGAAAGGTTTGGTCATAGGATAGGTGACTGGATAGCTCGCTTGGAGGATTATATTGAAGACAACACTTAATGATTCTCCCAATGGAGTGAAAGTGTGTTTATTGTTCCCCTAATTTTGTTGATTGGACTGTGTTTATTGTTCCCCTAATTTTGTTGATTGGACTATTGAGGAGGATGAGGTACCCCTTGTGGCACTGATATGATATTAGAAACTGATGGTTGATTAGGAAAATATTGTGATCTTTGGGAAGTGTTAGCTACCTGGACATGTTTGGTGTCAATGAAACCATCATTGACAACATTCTTGTTTTTGTTCCAATAGCAAGACTTATCACTGGACAAGTTAAAATTATCAAGAAATTTTGATCTGTCCCTTAGCAATGAGTGCTCTCTCAATGATAGGACCCTTTTCTATGACCTCTACAAAGGTTGTGACATAGTGAAGATTGAGGTTATGTGCCATATCTGCATGAGATTTTTCCATGAAAAGAGTGACCATGCCCTTCTCATTGAGCTGGGATTTCATCTAACCAACTAAAGCATGCCACCTTTGGAGGTAGCTTGCGAAGGTCTCTCCCTCACGTTGTTTCTCTTTCAGAATATCTAGAGTATCAATATCCTTCTCCAAATTGAAGGAGAATTGGGTAACCAATTTCTCTGAAAGGTTCACAAAAGAAGAGATTGATCCCTTTGGAAGAGCCATAAACCAATCCAAAGCCACCCTCGTTAGACTCCTAGGGAATAACTACAAGAGATAATTGTCATTGTGCAAGACTTCTTGACAATGTGAGTAGAATTCTTGGAGGTGGTTCTTTGGGTCTTTCGTTCCTTTGTAATTTTCAAAATTTGGCATTTCGAAATGCTTTGAAAAAGGAACAAGTGAGATCGAGGGATCAAATGGATAGGGACAAATCTCTTTAAACTTGAAAGACTTTTTGGAGGTCCCTGCTTGCAAGTCTTTCAATCTGGCTTTCACCTCTTCCCATTCCTTATTGGAAGGTGTCAAGGGAGGAAAATTGGATGGATTGGATTGATTATAAGGAGCATAGTGTTGGTAGAATGAGGATGGGGCTGAAGTGGTTTAATCGTATGCTAGTGGAGGCATATATGGAGGCATTTTCTGATACTGATTGGTATAGGTGGGTTGTGGTTGTGGATTGACATAAGATTGATGATAGGATGACAAATTTTGATAATATGAAGAAGAGGCCCCTTGCTGATATGGCGGAGGTGTTTGATAATATGAGATGGAAGCACCTTGTTGATATGGCAGAGGGGCTTGGTAATATGACAAGGTGGAAGCACCCTATTGGTATGGTGGTTGTTTCTAGTAATATGAAGAGGTGGAAGCACCCTATTGGTATGGCGGTTGCTGCTGGGCATAATACAAATTAAACTAATAATTACAAGCAACATTTGTTTGTTGGGTAGCATATGGAGGCTATTGTAGATTGGATGTTTGGTAATAAGGATTGGATTGTGATTGCTAGGGATTTGTGTTAGATGGTGGTGGTTGGGATTGTTGAGGATTCTAATAATCGAGATTGGGCTTAGGAGTGGATGGGGTTGCGAAAGCGGCATACATACTTGATGGATGGTAAAGGTATTAAGCAAGGGGATTTCTTTTCGTTTGTGTCAGGATTTGGGTGTGTTGAGGAGGTTGTTGGTAGTGTGGTGATTTTTGATGAGATGGAATGTGATGTTGCTGGCGAACTTGTGGTTGGTGAGGAGGTAATTGATGAGATGAAATTTGATAAGGGGTCAGTATTGGAACACCTTATGGTTGTTGCTGAGTCTATGAAGTATCCTGTCTTTCCTGATGTGGAGGTTGTGTGGGAACGACTGTATGTTGTGTCGCCTATTGGTGAGGTGGTTGTGATCGGATGACCTACTACAAGTTAACTGGAGGCTACTGAAAGGATGGGATGTTGCCTTGAGGTGGTTGCTAAGATGTGAAAGGTGGCAGTGGTAGGTTGGATGTAGGTGTAGATCTAGGAGGTGGAGAAAGTGCAAGAAAAGTATTTCCTCCAACATTCATTGGTGGTTGACTTGGTTGGTTAGGTGGAAGAGGTGGTGTAGATGGTATGGGAGTTGAGCTCTGTGGAATGGGCATGGTTGGTAGATGTGGGAGATTTTGTGGCATACCAAAGGCAAGGGGATCATTAGGATTGGGATCTTGAGGGGTGTTTGGTGCTCCCATAACTAAAATTGGAACCCGAGGAGGGTATGTGATTTGATAGAGCATGGCGCTTCCAAATCAAGGTTGATACCAATTATCCATAGGAGGACCCTCAAAGGTGTAGCAATTTCTTGGAATGTTCTGTGAATTATAAGGGTCTTGAGACACTACAGGGGGTGTGATGTTGATGTATTTGGATAGGTCAATTTTAGGTGGTGGTTTGACTCCCTTCAAGAGTAAGGTGGCAAGGATTTTATCCCCACACTCATTAAGGAGAAAATCTATCATTTGGACATTGGTGGGATTACTAAGGTATTCATCAATTGTGACCTTAGATTGATTGGCCATGCTCTCATCACCAAAAAGCGAAGTGTTATGAGCCTTGGTATTGGATTGTGATGAGCCATTGTTATCGGGATCCTGAGGGATGTGAGGCTGGGTACCTTGAGCCTGTTGTTTTTCCATGAGTTTCTCTACTTGCATTCAGGTGGTAACGAGCATGAAAATGCAAAACTACCAAGGGGACTAAGATGATGTTATGCCATAGGATGCACTTAAATGAGGGATCTAGGTGAAGACTAAAGGATTGATTAGACAAGATGATGGATTTATTGATCAAATGATTGGATAGGGGATGCAATTGGATTCAATTAGATTGATTGATGGGATGAGATGATTGTTTGGATTGGATGATTAATTGGATAGGATGATGAGATGAATTATAAACCAAGTTTAGAGATCAAACTAGGTGACGTGAGGTGTTGACGATCAGATTAGAGGAGGAAAAGGATGATTATGAAACCGAATCTACCTCAAGATGGAAGCGGATTGATTTGGTTATGGATAATTACTGACTCAAGACAGATGACAATCCTAAGCAGGTGTGGATGATGACAATCGGGATCAAGCACCTAATCCAACTTGGATAAAGAACTTTAAAACATAGCCTAGGGGATTGGGATTGATGAACCAATGATGGATATGAAACCTAGGGATGTTCTAAGATGCATTTATATGATTTGATTGATTTATGGATGACTTTTGAAAAATGTAGATGAACTAAATTGATGATTACGAATAGACAAATAATGATAAAAAAAATTGATAGCAACAAAGGACTCAAAAAATGATAGGATTTTAGTGGCCAAGAGGATTCACTCTTTGGAATTTGTATGGGCAACACATACACCTCTGTGTTGCACAAATTTTCCTCTCTATTTTACAACTTCACCTATTTAAGGGGAGAAAAATTACCTCTGTGTTTGGAAAAATTGCCTATTCTAGGGACTCAAATTCGCCTATGTCTTAAGGACAAACAAGAAACTAGAAAACTCAGGATTCAATTTCACCTATCTCTGGAGTACACACAATAAATAGGCTAAGTCGAGATGCAAATTCACCTATCTCTGGGCAGGTTCACCTAAACTCTAACAAAATCACCTTTAATTAAATCAAGATTGCCTAAAACATGAGAAGAGAATAGGGGAACAGGTGGAATCGATTTGGAAAATCGCCTAACAAAGATGAAAAATTCACCTATTTCTTGAACTTTATGGACAAGGAATGAACTCGCCTAAAAACAGGATCGCCTATCAGACAAACATATTCGCCTAAATCCTGACTCGTACGAACGGGGAAGACACAAGTGAAAATAGATTCACCCTTGTAGACAATAGGTTCACCTATCCTAAGAGATAAACAAATGGGATGAATCCAACTAAAACTAGGATCAATCCTGTGGACAACAGGTTCACCCCAGGATAGGAAAATTTTTCCTATTCTATGGAAAACAGGCGAATTTGATAGATGAAAATTGATGCAGACTCACCTAAAGGTTGGGAAGACTCACCTATTCTAGGGAACAATAAAAAATAGGGTCACCTAAGAAGGGACCCATAGGAAAATTCACCTCTGACATAGACAAAATCACCTAAAGGGATGACCTAGACTAGACTCGGACATAGAATCGCCCTTTTGTAGGGAAAAATCACCTGTCCACAGTGCAAATTTTCCTTTGTGAGAAGTAAATTTTCCTCTGAGGGAAAGGGATGACTGTGGCAAAGGACAATGAACATGGAAAATAATAGACAAAAGGGCTAGAATGACTCAACTAAAAATAAAAGCACTGGTATCACACAATAAAGACATGCCAAGAAGCACAATCCTAAAATTAGTATGAAGGGTTTATAAACTTGATGTAGGCCCACCACTTTGGGCGGACAACCCAAGGTTAATACTTCATGATACTAGGGTGGTTCTCTAGATCACCCTTTCTCACGAAGGTGGATAGCTAGCATTCCAATGACATAGGGTCATCAATAGATGCCATGGGCTCACCTTCACACTCTCTCTTGAGGACAATTGTAGTCCACCACGAGGATTTCTATCTCAACCAAAGAGAGTACGTGGTGAGTAACTTTGGGGTATAGTGTGCATCCCCTACACTACACCAAGCCATGACTAAAACACGGGTCTCTATCTAGGCTGAACAAGGCTATCTCATGCATCCTCAATATATGCTAGGTATGTGAGGCACAACCGTGAACACCAACCCGTCACAAGCATGGATCGGGAGCCCCAGCAAGGTACTGGAAACTCAGACTAACCCTACATATCTTATCTAGGTATCACCCTAGCTTTGACGCTTCGCTAAACACGACATGACTGGATTGAGGTACAACTTTAGCTCTCTCGCCTTTATATACCCCATTGGTAACACGTGGTTTGGATCATCCCCCGGGTGATGAAATACTAGGAAATTCCTACTAAGGGAAGAAGATACTAGATGCTTCAGCTAGTCCCTAGGCTCACACGTAGCACAAGGGGAGAGCTTAGACACACTAGCACCTCCTGGGTATACTGGACTGGACTAGAGAAAACTATGATTTCTTGTCACCCAAGATCGCCGAAAGGCACAAGGGAATTGGATACGTCAATAGTCTACTCTCAAGCACAACAAAAAATTTATATTGACCCTTTAATTAATCTATGTGTGCCTAGCTAGTATTAAAATCAACAGACAAACTACCTAAAGGGGTCTTCGACTGATTGTTCTATAGAAAATACCTCAGTAATTTTCACCACCGATATTGGACAAACGAGAGACAATCATTGCACAAATCGTTAGTGAAATACCACACTAACAAATAGATGAGCTAGCAGGTCAGTACCCAAAACTAAAAGCAAATCGAAGCTAGAAATTGAAAACTTAAGTTTCGGGAGTACCTCAAATTAGCCTCTATGTGAGGCAAAATCGCCTGTTTCTTCAGATTAAAATTGTTTGTTCTTGGAAGGTAGGAAAATTTGGTATCGCCTATTCTAGAAGATAGGTGAATTCAATTTCGCCTCTGTAATTTGATCACTCTCGCCTATTTCCCGAAGACCACTACAAGTTTTCCTCTTCTACAAGCAACTTCACCTTTAGTTTCAGATTCACCCCTTTTCACAAAAGGGAAAATTTCATTTCGCCTTTGTTGTCTACAGACTCACCTCTGTAACTGGAAAGTTCACCTGTCAGGGTGGATTCACCCCTCGGTGTAAAATCTAAACTTGCAAAACATGAAACAACAACAAATGTGAAAGTATAGACCTATGACGTGGATCCCATCGAGCATGCTAGAAATGTGTGTTGGTGAATTCCTAGTCTAAAATGCAAACAAACGAGATGCAAACAAGGAAAGCACAAACAACACCTCAATGATTAGCCTAGTTCAACTTTAACAAAACAAAAGATAAATAGAACTGTGTTACCTTGTCCAAGTTGATGAGTTGGTTGGCCCTATTGATTTGTTCAAATGTGTGCTCCTTCGGATGGAAAATAGCATGCAACCTAGCTCTAAATGATCGTGGGAGGATGAGTAATGCAATGATGCAAGTGGGTATTGCAATGGATGCACAAGATGGATGTAAATGAAGCTACAACAATGGAGGTTCCTAGCTTGGATGAGTGCTTGAGAGTTACAGTGCAAATGTGTGTTGATTCCAAATGAGGGAAAAATCCTCTAATTTTAGGAGAAATGCCCCTAAAAAATGAAGGGTCAAGATGAGGCCACCATGGACAAGATCAAGGGCTAGGGTGAGTTGAGGACTCACAAGCCCTTATATCTTTCCATGTGGTAGATGAGGTGTCAAAAGGGAGGTGAGGTGGAGGTACATTATGGTACCTAGGGATTGGGACAATATCTCCTCATAAAGAAGGTCCTTGTCTCTATGTGGGTGATGGGATGTATGAGGAATTTAAAATTCCACAAATATCCACATGGGGAAGAGGGGAGGAATTAAAAAATTCCTTAAAAGACTTAGGGAGAATAAATGTGAATTTTAAATTCACATGGGGAATGGGTTGCATTCTCCAAAAGGAGAAAGCAATTAATGAAGGTTGACTTGGGGGTATGCCATAAATGGCATAAGGATTAGGTTGACCTAATCAAGTAATTAGGGTTGTGCAAACAAGGGATTAAGTAGGCTAATGGAGAATTAAGGGCAAGTGGGGAATTATGGAGGATGTCACACTAATCCTGATTAGGGGTGTGCACATCTTAATCGTAGATTAATTAAATTAATCTAGATTAAAGAGGAATTATGGAGGATGTCACAAGGATAAAGAAAAATGATGAATTTAAAATTGATTTAAATTCATAAAAGGAAAATGACTAAATTAAATAAATTAGGATATTTATTTAATTTAGAGAGGAAAGGGGACAAAGGATAAAGTATTTAATTATTTAATTAAATACCTTAGGGACATTAGAGAAAGGGGAATATTAATTAAATAATAAATTATTTAATTAATGCAGATGAGGGATGTGGGATAGAAAAATAAAGGGGGTGAATTTAACCATATGGGGGTGGTCAAATTTGAATGTCTATGGGAGAAAAGTGTAGACGGAAATTTAAATTAAAACATAAAAATGGCGAAGCGCCAATGCTTTTACAACATTTCAAAACCCAACCATTCCTATAATTGATATAATTAGACACAGAATTCCACAACCCTTCATGGTTTGAAAGAGAATGAACAACAAAGGCTAACAACAAGCACAGTGCAGACTTTCAAATCTTTCTGCTGGAAATGTTCATTAAGATTCGATCAATCATAAATATTTCTAAGGGTAACAAGAAAAACATTTAGAAATTACATTAACACTTCCTCCTAATACAACATAATATAATAATTAACAACCTTTCAAAAAAATAGAGAAGTCCAATGACATAATCTAGTTTTCAAAAGTTATTCTTCTACCACACGAGTATACAACATGGAAATCAGCTACTTGAACTATTCAAATTTGGCTTGCAAGACACCATGTTTCATTCAGAATGAAAACATAAAGAAAGAAAGCTTGATAAAGGCCATACATGCATAGTCTCAACAATTTCTTCCTAATGGTTCGTGCTTTAAATATCAAATTAACTTTAAAACATAGGTCAGATGCCAATCTGACAATAGTTTAAGCCTTAAAGGATATAACATGCTAGAGAAAAGTAGTTATGCAACTTTACTTCTGAAAATAGTTCTATATCCTAAGAAAACTAAAGAAACTTTTCCTTGACAAAGGAAATTGAAACTTGGAATCCAACCCTTTCAAGTGTCGCCGCCCTTCTTTTACAGTTGCAGAAAGAAGAAAATGTTGCCACAACACAGAAGTAATCACTACTAGGTGTTGTCTTTTGATTACAGACAATCTGATCATCGATTCTTGATTAGGTCATAACAATATTTTCTCATCAATTCTCAGTGGCCACATTAATGCTTTTCAGATATTTAGCAAAGATAGAGGCTCATAAATGATCAAGTCCTAAAAACATAGCCTGGAAAAAAGATCCAGTTGACCAATAACATCACCCAATTGCACCGACTCAAAGCTTCCATCCCGAAAACCAAGAAAACAAAAAGGCCAACAAGCTTCAAAAAACTCCCAAAAGATATTGCTCCATAAGAAGCGCAATCCACCCATAGCAAAAAGATGACGTGTCAAAAAGCAGAAACTTTCAAGCTGAGAAATATAGCTCCTTAGAAAGTCTCTAATGATCCAATACATGTCCCGACTCTATCTTGAAAGGAAGGTGAAAAACAAAAGCTATGCAACCACCTCGTGGTGCATTGCACACCTTTTTGATAACTCTACTTGAGCGTGGGCACATCCAAAATTGAAAACATTAAACAAGTAAAAAATCAAAATGATCAAGGCAAAAAATACTTCATAGTTATGGCGACTCACAAGGTGTCTTTGCTTGCGAAGGAACGAACCCAGGCCTCTGGTAATTTTTGGAGTTTGAAAAAAGTGGAATGTTGCACCTCCTAGTTTGCATTAGTTGGTAGGACGAGAGTGTGAATATTCCTATATGCTTGATTTAGCTCGAAAACTACTTTGAAAGAGACCAATCCCCATTTGGAAGAAACCGCTCCAAGGTGATAATGGAGTCGAGAAAGAGGATAAATCTCACGTTGAACATCATTAACCATGGGCATTATACTCAGACCTAGGAGTTCCACAAAGGCCCAGATCTTGTGTCAGATTGTATCCATGACTTGCTCAACTATCAGCACATCTTCATCTAGTGAAAGAAGAGGAGGTAGCCCAAAGTTAACCAAGACACTAAAGTCCTTGATCTTGATGACCCACTTATTCAGTGTCATCTGACATTCTTTACACTTCACCGCAAGCTTGTGGCAGTTGATGATCACATTAGCTTTGATGGAGGTGACCCAACAATCAGGAATCCCCACACTACTTAGAGCCTTATCAGTGGCTATGCATAACTTGGAAATGAAGCTATGGGATTCTACCACTCAAGGTGAGCATTTATGCATAAAGTGATAAGCCATTGGGCCAACCTTTCCATTCAATTCCTAAACATCTCTTAAGAATTGTAGAGTGGGCCCAAGAATGACAATGCCAACTATGATCCGCTCCCAATGTATGGATATCAACTTCTTTATTATCGAGAGGGTTCCAGATCCTCATGCAGCAACTAGCTCCTAGTTAAACTAAGCATCTCTTGCTCTTGCGCTTTTCTCCATTTGACTTCTCTCTATGAGGGAATTTTTCAATTCTGAGCTCATCCTTTCAATCTCTTATCTTGACTCTTCTGCTTCCACTTGAGATTTCTAAAGATCATTGGAAATTTGAGATCAGACATCGTCCAACTCTCTTTTAATATTTTCAATTTCAGCACAAAGCTGAACTTTTTCACTCTAAGCTTTAGTAAGAATCTTAGATGTTTCTCCTTGTTGGCCTTGAATTTTCCTTACACGGGTCATTTCAGCTTCTCTGGATTAGATCTTGTTCTACAGTATGCTCACTATTTCCTTCACATTTTCCAACTCTACATCGCGCTTCTTCAATTTCTTGTCCAACCTTTCATAGTCAGCATATACCACTTTCTAAGTGACCTTTGCTATGACCACCTTGTCACATGGACGAGTCTCATTCAAGTCCAGGCCCATGGCATGAATTTCGTAGTCCTCCATTTGCATTTTCCCTTCAAGCTTGGAAAAAAGTGGCTTCATGGTAGTGATCAACAGATAGTTCCGCTCTTCATTGAAGCAAGCTTCAATTTTCTTAGTGGCGGGCAATTTAGTATTCTTTAACAATATTTTTTGCTTTTTGTCCTGTCGGGCCTGCTTGGTAGCATCAAAATGACCTTGAAGAGTTTGAGAGACATCAATGCTTTGTGTTGAAATGGAAGCACTACGAGGCAATCCAAAAAGGGTGACATAAGGGGAAACTTTGGATGTCTAAGCATGTGGGGATGCAAAAGGTAGCATTATCATAGAAAAAGGTGGGACACCAAATTGAGCAGGGGAAAAACTAGTTGGAGTGAACAGGGAAACATGCTGATGGATAGGTGCATTCTTTGTAGTAGATGGACCGAGAGTGATGGATAAAGTGGGGGTCTTAGTTGTTTCAATGGGGGCCCTTGACAGGGCGATTAAAGAATCAATTGTGGCCATAGTAGATGATGCTCTTTCAGTGCACAAGGTAGCTTCAACAGATTCATTGAAAATGGTAGGGGGTGCATTCATGATTATCAAATCAGGGTCTAAGGAAGGAGGATTCCTTTCCATGGGAGGAGGTAGGGGATTAACCAAAGATGTAAAAATAGGAAGAAGAGGTGGAGCAAAACTTTCCTGAGCCACCGTAGTCTGAACACTTCATAGGACAGACTCTACTTCTTCTTCATGTCAAGCCGGCATGTTAGGGGAACCTAGATCTTGGATCCATCTTCTCTTTGCATGGCCAGGACTAGTACATCTCTATCCTCTAGTAGTTGATCCTTCCAAAACTTGGCCTTCAACGATCACGGCGGACCCTCTTAGAGACTGTTGGGTCCTTTTCCCTTTACTTCAAGCACTAGGGGAGGATAGAGCTTGTGAATCCCTTTGCCTTGAGTCTCTTTGACTGTCAGATTCCTGAGGCCAAGAAGTCCAATATGAAACTTATTCTTCATCAATTTCATGGCTCATCTTTGGATTGTTGTCAAAATCATCCTCTTTATCATATATTTCCTCGAATTCATCATCAAGTGGCTGAAAATTTCCAAACAGGGTTCCTTGGCACCTCATCTCTTGTCGAAATCTCTAGAAGTTTTACTTTTTCTATTCCATCCATCCCCTATGCTTGAGTTGTGCATTGAGGGATTTTCCCATTGGGAGGTTCCTCTAGTACTCTATTTCGGTTCATAGAAATTTAACCATTTTGGTTGTTGGAATGGAATGCGAGCCAAATCAATGTATACATTCACACCTTCTTGAGTCAGATTCTTCCTCTTGAAATATTCTTGAATTTTGTGTTTCAATGTGTAAACCCTATCCGAGTTATAGTCCCACTTGTTAGAAATGAGGACCAATCCTAAGGCTGCCAACAAATTTGTGATTTCATCCTTGGCCTTCTGCTTATTCAATATTACCTAACTTTTAGCAATTATGAGGGGAAGCAGATATATCTTCATTTTGTTTCTTCTGGCGCTGTAGATTTTTTCAACAATAGTCACCTAACGACAAGCCTCCAATGCAAAAACTCTATCTATTACAAATTTTTGGAGTTGGAAAGGATCCCTGGTAAAACTGTGAAATCTAATGAATGTAAAATTCTCGCCTAGGAAATAATCCATTATGGTAGGTGAATTTTCAATCCATTGTATGAAATCTAGAGAGAAACAACTAATAGAACAAGGTGACAAATCTTAAAGCACCAGCCTCAGAAAGTGATCTACAAACCAATAATAATCCCTTGTTCTAGAAAGAACATGGGTCCACACAAAAATCGGCTGGAGACAGCCTCTTTGATCTAACCTAGACACTGGTACATTTCTCCCCAACTACTCAAAATTTTGATGCAAAATTAAATGAGCCAAGATAGAAGAATGCATGAATTTAGACTCAGTACTGTAATTTTTCAGTTGCTCTAGCATGTTTCCAGCTATCACTTCTACAAAATCATAGTAACTCTTGCACCTTTCCCTTTTGAGCACAAAAGCTAGGCCAAACTGAAAAGGTTTGACTTGCTCATCGTTATCAAGGCTGAAAATCCAAGCCAACATCAAGAATACAGACTGTGTTTCCTTCTTGAATTTCTTGTGTAAAAGAGAAAAGAGAAGATGACCTCTTTCTGGCCTTTCCTTTGCCTCATCCCCATAAAAGTTTGTTTGCCTGGCCATTTCTTCCTTGAAGGTATCCATCCATTCTTCATCAAAAGGTTCAGCACCCCAGGTCATAGGGATACACAACATATCTCATATGGCTTTAACAGAAACGGTAACCCTGATCCTATTTCCCTCAATGGCTTATGTTGTTCTATTGAATTTCTTTGCACATTCATTGACCAACTCTGGGCATGGATGTATGGTAGGCAACATAAAATGTGGCATACCACAATTCTAGAGCCAAAAAGAAAAACCCTTTGATGGTTCATGCTCCAGCATCCTCTGAAACACACCTTCCCTAAAACTTTTAGGGTTAGCTGACAACTTAGGGTTGAAAACATTGACAGCGACATCTTGCACCGCCTGTCTTGGGACGCGTTTATCATGCAGTATCTTGCAAAATTCAAATGGTCATTCCTCAACTACTAGGGCATTGGAAAAAGAGTTTCACCCAAAAATATTAGCATAACTAGGCCTTCTACTTGAAACTATAGTGTTTCTACTAGAGGTTGAAGCTTTCGCCATGGCTGTATGAGAAAGTTGTAGAGAATTTCCTTGGTGACAATGACCAATTTCCTTTCATTTTGGAGAAATCTACTTTTGAGTGAAATTAATTTGCTTGCTCATACATGCAGTTAAGGCTATGTTGTTACTGTGGGTCCATTAAATGCTTCCATTGAGGCGATACATGTGGATTGGAGATCTGTATCCCTCGGGAATACCAAAAACCCTATGAGAATAGAATTAGTACATTCTCTCTGCCACCTTTTTATTAAATAAACTCATTGCATTGAAAAGTGTGTTGTTCACTATGTGAAACGTGCTGAGGTGATACAAGGTACCCCTAAAAAGACATGACCATTAATTTATCAGAGTTTAGCACTTTAATCCATGTCTTTTCTCATTAGTAATATGGCTAGAGCTAATGATGGAAAAGGACACATGTCAACAATCGTCATACAAGAGCATTTACTCCCAATGCCCAAATTTATTTCTCAAGATGTTCTACCAGATCCTCCATAGGATTAATCTACCCTTCTCTATTTTGTTTTGATATTTTCCCATTGTCATCTGACCAGAAATAGACTTTCTATTAGTTGGGTTTTTCGGCTTCACTTTCTATATATAGCTATGCCACCTTTTGCAATATTCATTTGAAAACATAGCTCCTTTAGTTTAGTAAGCATGCCACTATCTTTCATTCCGCCATAATCCATTGCTCTTTCAAAATGTCTGCTAGCTTGGGCACCCCTATTTAGCTCCTCCCATAGAGGCCACAATACTGCTTTGTGAGAGAGGTCACTAATGACCAAATTAAGCACCTGGTGAAGAAATGTGACCACCTCGTCATGGTTACATTCAAGTGGGTAATTGGTCTGGACTTCTTCAACAATGAAAACTAGCTCCAGAGCAATTGTAACATCCTTTCCCACTTCATGGCCTCACTGCTTGACCTGAATGTGTCCAAGCCCATGATAATTGAGTTGTACCACTAGATGTTTGACACTTCACTCATGGAAAGGCTTGGCGAGACAGTACAAGTAGCCATTCTTGATGATGGTATCCTGAGCACCATGGACCTTCATAGGCATGTGGACTTTAGAATAGACGTACCCTGGTTTCCCTTCCTTTCTAACTTCCACACTATGGACCTTGAGATGCATCGCTTCTCTTCTCAACCAACAACCACTTTTATGTTGTGAGAATACGGCATGGAGCACACTATGGGACTCGTTTGGCGGAAGCACTTCAACTTCCTGGTGCAGAGTCATGGTGAATAGGCCCTAGGTCTATGTTGTGTGGAGCCCGAGTGTGTTGTGTGTTCAGCCCCTTTTTGCACCCGTCATATAAGAAGAAGAAGAACTTGATAACAAGCCCTTCTCACTTCGTCAACAATGGTTGGAGGCTCTACTTTATTGTTTTTGCACGTTGCCTCCCTTTTGCTTCTTTTTTCTCTGCTACTCTTTCAGGTTTGCTCAAGAGAGCCTCATGTTAAAATCTAAGCCTCAGGCTTTTCATTATATTGTAAATTTTTCATTGAATATAATATAATACAACTTTTCATTTCTTTAGTGCTGTTCTCAGATGGCTTATTCTCAAAATTTAGAATGTATTTACAAAATTTTTTAGATATGGTAAATAACTATTAAATTTTTTAAAGAACAACATATTTTAATGGAATAACCTAAAAAAAATACCATTCACTGGTATATCTAAAGTGTTTCCTTCCATATCTTCAAGTTTGTAAGAATTCTTCTCCTTGCGCTAATTCAAAAGGGTCCCTTTTGTTAGAACTGTAAAACTTTTAAATTTTTACAGTCTATTGCATCTAAGTGTTTCCAGCATTGAGTCCTCATTATAAGCATAAAAGTCCCCCTTTGTATTATCTTGCTTATTTTCTGTCATAAAATACATTGAATCCATCAAGTCTTTCATATTTCATTAAAGGACCCGAATCGACAAGACATAGTAAAAGTCTCCCCAACCTGAATTTGCACTAATGTATGTTTGTTGCAGACTATCAGCAAGACAATTTTCTTGTTTTGGCGACGAAAGGAGTCATTTCGGCAAAGGGAATTATTGTCAGAGTGAAGTCATAGCGAACACATTGTGTCTTGCCAACCGGTGCATGTGAAAGTATATCGGTCAAGCTAAAGGTATTAGAGAAATGTCCTGGCAAAGTATTTTTCTTGCCGACAGGCATATATAAAAATATATATCGGCATATGTTGGGGCATCGATGTAATGCCAAGGCGAATACAATGTGTCATGCCAACTAATGCACAACGGGGTTGTTTCGGCTAGACTGATTGGTATCAGCATAAACTCATATGGAAATCATTTTGATTACCGACTGGCTTGCAAACAAATGTCTCGGTAAGACTTATGTGCATCGAGAAGGTCTTAGCGAAGTGGCTATTGTTTGGATGAACCAAGTTCGAGGGTGTTCCAAGGCTATCAGTGAGAAGTCATAGAGTCTTGCCAATTCAAAAGTTATGCCGATAGAGATGCACATCGCCAGGAGAAAAGGTCTTCGGTATGAGCTTCATCGAGGTTTAAAAGATGTACCAACAGGTAGTTCGGGGTGAGTCTTGCCGATAGGAGTAATTTGGAGGAGTGATTTTGGTAATACATTTGTTTTCGATATGAGTCTTCTTGAAGGTTCATTGTCTTGCCGAAGGTATTGTTTTATTGGTTGGGTTTATTTCTTCGGTGAGAAAGCTTGGTGGTCATGCCGAAATGTTATTTCATCGGTGAAAGGGTAATTTTCTCTTAGCGAATGGAAAATGCTTTCAAGAATACATTTCAGTAAGACACAAAGATATCTATGAGAAATCTCCCCGACTAAAAATTGTTATAGCGACATGAAAACAGAAGTGGTAGTCATCAAGTTGATTCCAGGTGTAGGTAAGACCACAGAGTGTCTTGGTGAAAGGTTAAGTAAATGTTGCAAAAGGGCTTCACTCCAGATTTGAAATTTTCTCACCAACAAGACATTTGATGCGACAATACCAGTTTCAAATGGCCTTCATTTGTGCTTCATTAATGGCATGACGGGGTATAACAACGAAGCTTTAATTAATTCTTCAGTACCGAATTGATTGCAGGAGAATTGGCATGTTGAACAGAGACTTGAGACATTTTTGGTCTGTGGAGCTCGAGCAGAATACTGTAAGTAATTGCTTCTTTTTTTTTCACATTTTGATTCTGTAAGTTTGAAAATGGAGTCTTTTGGTTTTGGAAAGGGTAAGGGTAGAAAGCTTGGTGAGAATAATCAATCGAAGGGAAAGAAACAAAAGACTGATATAGAGCATGAAGGCACTAAAAGGAGGTTGAACCAAGACCTTATTGATCAACTGCCTAGCTCAAGGCCTAAAGCTAGAAGGTCCGCACAACTTAGGGCAGAAATTGATCAGCTGGATGATAAATGCAAGTTCATTGGTGAATTTTGGACTGTTGTGAGAGGGTATGAGCTCTTCAATTTCCACTACCATAGGAGAAACTATTTTGAACCAGTCTGTAATCCATGGAAATTAAATGTAGGGAAATTGGTGTGCCCTAATGTATTTGTAAATGCAGAATTGGTAAAGCTGCTTGCTGATCACTATGATCCAAAACATAAAGCTATATGTGATCCTTCTGGAAAAACCACAAATATATGTGTCAAGAGAAGCAATAGGTGAGCTTTTCAAATTGGAAGGGTTTTGCAATGAGGAAATCAATTGTGAGGAGTTGTAGAAAGAATTTTCAAGAATGGATACAACTTATAAGGGTTGGAGGTTACCAATTCACAGGGTCAAATAGGGTAACAAGCCAGAGCCTCTAGAAGATAATGAAGGGCCTCCATATCATGTTGATTTGTTTGAACCTTATATGAAGTACACTTATTTTTCAGTGTGTTAGGTGTTGGGGATGGATGCCCCATAATTCATGTCAATGGTGCCAATGATCATCACAACATATATCCAATATCACAACTCTAGGCCATTTGACTATGCTTCATATAATTCTAAGGAGCTTGATTCAGGATTGATGGCTATAAAGAGTGGAGCCTCTATTGTCCATCTCAGAAATTATTCATTGTTGATGCACATGGTGTTATATTTTGGACAGGAGTTAGGGGTATGGCCTCCTGAAATGAGAGTTTCTCAAATTGGTAGGGAGGGTGAAGCATTGCCTGTTCAATTGTGGACTGCTATTTGGGATAGCAGGTTTGCTGGTTCTAGTTTTATTCATTTTGAAGAGCATTTTGTAAAGACATTGTATAAATTGTATCATTATCCTTGTAATTATTCATTGATTGATGAGATCAAAAGATTCCTTCAGCCGAAGGACTTCAATGGGCCAATTGATCATAATTGGGGAGACTGGTATTGTTTGGAGGGAGCTACGATAATCAGAGTATATGGATTTGAAGATGCTCCTTTCATTTTGCCAAGGATAGTTCCAAATAGGGTTGCATATTTGGAAATTATCAGACAAATGGATTACTACAGTGTGATGAATTTCAGTATTTTTGGGAAGCAAGCTTTTATGACTAGTACTTTGTGTTTTGGTGATTTCACTGTGTTGGCCAAAGAGGAATATAATTCAATCCTTGATAGATTGTTGCATTATAATATGAAAAAAGGACCAACCAGGAAAAACTTTGACCCCGAAGGATATATCAATTCAGCCAAAGAAAGGATTAACTTTGGAGGGTATCCATATGTACCCTATCCTTTTGATGATATGATCAAGAATATGGATGAAGATGAAGCAAAAATGGTAGTTAAAAGATATAACCAAGGGCTACAGGATATTGAGCTATTGTCTTCTGGAGATGAGGAAACACCAAGAGCTAATGTGTCACAGGATAGACCAGGAAAGGTATCCAGGATGAGGAGTCAGCAATATGTCTGCCCAATTAGAGAACAGAGTATTGAAAGTGGTGATGTTGATGCAAGGCAACTGGAATACAGATCATTTGTCTCTGATGATGAGTTTATACATTCCCCAGAGTTCAAGGCATTCTTGTTCAAGCAAAAGGGGAAGGAAATTAGAGAGAATGTTGATGATGTCACTTCAGGAAATGAGGAACAATTGCTGGCTCAATTGAGAAAATGTGTGGATGATGAAATGACAAATATGACTCCTGAAATGGGGAGGAAGATGTTGGAGAGTGTTGGTGTCATGATATTTCCTAGCCTTGATTTGAATTCTGCATTGGTTTTTGATAGTTTCTTGAAGGACAGTCATGCTACGCACAAGCTTAACAAGGAAAAGGTGACAGAAGTATATGCAGGATCTAAGTATAATACTAATGAGGGATCACTGATGATATGGGATTTGTACCCACCCCCCAGGAAATCAGTGGTATTTGATATAGAGAAGGAATTTGGCCATATAATGACTCTAAAAGTTGGAGAAGCTGATCCTATAGCTTATGCAGATATTGGAGTAAATATTGCAAAGTTGAATAAAGCACAAATTCAATTGTTGATAAAAGAAAGAGAAATGTACAAAGTGAATAATGAAAATTTACTGAGAGAAAATGATAGACTCAAAGACTTGGTTGGTGTTTTAATGGGGACAATCAAAATGATCACTCAAGTAGAAAGCTCTCAGGCAAAAGGTCATTGGGTAGGATCAACTACTTATTCTCAGGGAAAGCATGATGCGATTGCTGCAATTGTCAAGAAGAGGCGGGATCATTTGATATCTTGGTTGAATAAATTGTGGGGAAAATATTCCCATACTCTTGCTGCATTGAAGGAGCATACAAGGATGGATGGATGAATCATGGAGAAGTTTCATGAATTGGCCCAAAGTAATGAAGCTAACAGTACTGTACTTGAAGCTGCAAATCATATAATTAATCGACATTGAAACTTCTATGATGAATTGCAAGGTGATGAACAAGGGTTAGTTGCTGCTGCTAAGAAAACTGTGATTACATTCTCTAATGATAAAGGTGAATTGAAAGAAGCCACCAGGTGGAAAAGTGAATGTGAGTCAATGCTGAATGAAATCATGAAGATTGCTTCTGTAGAAGATACAACATTGGAAGAAGTGAGCGAGCAGAATGAGGAAATGGTCAAGATGGAAATCACGACCTGGAATGCTGTTGGAGATGCGAACACATATGAGCACCGAGATTATTTTGACCACCTTGCTAAGACTTACTTGTGGCTAAATAGAGCCTAATTATTCTCTATCTTTCATTTTGTAATTTGTATTTCCTATTTCCAAAAGGATGCGTCCTTTTGTATTCTCAATGTATAAATGTTCATTTTGAAAACAATATATGCATAATAGGTAGAATAGGATAGAGAATAGAAGATACAGTGGAACACCATGTTTCACAGGGTTGAGACTCTGATGTATGTTTTGAAGCTATGGAGATATCAATGAAAATCATCTAATTTACTGGTGTATTCTGGTGTCAATTGTTTTGTTGTGCCTATGGAAAGAATTATTTAAGTTGTCTCTAAGATTGATGTTGCTTGGTTATCTAAATTAGCATAACATGTTTATGTCTAGTTTATCAATATGAATTTTTCGTATCTATGTGATTGGTTGATAGGTTCTTTCAAGGAAAGATTAAACCCTTTTAATTAATCACAGTAATCAGGTAATTTCACTTAGATCAGTAAGAAGAACTTAATAATTACAATCTTGCATGTTTATACTAGTTATAAACAAAATGTGCCTAACAATTTGAATGATCCCTAGAAAGAAGTCAGTTGTTTAAGATTTCATTTGACTCCATACATTATATAAGGCACTGGTCTCACCATTTCCATCATTTAGTTTTATTCATACATTTTACGTTTGTTGATTGAGCATATTAGGGTTTTGTCTTCATTTTAGTATACAGTTTTTACCAAACTTGTTTTATTTTTTCCATTCCAATTTCCCATCATGGACAAAGAATCTACGCCTTAATCATAGAGTCAAAAGTCCTGTATATAGATCCACTGGGAATAACAAGTAACAATTCATCTTTTTCTCACTTTCAAGAAAGTAAGTGGTGACTCTGATTAAATATTGCAATATGAATGGAAGAAGGTCTCAATTTAGGGGAGGACATTCTGGAGCTCCTCCTAGCAATAGTAAGTGGGGACATAAAGATGATAAGGCTGACAAGGGTAAAGGGAAAAGTGAGGACATGTGCTTCACAAATAAAGATAAATCATCAATACCTTTTGGTGGGAATTGTTTTGACACATGGAAAGATAATTCATCTGAAGAGCCTTATACCCTGAAAGATCAAAAAAATCCTTTTTACAACCCTCAGAAATAGGCGGAGTTTGAAGCTAGACTCGAAGCTGAACGACTCAGGATTCAATATGAATATGACCAAAAAATGGGAGGTAATTAGAATGGACCTGCCAATCAGGAAATTCATCAAGAAGATTATGAATCTTTAAGTTATGAGGAAGTTAGTGCATGGTATGACTCTCAGAGAAAGGAAAGGGAAGACCAGGAAAAAACCCAAATGATTCAAGCAATGAGAAAATTCAAATTGCAGAAAACTCAAAACATTCCTCACACATCTAGTTTTCCCCCAAAATATGTACCACCCCATAGACAGGGTAATTAGGGTGCTGGGTATTCTGAACCACCAAGGATTCCTCACCATCAGATTGGGAATCAATACAGACAACCAAATCATCCACCTAATATTCCCACACAACATACAAATAATTATCCACCTCCTCGTCAGTGTCATGTGCCACAGCAAAATATGCATTACAATAACCCTATGTACCAATATCAGCATCCACCTAATCCTCCTCCTTATCAATATACAACTATGATTAGACAATTTGATCTAGCAGGGTTTCAATTATACCCTTATCCCATGGACAACAGTTGGAGAGGTTTAGTACCCAAGTTTACAGGATGTAATGCAATCATAGCCGAGGATCATTTAAGGAATTTCAATGCCTTCATTCAGGATTTGGATGTACCTTATGAAGATTTGCATATGAGATTATTCATGATGTCCCTTATTGAGGAAGCTAGAGATTGGTTCAATAGCCTGGCAATAGCTTCTATTTATTCTCTTCAGATATTTCAGGATCAATTCCTTGAACAATTTGGGAATTTGAGTGCACCAGACACTGCTCTCCATGAACTAATGTGAATTCAAAAAGCTCAGAATGATTCAGTCTTTAATTTTAACAGAAGATTTAATAAACTGTAGAACAGAATACCTCTTGGATCAAAGTTACCAGACTCTGTAGCATTAAGTGTTTACCTGAATGCATTTGACCCTAAAATAGGGTATGAGTTGAGAAACAGGTTCCCAAGGGACTTAGCTGAAGCACAAAAAATAGCATTAACAATTGAGAATAACAGAAAGGCTACTAGGATAATGAATAAGAGAGACAACTCTAGAGTTCCTCAACAAAACAATAATTATCAATATAAGCAGGAGAACACATATAGGAATGAAAGGCCAAGGCTAAGGTTGCATGACATGCCCTATAACACAAATTGGAAGGACGAAAAATCTGTAACAGATAGGCCTGGAAGCAAAGAAACTCCTGATCCATTGAGGAAGAAGGGGACATATATGGTGAATAGTAACTATTTTTGTGAAGTTTGTGATAAACCACACTCCCTTGATTATTGTGTAGTAGCTCAGAGAATGCAAGAAGAAGGACTGCTAATGGGAGATGATGGAGAGGACCACAAGGTCTATTTAACTTCAAATTCTTTTCACCGTGTTGGGGAAAGGTATTCATCTTTAGAGGAAGGAGGTTATGAATATGATGTTTCAAAACAAAGATATAATATCCATATGGCTGAGCAGCAAGTCTTTTCTGATTCTAAGGATGAGTGTGTAGAACCACAACCTCTTGAGGTGCCTAATCAATGTAATGTGAGGAGACTCACTGAAGAGGAGATGGAAAGATTAACTGTTGCTGCAGTAGAAGAAGCCAAGAGTAAATATTGGTTGACTAATAGGACAGTAAATGAGAAGGAAGGTGTCCCTTGGGGTATCTTTATGAAACATTAGAAAGTTGTGCAAGGAGTTTCAAAGAAAATTGAAAACAAACAACGTGAGGAAAGTAAACAAAATCCTATTCAAAAGGATGTGGTAAAACAATTACACAAGGAAATTCAAAAGACAAAATAGTTAGGAAGAAGAGAAAAAGAGGAGGACAAAGGGGAAACATCAGAACAAAAGAAAGTGATTAAGATGAAAGTTTCCTCTTTTGATTTTACTCAAGCCTTGTCTCAAGTAAAGATGTCTGTCCCACTTCTTGAAATGATGAAAATTAAAGAATACAGGGACAGTGCAATGCAGTTGATAACAAATGAAAGTGGAAAACATGCAAGTTCTGAAAATAAAATGGTTGCTAAAAATAAGCAGGATAAAGTAAACATCCCAAAAATTTGCTTGAGTAATGTATTGACAAGTCCGCCATAGGTTGATTATTTCTTTATCACATTACTCATTAATAACAAATTATTAAGGAATTGCATGATAGATTCTGGTGCTGCCATGAATATTATGCCAGTAGGAGTAATGAAACAACTAGGCATGTGGGTGGATACAAATGAAGGAAAATGTTATGCAATGGATAACCGACCTATTCCTATGGTTGGTATAATGAAAGATGTAGAAGTCAAGTTAGCTACTTATCCTCAAGTAGCTTATAATATTGATATAACAGTGATAGACACCCCTCCTCAATTTGGTATGCTTTTATCAAGATAGTGGACAGCTGCTATTGGTGGAAATGTTTAGTTTGACTTATCTTATGCGACAATTCTAGTAAATGGCCAAGAGGTGAAGTTGTATAGGGAGCCGAGGATGAATTAGCTCATTGACTGTGTGCCACAAGACCAAATCAACTATTTTTGTGATGTTGATCTTGGGAGTTTCAATATAGAACTGGCATAGCCTGAATTGACTAATAGTGATCCTATTGAGAAGCATGCTGCATGAAATCACAATGGTGTGTGGAAAATGTATTTTTATGAAGCCTACAAGCAAGAAGGCAATGGAGCTAGGATATTATTCATTTCACCTGAAGGCACTACATTTAAGTATTCATTCTTGTTAACTTTCGAATGTACCAATAATGTGGTGGAATATGAAGCTCTATTAATTGGACTGAATATAGCGGTGAAGCATAAAATTTGGAGAGAGTGATCTGGTACTGATGTGGAATGTATGGTGCCAGGAGAAGGGAAAACATGGGAAGTTTGAAGCCTTATGGTAAGGGCCTTTTGTGGTAATTGGAAAGAAAGGCGAAGACTCATACTATCTGTAGAATATGGCTAGTGAGGATCAGGAATTGCCTGTACATGGGCAATTTTTGAAATATTTTTTCTCTTGAAGTAACACAGAGGATTAAAGGTTGCCAGTGCATGGACAACTTTTGATGATCCTCTTTGAAATTATTTTCCATGCACAGTAGTTTAGAAAATAAAAGGAGCAGGATTTGCAAGTACATGGACAATCCTAATTTTCCTTCTTTTGAAATAAAATTTTCCATGTACAGTAGTATAGGGTCTCATTAATTTCCATTGCCATTTGTTCCATCATGCTCACATGTTCCATCATTTTGAGTTTGGTCTGCTCACACAGAAATCTAAATCCTTGTAATGATCTCACTATCATTCATCCCCAAATGGAGCCATTGTTAGAACTGTAAATTTTTTAAATTTTTACAGTCTATTGCATCTAAGTGTTTCTAGTATTGAGTCCTCATCATAAGCATAAAAGTCCCTCTTTGTATTGTCTTCCTTATTTTCTGTCATAAAATCCATTGAATCCATCAAGTCTTTCATATTTCATTAAAGGACCCAAATGAGCAAGACATAGTAAAAGTCTCCCCGACCTGAATTTGCACTAATGTATGTTTGTTGCAGACTATCAGCAAAGGGAATTATTGTCGGAGTGAAGTCATAGTGAACACATTGTGTCTCGCTGACCGGCGCATGTGAAAGTATATCGGTCAAGATAAAGGTATTCGGGAAATGTCTTGGCGAAGTATTTTTCTTGCTGACAACCATATATAAAAATATATATCGGCATATGTTGGGGCATCGATGTAATTCCAGGGCGAATACAATTTGTCATGCCAACTAATGCACAATGGGGTTGTTTCAGCTAGACTGATTGGTATCGGCATAAACTCATAAGGAAATCATTTTGTCTTACCGAATGGCTTGCAAACAAATGTCTCGGTAAGACTTATGTGCATCGGGGAAGGTCTTAGCGAAGTGGCTATTGTTTGGCCGAACCAAGTTTGAGGGTGTTCAAAGGCTATCAGTGAGAAGTCATAAAGTCTTTCTGATTCAAAACTTATTCCGATAGAGATGCGCATCGCCAGGAGAAAAGGTCTTCGGTATGAGCTTCATCAAGGTTTGAAAGATGTACCAACAGGTAGTTCGGGGTGAGTCTTGCTGATAGGAGTAAATTGGAGGAGTGATTTTGGTAAGACATTTGTTTTCGATATGAGTCTTCCCAAAGGTTCATTGTCTTGTGGAAGGTATTTTTTTATTGGTTGGGTTTATTTCTTTGATGAGAAAGCTTGGTGGTCATGTCGAAATGTGATTTCATCGGTGAAAGGGTGATTTTCTCTTAGCGACTGAAAAATGCTTCGAAGAATACATTTCGGTAAGATGCAAAGATATCTATGAGACATCTCCCTGACTCAAAATTGTTACAGTGACAAGAAAACATAAGCGGTAGTCATCAAGTTGATTGACCACAGAATGTCTTGGTGAAAGGTTAAGTAAACGTTGCAAAAGGGCTTCACTCCAGATTTGAAATTTTCTCACTGATGGGATGTTTGATGCGACAATAGTAGTTTCAAATGGCCTTCATTCGTGCTTCATTAATGGCACGATAAGGTATAACAGTGAGGTTTTAATTAATTCTTCAGTACCAAATTGATTGCAAGAGAATTGGCATGCTGAATAGAGAATTGAGACATTTTTGGTCTGTGGAGCTGGAGCAGAATACTATAAGTAATTGCTTCTTTGTTTTTCACATTTTGATTCTGTAAGTTTGAAAATGGAGTCTTCTGGTTCTGGAAAGGGTAAGGGTAGAAAGCTTGGTGAGAGTAGTCAGTTGAAGGGAAAGAAATAAAAGACTGATATAGAGCATGAAGGCACTGAAAGGAGGTTGAAGCAAGACCTTATTGATCAACTGCCTGGCTCGGGGCCTAAAGCTAGAAGGTATGCACAACTTAGGGTAGATATTGATAAGCTGGATGATAAATGCAAGTTCATTGGTGATGTTTGGAATGTTGTGAGAGGGTATGAGCTCTTCAATTTCCACTACCATAGGAGAAACCGTTTTGAGCTAGTCTGTAATCCATGGAAATTGAATGTAGGGAAATTGGTGTGCCCTAATGTATTTGTAAATGTAGAATTGGTAAAGCTGCTTGCTGATCACTATGATCCAAAAAATAAAGCTATATGTGATCCTTCTAGAAAACCACAAATATATGTGTCAAGAGAAGCAATAGGTGAGGTTTTCAAATTGGAAGGTTTTTGCAATGAGGAAATCAATTGTGAGGAGTTGTAGAAAGAATTTTTAAGAATGGATACAACTTATAAGGGTTTGAGGTTACCAATTCATAGGGTCAAACAAGGTAACAAGCCAGAGCCTCTAATAAATAATGAACAGCCTCCATATCATGTTGATTTGTCTGAACCTTATATGAAGTACACTTATTTTTTAGTGTGTCAGGTGTTGGGGATGGATGCCCCATAATTCATGTCAATGGTGCCAATGATCATCACAGCAGATATCAATTATCACAACTCCAGGCCATTTGACTATGCTTCATATAATTCTAAGGAGCTTGATTCAGGATTGATGGCTATAAAGAGTGGAGCCTCTATTGTCCATCTCAGAAATTATTCATTATTGATGCACATGGTGTTATATTTTGGACATGAGTTAGGGGTATGGCCTCCTGAAATGAGAGTTTCTCAAATTGGTAGGGAGGGTGAAGCATTGCCTGTTAAATTGTGGAATGCTATTTGGGACAGCAGGTTTGCTGGTTCTAGTTTTATTCATTTTGAAGAGCATTTTGTAAAGACATTGTATAAATTGTATCATTATCCTTGTAATTATTCATTGACTGATGAGATCAAAATATTCCTTCGACCGAAGGACTTCAATGGGCCAATTGATCATAATTGGGGAGACTGGTATTATTTGGAGGGAGCTACGATAATCAGAGTATATGGATTTGAAGATGCTCCTTTCATTTTGCCAGGGATAGTTCCAAATAGGGTTGCATATTTGGAAATTATCAGACAAATGGATTACTATAGTGTGATGCATTTCAGTTCTTTTGGGAAGCAGGCTTTTATGACTAGTACTTTGTGTTTTGGTGATTTCACTGTGTTGGCCAAAGAGGAATATAATTCAATCCTTGATAGATTGTTGCATTATAATATGAAAAGAGGACCAACCAGGAAAAACTTTGACCCCGAAGGATATATCAATTCAGCCAAAGAAAGGATTAACTTTGGAGGGTATCCACATGTACCCTATCCTTTTGATGATATGATCAAGAATATAGATGAAGATGAAGCAAAAATGGTGGTTGAAAGATATAACCAAGGGCTATAGGATATTGAGATATTGTCTTCTGGAGATGAGGAAACACCAAGAGCTAATGTGTCACAGGATAGACCAGGAAAGGTATCCAGGATGAGGAGTCAGTAATATGTCTGCCCAATCAGAGAACAGAGTATTGAAAGTGGTGATGTTGATGCAAGGAAAATGGAATATAGATCATTTGTCTATGATGATGAGTTTATACATTCCCCAGAGTTCAAGGAATTCTTGTACAAGCAGAAGGGGAAGGAAATTAGAGAGAATGTTGATGATGTCACTTCAGGAAATGAGGAACAATTGCTGGCTCAATTGAGAAAATGTGTGGATGATGAAATGACAAATATGACTCTTGAAATGGGGAGGAAGATGTTGGAGAGTGTTGGTTTCATGATATTTCCTGGCCTTGATTTGAATTCTGCATTGGTTTTTGATAGTTTCTTGAAGGACAGTCATGCTACGCACAAGCTTGACAAGGAAAAGGTGACAAAAGTATATGCAGGATCCAAGTATAATACTGATGAGGGATCATTGATGATATGGGATGTGTACCCACCCCACAGGAAATCAGTGGTAGTTGATATAAAGAAGGCATTTGGCCATATAATGACTCTAAAATTTGGAGAAGTTGATCCTGTAGCTTCTGTAGATATTGGAGTAAATATTGCAAAGTTGAATAAATCACAAATTCAATTGTTGATAAAAGAAAGAGAAATGTACAAAGTGAATAATGAAAAATTGCTGAGAGAAAATGATAGAATCAAAGACTTGGTTGGTGTTTCAATGGGGACAACCAAAATGATCACTCAAGGAGAAAACTCTCAGGAAAAAGGTCACTGGGTAGGATCAACTACTTATTCTCAGGGAAAGCATGATGCGATTGCTGCAATTGTCAAGAAGAGGCAGGATCATTTGATATCTTGGTTGAATAAATTGTGGGGAAAATATTCCCATACTCTTTCTGCATTGAAGGAGCATACAAGGATGGATGTACGAATCATGGAGAAGTTTCATGAATTGGCCCAAAGTAATGAAGCTAATAGTACTGCACTTGAAGCTGGAAATCATATAATTAATAGCCATCGAAACTTCTATGATGAATTGTAAGGTGATGAACAGGGGTTAGTTTTTGCTCCTAAGAAAATTGTGATTACATTCTCTAGTGATAAAGGTGAATTGAAAGAAGCCACCAGGTGGAAAAGTGAATGTGAGTCAATGCTAAATGAAATCATGAAGATTGCTTCTGCAGAGGATACATCATTGGAAGAAGTGAGCGAGCAGAATGAGGAAATGGTCAAGATGGAAATCATGATCTAGAATGCTATTGGAGATGCGAAAAAATATGAGCATTGGGATTATTTGGACCACCTTGCTAAGACTCACTTGTAGCTAAATAGAGCCTAATTATTCTCTATCTTTCATTTTGTAATTTGTATTTCCTATTTCCGAAAGGATGCATCCTTTTGTATTCTCAATGTATAAATGTTCATTTTGAAAACAATATACGCATAATAGGTAGAATAGGATAGAGAATAGAAGATACGGTGGAACACCATGTTTCAGAAGGTTGAGACTCTGATGTATGTTTTGAATCTATGGAGATATCAATGAAAATCATCTAATTTGCTGGCATATTCTGGTGTCAATTATTGTGTTGTGCCTATGGAAAGAATTATTTAAGTTGTCTCTAAGATTGATGTTGCTTGGTTATCTAAATTAGCATAACATGTTTATGTCTGGTTTATCAGTACAAATTTGTTGTATCTGTGTGATTGGTTGATAGGTTCTTTCAAGGAAGGATTAAACCCTTTTAATTAATCACAGTAATCAGGGAATTTCACATAGATCAGTAAGAAGAACTTAATAATCACAATATTGCATGTTTATACTAGTTATAAACAAAATGTGCCTAACAATTTGAATGATCCCCAAAAAGAAGTCAATTGTTTAAGATTTCATTTGACTCCATACATTATATAAGGCACTGGTCTTACCGTTTCCATCATTTAGTTTTATTCATACATTTTACATTTGTTGATTGAGCATATTAGGGTTTTGTCTTCATTTTAGTATACAGTTTTTACCAAAATTGTTTTATTTTGTCCATTCCAATTTTCCATCATGGACAAATCATGGCATGAAGAGAAGATTAATAGTCAAGTATGCTTCATTTGTTATAGGTTCACCCACCTAGGTCTAGCATCGCCTGGAGAGTAGAAGGTTTAATTGTTTCAAACCTTGTTATGTTTCCCTAAAACATTGTGAAAGCTTGGCAACCTTTTGTGGTTCAAACTTGCATTTTTGAGAGCTAACACCTTCCATAGCAGTTTAAATTTTATGTGTTGCCCTAATTTTGTAGTACGTTCATCATACTTTAGCACTAAGCTTCCATCTTTAAATTCTGGGTTAGAAGTCTTTTTTCAAGCCACTACTTTACTGTTTATTGATAGGTGATCATGGCTTCGTAAGCTTTTTCTCTATCTTCTTCTAGCTTGAGGAGTTCTTCTAGCTTGATGAGTTCTAGCTTGAGTAGTTGTAAAGCAACAATCTCTATGGAAACAAGTAACACTACCTCTTTTTCGTACACCAATTCATAAGGGGAATTCTTCAGAATTTGCTTGAGAGTAATCTAGTCTACCCACAAAGTAGCTAGCAAATTTTTGTGCCAATCCCTTTGTCATTCTACTCCAATGCGCTTAATTAACCTAATTAGTTTTTTGTTGGTTGATTCTGCTAACCCGTTTCCTTGCAGGTAGTAATTTGATGAAGTTTTAAGGAAAATACCATGTTTGGTAGTAAAATCTAACATTCCTAATCTTGCCAAAGCTCGAACATTGTCGGATATGATAGTCTTGGGTAGGCCAAATCTAGCTACTAGCTCTTCAAGGAAATTAACAATTTCCCCCTTTGTGGCATTTTTTAGGGCTACAGCCTCCATCCACCTTGTGAAGTAGTTGGTTGCCATGAGGATCCACTTGTGTCTAGTGCTGGAAATAGGATTTATCATTTTGATAAAATCCAAACCCCATTGAGCAAAGGGTTCCTTAGTTACAATTGGGCTAAGGGGAAAAGCAACATTCTTTCTCTGGCCAAAAAAAATTGGAATTGGGTACACTTTTGCATCAATTGGTGTGCTTCGGAAAACATAGAGGGCCAATAATATCCTACTCACATGATTTTTAAAGTAGTATTCCTAGAGGAGAAATGTCCACCCTCAGGACTATGATGGAATTCATTAAGAACTCTTTCAGCTTATACCTTCTCTAGATATCAAGGAGTAGTACACCATCATAATTTATTTTGAATAATATGCCCTCAATTAATACATACCTAATTCTTTCCAATCCATAGTATTGCCTTTTATGGAACAAAAGGTTGGTTGGGTAGTACTCCTTTTGCATATATTGTGTCCGATCAACCACCCAAGATTCTTTGGACTTGAATTGGTTCAAGTAGACCTGATCAATCTCTCTTTTTTCTCCTCAACTTGATTCCTGTGTAATGTATTCACACAGACCTCTTCCTCGAATAAGCTTGGTTGGTCTAATGTCCACACCATATTCTAGGATCTTAGTGATCTAGTTTGCCCTCTTTTCAGTTATCTCACCTTTTGTAATGTATTCCCGTACACTAGGATGTGCTACAACAATAGTGATCTTGTTGGCTGACACCAAGTGTCAAAACTTCTTCAAACTTTTAGCAATGATAAAAGCCTTCTTTCTACAAAATTGTACCTGGCTTCGTAACCTTTCAAGGTCCTTGAATGAAATGCAATAGGATGCTCTCCATTTACCTCCTCACATTTTTGAGTGAGTACTGAAGCTATACTATGTTGGCCACTATACACATAGAGTAGAAATTCTTTGGAAAAATCTAGGTTGACCAACACTAGGGCTGCAAGAAATGGCTACCTTTAGCTGCTCAAAAGATGCTTTTCCTTTGGGGGTCCACTTGAAAATTAGGTTCTTCTTAAGCATCGACATAATTGGTCTTGCAATGCCTATGAAATCTGATATAAATCTGCTAACAAAATTGATCTTCCCCAAGAAAGATTGTAGTCCCTTTTGGTTCATTCATAGAGGTGATTCCATTGTAGATTGGAAATCCCAAATGACATCTTTGAATATGCAAACATTCCCCACTTTGTGGTAAACGTTGTCATATGTTGGTCAGTTTCCCTCATGTAGACTTGATTATATCCTGAGAAACCATCTAGCAAAGAGAACATCTCTGATCTAGCCATAGTTTGCAAGATCTACTCCATCAACGACAAGGGGTAATGGTCTTTCAACAAAGCTTTATTTAAATCCTAGAAATTGACATAAAGTCAAATATCACCGTTCTTCTTTTAGACTGGAACTAGATTCAACACCCAAGTATAATGTTTGATAGCGTATATGATCTTTGACTCGGCCAGTTTAGTTAGCTCTTTTTCCATCAATGCTTCAACCTTTGGATTGACTGGTCTTTGCTTCTATCAGACTAGTTTGGATCCTTCCACCAAGTCAATGGTATGCTGAATTATGCTTGGGTCATATCCTCTCAGATCATCATAGGTCCAGGCAATAACCTCGTCATATTTGAAACATAGATCCCTCAATCTCTTCTTGTCCATGTGAGGAACTTCCCTTTCGACTTTCAACCTTCTGCCACTTCTGACATCTAGCTCTTCGTAATCCCTTGTGTCTATAGTGAATCTTTGCTTTCCATTTCTTGCATCTTCACAATCAAAAAGATTTTTGAGAGAAATTAATCCTCAGGGAAGCTTGTTCCCTTTCAATTGGATGACTTGCTCCTTAGGAAATTCTACTTCTAGTGGTGAATAGTTGGAAGCTATCCCTGACTTCTATATGAAGGAAACAATTTGGATTTCATCATCAAAGACTTTCCAATTTTGATCATTGTAAAGAATTGAGGGTCGAACAATGACTTACACCACAGTCTACTTGGTCAGATCAAAAACTGGTTCAAATTGCAAGCCGACTAAAGTCATCTGATCAACAACATTGTTTTGTGATCGAGGGATAACTTGTATATTAAAAGCTTTGAAGCTCTTGATATGATCTCAAACCTGATGTTTGTACAACTTCATCCTTGTATTTTTTGCAATTTCTTATCTATGGACTTAGCTCACCACAAGATCTGAATCTTTGAAAGCTTGTATTTTCCTTATGCCTATCTATTCTACAAGAATCAGCCCATGAACCAAAGCTTCATATTTGACATCATTGTTGGAGCATGAGAACTGAAAATGGTAAGCTTTGAGGGTCTCTAATCTTGTTGGAGACACTACTTGGACACTCGCTCCAGATCCAACCTTGCACTTTGCACCATCAAAATATAGGGTCCACAAACGATTGTCACTCAAATCATCACATTCCTCTCGATCCTTCATTAATTTTGGAAAGACTTGATCATCATCAAAAAATCACATAGGTGCCTAGCCCTATTGCATGGAAGTTTCTGAATGGAACAAAGTCAACGAATTGGTTGAGTAGCACCTCTTCTTCAGAAGTCTGATCACTTGTATCTTCTTCGTCCTCCAACATTTCTACACAATATCTTTCTTGCTAAGAGATGGAGGTGTGCGCTGCTTCAAAGCATAGGACTGCAATGTCTGCAATGTGTTTTGGATGCAAAGATTTAGATATAATCTTCATCTTCGCCCTGTGCTTAGTTCTTAATATTAGGTGGGACCAGTTGAGCGCTAAATATCTTCCAAGATTTGTAGTGAAATCTCTAGAAAGATACATCCCAAAGACTGGGGGAATGTCTATCACTACTACTTCTTGTGTGAATTTTTGGCTTGGAAATGAGAAGAGGGTCAGAGATAGATCCTTCATCTATATGATGGTCAGAACCTTCTTCCCATCTAGTTGCATGATTCCTTTTTCAAGGGCCTCATACCTAAGTTTCAAGGCATCGACCACTTGTTTTGGCATGACAGTCATGCTAGCCCCTGAATCAATCATATTATTATGCAAAAGCTTATCTCCCACAATAAGTGTTAAAAAGAAAGGTGTGGGATTTGGCTTGCTTACCTCTTTTTTTTTTGCATTCCCTACATCATTTGCATAAGTTGCTACTTTCGAAGCTTGAGAGGGTAACGCAGATCCTCTGTCTCCACTTCAGCCGCTCCACTAATTCATGTCTGCCTGCAGGATTTGTTCTTCTTTCTTTAATGCTTCCTGAAGCAATTTCTTTTTTTTGGGGATAGATATGACATCCTACAATGATACATTAGCGGGTGCCTTCTTCAATTGTTCTGCCATGTTGAGCATTCTAACTAGTTGAGTCTTCAACTTGTATGGTGGTATTTATCTTGCTTTCGAAAAAAAATGTTCCACCATGACTAGGCTTGGTGTCTTTATAACACCCCACCACACTAACCCTAAAGGACACAACAACATCTAACATTAATGGCACAAATTTTTTTTAAGTAACTAACATGCAACATATATTAACATAGAACATTTGAAAAGTCTCAATATATGTACAACATATGACAAAATCCCTTGGGGTTACATGATTGCATTCATATACGAAGCAACATCTATTACATTACATGAAGGATATGCATCCACTAGTAACCATAAGATAATAATATGGACAATACATTTATAACATGACAATACATCGCACAAGGATTAATTCAATACAATGTTGCTTCCCATCATGAATGGGAAAAGTATAATAACATGGAATAATACAAAGAAATTAGTGAGTACAATTCATCGAATCTAGATCCAACTCAGGTATATCTCTGGTGTCACAGTAACTGGTACATCTATGCATGACTCGATCAATGGTTGGGGACCCAATGGGGTGCATAGAATGTTCCACCCAATCGTGTGGACCCTAAGGCCCACCCCCCATGCTAGGATATCACAAGAAGTACCCCTAATGAAATAATCAAACAAAATAAGAATTACAAGACTCTACAACAAGTACAACATTAAAAAAAGTAAACATCCAACCCAAGTACATCCGATACAAGAAACATGACATCACAAGAGCATCAACAAACACATGACATCATCCGCTTCTAGAGGCTCAAGAACAACAAGAGGGAAACAATAAAATAAAAGGTTGTTAAAGGGTGGATTTTCATCGCATAGGTAGCCACAGGTTACCCTGGTATAACCTTCCTAGGCTGCCAGCCCCCATCTTGGGTTTCCATTGTAACCTCTACCGGCCTCCAGACCCCCCATGCTCACTATGCGGGATCAACATACCTTGCAAGATTGCTATGCAAAGGAAAGGCAAATGATCTTTCCATTCCAGGCATTCCCACTCATCCCAAGCCTAAAGAAGCACTTGGGCCCATGAGTGAGGCTACATTATTTGAATTAATGTGTGAAACTACCCAAACCCCCTAATTAATTAATTAAGTTATCACTTGATTAAACTCGCAATGGGTTATCCTAGACTAGCCACTTTGGGCATTGGCCCCCACTGAGAGCCACTCCCCCTACTAACAACAAATCTCAAAATCACAAACGGGCAAGCCAACTTGCACAAGATACCAAAACCAACAAATTAACTATACCAAGTGAGGCATGCACCATCTCATGCTAGAACTTTAGAGTGATGAAAACCACATCCAAGTGCAAGGCTCAAACCCACATAAACACAATCCAGGTGTAAAGATCATCCACATCAAATAACAAAACCATGAAACCACCCACTTATAGGTGAAACAACATAAAACTCAAATAAACACTTTAGGCTTGATATGGGTTATCCAAGGTTGATCCTCCTAGGTCGTCGGCCCCCATACCAACCCTTGCAAAAAAAAATCATATCCCCTCTATCCTTTGGAAGACTCTGAAAACACTAACACAGGGTTCCCCATCAAAGAAATGTCAATGATAACAAGATCCCAAAGAGCTATTTTCATCCCACAATTAATGAGCCAAAAAGTATGAAATAATGAGTGGCAACATCCCATCAAAATATTTAAACTCATCCAAAGCTAACATAATCAATTTTGATATGAATTCACTTAGCAATCCAAGGGAGACCTCTATTTTCACCTCTCAAGATACCCAATCACTGATAACTCGCTCAAACAAATTATATGAAAACAATACCACAACAACAAACAATAAACTAATACAAAATCTCAATACGAAAATTAACCCACTCCAATAATGAAATCAATCATGAAAAAAAACACAAGTGTTATTTATAACTATCCATTAAGCGGACTTACAAATCAAACTTACAACTTAGCCCAAAATCACAGTAACAATAATAATCTACAACTCAATTTAAAATCACTATCTTAATTTTCATCACCTAACACAATTAGGCAAACTCCTGAGACCAATATTAAATAGCATTTCTTTCTAAACTCAAGATACTAAAGGGAATTTGGTCAACAATTCTATACTAATTTTCTATCAACCAATTCCAAACTATTCAACCACAAGATACTTTGTTTCCACACTCGCTTAATTAATCTAAATCAATGCAATTTGTTCTTTCTTTTATTTATTTATTATTTCCTATTCTATTTCCAATAATAAACAAAACCATATAATTATCTCACATACATATATATATGTATATATACCTACATACTCAAATATAATCTTTAAAATCTATAATGATTTAATAATATGAAGGGAAAATTTAAGACGAAATGAATACAAGCCTACTATGTTACTCTTAGTCTAGAGTTTTACAAGATATAAAATTTATTTCATCCAAAGCAATGAAATTCTCTCATGTCTCAAAGCTTGAGGGGTAAAAGGAAGGTCGAAATCGGGAATGGAAGCAAGTGCATTCAAACTAGCTTATACCGACATAAGTATTTACTGTAAGGATTTCTAAGGCATAATTCTAGCAATGCATTCAAACTTTGAAGCGAAGCCATCGAACGACTTGAGAGAGTATAGGAAAGACATGCGAATTATTTAACAAGGGTCTCAAGAATATATCTCATGGAATGAAATGAAACGGTTACAGAGTAACGATAAACAACATATGAATAATTATCAATCACTAAAGGGAATGTGAAGATGGAGAAATTGGCTTGGCGTCTAAAGGTAGCTAGATATTTTCTAGATTCGAGACCTTTGAAATAATTATTTCTCTGCTCATAGTTATAATTGGAAATTGCCTTTGGTTTGATTATCATGGCCCGAAGTTCAACACTTAGAGTTGTTAAGAACCCTTGAGTATATATGGATTGCTGCTCTGCAACAAAACTTATTTCAATATTGTTGCAAAAGATATTGCTATGAGAAATGTGAACCATTTCCATCATTTTACACATGGACAATTTCGTTGCAAAATGCGGAAGCACAAACCAAGCATGCGAACTGTTGACAAAATGCTTCAAGCGATGTCATCTCATGGAATGCAATGATTGCAGGATTGCACAAATTGGGTTTTTTTAAAGGACTATAGAAGCTTTCAAGAAAAGGCAGCCGACGGGTGTAAAGGTTGACTCCAAAAGCCTTTACCATCCTCCCCGCCTGTGGAAAAAGGCAGCACAGAGAAGGCTCGTACACTGTTTGATAGAATATCAGATAAGTTTTTATAAAAAAACAACCCCCTTTTGAATGTTTACATAAGGTGGTCTTGTACATAAAAGTCTTGTTAAGATGAAATTTGATAGACCTTTAGGGTGTAACTTATTCGATTTAGATCATGTTGTTACCAACATTCATATTGCCTCATGGCCGTAGGAAATACATTTCTTCTGCACTATCAATAAAAACATGAATCCTCGATATCTAGACTACCCGGTAGTATGGAGACCAAGTTGAACTATGAATGCTAATTGTTGAGCAATGTGTTGAACCAAAAAACTAAGAGTGAAATCAACCAACAGGGTGCCAGATTAGAGAGAGGGAACTAAATTTGTTTTAGACTATGCCAAAGGTATCATGGAAGCAATTGGTTACAAGATACAAATAAAATAGGACTGTTTTAAAGTTTTAAAGACTATCGGTAAATGCAGTTGGTTGGCATATAGCCAAATCTCATATACAGTTGACAGTACCACACTGCCCACGCCCAAAAGGGGAGGGTTATAAACATCCATCAAGGCATAAAATGACCTCTCTATGGAATGAAATGAGTCACCCAACGGCTATAAGTCAAGAACGTTCTTAAAGAGGAGGCTGAGATAAGACATTAACCAAAATAATACTAGTGGATTCTATCCTTGTGGGTTGTATATTGAATGTATCGGCTCTATGGGAGCTTATTAAGAAAATACTCACTTCATCATCTATCAAGAAATTAATAGAAATGTTAAGAAGCTGCGTACAAATTCTAACAAAAATAGATATTCACATAAACTAATGGCAAGAAACTTAAATCAACCCGAGCTCCTTAACCATGCTATCTATGTTGAAATCAGAGCTCTCTATCGGGTGATGGGTGCCTCTATGAAAAATAACACACAAGCATTTTGGGCGCGAGGGAAATTCGTTTGCAATAGATACTAAGGTATCTATAACTGACTATCCTCGACTTCCTAATACATATGAATCTCCCCCAAACAATAATAAATAAAGGTTATAATCAAAACATACATATATTGTGTGCATAAGTTAGTAACTCATTATTGATTAAACAATTCAAGACACAACTTTGACAATGTGTAGAAGATTATGAATACTGTTACAAATATTTCCTAAATAAATGTTCGAATATTAAACATACGCAGAAGAATCGACGTCTAGGAACTGTTAGTCCACATTGATCATACCAACCAAAGTAGTTTACAAGAAGAATGTTACGATGCCCTATCAAGCAGATTTTTGCTTTAATGGAGACAAACCCATCCAATCTCTCTATAGTTTTTTATTCAACCTTTTTACAATATAAAGAGAAAACAAAATCAAAACAAAATATTGAGGTTTTATGGCTACTAGATTCTTGAGCTTGAGACAAGATATTGTTGCCTTTTTAAACGAAAAAGATAATACTTGGGGGTTCAAATTTTATTACACGCATGAGGTGAGGAATGCTCATCAAGCAGAGTGTCCTTATCCACCACTCTCTGTCTCCAAAACTACCCTTGGCATACATGATAAATTCTCACTTAGAGATAGAGAGAGAGTCAGCCCCATGCGAGTGATGAGAAAAGAATTCGCTAGCTTTAATCGACAGGGAATTGCATGCCATTATTGCATCGCAGCAACATGGCCTCCACTGCATGAGTGGTGCTTCCACTCTTTCAACTCCCCTCATTAATTGGAAATACACATGCAAAATAAACCCCCGCTCTCTTTTTTCCTTTCATTATTTACCACAGTGAAGGATATGAATACAGGAAAAGAGGTGATATGTTGTATCTATCTTCCTCCCCAAGATTGTTGCAAGAGGAATTATTCGGAGAGGTGTGAACCGTTTCCATCCTCTAACAGGTATGAAATTTCTTCTAGAGAATATTGGTGGTGTTGAATAAAAATAAATCCGACTGAAAGGTCCGCTCTCACTATTCTAATGAGCATTCTATTTGATGTGACTGGCTAAAGTTGTGGCCAAGAAGGACCTCCATGAAAAGTATTGCTCTTCCTAACCTCCCAAGCTGCACGCCACTTCATCCATAACTCTAGCCCTTAAAATTGCATGGCACAAGCATTACAAGAATAGATATATTGTAACTCCCCATTGAATATGACTACAATATTAATTCTCCCACTACATTTCTTGACATTCATGGTTGATTAAACTAGGAGCCAATTGTATGCAATTTAAAATCCTTTGTCATGCAGCCCCTTTGTAATTTAATTCAATTAAAAGAGAGAGGAATCAATATTTATTTATTTCCTTATTGTTATTATTACTTATTTATTTTATTCGTTACAAGCAAATAGCATTATAAAGCCATTAATTTCAAACACTCCAAAACAAAATTAGTCAAATGCCATTAAAGGACAAATCAAACAAATTTTGATTAGCTCAACAACATACCAATTCAATACCCGACTTCACAGTGAGTTGGTAAGCAACTCAAGGATAACACAGATGGAGGGGCACTACAGTCTTGTTCGCTTCTTTCTCTGCGAATGGCAGGTCATGCGGCTGCAGAAAAAGTTGAATGATGGGTGATTGGGCCTGCTTTTCTTGTGGGGGCAATTGACATGGAAAAGCTTGTTGCACGTATTCTCCCGTGAGCCTTCTTTTAGACCTCGTGTTCTAATTCGACTGCACTTGTAGAAAAATAGTTATCATAGCTTCATTCGCAAACATTGCATCCTCTTCCATCCATGAAAATAGAGCTTGGTCAAGCGCACTATCCAGTTCTTGCTCCAAGGACATTCCTTGCATCTTTGCTCTGAAATAATCATTCTCCATTTTGGGAGACTTGTATTTTTCTGTGTTCGGGGAAACGCCTTTGCTCCTTTGTTCCACTATCCTTTGTTGCATATTTCCCCTTAGACAATTTTGGGGCATATGGCTATCGGTACACGGGAAGCACCACGCATTCTCATATTCAGCCAAATTTTTTTGGTCTAGAATCAACTCTTTAATCGAGCTATCTTTGACCGTCTTTAGTGGCATGGTGATTGGAAGTATCTGGTTCGCTGGTATCTCCTATTGACCTCCTCTATAGGATCCTTGGTATGGATTTTACTGATAAGACAACTTTCCTCCACCATAGAATTGGGTAGTCTGCTTCTGAGGCATTGCTTGTTGTCGTTTGATAATGATCAACTTGTTAGCAAAGGTCCACATGATACTTTTCATATCATTGATGTCTGTTGCGATTGAGGATGAGCCTGAAGAGATTTTTTGAGTGGAGAGATACATGTACATAGACTGTAGCGTAGCCGACGTTGATTGCGTAGTGAAAGTTCTTGGAGTAGCTTCTTCCCAAAGGCCACCAGAGATCTCTGCAAATACCGACATCGAAGGTTGGGGTTGAAGCTTCCCAACATCAATTAGACTATTCTCCACACACACAACCACCTCATAGGAATCGAGCAAGATATCCCCTCCCATGGAGGTGATCATAACTAATATGTTTGAATTTAGAGCCTTCAAATAGAACATGAACACCATAGTTGCTTGGGGTCAATCAGTCATGGGAATCCTTTGCCAGGTCTTGTGGAACCTAGTGTTAAAATCACTCATGGCCTCTTGTGGAGCTCTCTTGATGGTGATTAGTTGTTGCAACAACAAAGAGTTGTCTCCTTTCTCTAAGAAGTGTTCAAACAACCGTTCTCCAAGTTGATCCCAGGAGATGATAGAGCCTGAGGCCAAAGATCGATACCAATATTGGGCCTTCCCTTTGAAAGAGGTAGCTAACAGCCTCAAAGCAATATTCTTCTCTGCTATGTTATGTACCCTACATACCTTCGCTATATCTTGTAGGTGTTCAGAAAGGGTTTTGAAATCTTCTCCAAAATTTTTTGGAATAGCCTTGAGGGCGTTAGTGAGTATAGGAGGCCATACATCTGGGGGTGTGGGTGGATGTAGTGGACTATTGCTATCCCAAGTAACAAAATTTATTCGAGCAGGGGGAGGTACATGAGCCAGAGAGAAAAGATTCCTATGAATCAGGTATATGGGTATTCTGATTTGGAAGGTTGAGCCTCTAGGTGGAGTAGATAAGGCTCCAAATATTGGACTCTCACTTCTTTCTCTATTACTCCCTATAGGTGATACAAAGTTTGTAAGTCTCCTTCTCCTAGGTCTTGAGGAAGGTAACTGAGAGTACTGGAAATGGCTTGTTGAAGATGCTCTTGTTTGGACTCTGGGCATGAAACTTCCAGTTTCCTTCCTTAGCCTGATTTAAGAAATATTTCTGGCTTCTAATTAGGCATTCAGAAAACTTCTTGTCCCATGGGATGTGCTAGAAAAAGAATTGTTGATCATCAAAGCTTGTGCCTCTCCAACAATCTTATGGAAAATTTAGTGAGTGGGGGATCAATTTGTGCCTCACTGAATACCTCTGGGATTTTAATAGAAAGTTGGCTCTTCTTTGGGGTTTGGAGAAAAGGGTAGAAGGAAATGTAAATTAAAACATAAAAATGACGATGCGCCAATGCTTTTACAACATTTCAAAACCCAACCATTCCCACGATTGATATAATTAGACACAGAATGACACAACCCTTCATGGTTGGAAAGAGAACGAACAACAAAGGCTAACAACAAGCACAGTGCAGACTTTCAAATCTTTCCACTGGTAGTGTTCATTAAGGTCTAATCAATCATAAAGATTTCTAAGGGTAACAGGAAAAACATTCAGAAATTACATGAACTATTCCTCCTAATACAACATAATATAATAAAACAACCTTTCAGAAAAATAGAGAAGTCCAATGACATAATCTAGTTTTCACAAGTTATTATTCTACCACACGAGCATACAACATGGAATTCATCTACTTAAACTATTCAAATTTAGCTTTCCAGATACAGTGTTTCATTTAGAATGAAAACATAAAGAAAAAAAGCTTGATAAAGGCCATACATGCGCAGTCTCAACGTTTTCTTAATGGTTCATGCTTTAAATATCAAATGAACTTTAAAACTAAGGTCAGATTCCAATCCGACAATAGTTTAAGCCTTAAAAGATATAACATGCTAGAGAAAATCAGTTCTGCAACTTTACTTCTGAAAATAGTTCTATATCCTACAAAAACTAAAGAAACTTTTCCTTGACAAAAGAAACTAAACCTTGGAATCCAACCCTTTCAACTATCGCCGCCCCTCTTTTATAGTTGCAAAAAAAATAAAACACTGCCACAACAAAAAAGTAATCACTGCCAGGTTTTGGCTTTTGATTGCACACGATCTGATCATAGATCCTTGGTTAGGTCATAACAATCTTTCCTCATCAATTCTTAGCGGCTGCATTAATGCTTTTCAAATATTTAGCAAAGATAGAGGCCCATAGATGATCAAATCCTAGAAACACTACTTGGAAAAAAGATCTAGTTGACCAATCACATCACCCAGTGACACCGACTGAAAGCTTCCATCTTGAAAACCAAGAAAAGAAAAAGGCCAGCAAGCTCCAACAAACTCCCAAAAGATATTGCTCCATAAGAAGTGCAATCCACCTACATCGAAAAGATGACGTGTCAAAAAGGAAAAAACTTTTGAGCTGAGGAATATAACTCCTTAGAAAGTCTTTGACAAGCCAACACGTGTACCGACTCTCTCCCAAAAGGAAGGTGAAAAATGAAAGTTGTGCAGCCACCCTATGGCACATGAACACCTTTCCAATAACTCTACTTGAGCGTAAGCATATCCGAAACTGAAAATATTAAACAAGCCAAAAATCAAAACAATCAAGGAAAAAAATGCTTCATAGTCCCCTACCCTAGCCATCATCCTCGAAGAGGATGATTATCTAGTCTGTCACCTCGTCAGTGTTGTATGTTGTCTGCAGTCAGTTGGTTTTTTTTTTTGACCCTGATTATGGTTAGGTAATTGTGGTTGATATTTGGTTTTTTAATTTAAATTTGTTTGATAAATGTTGTTTGGTTAATTAATGCATTAAATAAATTAGTAAGTAAAATTATTTTGATAAATAGATATAAGTATAATTATTAATGATTATGGTTTATAATAAAATTAAATGTGTAATGTAATATTAAATAAAATAAAATAAAATTGAATCATAATGAAATGTGATAATGGATAAATAGTAAAAATAATTAAAAAAGATAGAAATGTTTTCTATGTTGCACATGCATAACATTGAACTGATTGTTGAAAAGAAACTTGATGTTTTATTTGAGATTTTAGAAATTTTATCTAATTTTTGGGATTTTGAAAATCTAACAACCTTCCTGTTTTAAATAATTATCTTTTCAAGAGTTTTTGGAGGGAGGATTATTGATTTTTGTTTCCAGGAAGAGAAGAAAATTTTGTCTACAAGAAAAATTTAATGCTAGGGATTTTATCTAGATTGGGAATTTTGAAGAAGATGTGGTTGTTGCAGAAGATTGATCACAATATCAGATTCCCATCTCAGCGAGTGTTGGATCCAGGTTGGCTTTATTTTTTTTGTTCCTTGTTATGTTCTCCGATTAATGCAATTTGAATTATTTCTCTGTCTTCTTGTTGAAATGATTGCTTGATTGTTGGATGTGTTTCTAAATGTTTCATAAATTCAAATATTTCAAGCTTTTCCTTGCGAAATCGATCTAGTTCATTTTTGGCAGTTAAGTTTATGGTGTTGAAATAATTCTCCAAGGCATTGTATTTGTTTGAATTTTTTTGAATCCAATTCTATAAATCCAATTTTGTGTATATCTTGCAACCATTTATCTCTTAGTTGAAATCTCTTTGAGGTCCTCTGTCAACAATCCTTCATCCACCATTTGCATTTTCTGAATAGTTTCTTAAGCTTCTTCACTATTTGTTTGGCACACCTACTTTTATGTTCTTATTTAAAAATAAAAAATAAAAAGAGAATCCTCTTAAGGTCGGAAGCTTGACTGTTGATGTTGTCTTGACTTCTTCTAGCTACACCCGACTCCTTGGCAATTCGCTTTTCATTAGATACTTCCCAGTTGTCGTCTAGTGATGAATTCACATATGTCGATCCCTTGCAAATTTGTTTCTTTTCACCAATTTTACTAACTCGTTGTGTGAGTGGTTTGGTTGTCTTTTCCTGACTTTATAATATTCTATGCCTTTGATAATCTAAAACTCCACTAAGTTTTATTGGCTCCTTTATTACATTCAATATTGTCTTTGATCTTGGACTGTTGTTCCACTTCTCTTCATAGTGCTTAAAGGTCCAGTTCACTTCTTCTTATCATACTACATATGCTGCTTTCACACTATTTTCTATGATTTCATCCTTGCACGTTATTCATGGGAATCTAAATCTATAATTCCTACCGAGGGTTTTATCTTATGACGTTTGATGCTTGGTAGCTCCTTGGAGAACTAAGTCTGTGTTTTCCATTTGATGTTGCATGTGCGAATTTTAATTCCCTGCTTGATACATATATTTTGAACCCTTCGATTTTATTTGGGAGACTTCGGTTTCATATGCAATGGAAATGCATTATGTTGGGTATTCGATAGTTCTGTTGGTACTTTGATTTACAAATTTATTGGCTGGTCTTGATAGGTTGTTTATGGCTGGATTTGATGTTGTATGGAGACTTCCATCTTTGCATTATATTTATTTGATGTTGTGTGATGGATTCCTTGCTTTGTATTACATTATATTTTTAGTATGGTTGATATTCTATGGATGGACATTCATGATGTTGCGCATTTGAATCTTCACCTTTGGTAATTGATGAAAATAAAATTACAATGGGTATTCGATGAGTATATGTTGTGTTTGGTATTTTGGTTTCCAATCAATGGTGATGTTTGGTATGTTGCATATGTTTGGTGTTCGATGCATACCATTAACCTTGAAATTCGATTAGTATGAAATATATTTGGGAATTTGATTATATGTTTTTTCCAGCGATTTAGATTTTGGTAGTGATGGAAATCAATGTTGTAGGTTGTGTTTCTCTTCTCTATGTGTAATGTCAATTGTTGAATACTTCGAATTTATTTTGGTTGCTCTGTCTTGTTCACCATTTTTACATTGGGTATCAAGTATTGTGTTGCATATATTCTATGGGTAGCATTCGATGTTTATACTTCATTTGGGGTATTCGATATATATATATATAGTTTTGGTTGATATTCAATGGCTATATTTTGCTTGTTTTTCTTGAGTTTGTGGAAAATACAATTTATTCTACCATAGTGTCTAAAGGTAGCACTTTAATATTTTCCATTTCCCTGGTTGCATCCAAAGAAGCTAGGAGTTTATAATATTTGATAAACTTTGCCTATTTTTTTTAAAGACGTGTTATAGTAAAATACAAAGGAAAACTATTATCTCTTTAAGGGGAAATTTTGGAAAACCGTTAGATTTCTTTAGGATTGTAGTACCCTATATGTGTATGCATTTATGTATCAAAACCTAAATGTGATGGTTGTATGGCCGCATTTAAGCATTTTTACAGTAAAATACAGTCAAAATTTTAAGAAAACTTTATTACATAAAGGGGATAATTTGGACAAACCATATATGTATAGCTTATAATAAGATATGTCTTAGTATTTAAGGGAAACTTCAAATGAATCACTATCATTAAAAAAAAGTTTGCTTGACAGGCATTGTCGACTATGAAATTTAAACCTTATATTTATAAATATATGTTTATCTATGTATTTATATATGTGTTGTCATATTTATATTTGATATAATTAACTATAAAACTGCATTTTATTAGTAATATATATATATATGTATATGTATGTATGTGCATAAAAATGTAGTTGTAAAGCTAGAAAAATCACATTTTAGGAAATAATATACTTTGGGCTAACTTGAAAAATAGTTTATTCTACATTACAATTGAATCTAATGGATAATTATATATATATATAAGTTAGGTACTATCTGGGAATAAGTATCTATATATTTTGATATTGTATTGAAAGATATATTTAAATGTATAGATGCGAACGCACGATTAAAGATTGCATATTGATTGATTAGCATATTATAATTTGTATAGTTCATATGTGAATTCTTGATATGCATAAATAATTATGATTTATTATTGTTAAAGGATTCAACATTTGTTTGATATACTAAGGTTTTAGTAATATGATATTTCTGCCTCTGTGAATTAATTGATTATGTAGTAAGTAAAATTGGGAGATTAAATAGGCAAGAAGAGTTTACTTATATTTCAATAAATGAAGGATTTGGTTATATAAACTGAACTAGGTTATTTTTTTGTTAATTATTGAATGTTGATTTCTTTCAGAATTATTTTCTAGTTGATGAGTAAATTCACTATGAGATTAGTTATTAGAATAATTATGGATATAGATAATTATGAATTTTTAGTCTTAAGTTTTTGTATGATTGTTTTAAGTGCTTGGATTAAGTGATTAAGTTAGTGAGTAAAATGAAAAGTGGAAATAATGTATTTCATGGTTGTATTGTTGATTGTGTGCTTGTTTTAAATATTTTGTTTGACTAGTGGAATTAAGGTGACTTTGGGTCATAGCTTTAAGTGGGAGTCCTTTATGCAAGTGGATTAAGGTTGGCTTCCAGAGGTTAGGAGGGAGTATATTCTTACATGTATGATTTTATGATTGTTTCGTTTGGAAGTGGTTAGTAATGATGTTTAAGTTGTGTGCAAGAGGGTCAATGCCTTGCACTGAGTTTGCATTCTTGTGATAGTGATATGTGTGCGAGAGGGTCAATGCCTTCAACTGTATTTGGATCCATGTATTTGTTTTAACTTGCAAGATGGTGAATACCTTGTTTGTTTTGTAGGGTTTACTAGTTGCAAGTAGGGGGAGTGGCTCTCAATGGGGGCGAAACACAAAGTGGTGTCCAGGGTAACCCATTTGGGAGTTTCTTAATATAGTGATAACCTAAAATGAATTAGGGGGATGGGTAGATCTCACATTAAACAAGATAATTGGATGACTCACCCATTCCTGTAGCGCTCATTTAGGCTAAGGATGGGTTGAGAAGGCCTAGTTGGAAAGATCAACTTCCTTGTCCTCACAAAAGGAATGTTGGTTCTGCATGTGTCACCCTATGGGGTCGGCATCTAGTGAGAGACCGTTAGGGTAACCATAGATGGGGGCCAACGTCTAGTGAGAGACTATCAAGGTAACCCATGTCAGGACCATGCGATGACACTCTTCCCTATTACAGTCTAGCATTCCCTAGTTGTGTTTTCCCTTCTGTTGTGTGTGTGCTTCTGGAAGTGATGCATATGTTGTATGTGATGTTCATATTGTTGCAGTGTTATGTTGGAGCCATGTTTAGCCTTGTTTATGTTAGCCTTCTGCCTTCTTGAAGGTTTGCTTGTAGTGGGACCTTATTTTATCTCCTAGCATGGGGGGTGGACCTTAGGGTTTCACATGGTCGGGAGTTTGGTGCTTTTTCCTCGATTGGTTCTCCTTGCTACTTGTTTGTGTGTGTGGAGGTTGTACCTTATGTAGCAGATTTTAGTTCATATTCCAGTTCAAGGAGACAGTCCTTTATGTATATGTATTGGACTTTCATATCAGTTGTATCTGTAGATACCTAAATTTAATCACTTCCATATGATTAAATTTGTTGCGTTCACGCCTATCATATTAATATTAATTTATTAAATTAATATTACCCCCTGTGTCTCATACTGATAAAGTATTTAATTTAATAATTAATACTTTGTCTTTTACCTTATTCCTCTCTAAATTAAATAAATACACTAATTTATTTAATTTAGTCACTTATCCTCCTTTTGATTTAAAAATCAATTTAAAATTCCTCACTTTCTCTCTCCTTGTCACATCCTCCAACATTTGCCACTTGCCTCTAACCTTCTGTTAATTAGCCTAATCCAATATTTGCACAACCTTAACCAAAATCATTAACTAAATTTAGCACCTCTTTTTGGTCAATTCTTCCATTTTTCCTTTTTAATGATAATCTCATTTAAAACACTTAGGACTTGGCTTCTACAATCTCCACATGTGACCAAGTCCCACCTTTTTGGAGCCCCCTTTTATCCTCTAGGTCATCTTATGAATGGGAATTTTTAATTCACATTTATCCCTCCAACCACCTTTCATTTTCCCATGTAGATTTTTGAGGAATTCCAAAATTCCTCAAATGTCCCTTTCACTCCCACTTGGGGACAAGAAATCCCTTTTTGTGGAAATCCTCTCATCCCCCAAGGTGCATGTCCTTTTCCACCTCATGTACCTTTTTTGACAACTCATCTCCACCTCATATCCTCTTGTCCACTTCACCCTCCACATGTCAAGATGTGAGGGCTTGTGGGTTCTCAACCCACCATAGCCCTTCATCTTGGCCTTGTTGGATCAATCTTGACCCTTGAATTCTCTAGAGAATTCAAATTCTTCTATAAATACCCCCTTCTCAAGGGCATTTACAACACTTTTGATTTTCATAACCTTATGCTTCCATTTTTCCTTCACAACACTTAGCCATCTTGCACCCTTATGCTGTCATTTTGCATTCTCAACACTTTGCATTTTGATAACTACATGCTGTCCATTTGAATCCTCAAGCCTTTTCTATCATTCAACCATCTTTGTTCATCATCTTGCATATAGAATCTTGCATCTTAGTCACTCAATCTATCATCTAAGGAGCACACAACCCATCCAAGCAAGGGCCAATCAAAGAAGTTTCAACAACAAGGGAGGTAAAAGTGTTTGTGTTTCATTTTATTTGCATTCCTTTTCGTTGTAACTCTCTTTTGGCTAATCTTGAGGTGTCCTTGGTGTTTTGTCTTTCATGTTTCTTAGTTATTTTGCACACTTAGAGCATTAGGAATTCCAAGGTATACAGTATCATTTATTGTAATATTGATGTATTCTTCCCAATTGTATTCAGGGAAGCATTATTGTAAACAATATAATGATGTGCTCTCATGTAGTAGAATTTGTATATGTACTTGTTAGTTATTTATACGTGATCTTTAATGTTGTTTATCTGATGGAACGCTATGGAGATTCATATTGTTTAATCATTTAATCTTATGGTTTAAAATGAACTTGTATATTAGATAAATGATGTTAGCATAGTTGTTAATGAAAAAATTTTAGTACTTATTAGAGTTGTGTTAGTATCATAGTCAAGGGACCTTAGAGGACTTAGGATTGGTTTGTATTTGATGATATATTATGTAGTTCACTATTATTCTTATAAAAAAATACATTATTTAGTCTTGTTATGTGTTGTCCTCTGGGGTTCCTTGGTGGGGCGTTATAGAACAAGAAACATGAAAATAATGTGAGGATGGATGCATGAAAGAAAGAATGGGTCTCGACTACAAGGCCATGTTAGGTACCCATGTACATATGCAAAAAGGGGGAAAAGGAGAAAACCTAGTGGGATAAAACTCCTCCCCAAAAAATACAATAATGGTATCCATCACAAATCCAATAAATCTCCATCCACATAAAGGATGATAGGAGGGACCATACAACCCCCCCATAATGAGATAACCTACTGGAAAGAAGCACTCGAAACACACTTGTGGAGTAACACTATAATCCTTAATCTAACAATCAAAGAAAAGATAATTCTATTTTCTAGAAACCATATTATAGTCACTAAACAACTCAGGTCATAATCATGATAAAGCAACAGTAGACCTAATGCCAAGGAACACTAGAAAACTTGCAAACTAGCACAATCTTGGAATCTATGAAACAACAGTTGATTGAAAAAAGATCTGAAATTGAAATGAAGTGTAGAGATAAAAAAATAAAATGTAAACCTAATGCATGAAAATAGGAAAGAGTGCATGCAATGATCAATGTTTACATCTACCTCCGTGAAGATAAATTAACCTTAGATCTGTGTAGATGACAAAATCAGCTTTCCAATGTTGCTTAAATCGCTAAAATCTAATAATCGAGGAAAAAAATATGCCTTCTGGAGAGAAAACAACTAAGTTTGAATTTAGAAGCCTATAGGGAAAATAGTTGTGTCAGGCTATTTTGATAGCTATTTTTGTAAGATTTGTTCACTTCTTGCAAAATCTAGCAGATACCTAGATGGTATTTTGTGATTTTGAACAAAACCCATAAATATTTTTTCTCAAAAATACACGAGGAAAAATATATTGTTTGTTTTTGCTCAAGGCCCGATCCCTTGAAGATCCCCAAAAAATTCTCTTGATTGAATTTCTCTTGGATTCGAGAAGGGGCTTGCAGATCAAGGCTCTAATACCATCTTAGAGTTTCTAATAAACTCCATAAAACCAAGATCACCTACAAAACCTGGATTAGCCTTCTACAAGGAGAAAAAACAAACATGCAAGAGCAATTTGCATAAAGATGTACAAATAATATTATTGTGAATAATGAATTACATGAGATAACTTTCTTTTATAGAGCAAGATGAAAAACCTTAAAAGGAAAACCTAACTAGGACCTAATTAAACTTAATAAAGTGTAACTAAATATTTAATTACACCAACAAGAATAAGTGATATGAGTTTTGAAACTAAAAAATTGAAGTTGGATTGAGCTAAGAAGCATGGGGATAGGTGATATTTGTCAAGATTCTATTTTCCAAGAACTAAGGTAAGCCTTGTGAGAGTTGATGTCATTGAATGATTAAATTCATTAGATTCATTTTTATTATTTGAGTTGACTATGGTACATGAATTATTTTCAATAGATTCAATCATATTGTTCCAGGTTTACTATATAGGTTAGTCAACTCAAAACAAGAGACTATAATAATTCTTATAGTGAAAATTATAATCTTTAAAATGTATATGATCCAATTGTGAATGTATTTTTTTTATAGCAATAATAAATCAATTTTAGCCTAGATTCATCCAACTTTGACCAGGGAAATAGGGTTAGCAATTAAAATTAAAAGAATAATTATTAAATCACCATATTTATATCTTTAGTTTTCTTGAAAATCAAAATCAACAATTAAATCTAGTCATTCTTTATTTTGATATGAATATTTTTGGCACTATTAAGATATTTTTTATGTGGATCACTTTATGCAAACTATTAAGGATGATGTGACCATAGTAAAATAAGTACCATGAGATTATTGTTGAATCACTTAAGAATATTATGCAATAAGAATTCAAGATACAAGAGTGAAGAAAGCACATGTCCATGCTCCATCAAACTAGTTTCTAGAGAATGTATTCCTTGTATTGAAGAGTTACAAAATTGTTACAACCACCCCTTTCTCACATTAACTAGATTATGATAATATACTCATATAAGTACAATGATTATGTTGCAAAGTGTAGTGTCATAAATTGTCACCCTTGATAATTTCACACTAGGTTTTTCCCCCTATGTACTTGGACCTAATTATGCACCTAATTTCCCAATTATGCATATAATTTTTTGTTTTAAAACATTTATCAAAAAATCAAACATAGGAAATCAAAGTAGGCATTTAATATTTTTTTCCCGACACTTTGGATCCTTGAAAAATAGGAATCAATCTTGGGCACAGGGCACCCTAGATAGCCTATTTTGCCTCCAAATTTGAATATGTCAATGTTACTAAGTTATTATTTGAAATTCAAATTTTAATTGTTAGTTATTAGGATTTATTTTTTTGGAAATTAGAGTAATTGCATAAAAATACATAGTATTTTCATAATTTCAATAAGACAAGCAATCATAAGAAAATACATTAGTAATTATTATACTTCAAAAAGCATTCAAGAGCAATCAAGAGTAGAATTTTCAAAATTATTGCAATATTTTGTCATTCAAGCATCATGTCAATTTTTATGTGAGTTTTTTTCATGTTTTGCATGCATTTCATTTTTTAATACTAACACTTGTAGGTCTTCAAATTAAATCAATTCAAGTGACAATTGATCCTTGAAGGTGATGAGTGTGACTTAAATCCATCAAGGAGATCATATTTGAGTTGTAAGTTGTAAAAAAGTGTTAATTCATCATTTTTTATCATTTAGCCTTTTCCCTCAAAAGGATAAGATCTCTTTTATCATCAATTTTTCCATTGTGGAGGTAGAAATATGAATATGGGGTTTGAAAAAGGAAAGCCCCTATATGACACAACCCTTCCCCTCCTTTTGTGTGTGGAGGTTGTAGATCTAAAGAGAATTGAAGGAATATTGAAGACAATATTCTCATTCATGCACCAAAACCCTACAAGTTGACAAGTCACAAAAAATTTATTATCTAAGCAATAGAAAAAGATCTAACAACCAAACCTGAAAGGAAGAAGCTACAGACCAAGGAGCTCATGCTTTTGAAAGAAATTTTAAGACCCAGGTCCTCAACCTAGGGAATCCTTGTTCCCTAGACCACCTAGAATCAACTAAAATTTAAACCCTAGGTGCATCAATGTCTGCCTTCTACTTTTTTGGAACTTAAATTTCTCTATGTGTTTTTAGTTTGTCATAATTCATATCAAAATGTTGCATTTCCATAGTTTACCTAGTTACATCATTACATCAAGTTTTCAATCCATCAACCCTGCCACCTCCAACACCCAAAACAAGAATATAGATCTAGGGTTAGTTGATTCACCTTTCAAATTTTAAGTCAATCTCATATCCTTGTTGATCTAGATTCGCCCACATGTTCTTGGAAAAGATTGATGTTAGTGATCTACCCATTAGACCTAGGATCTCCTTTTCCATCGAAACATTTTCGTAAACCCAACCGATCTTGAATTATATAACTTCTAAATTTGTAAGCATATCATCCTAGATCTGATTTGAATCTGAATCCATCATTTCATGAAAAGGCATTGAAAAATCAAAAAATTGCATAGCATATTGCTTTCAAAGTTCAATTTTTTAGTTATCATAAGTTAGATCTACATCATAATTTTATTTACAAATATGAATTAGGACATATTAGATCTTAATTCAAATCTGAAAGTGATCAAAGCATTCATTTAGGCATATGCATATAGTGAAAAAGTGGAAAAGAGCATTGTTATTGTAGCAAAAAGACATCAAGCTTTAAATTTTCTAGGTTCCAATGAATTTATGCATTTTATAATCTAAAAGAGGCATTTTGAATTTCATTTATTGATTGAACATTTTGAAAATTGCTTGTATACTTGCATTTTAAATTTCAAAAAATCACAAATTTACAAAATTGTAGAAATTTATTTACTGTTAGACTTGCATAGTCACATAAAAGAATACCTACACACAATAGCACATATCAGAAATTTGAAATTTGTAAAATAACTTGTTATTCTAGGACATCCTTGCACCCTTGACTAGGTAATTTTTGTCAATATTTATGTGAAAATATCTCTTAGGAGCTTCTATTCCAATCTACTTTCAGTTTTCTACCCACTATGTTGTAACAATCTGAATTTCAATACATATATATCTTTGTCATAATGGCTAAATGTTTTGGTAAAATGTTATCTTTGTTGAAGTCTTTGATTAATGTTTACAGTTGTGTGTTTGTTGAGGATAATCTATTAAGTAATGCAACCCATGTTACTCCATCTCCCAAAGCATATCTTCCCACTGAGGATATCTTGAGGCAAGGGGAAGCAATCATGGATGAATTCCTAAATACTACAATACTTGACCTTGAATCCAACATTTTTGTTTATCCTTTATCGGTATTGCCTACTCATAATCCTCAAGAACTAACAAGACCCATGATACCAACATTGGATATGTGTTACAATTCTAATACATAAATTACTTTGCAATCTATACCTTTCCCATCACACATGAGAGAGATTGCTAATGACAACCATGATGGGCCTATAAATGACCCCTCATCGTATGAAAAAAATTTCACTAATACACCCATTACCTTGAAATGATGATATGGCCAAGGCTTTAAGATTCTAAGTAAACAATGTTGTGACACAAATAATGAACATGAAATCCAAACCCTTTCGGAAAAAATACCATTTTAGGATACAAAAGGAATTGGTTATCATGGTCCTCCACCTCTACATACAAAATTTACTCCACCCACCAAACCACACAAACTTCATGGTCCTATTAAAAAAGGCTTGTTACCTATCCCACATCCCTTTTCTGAGACTGAACACACTTTATGTACACTTACAACTAGGATTCATTACATTACCTCCTATTCAAGAAATGTGAGATGTGCAATGCAAGAATAAGAGCTCATCTTTTTGTGCATATCATAGATTTTTTGGACATGCTACTAATAAATGTCATACTTTAAAGAAGAAATTGGAAGATTTTGATCCTTATAATAATAGATTTGACAAGATAATAGAATAAATAATTGTCTTTTTCTCCTTGCTATGTGGTGGTTGTAGTACCACATGATACTCATTACTATTTTTGGGGGCACACATTTAATTTGGTGCAATCATGTCTCATTACACAAGGAACAATGTGACATCATTCATTTAGGATCACCTTTATCCCTACACTTGGGAGGCAAGGTTAGTTAGCTTTGTATTAGGTTAATTCCTTGATACAATGGATCCCTTTATTATCTCCTTAAAATATTAGTGTAGCAAGTACACTAACATTTTAAGGTGGGGACATATTACCCCCATATATTAGAATTTTAGACAAGATTACTAGGCATGTGGCTTTTTCTAGTGATGATGTTCAGATGTACCTAGGATGTGGCCTTGTTTCTCACATATTATCCCCCTTATTAGTAATTTAATAAGACATTCTCTAATATGAGGAATCTTTTGTAACGCCCCGCCGTGCGAACCCCAAAGGACAATTACACAATAATTACAGCACAATTTTTTTTATAACATACATGTAATACATATTAAGTCATAACGTGAATTTCATTTAAATAGATTCATTAACACATACATCCTTTGGGGTACACGAAGAGTCATTACGTGACTTAAATCCATACAATAGCAATAAAGAATAAAATCCAAAGATATAAAGTAAACAATAACAAATATAACACATACATGAAAAAAAATTCATTGATAAGAAGCCATCTACACATAAATACAACATATGCATGATTAACATAACACATTGAATAAAAACTACCATGGTCAATATCCACACCAAGTTTAACATTTCATTACAGTACAATGTTTAAGAAGTACAATGATACAAAAGTGTTCCAAATATAAGTGAAACCATCACCAAATAGCATGCTACAAATGAATAAATGAATACAAAGTATCATAACTGGCTCCAAGACAGATACAACTCTGGAGTTGCTGCAACAACACCAATCCGCACCTCTCGATCCTCGACTAGGGACCCAATGGGGTGCTTGGCACGTTCCACCCAACCATGTGAGTCCGAAAACCCACCCCCCGTGCTAGGAGCTAACAAGAATGAGACCTCAACCAAGAACATCCAACAGAGAACCACAAGACTCAACGTCATACAAAAGTATCATAACACTTAGAAATTACAATGACATAATCAACCACATCCAAGAGTCATAAATCTCATCACATAATTCAAGGCAATAGCTAGTAAACAAGGAACCAAAGGAAGATCATAAAACACTTTCAAATCAAACTGAATTAATAAACGTAACACAATTCTGAATCACAATGACTCAATACAATAACATCATATCACAGTACCACAAGGGTACAAGGTCAAAACCCAAACATCCACAAGATTTATACAAGACCAAAGAATACACCAAAGATCAAATAGGGTAGAACCATAAATCAATTCAAAACAACTATGATCCATCAATTCAAGACAAAGACCCACTTCCAGAGGATTTCCAAAGAAGCAACATAATAAGGAGTGTTAGAGGAGAGTGTCATCGCATGGCTTACATGGATTATCCAGACTACTACTAACGCAAGGCGCCGCCTCTGTCTACTGACGAATTATCCAGACAAAACCGAGCGCTAGGAGCCACCTCCATCTATGGTTATCCAGACTACCTGTCTCAAGGCGCCACCCCATAGGGTTGCTCATGCAGATCCATCACCCTTCGCGAAGACAAGGCAACAAACATGCCAACCACGGCCTTCTCAATCCCCTTTAGCCTGTGATAGCACTAAATGATGGATGAGGCATCAATTATCTTTTTAATGTGATTCTACCCACCCCCTAGTTAATTATTTAAATTATCACTTATTAATTTCACTCCAACGAGGGCTATCCTGGCGCCCCTTTGTGCGTCGACCACCCACTTAGAGCCACTCTCACTCTAGACACTCAAAACATAAAAACCAAATCCAAGGGTTGTACAACATAACAAGTACATTAGATCACAACAGAGAAGCATGCAAGGCATTACCCAACTTTCCATAAATACATAATCAAAATCTCAACGATTCATGTACAACCCTTTTAAATTCAAAAAAAAAATCAAGGCACTTGCCACATCAAGGCACATAAAAGGAGGAACATTAACCAATAGTAAAATAAACCTCCAGAAGATTCTCATAAAGTTACACGAGGGTTTCCCCATGAAAATATGACAACAATAAAAGCAAAACCTTGAAGAACCAAATGCGATTCAAATATAGCGAGAGAATACATCAAAATAAGATCAACAACTCCAATAACAACATCAACAACTTCGATACGAACTAATTCGAGAATCCAAGGGAAACCTCTATTTTCTCCTCTTGGAATACCCATAATTCAAAGAACTTTCCAACTTTGACTCATCAACAACTCAAGTAGAACCGTCAATCATGACAAAGACAACATTAACCGATTTACCACTTAGAGTAAAGCACAAAAAGAAAACATATGGGTTCCCAACGAATAACAACATACATCAATTGAGAGAAAATTCCCAACTCAAAATCAACTCATGAAAAGTCACATCGAAAGAATCCATAAAACCACTCATTCTAATAATAATGTATCCATTCATTCAATAAGAAGTAACCTGAAACCATCTAAAAAGAACATTATTCTAACGATCAAACATTTCCATCATTTAAAGATATCACAATGTTGCAAAGTGAAGATATAATCTAATGTTATAAGCCACAAGACACTAATTCTCAAGCATACTCTTCCAAACACAAATTAAAACAATCATGAACAATAATACGGGTTCCTATTTTACACACACATAATTACATACAAGAACCATTAGACACATCAACCTTGAAGAACACTATCTTAAAACACTTACAATGAACAGGCCATCGAGACATCTCCACAAATATTCCACAAATCACACCCACCTTAAAACAATTACATAACACTTAAACCAATAACCAAAACACTTTGTTTAAAACAACAATCACTCACACCTTATAACCATAAAGACATTCCTTTAATTTAGGCATTATTTCAACGTTCTTATCACTTACTTTAAGGTATCCACTTAATCTAATTAAAAGCATATTTACTACAAATAATTATATTTAAAATAACTATATCGTTTATAAGATAACCAACTCCATCGACTGTTTAATATGAATCCTAATTATAACTTTAAAATGTAATACTAAGATGACAATTCTATAAATTACAACTTTATTATAATCCTAAGGTGACGATACTAATAAATTATTTCACATAGCAGTTTGATAAATAACTATTATTCACAGACTCACTAGATAACAAAAAAGGTAAAACCATTTAACATTTAATCAGTATCATCTAAATTAATTAACCTATGAACCTAGAATTTATCCTCACTTAAAAATAACTTTATCATTTAACCTTTAAGTAAAAGAAACTATGAAAATGTAGAATCACTTATCTCCTTTAGTGAACCCTAAAACTTAATTACCATATAAATCGATTTATTTTAACTAAATACACAGTTCATTTATCTACAACAAAATTAAATACTTATTTCAATAATGTTTATTCGGTTAAAATCCTTTGTTAAATAATTTACTAAACAACCTAGCGAAATAACCATTTTCACTTTAATTATTTACCCAATTCTTTTATTTTCTAAAGCGAATTCAATACTTCATTTACAAATCAACTATCTAATTAAAATTCTTTATCACCTTTTATTACTTCACTTACCATAAAATAAAATTACACTTTTACTTAACTCACTATCTTACAAAACATTCTAACACTCGATTCATATTTTACTTTAATTCACTCACTTGACTAAAACTTAATAAGTATCTATTTATTCCAAAAAAATACTAAATATTGCCAATACAAGAATCTAGGTATCCCTCACATAATTAATACCCAATCTTATATCTAAATATTTATACCTGAAAGAGAAATTATAAATCAACTACTTGAAAGAGGGAATGTTCAATACCAACTAGAGCTCATTAATTATTTCTTTATTTATTTATTTAATTATCTCTTGGAATAATTATACAGTTTACCTATCACGCTAGGATTACTATCTTGACAAAGCTGCTTAAATCATTTTTAAAAATTTTTTTATAGTAAACTATAATGTAAATTATACTCACAATGATAGCTTTCGTGAGGTGTAAATAGTAATATGAGTATATATATATATTTTGCACGGAAAGGAATTATTGCACCCTAATCAAAGACCAAGATTTTATCTATGTTTAAGGCTTATCACTTGACCTAAAGCATCAGCAACAGTTGAGGCAGGTTGGTATGAATTAAGAGAGTTTATTTAAATCTGTACACCCTACCAAGTTTAATTACGCTGCAGCCACCAGTAGTCAATGAAAACAAAAGGGTTATTAAATTTAATAGCTGCCGCTGTGGTGGTTACTAAAGATGCCAGGGAGACTATTTAATTATTACTTATTTAATTCTGTACAATGTTTCAACTGTAATTGCTGTAACAGTGACAGGTTGCCAAGGGTTTCAGAGGAACTATTAAATTTACTACACTTTTGCAAGTCTAACATTGCGGCTGTGATAATTTTTCCTTTATAAATTTAGATTACCAGACTGTGTGAAGGAGCTCATCTAAGCACTATATCTAATAACATCAATTTTTTTTTCAGCTTCGACTGAACGGAGGTAATTGGCAAGGCTAGAAACATTGCGCAGACCAAGAGAATTAATTAATCTGCTCATTGGTCCTCAATTTCTTCACTTAAACAATCTGCTCATGGACGGCATCAGAGAAGACACACGAGCCAAGCTTTCCTCCAAGTTGGAGATGGTTACAGTTGCAAAAATGTGAGACACCATTTAAAGAAAGTGAATTTTGTAATTTGGAAATATCACCATTTACTGGTATTATTATTTCAAATCCCGAATGTTATCCACAAAACTAAAAAGAAGGAGAAAGGTGAGGTGCAAATACGTGACTTATGAGAATTTCCTGCAGAGTCTACCCATTTTTTTATTTTTTTATCAGCATAGGTGATAATTTGTCAAAATGCAACCAATCTGAGAGCTGCCCTTTCAGGAAGTAATTAACTTGCCGCTATCAGCCAAAATCAAGAGAATTAATATTATATTTATTAAAACAATAAATCTTTATAGGTTAAAATTAGATTAATCTTTAACTTGTTAAATAAATTTTATTTTCTTTATATCACAACTTAACTATGACTCTCAATGGATGGTAATTATTATCATTATTATTCAAATTTTATTTAAATTTATTTTATTTCATTTTCTTCTGTTTTGACATCAATTTCTGTAAACATAAATTTACGTTGATTTTATTAACTGTTCTACTCGGTGGCATTAGTTTACAAATAGCTAGGGTTTCTACAGAATTACAAACTAGGGTTGGTATTAGAAGCACATACAATAAAACTTTTACTAGATTATACGTAAGGAAAAATAATTATAATGTGCACCTTGTAATGGTAGGATGCTCGCAGAGGGGATATGCAAAAATTGAATTATCTGTGTTGGAATGATTCCATGTTGAATCGTTTACAGCCAATCTCTGAACTGAATTTATTGAGGTTGAGGGATGGATCAGCCAGAACAAAAGCCTAAAACTTTTGCTGCATCTTCAAACCCTTGGTCAATGCAGAAAGCGAACAAACAGCATAACGACATTCAAATAAGAAGGTGCTCTCCAATTGGTTCACAGAGAGAATTCCCCTCCCCCTAAATTTTTCTTGCCTTCTCTTAAAGAAAATACCAAATTCTCCGTTCAACCGCCCTAACTCCTCTTTCTTCCCCGTAAAAGATTTTCAAAAAAAAATAACTAATTTTATTTACCCACTTTTAATTAATCATTACTATATATATTTATTTATTTAATTTCAACCAATAACTTCTTTTTATTTTAAATTACTTCCGCTTAACTCTAAATTTTAACTAAAACAAATTTTCATAAATAATTAACTTTTAATTAAAATATAATTGAATAAATATTTTTACCTTAATTTATTTAATCTTAAATACAATTTTAATATTTCTTCCTCTCTAATATTATCTTACTTTTAGATTTATTAATTGAATTTAATCATTAAATGATAATTATTTTTCCTCATCAAATTCGATTACTTTCAATAACCAACTCCCAAGATAATTAAATTGACGTTTATTATTGAATCTAATTATTTATTTAATTCCAAATAAAGAAGTAACCTTATAATTAAATTAACTTAATTAATCAACTCCAAGTGTATTATTAGTGTTATCTCATAATCTTAAAATTAAATTAAATAATAAAATCACATCATCACGACATTACTAACAACTACTTACTTGACATCAATGATGACCGAAACGGGGTGGGCACTACATCTTTGATCTATGATAGGGGCCCTTTTGTGGTGTTATCATGTATGATATGCCCTAAAGTGTGACCTATCATATGTTGACTTGCATTTTTTAAAGAATAATAGTACACTTTGTTGGCATGCCCCCTTTTTGGTGGTGTTATTTATAACACCCCCTGAGGCATGGATTTTGATGTTCTTCCCTCATGACATTAAACTTTATTCACCCCCTAAGGCAATTTTTGTTAAATTTTTATGCACCTCCTAAGGTGATTTTTGTTAAACCTTCTATGCACCCCTTGAGATTATTTTTTTACACCCGTTGAGGTGATTTTTGTACACCCATTGAGGTGATTTTCATCCCCTATGACATTAAATAGTCCCCCATGATGGTTAAATCTATACGCTCCCTAAGGCGTGATTTTTAAGATATTCCATGGATTTGGAATAACACAACTTATCAATTCATAAACTTGAACACCCCTTTTAACATGGCCACCTAGCATAACACAAATGTCTTGCTAGTTGACCCATGTGTTTCATGAGATACCTAGCATAACATAGCTTGCTATCCTTTTGGAACCCATCATATTGCATGGAAACCTAGCATAACACAACTTGCTAGCTAGTGGATCTATGTAGCTCATGAGTGATTTAGCATAACACTTTGGTAGCCCTTGTGAGAGCACTATTTTTACTAACATCATATTCAAGAAATGATTTTTGGTATTTGAGATAAAATTAAGACAAAAGTCTCTTTGTCTTTCCAACTCGAATCCTTTTAGTACTAACCCTTGTGTTTGTGTTTATGTTTTCTTCATGTTTGCACTGTGTTTTTTTCTTTATGTTATGTTTATGTTGTGCATCTTCATTGTGTATGCTTCATTTTTGTCATGATGCATTACACATCATACATGTGTGTGTTCCATTTTTCTAATGTTGTCTTGCCATAGGATCTTGAATCCTTGGGGTTTGAATGTTCTCCCTAGATTTAGTGCCATCCAATCTCTTCAATATGTGGATAATTGAAAACCTCTTGACATACTCTTAATTTAGTGTGAGTTTGAGTGTAATTTCATACTCTTACTTACGTGGGGTCTAAATGTAGCATCGTAAATTGTCACCTTTGATAATTACATACTAGGTTTTCTCCCCTCTATGTGCTTGGACCTAATTATGTACCTTATTTCCTAATTATGCATGTAATTGTCCATTTTATAATATATATCAAAAAATTAAACATGGGAAATAAAAGTAGGCATTTAATATTTTCCTCCAAATACTTTGGATTCCTAAAAAATAGGAACCCAGTTTAGGGAACAAGGTTCCCTAGACTACCTATTTCAAGTCCAAATTTGAACATGTCAATGTTAGTAATTTATTATTTGAAATTTAAATTTAAATTATTAGCTATCCAAATTTAATTTTTGGTAAATTAGATTAATTGCATATAAATACATAGTATTTTCACAATTTTAATAAGACAAGCAATCATAAGGAAAAACATTAGCAATTATTATGTACTTCAAAAAGCATTCAAGAGTAGATTTTTAAAATTAATGTAGAATATTGTCATTCAATCATCATTTCAAGTTTTATGTGACTTTTGTTCATGTTTTGCATGTATTTTGTTTTTAAGTACTAACACTTGTAGGTCTTCAAATCAAATCAAGTCAAGAAAAATTTGATCCTTGAAGGTGATGAGTGTGACTTCAATCCATCAAGGAGATCAAATTTGAGTGGTGAGTTGCAAAAATGTGTCAATTCATCATTTTTATCATTTATCCTTTATCCCTTGAAAGGATAAGCTCTCTTTTATCATCAATTTTCCCATTATGGAGGTATAAATACCAACACAAGGTTTGACTGAGGCAAGCCCCTATATGGCACAACCCTTCCCCTCTTTTTATGTGTGCAGGTTGTAGATCCAAAGATAATTGGAGGAATATTGAAGATTATTTGCTCATTCATGCATCAAAACCCTACAAGTTGACAAGTCACGAAATATACATTATCTCAGCAATAGACGAAGATATGACAACCAAACACAAAATGAAGAAGCTAAAGACCAAGGACCTCATGCTTGTGAAAGAAATTTTAAGATCTAGGTCCTCAGCCTAGGATGTGCTTGCACCCTAGATCACCCAGAATTAGCTCAGATTTGACCCCAAGTGCATTAGTGTTTGGCTTCTACTTTTTTGGAATGCAAATTTGTCTATGAATTTTTAGTTTTTCATAATTCATATCAAAACACTGCATTTTCATATTTTACCTAGTTACATCATTACATCAAGTTTTCAATCCATCAACCCCTCCACCTCCAACACCCATAAAAAAGAATCTAGATCCAAGGTTGGTTGATTCAACTTTTAGGTTGTAAATCAATCTTATCTTCTTGTTGATCTATATTCTCCCACATGTTCTTGCAAAAAGTTGATCACTAGTACAAAAATAGAAATAAATGACTAAAAAAACTACTAAAAATTGGTCACATGACCATTAGCTTGGTCATGTGACCATTAGTAGTTTATTGTCATTCATTTATAATGCAACCAAATTTATGACTAAAACAATTTTAGTCATTTATTGGTTGTTTTGATTGATCAATTTGGTAGTATATTTAGTTGTTAATTTAGTCATTCATTGTTGTTAACTGGTCATTTATTTAGTCATGGTAGTCATTTATTTAGTTATGATAATTTTTTTATTTATTCATGATAGTCATTTATTTAGTCATGGTAGTCATTTTATTTAGTCATAGTAGTCATTTATTTAGTCATTGTAGTCATTTATTTAATTATTGTTTAGTAATTTATTTAGTCATTGTAGTCATTTTAGTCATTGTAATCATTTATTTAGTCATTGTTTAGTAATTTATTTAGTCATGGTAGTCATTTATTTAGTCATTTATAAACTGAAATAATCATAAAACTTCAACAAATCTGCTCAAAGGATTGAAAATAATTCATTGTGTATATTCAAAATGTATATAAAATATGTTACAAAGAACTCTATACATAGAGTTTTGAAGACAAAATCTTTTGTAGTATGCAAACTATTGATTTATTATGCTTTTAAAATTGAAAAAAAATAAAACTAAAGCTAAGATCTCTATACATAGATTTTTGAAGACAAAATCTTTTGCAGTATGCAAATTGTTGATTTATTATGCTTTTAAAATTGAAAAAACTAAAACTAAAACTAAAAAGCCATTTGTGTGAATGCATGTCTTCAGTGATGTCATTGTTGCACATGGGGTGGGTTGTAAATGCATCTAAAATGAACTGGTTTTGCATTATTCTTGATTTGTACCTGTCCACAATAAAAAACTAAAAATTTGTCAAAATTTCCAAAAGATTTATAAAATTTTGAAATATGAAAAAAAAGTGTGATGATAAAGAATTTCATAGCAATATAGGTCTTAATATGAAATATCAATATTTTGATAATGAGCACATTTAGTTTTTTATATTATAATATCAAATATGCCACATAGTAAGACAATTAAGTTTCTAGAGCTTTGTTTTACAAGATAATATAAGAAAATAATTTACTTAACAAAAAATGATCTCAAAAGGTTTGAAGGTCTATACAGCATCAATTGACCTCATTAATTAACACCGAATTTAATGTTCCAAGGGCGTAGAATCACAAAATGCATAGCTTGGGAATTTTATTTTTTTGAAATTGGCTTAAATATGAAAAGATAAAATAGATCCCACCTTTATTACAAAGCAATCACTTACCTCATAAACTAAAAAAGGCCATCTTGAGTGACAACTAAAAACCATAAAATTATGCAGGCCATACTGCCTGCATCTATTTTTTCCATTTTAGGGCATATAATTTGTAAAGCATGTGCATTCAAATGCTCTAATTTTAAGTTGCCAATGATCATTTATATAAATAAATGCAATTTGATCTATCAATACTGTACTCAAAATCATGGAGCTTTATTAATAACCCTCATTTCAAGAATACCAAGTGTTTAGAGCTTCCTCCATGGAATTAAGATACAAGCTATGTTTTTCATTGGTCCATGATGATTCTGAAGATGAGGGATCCTCCAATGACTGTAAAAACATACCAAATTGTTAATAAAAATTAACTGAACATTAATCTATAAGATGAAACAAACTAATTAATCTAGATATATATACATACATATACATATATATCACATTCCATTATTGTATATATGTGAGATTTAATAGTCAATTTTTCTACTTATGAATCCATTAATAGGATTTAAAGAATTAGAATCTAGTATCCACGAGATAGGAAAGAGTAAAAGGGAAATAATTTGGAAAATATTTTATAACACAAGACCAAAATGGAGACATTCCTAAACCCTCACTTTAGCATCGACGGTTCCTACTACTTAATCTTTTGCGAAAAATTAGGCATTCCTTCTCTTTTCCTGCAGTATGTCACCAAACAACAGTGGAAGAATTTTAGCATTGTTTTTACCATGGAAAACTAGTGCAACAACATCAGTCTCGGCTCCTCCAAACTTCCTCGCTAGTATTGACCTTTCACTTCTCTGATTTGGCGAGCTGCAACTTGAAAATAAGGTTTCGAGGGTTTTAGAGTTTGTGTATTAAAATGAAAATTACGCCCAAGATTTGGGTGGGAGTCTAAAAATTAAGGCAAGATTTTCTCGTCCATTATGCCCGCCCATTATGCATGTCCATTAGTTTGTCTACTAAAAAATATTTCAAAATGGAATCGAAATTAAATATATTACAATATATAAATCGTCGACTTTTATACAATAGATAATATTATATAATATTATATTATAATATTATAATATTATATTATATAATATAAATATTACATTATATTATCATAATATAAATATTATAATATATTATATTATAATAATATAATATTAAATACATTATAATATAAATATAATATTATTATAACATTAATAATATAATATTATATAATATAAATTACAACTATACTATTTTGAATTGCAACTATAACCTCTTTAATCACCATTCCCTAACCCCCACGCACCCACTTCCTCCTGCTCTGTGGTAATGCGGGAACATTAATATTTTTTACCGCTTACCCACTTTATCTCCTTCGCGCACATGCGGGTTAGCGGTGCAATGAAATTTTTAATGAATTTACTTGGCAGGAACATTAATATTTTTTTATCACTTTTCCCTCTTATTGCCTACTTAACCATTGTATCTCCTTCACCATGCAGGTCAGCGGTGCAATAATTTTTTTAATGAATTTACTTCATATTGTCATACCCACCATTTTGTAAATATTATAATATAAATATTATATTATATTATTATATAATATTATATAATAATAATATATATTATAATATATATTATATATTATATAATATTATCTATATTATATTATATAATATCATATTATATTATAATGTATTATATTATAATAATATTATGTAATAAATTGTATTGTAATATAATATATTATAATATAACCCACTCCCTCAATTCTAAATATTTTTTTTAATTATCTGCTTTAATATCATATTGTCTAATTTTTATTTGTATTTGTATGACTAATTATTTAGTTGTGTTTTTTACCCATGATCAAACTAGTCATTTGTAGTTGTGTTGTAAAAAATAAGTAGAATTTAGTCATCTTTAGTTTTAATCACGTAGTCATTTATTTTCCAAATTCTACTAGTGGATGTTAGTGATCTATCCATTAGACCTAGAATCTCCTTTTCCACTAAAACACAAAGTTAATCTAGTAGGAATTACAAATTAATTAAAAAAAATACTTGTTGGCTTTCTCCTTTCATACGAAATTTATTTTATTTTATTTTAATAATAGAATTTGTAATGATATATCAACATAGAAATTTATTAAACTATTCAAATAAGAGATACATATGCAATTATAATATATTTTCAATAAGATATAATACAAGATAATATTTCAAAATACATCTGGCATTCTTTCATAAATAATAATACTAAGAGTGAATGGTCACATACTAAACATATTTGTTAGGATAGTTAGTAGAAGTAAATAGGTTCATTACACCAGGTGAAGGAACCATCACTAGTACACAAATAATAATATATGACTAAATAAATCCATTAAAAATTTGCATATAAAATGACTACCTTTAATAATGCAAATCCATTAGTAGCTTCATTGCCATTTATAATGCTTAATAAATTTATGACTAAACTATTTTAGCCATTTATTTAGTCATTAATTTGTAGTTATTGATTTGGTCATTGGATTTAGTCATCGATCTTACCATTTATTTAGTCATTGATTTGTACTCATTGATTTGGTCATTGATTTAGCCATTAATTTAGTCATTGATTTAGTCATTAATTTAGTCATTGATTTAATCGTTAATTTAGTCATTGATTGTTATTAACTAGTCATTTATTTAGTCATGGTAGTGATTTATTTAGTCATATATTTAGTCATTAATTTAGTCATATATTTAATCATTAATTTAGTCATTAATTGTTGTTAACTGGTCATTTATTTAGTCAAGGTAGTCATTTATTTAGTCATATATTTAGTCATTTATTTAGTCATATATGTAGTCATTAATTTAGTCATATATTTAGTCATTAATTTAGTCATTACTTTAATCATTTATTTAGTCATTATTCTAGTCATTACTTTAGTCATATATTTAGTTATTTAGTCATTTAGTCATATTTAGTCATTAATTTAATCATTACTTTAGTCATTAATTCAGTCATTTTATTTACTAGTTTTCATTAATTGGTAGTAAATATAATCACAAAATAAATAATTTATTAAATACCATATATTTTATAATGCAAAACTAATATAATATTAAATTTGACCTAAAACATAAAAGTAAATAAAAATATTGCATATGTGTATAAGCTACAACATACTAAAATTAAAAGATTGATTCAACATCATGATAAATAAAGGTAATCTACAATAAAAAAAATTAATGCAAATATATATCAATATATATATCAAGTTATAAAATGTCAAGTGTCTAAGAGTATATATGTAAATATAATAAAAAATGTCAAAGTTGTCTAAGAGTTTCCAACTCTTTCAAATACACCATGATAATTAAGATCCCTGAACAACATATTCAAAATATTGCATAAAATAGTGAGCCAAGATGTCTAGCAACTAGTACATGATAAATATGTTCAACTATGTCATTTTTTGCAGATATTTTAGTGGCCACTGTGTGAAGGTTCCTTCTTTCTCTTTCAGACGAATAGCTCCATCTATTTTGTCTTCATAAACAAGGGGTATGTTACTCGTGACCTTTAAAATGTTTACATTTGCATCCATTGTTCCTTTCAAGTTGACTCCATGTATAGTAGATAGGGAGTGAATCAGCCCAATGCCCACAACATCACCATCTAATGGATCCAACACCTTAACTTTATCTCCTTCTTTGAGTTTATCAATACATTCCTACAAAAAGAAAAAAATAACACATTATAACATAAACTTACATAAAGGCTTCCAACAAATAACACATTATCCATGTTCCTACTAAACTTGCATAAAGGCTTCCAACAAATTTTTATGCATAAATAAAATAAACTAATAAACTTGTATAGTTTTATCTTTAGATTACAGTAGCTACATGTAGCTTAATCAATATCTCATTCAGACAAATAAAAAATTGTAAGATTTAATATTCAATACCATAGAACACAAAAAATACGATAAAATGTGTTCATTGAGGTCATCACAGAACTCACCGTGTTTAGAGAAGCAAACTATTTTCCACTCAACATACTAGCAGCTGATCTTTTTACAAACCCATTCTCATTAGCCTGCTTGTGCATACACAATCAATAAAATTCCACAGAAGTATGGTAACAATCAATAAAATTCCACAGAATAAGTACATTAACCAAAGAAACTAAATTTAACACTGGAAAAATGATTGAAAACTATAAGGCTTCTCAAAATCAGTCTGCTTTTGGGCTATTAACATGGCCCTCTAGTTAAAACTATTACAGGCTGCTATGGCCCTACAGGCTTATTTAGTATAGCAGTTGTAATCAGGGTCAATTAAAGACCAAGCTAAGTGGTTTGTGACCTCTTGTTGATTAGAATGATGTATGTTATCAGCACATTAAAAATAAGCCAGGTCTTCACCAATTATGCAATCATCATTAGCAGCATATCAATTACCCATTAGTTATGTAGTCATGCAATCATGCAGTTAGTTGTGCAATCATAGTTAAAAATTAGTCAATTACTCATCAGTTATGTTGTCATGCAATCAGTTATTGTCATGTCCCCTTTTCCAAATTAGAACCATTGAGAGACCTCTAGCATATCATCATTTCTCATAGGCTAAAGGATAAATCAAGGGAAATGAATAATAATATTATTTTAAGTTGGGCCTAGTAATATAATATTTATGGGGAAACTTAATAATATTTGATCTATAACACATACAAATGTACAAACTACCAAAAACTTTAAATTTTACAAACTTAATTAAATTGAGGAAATCAACCATTTCTTCATCTAATACAATTCCATATGCATCTACATAATTTTCAAAAGGAAACCTACCAAAATAAAAACTATTTACTACTCTGATTGAGTAGAGAATTATAATTTTTGATCAATGTTTAGGTAACCACTGGCCTGATGATAAGTGTGATCACAAGATCAAATGAGAAAGCATTTCTGAGATAATTTATGCTTCCAAAAGGTCCAGAGCATCCATAATATAGAAATGGTGTCTTTCTATATTATATTCCCAAGTATCCCTTTTTAGTTTTTTAATCATTTTGATCCACCTATTAGCATACCTATTGGTTAATAGAATAACTAGAATCTCACTTGGAAAATAAGTTGATCTATGGGATCTATTGTGATGACTACAATAATTTTGAGATCTCTAGTTAAAGCATCAACAAGGAAATTCTTTTCCCATTTAACCCATTGTATATCAAAGTTATAACTCTAGAACTCAAAATACCATCCAGCAATTCTCCCTTGGGCTAAATCTATGTTTGTTTTTTTCCTTAACAAATTTCTTATTGGCTAACTATTTGTTTTGCTTGCAAAATGTTTGATGCAGCAAATCAAAGAATCATTTTATTCATCGAAAACATGATTACATCATATTAGCAACATGACTGTATTACTTGAAACTGAAAATGCAAGTACAATATCAGAACATCCAACCTTGTGAAGAGGGACATTTGATCATTATTTATAGAGAGAAAGCTTCTAGTTAACCCTAACTAACTAGGTAGTCGACTCCAACATAATAGGAGGATGCCATTTATTGAAAGCATGAAAAAGAGGAAAAAAGTTATGCATGCACAAGACTTTTGGTCAAACCAGTCTTGCCTCAACGAGGATCCAACATAACAACACCTCCTAAATCTACTCAACTAACAAACATGATCATTTAAAGGTAAGTTACAACTTCCACACGAGCTGGGAGTTTCCCTCCATTGTAAGTTTTCCCTCCATTGACCTCTTTAATGATCATCTTTTTGACTTCTTTAGCAACCGACCAGCTAGCATGAAATTCTTCCACCTTGCAAGCTCCATTTATATATGCATCTTAATGTGAACCTGCATAATGACATTAGCATGCATAAAACAATTGTATATCCATAATCACCTTAGAATATCATTCATTCAATCACATGTAACATTAATATAGATATCACATAGTAGGTTAATATCATCAAAAGTCACAAGGATAAGTTCATACCCAAAGTTCATAAATTTAGGGAAATAACATAGAGAGTGTCAATAACTAGGTGCTAAAGTCCCATAGTAACAACAACAAACATATGATAAACCCTATAAAAAATGAGTCATTATTTGGACTCATCATCTCCCCCCAACCTAATGATATGTTGGTCCTCCAGTAGAGGGAACTCTATTCCTTTTCCTTATCAAAGCCCTGAAGTCACCAATTGTTGTCTGCCCTTGATCGGTCTCTGCAGTATCTGAATTTGTATCCCAATAGAACCCCTGATTGCTTTCCAGTTTTCCCCACCTTGGCCTCTCTGTATCTACATCATACTAATAGGTTTTATAGTCTAGTACTAGCCACAACAAAATGGGTGGCTGAAATATCAGTGGGAGCCAATAGTGTTGTTGCATCCTCCCAAGGTGTATGTACATGATGCTTCGTTTGCAAGCTACATAAGAATTCTGCAGGGAATGGGGTTCAGCCTGTTTTAACTGATCTGGAAAATCATTATATCTTTGTGATATATATCCCAATACTGTTCTTCCTGTAGTAGCAACTACCTTCTCATATTCCAAGTATGCTTCCTCCCTAGTAGGCATGATCCTCTTTTTATATTTTGGATTATAGAGAAGTTTGTGCCATGTGTAGTAAATATCTGCAGGATTAGTTGATTCAACTCTTAGAGATAAGGTGGTATGGAGTTCTCTTTCTTTGTATATCTTGAATTGCTACCCCCAGTTGTTTTCATTTAGAATCCATGACATCAATGCCCTCAAGTGAATATCCCCAATGTATAACAATGGATTCCATTCATGGTCATTAGGAACAACATAATTATGCAAATTATAATTCACCGCGATGAAATTTTTTAACTTCAAGAGAGAGTTGGTAAAGCTTGGAAAAAACTCTTGTAGGTTTCAATGGAAGAAGGGGTTTAAATCTAAAATGACCCTTGATAGCTTAAAATAAAGATGAAGATCATTTAAATTTAATTCATATACCCATGGGGGAGTTCTACATGGCATAATTTGTGGTACTAGAGCCACCACATTGTCTACCTTATCCTTTAATGCAGTAATCTTTGCATTCTTCTCCTTAATTTCTGTATTTTTCTTTTTGACTTCCTGTAGCTTGAGTTTTTCTTTATTCCATTCTTCCTCTTTCTTCTACATTTCATTCCATAAGTCTAGGGCTACTGATGCCCATGAAAAAGTAGGAGTTTATGCTTCCCTACTAGGATCTTTCCTTGCACCGATTCATGTTGTTCAATTTTCTTTGTTTGCATTGGTTCTTGTTGTTCAACTTGCTCTGGTTGCAGTGGTTCCTGATTTTACACTTGCTCTGCAACAGTAGCAAGTTTTGCCAATCCTATGTTTGCTTTCTCCTAGGGAACTTCTTCCACTTCTATATTTACCCACCCCTTAGGAGCTTCTGCCTCCTTCCTAGGTTTCCCTCTAAGTCTATGGCTCCTTTTTGGAGGCACATCAATAGCTGACTCGACTAGTTTTGATTTCTTTAGAGGGATTTTATTTTTCCAAGCTGCTACAAGATGACCAGTGTCTTCAATTTTCCACTTCCTAGGGCTAGGTTTTACTTTTCCCAATTTTTGCTTTTGAGCCTTCCCTTTGCTAATTTTCTGCTTTTCTCATTTGTGCTTCCTCTTTTTGAATGGTATCCCTAGTGCGAACTATGGTTTTAGGGAGAACATTGATATTAGGGTCCGAAGATGAACTATCTTCATCCATATGCTCTGATTAAGAGGAACCAATTTCTACTGCAAAATCTGCTACATGATGGTTTGTGCTAGGGTTTTCCCCAGATGTTGAAGCTCCAAGAGTGATTTTAATAACCCCCTCATCCCCACTAGCCCTATGAGTTAGGGGTTGACCACTAGGACCCACATTTTCTAATATGAATTTATCAATGCTCAAAAATTCATCCCATGATGTACCAAACACTTCTTTCAAATATTTTTCTACCAACAATTTAATCAAACAGTGATGGGAAACAAAGTTTTCCCTACCTTTCTGTGTCTCAGCAGCCATGACTGCAAGAATATTGTACAAAACATTTGGCACGTTCATCCTCCTGCCATGTCTCATGTGATTCAGAAGCTTGAAATGTACAAAATGAAGACATGATTGGTGACCCTCGCAGGTAATATACTTTATAATGTAGATAGCAACTTGTTTCCATTTTTCTGGCAAAGAAGTTCTCCTTGTTCCTTGTTTGTCTACAACAAGTGGAGGATCACTAGGCTCAGTGAATTCTTCCCTAACTGATCTAGCATCCCTAGAAGCAAGGTAGGGTTCTCCTTTTGCAGGAAAAACTATTACTTCAACAATCCTCTCTTCAGTGGCTATAACTTCTAGCCCTTTCACCATTGCCTTACTATCATAAAGTGTTTGTGCAAATTCCATGGCAATTTCATCATTGAAACTATCTAGTTTCAAAAAGTAATCTAACCATCCACAATTTTTGAATTCGTCCAGAGAGAGTGCATCTTGTAGGATTACCTAGGGAACTGTAGGTTCATTTTTTATCAGCTGACCTCCCATTGCTTCTACTCCTAGTCTGGAAAACACCTCTGCAAATACTTCTTACCTACAATCATTCTTCTGAAAACCCAATTCCTTTTCTGCTTCCTACAACTCTTCACCAGTACTAACACCAATGTCGTATGACTTCTCAATTTACCTTTTTGATGGCATTATGATTATGAATAAGGTAGTAAAGAAGGAATAAAGTAGGGATATCATCAAATAAAATGGTGGAAGCTTAGTGTCATATCATGCATGCAGGACATCACTTCAACTACATCATTTCAAATTTGCTCATTTCAAATTTGTTTCATGTTGGCACATGAATGACTTGTATGACACGTGAGTTCACACTCCCCCCCAACCTAAATAAAAGCATGTGTCCACACAGGCTCGGATGTATTTATGATGCAACAGGGCATAGTAATAATATGTGCTATGTGAAATATCAATATTAAAGTACAATAATTAAATAAATGCATGTAAGTTAATTAAGATATATGAAGTTGTTATGCACGTACCTAAAAAGTTGGAGTTCTTTTGCAAAGAATGTAGAAGAAAGTACCGGTCACTAGAAAAGTACGGTTGAGCTTATTAAATTAAGTGATGGAGTGAAGTGATGGTGGAATGATGGAAGAAAGAGAAGGGATGGAGATGAATGGGCGGGTAGGTTTATTGATGGAGAAGTTAATTCCCACAAAAAGTGGAAATCTTTATTATGATTGCATGCATACCTTTGACTAGTTAGAAGGATGGACACTAGGTCCACTTCCTTCGACTGCAAGAAATTAAGAGTTCTAGTATTCAGTAAAGTGTTGCATGAAATCTTGTTTTGAGGCCGATTTATGGTATAACCTGAGAAGATGACCATTGACCAGGAGCTTGAACCTGGTAGGATCAATTGTTGTAAGTTGAACAACACCATTAGAGAAGACCTCTGAAACCTCATATGGTCCCAACTACTTGGTTTGCAATTTTCCTACATTGTCCTTATACCTGGAATCATAAAGAATTGTCCAGTCACCCGGCTGGAACTTATTTTATTTGATGTATTTATCATGCCATCTAACTCTCTACTTCTGCACCATCTCAACATGGTGGAGAGTTGATTTCTTCATCTCATCAAAGGCATTTAGTTGCATTACCCTATCCTTCAGTGCCTCAGATATATCTATTCCATGGTCTAGTGTAGTTCTAAGAGTTTTGTGCTCAAACTCTGTAGGCATCATTGTTATATTTCCATATAAGAGTTCAAAAGGAGTAAAACCAGTCATGGTTTTCCAAGTGGTTCTATAGGCCCAAACAGCTATTTTCCCAATATTTTCTATGGATTGCTAATGTTTTGGTTAGAATAGATTATATTTCCCTATTTGTTACCTCAGACTGGCCATTGGCTTGAGGGTGATAGGGTGTGGATTTCCTATGCCTGACATTATACTCATTCACCAATGTTGTGACAAGAGTGGATGTGAATTGAGCCCCTTGATCTGTGACTATCTCTCTAGGAACCCCATAACGTGTGAAGATTTCTTCATAGAGGAATTTTGCAACTTTATTGTCCCTAGCATGTTTCATGGCTTTGACCTCAACCCACTTAGTCACATAATTAGTACAAACCAAGATGTAAAATTTTCCATTTGATGGTGGATCAATTGGACCTACAAAATCAAGTCCCCATTTATCAAATGGTGTGATAACTACTTGAGGGTATAGAGAAATCTCATTTGATTTAGTTGGTCGACCCTTCCTTTGACATCTATCACACTTTCTAGTATACTTGCCTACATCCTTATGGAGTGTAGGCCGGTAATACCCTGTATTGAGAATCTTCATGACTATTCTCTTTGCTAAAAAGTGCCCCCCATAGGGTTCATTATGTCATGCATGTAGTATATCATAGGTTTCATCCTCTCTTACACATCTTCTCATCACATGATTTGGTCCAGTATAGAATAAACAACCTGTAATCCATGAGAATGGAAAAGTTTTCTCAATAAGAACCCTTTGCTCTTTTGGAGAGAAATGAGGGGGAACTCTCCCTGTAACTAGATAATTGGCTATATCTGCATACCAAGGTGTGTGCACACTAATGGAGAACAAATGTTCATCAGGACAAGATTCATCAATGACTTTAGTATCCTCTGATGTAGTCAATCTGGAGAGAAAATCTGCCACAACATTTTCCTTACCTAGTTTTTCTATAATGGTGATATAAAATTCTTGTATTAACAACAACCACCTTGCTAACCTACCTAAAATCAATGGCTTGTTCATAAGGTATCTTATGGATGCATGGTCTATATGGACAAAGATCTGATAACCTGTGATATAATGCCTGAACTTGTTGAGAGCATAAATGACTGCCAACATCTCCTTCTTTGTCATTCTATAGTTAAACTTAGCTCCTTATAGGTTCTTGCTGACAAAGTAGATTGCACTCTCAATTGCTCCCTCTTTTTGTCCCAAGACAACCCCTATAGCATAATCAGATGCATCTATGTGAATATAGAAAGGGAGTTCCCAATTAGGGCCTCTGAGCACAGGAGCATGGGTTAAGGTTGTTTTTAAATCAGAGAATGCTTTATCACAATCCTCAGTCCACTGGAACTCCACATCTTTAGTTAGAAGATTATAAAGTGGTGTTGCCATCTTATTGAAATATTTTATGAAGTGCCTATAGTATCCTTCATGTCCTAGAAAACTTCTAACATCTTTTTGCTTGACAAGAATAGAAAGATTGGTAATTACCTCAATCTTGGTCGGGTCCACTTGAATTCCTTTGTGAGAGATATAATGGCCAAGGACTACTCCTTCTTGCATCATCATAAAGCATTTCTCACTGTTCAAGGATAGATTATGTTCCTCACATCTCTGCAAAACCTTTCTTAGGTTTTCTAATGCTTCTGAAAAATTAGTACCATAAGTAGTAAAATCATCCATGTAGATTTTCATACAATCATGTGAAATATCTAAGAATATACTAATAATTGCTCTTTGAAAGGTTGCAGGTGCATTACATAAACCAAATAGAAGTACTGAATAGGCATAAGTTCCCCAAGGACAGGTGAAATTTGTCTTCTCCTAATCTTCAGGTGCAATCTATATCTGATTATAACCACTGAATCCATCTAGGAAGGAAAAATACTGCTTACCTACAAGTGAATCCAATACTTGGTCTATAAAAGGAAGAGGAAAATGATCCTTTTTGGTGGCAGAGTTTAATTCTCTATAGTCAACACAAACTCTCCATTTACCTCCCTTTTTAGGAACAATTACCAAAGGGGACACCCATTGGCTGTCTGAGATAGGGTAGATAAATCCTACATCCAGTAACTTTTGTAGTTCCCCTTTCACAATCTCCCTCAATGCAGGGTTGATTCTCCTTTGTGGTTGCCTTACTGGTGTGCAGTTGTCTCTAATATAGATCCTACGAGTACAAAGTTTTGGATCTAATCCTTTCATGTCATGGTAATCCCATGCAAATGCATGTTGATGCAACTTCAATAGATTTTTTAGGGACAACTACTGCTCTTGACTAAACTTGTTATTAATATTTAAATGTTTCCCCTCTAGAACTTGCACTTGTGTAGTCAACTCAATCATGGTTGTTTCATTGATGCTTGGAATTTTTAGTTCATGTGGTAACAATGTATGAAGCATATATGTTGTTGTAGGAAATCTAAGTGCAGGAGGAGCGAACAAAAGTGTCTGCAATGGACATGCAGAACTAGATTCATGAGTGGATGATTCTTCATGCACTTCACAATGGTTCTAAATTATATGGGATAGCATTTCATCTTCTTCCTGAAGCTACATGAAAGGACTTCTACCTATCATCATGAGTTGTACCACTAAATTGACCTCCTTGGCCTCTTCTCCAACATGTGGCCATATGGGGTT